>OX387271.1:44557462-45757462 GCA_947562075.1 Orthosia gracilis | reverse complement strand
CGGTCGCAAAATATTGTGACGAAAAGATGGTGAGCGCTTTATTAAAAAAAATATTCTTCAATGCAGGTCTAGTGCCCGCATTACTTTGGGATATTGAGAATGGATATCATCAATGATGTCCCGGTGAATTAGTGCAGTTGGGGGTCGCAATACCAGTCAAGGTTACTTGGACGTTTTACAAAACATGATGCTACCAACTGTGCGCATCGCATACCCGCAAAAACACATTTATTTCTTGCATGTTAACTGCGCTGTGCATCGCACGCGACTTGTGCAAAATTGGTTAAACTTCCAAGAAAATTTGACTGTGATTGAATGGCCATCAAAAAGTCGTGCACCAATCGGTTATTTATAAAAATTTCAGAGTTCATTAAATTTATTTTATGTGAGAAATATTATTGTTAGTAAGATTACAATTAAGGATACCTGTATCTTAAAATCTAACTTGTTTATTATTCATATCACTAATAACTATGAAAAAAAAGTTAAATCTTGTTCGACTTAGAATACTTATCATGCACAAAACTTTATAATTTGTAAATATAATTATTTAAAAAAACCTAGTCACTAAATATTGTTGTTTTCTTACTCTGTATTTTTCTCCAATAATGTTCTTATGAGCAGTATTGGCCCAGTGGTAACGGCTGCGACTTACAAGTTTTAGGTCGTAGGTTCGAATCCAGGCAGGCGCTTTTGTATAAATTATTTCATCACCACTGCTCTCAAAACAATGAAAGAAAACCGTGAGGAAACCGGCATGTCTTAGAACCAAAAATTCGAAAACATGCGACAGCTTATGACTAAATAATAACAGCCGCACGGGTTGATCTTCAAGGTTAAGCAACACTCGCCGAGGTCGGCCCGTGGATGGATGACTATCTTTACATAGCGTTTTTCTTCCATACCTCGGCAAGCACGTTAAGCCGTTGGTCCCGCTGTCATTTGAAGATCTTTGACAGTCGTTAGTCAGATACCTGAGATCTGACACCAGTCTAGCCAAAAGGTATCGTGTTACCCAGTTACTGGGTTGTGTGCTGTTGTCAGATAGGCAGTCGCTCCATGTAAAACACTGGTACTCAGCTAAATCCGGTTAGACTGGAAGCTTCCCCGACATAATTGGGAAGGGGCTAGGCAGATGATGAATGTTCTTATTATCAGGTAAACTACAAAAATAAAAATTTAACGAAAATGTTAAAAATGTTTTTAATAATAGAAAAAGTTGACGCCAGCGGTGAGATCCGATCCTACATTTGATTTACCAGCCGAATGCGTAATACACCCGTTGATTTTACGCACACGAACATCTATGTTAGTGTGCCCTGCAAACCTATCTAGTTTGCTTTGTGTACATGCTAACACATGCGGGGAGCAATGGTGGCCCAGTGGTAACGACCCCGACATATGTTTCGTAGGTCCTAAGTCCGAACCCAGGCAGGCGCTTTACTTTGTGTAAATTATTTCATCACCACTGCTCTTAAAACGGTGAAGGAAAACATCGTGACGAAACCGGCATGTTCTAGAACCAAAAAATCGATGTGACATCCACCAACCAGCACTGGGCTTGCGTGGTGGATTACGGCCTATTCCCTCTCACAGAGAGGAGGCCTGTGTCCCAGCAGTGGGAACATTAATAGGCTGATTATGATGATAATGATGACATGCTAACACTGCTCAATTCCAAGGATTTTGTGTTAAAAAAGTTCGGTAACGTTTGGGGCCTTTAGGATCTTAGATTTGAGCACGTTAATGTAAAAAAAAACAGCCAACCAATCCCAATTGTCCATTTCCAGTTTGAGATGAATGAGCATGAGCATATGGAATACCTACGGGCTGGTTTCTATATTGAGCATCGAGTTAAGAACGTTTCCAACTTTGCCAAAGCTTGACAGATTTTATGAAAAATAATCAATTTTAAATTCTCAATTCAGGGTTCGAGGGATCAATGAATCTGCCTACTCTGCCCTACGTTCTACGTTCGGGTCGCCTACCAGTCTAACTGGATATTAATGCGTATCGCATGGATTTTTTATGGAGTGACTGCCTTTCTGACCAATCCAGTCACTGGATAACACGATACTCATTGCCAAAACTACAGCCTAATTGCGTATGTGAATTCGGCAAGGCGAAGGATTTGATCCCATCAATGGACCAATCACGTGCAAGATGAAAGACGCGTTGTGGATTCCCGTCTATGTGATTCGTCGATTGATGGGGACAAATCCTTCGCCTTGCCGAATTCACTTACACAATTATGCTGCTGGTCTCATTTTCGAGCGTCTGACTACCCTTGACAATGTTCAAAGACGGGGTAAGTATTCTAAAGTATCTACATATATACTGGTACCGAAAAACCTCAGAAAATTGATGAACAAATGCCTTGACGTAATTATAACAAGAGGAACACCAGTACCTGTCAGCTGTGACCTCGCCGCAGTCGCCATTACTCTCCAGCTCCCCAAACCATTACGAGTACATGAATATTTAAATGTCCTCCTGAATATACAAGCAAAATGTATTTTTTTTTGTCCCTCTTTTATTGCTATCCGATGATAATTAAGATTTTCACGTGTTTTTATTATAAATACCACCCTCCCCCCACTATTATGTCGCTTTCTTTTTGGCGGACTATTTTCACTATATTTTGATAAAGTTTTTAAAACTAATTAATAAGACAGTGGTGGCCCAGTGGTAACAGCCCTGATTTACGTGTCGTAGGTCGTGAGTTTGAACCCAGGCAGGCGCTTTGCTTTGTGTAATTATTTCATCACCACTGCTGTTAAAACGGTGAAGGAAAACATTGTGACGAAACCGGCATGTCCTAACCCGCACTGGGCCCGCGCGGTAGATAAAGACCCATTACCTCTCTCACAGAGAGGAGGCCTGTGTCCCAGCAGTGGGAACGTTATAAGGCTGATGATGATTATTAAGGCCCTTTCCTGATGACGCGACGCAATTTAAATTGACGTATTTTCTATGAAAAATTGAAGTGCGTATCGGTTGAATTGCATCGCATAGCGTCAATGTGAACATACTCGTAATTGCAAAGTTGCTTAGTAAAAACTTATCGGTGTGATATAAATCAATTGCATCACCCCATCAGGAAAGGGACTTAACATGACAAAAGAATTAAAGTTGGATTTCCTTTTTTTATGATCTATATTCATCCCAGTTTTCTAACATTAACTTAGTGTTCCTTCTGACTTTTTTTCTTCTTACTAGATTCCTTTGGTTAGTGACATACATACATGCATACATAAAATCACGCCTTATCCTCATAGGGTTAGGCAGAAACTACAGAAAGTCACATGCTACGATCCTTACATACTTCTTTTGCTTCACTCACATTCATACATCTAGTCATACACGCACGCCGGTTATGAGTACTGCACACCTGGCCTTTCTGAAGAACATCACCTATAAAGTTAGTGACGTGAGGTCAAAAACCTTCCTCAAGTATCGAGCTATCCCATGCAAAAATATTTAATCAAATCTGACAGTTATTTTCATAAATTAAAAGCACATTCAAACAAAAAACCGGTCAAGTGCGAGTCGGATTCACGCACGAAGGGTTCCGTACCATTATCGCAAAAAGGCAAAAAAATCACGTTTGTTGTATGGGAGCCCAACTTAAATATTTATTTTATTCTATTTTTTAGTATTTGTTGTTATAGCGACAACAGAAATACATCATCTGTCAAAATTTCAACTGAACGTAGGATATTTTGTTGAGGTACACATTTTTAGCGTCCTCGGCAAATAATTTTGTGGTTTTCATAAGATGTTTGAGTAAGAAGGAACTTTTTAAAGTTTGCTTTTCATGGCTGTTCAACGAGGATCCTTTGAGTAAAAGGAACGTTTTCATGCTGTCGAAATATTGAACGGCTTCTTAGAGAAAACTCACGACTTATTTTTTTCAAGTTAAAGTGATTTATTTGCATTCAATGCGGTACAAAAGATGGCATATATATATTTTTGCACATTGACACATTTCGCCACTAGACGGCATGCAAATATTATTATTTTCGCCTTCATACTTGAAAGAATGAAAAAGCATTTATTGCCTAATTGCATGTTTACATAATTAAAAAACATACGCTCTTTTTTACTGACTTCATACAACTTTGTTTTACGTCTTTCGTATTCTACGAAATTTAGCCATCCTAAGCTTCGTACACATTTGAAGTTTCTTCCAGAATAAAGTTAATTTTAACGCCTTAAAAGATTCGAATAACATTTTAGTTCCAATTACTGCATGGTAATTTTCTTCACCCAAAACATAAAAACTCATTTCACGCTAGCGGAGCGAGAAGCCCGACTGAAAAACCTTATTATCACAAAGGTCACTAACCTCGTTATCCTTATCAGCGTCCTTGATGTGCTGGGCGATGAACCTGACACTTTTCAGCGCAGCCGCCACTTCTGGAGACAGGTGGCGAGGCAGCATGTTCTCTGATTCGGTCACTAAAGGGAACAAAAAAATACATTTTTTGAGCGACTGAATCGATTTTCATCAAACATAGCTAAGAACACTCTCGATAAAGTCACCTTTCAAAAGAAAACAAATAAAATCAAAATCAGTTCATCCGTTTAGGAGCTATGCATCAAGGCAACATCTAAACTAATATTATAAAGCTGAAGAGTTTGTTTGTTTGTTTGAACGCGCAAATCTCAGGAACTGCTGGTTGGAATTGAAAAATTCTTTTTGTGTTGGATAGTCCATTTATCGAGGAAAGTTATAGGCTAACTAAACTAAAACTAAACGGGCAAAATTATTCCTTTTTGAGAGATTTCGTTGTGTGCGCTGCGTAAGCGGTTAAAGTTACGCAACATTCATGTATGTAGGGTAGGTAGGTAGCCCGTTGACGGGAGCGAAGCCGCGTGGGACAGCTAGTAGTAACATTTTTTTTGTCACTTCTAATGTAAACAAGTGTCAACAAGGGAAGAAGACACTGTCTTCTGTAACACAGATTTTTATCAAGCGCAGAAATTCAATTATTTTGGTGTAAATATATATTTGTCAGTAAAAATATTTGATTTGATATTTATGTTATTTTGTGAATAATAAATAATTAAGAACAATAATTTCAACAAAAAACCTGCAAAACCTAGACTTTCCTAATATAAACCTTAAAATAAGACTCCCAACAATCCCTACTCTTGGCAGATGTTTGGGTGATACGAGTACAGAGCAGTTGTCACAATTTTAGTAAGGAAAATATAAGGAACCAACCAGGAACCAACTGTTTAAAAAGGAATTTGTAACTATGCATTACGACAAATAATTGACTAGGACTACATTTTCTCGGAGGAGAGCATCTTACCTGAAGGTCTCTGATGAGCTCCTCCAGCAGACAACATATCGTCTTCAGGAGC
Organism: Orthosia gracilis; assembly: GCA_947562075.1. NCBI lineage: Eukaryota > Metazoa > Arthropoda > Insecta > Lepidoptera > Noctuidae > Orthosia > Orthosia gracilis. The sequence continues at coordinate 45,752,089 of OX387271.1, read as the reverse complement.
TGGTGATTTGCGATAATCACCGTTATCTTTATCACCAAACGCGTCCGTCAAACTGTCCCTGCTAAAGAAATAACAACAATTAAAATACATACTTCAAAATTAAAAATCAACATCTCGGAACTGTCTTTTTTCCTGAACTTTGCCACCTGTTGGTTCAACAAAACATCAAAAGTCGCAACGACTTCAGAAGTCCGTAAGGCTTTCCAAAGAGGTTCATCACAAAACTTATAACCATGGAATATAGAAATAAGGAAAACGGAAAAGTTTTTTGTTTATGAGGAAGGAAACATCGAAAAATGAGTTTTGGACGCGAAAAAAACGCAACGAAAAAACATTGCGGAAGAACATGAAATGGTACCTAAGTAAATAAACGCCATGTTTTTTTTCTGAAGACTTGGTAATTACTTTGCACCCTCATTGCTTTACTAGTTAACTATTCCTGTGTCACTTCAGAGAAGAATAGGATTCATAATCACGACCTTTAAATCTCTTGTCAATTCAAGGATTGATATTGCAAGGACATTGTTGTAGTCCGATATCATAAATTCTTTATTTGTTGGAAAGAGTATTCCTTAAAGTTGGGCCCATTTAAATTTGAAAAATTCAATTCGTCTCTAAAGGTAGAAAAAAATTATATATTGATAATTTTCCCACTGAATTACTTAATTTAATTGTGAACCGATTTTGTAGAAATTAGGTAAACAGAAAAGCGAAAAACATCTTTTTCAACAAAAAATTAACCAACGAAATAACGAAATGAAAAGCAAAAAAAAACATTTAGGCAAGCATTTTGAGGCGGCACCAAACTAACAATCAACGAAGATCAACCTAGCTAGAATCATTCAACGCTTTAGGTAATTAATTTGCATGTTTGTTTGTTTGGCGCCAACTCAAAATGCTAGACTGAAAGGTTTTTTTTGCTTTTCAATTCGTTATTTCGTTGGTTAATTTTTTTGTTGAAACGAATTTTATGATTTCCGACGCAATTCTTAGTTAAGAAGGTACCACGTGGTTCTAAGCCCAAGTGAGTTACTGTCCGGATACGGAAACCTTAGACATTATGTGTTCAAAAGACATTCTAAAGTGGATATCTCGGTAGCATTCAACAAACAAGCCAACAGGCATTGCGATTTATAGTGAAGATAAGTCACTTCGTCTCCAAATAGTCGATAAAAATCGAAAATCTTTTTAATTTTTTGATATTAAAATTAAAACCGAACAATTTCATCGAGCGAGCGATTCCATCGCATCGGTATGTACGGTGATACATCGACAAATTAATAGGCCATCGCCCTTTAAATCGGGTTTAATTGGTGCGTGTACGATACCCAATTGTTTTTGTTCGGGGACCGAATCCTGATGTGCGTAATAATTAGCTTTATCGTGCGAATATCAGCTAAAGTTGAGTTCCTTTGGTCTTCTGACTTAAAATATATTCATTATACGGCAACGACGTTTCACCGGGATATACTTCTTTCTAAGTATTTCCATGAAATAACTTCTGTAACGAGCGACACGTAAGCTTGCAAAGAAATACGTAGAAACTAGACCCCCTAGCCAAGTTACAAACGTTTCGTATCGAACTTCTTTCAACATTCGTTGACGCCTTCTATTTGCATGGTCTGACCACGTGACTTAACGTTCAGATGTATCATCCCAAACATTGATATGTTTTCTAATAGCGCTATCGATTGTTAATGATAAATGATTTTATTTCTGTAAGTAGGTTTGTATATGATCGACACTTTTAAATGTCGATCATATTTTTAAAACTAGATGAAGTCGGCAGTGTAGATTGTTAACCTGGCTACAGGTGCAGTAGTGTCGCTTCGACATGTCGCGCGTCGTCGCCTGCTTCTGTTGCCTTCAGTCGGCTGCGAAATCACACTTTAATGTGTCTTTTCGCAGCCGACTGTCTTTGGTAATCTACCCAAATATGTGTGATTCTTTCCCCAAAAGACCATTTCGGACACATCCGTATAGTCCTCATAAGAAAAATCTGACCAAGATAATGTCTAGATTTTTAAAGAGACTGAGACTTCTTATTTTGTTTCGCCGTTTCTTCTCAAAGTAGTCGGTTAGGGAAAACCGACTACATCCAATTTTTTCTTTCTGTTTAATGGGTAAAGAAGATGGTCCAAAATGTGTGGACCGAAAACCCAGAAATCGATACGAACTTATTGTATGCAGATCGATTGCTTATAATAAGCGAAATAACGCTACCAAGTCGCAGAACCCAAATCCATGGGGTATCGGAGCTATATATAGGCTGACAAAGTAATATATAGCTATACAAGGGCTGGTCAAGTAACCCTCTGAATTCGGTACTAGAGTTAAGAAAATACTTAATAGATAATGATTTTTCTTGCATACTTTGTCAGCCTCTAGTTACGATATCCCGTGGATTTGAAGTTTTACCACTTAGGATTATCTCGCTCGTTATAAGCAATCGATCTACATACAGTAAGTTCGTATTGATTTCTGGGCAAATTGTGATACCTCTCCTTTTTTGTCTAAACTGATTAAAATCAATCATCATTTAAAGTCGTTCGTCCTGCTGCAGAGGCTATGATAGCTACGCAGTTCATTCTTGCCGATATTTTCACACAAAGCAAAGCTAGGTACAAATGCGTGGCTTAGCTTAGCCATTGATAGTTACAATAACAGTTTTATAGGAAACTTATTATACAAGGAAGTTCCGCAGACATAATGATTACATACATACATAGGATAGGCAAGGAAAATTCACGAAAATCTTTAGAATCGGAAGCAAGCTGGCAGTTTTCCACGTTCACATGCATGCATGGATGCACAAGAACTGATTCAGGTAGTTTTTACCTTGAAGTGCAAGTGCTACTTAGTAGTCTATGCAGCCGTTCATCGGAAGGGCTTGAAAGTTTAAAAAAAATAATTATTTTACCAATCGACCAAACTGAAAAAATCTATAAACTTCAGGATCAAATAAAATTAACTGGCAAATTATTGCAAACGTTTGGGGAATTGATATCTTATGATAAAATACCATCAGCCCGGCCTTTTTCCTACTATGTTGGAGCCGACATCCAGTCTAAGCTGATGAAGCTGGATATAGTATATATTTCACAGGGAGCAATTGCTGATGCGATCATAATCATCATTTCAGCCGAAAGACGTCCGCTGCTGGACATAGGCCTCCCCCAAGCGTAGTCACAATGATCGGTCCAGTGCGTTTCGCATCCATCGGATTCGCGCAGACTTAACCAGGTCGTTGCTCCACGTAGAGGAGGGCTTCAACGCTGCCTCTTCCAGCACGCGGTCGCCACTACAGAACTTTTCGGCCCCAACGGCCATCTGTTCTACGAGCAATGTGCCCTGCCCACTGCCACTTAAGTTTGGCAATTCTTCGGACTATGGCGGTAATCTTGGTTCTCTTGCCGGTGTCTTCATTTTTGATTTGATCCTTCAAGGGAAGTTCGAGCATAGCTCTCTCTATTGCCCTTTGGGTGACTTTAAGCCTTCTGATGTGGCCTATTGTGAGTGACCACTTCTTTGTCCCGTAAGTAATCACTGGCAACACACACTGGTCACTGGTCACTTACCACAGTGTCTCAAGACTAAAGTGTAGACGTGAAGCTGATCCGATCACCACAATCCAATTCCAGGTTTTCAGGAATCTGTCTACCCGTAACGATTGTCAAAGATCTAAAAATTAAAACCTGAAGCGAACGACATGACGTAGTTTCCAAAAGAGAGTAAAAGTCAAAGTCAAAGTTATAGTCAAAGTCAAAGCCATTTATATGCATTAAATTCACAAATAGATGGCAAAAAAAAAATATACAGACCATTCTGCGAGAACGCTGCCTAATCTTGAATATCGATCCGTGCTTTTGTTATTATGAAAGCTTCACACTCATAATTTCATGTAACTTGAGCTGATAAAGGGACCAAATAGCTGTGAGTCGTGTAGTTGGAGATCTGCCAGTTAATTTAATTTGACCCTGTATCACGTAAAATTAATTCTATCAACAGTTTTCATTGAACCTTACCTCATCTCGAGTTCATTGGTGTATCCGTTAGATACGAAGGTGTCATCATAGTCTGGCAGTGAGTACTTGGTCCTCCTCATCATGAGAAGCTTCGGCATCAGCTGCAGGAACAACTTTTTCATCCAGGGTGACATCGTGTGGGTTGACGGTGACCTAGTAGGGAGTTTCAGGGTATGAAGTTGGGGTCAGATTGATGTTGGGGCAACTAAACTATTTTTTCTTCTTTCGGTCTAAGTCTAGTGCCCAGTAATAAGTACCTTGTTTTACTGCGTAGATATCTATTTATCACGGGATTTTAAAGATTGACTTAGTTTTAATGCTGGTGACTTTAAAAGCTATGCCTATTAATAATAAGAATATATTAGTTATATAAGCTTAGGTATTCGACTGTGTCTAGATTTTACAAGCATTACTTAACAAATTAACGTGAAACATATTTTTATTGGATTTATCTTAATTTTAGGATATGCTGAGGTAAGTAATTATCAAATTGCCATCTCTCTGATAACAATTATTATCTGACTAAGAGCTTCGGTGAATTTATTACCTACAGGATTTTTGCCTACGCTAAGGGGGATGCTAGATGCTGGTGAGTAAATCAAAGCATTAAAATTTCTGAATATTACCTTGTAAGCACTCTCAACATATAAAAGATGTACATGTATATCCCAATTTATAAAAAATTCGACACCATTTGGCATTTACTTAGCACATTCTATATTCAATTTTTCTAGAGAGAATTTGAATTTAGAATCTGCCATGCAGTAGTTATATAAGGTCCAACATATGCCTAACACGTCACCTACCACGTCATCAAGCAAGGATCACTTAACAATTCATCGCTTTAATCGCTGTAAGATCCAACTCAAATTGCCTCGTTAATTACCGTATGAAATACCGCTTTATTTTATATAGCGCCACAAATTATTCAAAGCTCTAATAGCTTATCGTGCTATCTTGCACGCCATATATCACACACACAATGTTCTATAACTGTAATGACAAAACAACAATGAAAACGGAAGATTTATTCGAAGCGCTGGCATAGGGATGTGGCGTTGGAATAATTGGAATAACTATTGTTATGTGGGCAGTTCGTTATCTAGAAATTTTTGAAATGTTATTTACCTTGAAAACAAATGTATGAATAATATTAACTCCCAAGGGTCGTCTTAGCAGCACCTATTTCCGGTTTTCAGAATATTAAAGAAATGGATTGCTCCGTAAAAATGTATTCAAGCAGATAACTTGATATTTTTAACAATAGAAATACATGACCTTAATTTTTTTTCAAAAGTCATGCAATTTATCAAATCCTGAAAATAGCCCTAGGTTTCTGTAACCTGTCCTGTGTTCCTGTAACTTACATGAGAAGAAAACTGCAGGCTCTTTCCAGGATTTATTTGAAGTTGAGAAATAATCAAACTCTTCTTTATCAATTAACATTAGTGCTTCCAATCAGAAACCATCAAATTATTACACAGAGAAACGCGATCCTCAACCCATCGTCCCCGTACCAACTAAGGTTTTCCAGCTCACACAATACGAACATAAAGTAAACAAAACGTTCTGTCTCAAGTACTTCAAACAGTCGACTTCGAAATTCAAAGCCCATTCTATTCGAATAGCTGGCAATAGTTGGCACGTCACTACGCACGACGGTTAAAACCACAGACCACCGATACGCCTCGGTGGCTACTGCTAGAGATGGCTTTGTCAAAAATGTTCATACGAATCAAGCGTGTCAGTATATGTTATTGTTTATTTACCCACTAGCTTCTGCCCGCGTTTCATCCGCGTCAAGAAACTGTCCAAAAATTCATCATTATTGGATCGACGCTTAAGTTGTCAAAAAGGTAACAAACGGACAGAGTAACTTTCGCATTTACAAGGTGTAACGAAAAGGTAAGATCATATTTTAAATACTCCTTCTGCCCATTTATTTAAACAAGTTTCGCCACGGAAATCATAGTAAATTCTCAACAAAAAATTGTAACCCTCATTAAATTTTTGGTCAACTGACGACAATCTTGTGAGGTAAATATTTTTTTTTTTTGGGAACTGTCTCAATTTGGTCACAAATAGATCATACTAGACCGAAGCGAACTCACTACTTGGTCGATTACCTTCGAGATCAATCGTGTGCGCGACACATTAAAAATACCGGCTTCTTATATGGTGAACGAGTATTATCTAACGTTTGGACGGCCGTAATTTTTAACCGACGAAAAGAAAAGAGGAGGTTCTCAATTCAACGTGTATAATTTTATGTATGACCACGCATAACTTTTTACAGAGTGGTCTGATTTCAAAAATATTTTTTTTGGAAAGATTATACCTCAAAGTTGATCTCATATAAATTTGAAAAATAATAGCCACCCCTAAATTTTTCCCACTGAATTTTCAATTGTGATCCGATTCTGTTGAAATTAAGTAAACTAAAAAGCGCAAAAACCACCTTTTTAACAAAAAATGGAACTGACGAAATAACGAACTGAAAAGCAAAAAATTAAAAAATCTTGTAGTCAAGATCAACCTAGCTACAGTCATTCTAAGCTTTAGGTAATTAATTTGCATGTGTTTGTTTGGCGCCAACTCAAAATGCTAGACTAAAAAACAAAAAAATTTTTTGCTTTTCAGTTCGTTATTACGTCGGTCAAATTTTTTGTTTAAAAGTATAAGTAAGTAAAAATTTTTACTATTTAATTTAAAACTATACATACCTGCAAATACAAAACACGCGTGTCAGTGAGTGTCATCGTATAATCATAGCAATTGGAAGAGCCGTCATAGTTCTATTATGTCTATGACAGCCTAAACTCAGCGCTCATTGTGCGGACGCGTACTTGGAATCGCATGAAATGTAGCTGCCGGAGCGGCGATTCCGTGTTCTATGGTTGAAACCATTTGTAGCAGCTCGATTACAGCGACGCAGTCGGTTAATTTTTATTGTAACGAGAACGAGGGGGTAGTCTGCCTTGCAGTCCATGCTCATGTAGCTTCGGCACACACCTTTGTTTTGGACTTAAATTATTGTTGTGATAGCATGAATTTTGGTGTTGCTGGCTCATTGTATAAAAACGATTAATCTGATTTACAACAAAACACATATCATTTTTTTCTAGAAAGTAATAAGGCCCACTTGCACCAAAGACAGAGTTTGTTGATTACATAAATAACAAATATTATTTCATACATAATTAGCCGAGTTAGCTTATAACTCGGAGTTAGTAACCCACGGTGGTGAAACTGACCCTAGAGTGACTATGGAGTCACTTTTCCTTAAAAGTACTACTTACCACTTTACTACCGCAGATATGCTTATAATTTGTACCCGATACTATTCATACACTCATTTACTTAGAGTATTGTGTTTAATTGATTTGGCGAATAGTGATCTCCCAAAAACAACTTGTGGAGAATTGCTGAATTTCGATGGTGGAAGTTTACACGACTTTTGAACCGTTTAAATGAAATCTGACTTTATGAATATACTTGAAAAATCTTCCAAAAATATCTCACAGCAAACTCTATTAGGAAAAACCCACCGTTACATAAACACATCATATCTCGACAAATAAATTTTCATTACGTCCTCCGTATGCATTCAATGAGGAGCATTCTCTAAACTAGAGTGTAACCATTCAATATTTCACGCCTTTGTTCCGCTATCGAACTGACGTTATTACAATGAACCGGGCGATTTATGCGTGTTCCTTTATTTAGTGAACGACGTTTACCGGAATATTTTTATAGTATTTTTGAGTGGTATTTTGTTAGTTTATAGTTTTTTTGTTTATTTTATCTATACAATTTCGAATAGAAATACGAATACATAAATTCGAGAAAAATCGATACCTTTATTAATAACAAAGGTGAGTTTTGCCTCATCCGTCTCATGAAAATCATGCTCTGAAGTCGCAGGATCAGGTGGTCAGCCAACTCGCGAATATGTATCCTCCGACAACACAGCATGATTTTCTTCTTTGTACTTATTTTTAGTTCGTTTCTTTAACAGTCGGATTTTTAACATCATCAGCCTTATAACTTTCCCACTGCTGGGACACAGGCATCCTCTCTGTGAGAGAGGTAATAGGCCTTAATCCACCACGCGGGCCCAGTGCGGGTTAGTGAATGTCACACGTCTTCGAATTTTTGGTTCTAGGACATGCCGATTTCTTCACAATGTTCGATGTTGTGTTGCGACTTTTTAAATTACCTTTTTTTATTTATAACTTTCTAATTATCATTATGTTTTCGAATTATCTAAACATATGTGTGGCATATATTTTTGTTACCACCACTTAAAAGACTTCATTTTGATACCCCACCCGATGGAATTGGAAGAAAAAAATATAGAGCCCGCACAATACGGCGCTCAAAATCCGCATCCGTTATTTTTTTTAATGTCACCTATTTAAGAACACTTGGTCGGTCAAGACGCATCTAACGATGTCTTAATTAAAGGAACCGGTCTAGCGATTTGAAAGATATGAGGTAATAAAGAATATGACATATTACATTATAAACATACAAGATACGCGCGAAAAACATAACCCTTTCCTTGCACCCGGGTAAAAAGCGAATACTAATATGAAGGGTTAGGTCTTTGCCTTTTGTTCCTTCACTACAAGTTTCAGTTTAACTTATCACTCATTAAGTATTTCAATACACGTGCTTGTAAAGGTTTTACGTCATTCCGAATAATTTTCTTACCGAGTACCGTTTCGAGAAAATTCTAAGGTATAATCAAAATCTCATGAAATTAATTAGATAAGAAAATGTAGCCGTAGTGCCAGTGCTAACTGGCTCTTCTTCCTTTTTTTGACGTCCAATACTTTCTGATCTCTGGCTTTTAAATGGCCAAATCTTATGTTATACCATTGCATTATAAAATAGGAGTTGTGATAAATGTTTAGCGACTGACTGTATAGGACGATGTAAACATTTGCTTAACATCGCAGATAGTTTCAAATATCATCAAGTGATATTGACATGGCCGCTCGCATTACTCAAATTATACGGGCTACAGATTAAGCCAACCTAGATCCTTTAAGAGGTTGTAGTCATTCCTGACCGATTTATAATTCATAGTCAGGAATGATGGCAATTACAATCTCATACTTCTTAACTACTTACTTGACCTGTAGCCCTGTATAACATGGTTGCAAACCTAGCAATGAACCGAGAAGCTCCAGAACTGTGTATAGAACTGGAAAACACAATGTTTTTCTTACAAATGTCACTTTTTTAGCAATGAAGCCCAACTGTCTTGGAACATGGTCCAAACGTGTTTCAAACGTGCATATAAAATGGACTCATTTGTGGAGTATATGGTGTATGCTTGTTCTGAACCAAGAGTCGTGATGATTTAGTGTATTGTTATACCATTTAGCGTATACTTTCAATTTACTTCTAAGGGTAGGGACTCTATAGGATCTACCCGTTATGTTACCTTTATTTAAGTGTGTTTTTTATACATAAACTAGCTCTATGTGCGCATCTGTATCAAAGTCTACCTGCTATTAGAAGCCATATACTTTGCTGGACAATTAACTAAATTCAGGTAAGGTATACTATTTATATTGAAGCTTGCAGGTGGTCCGACAGCAGACATGATCATACTGGTCAGGTCGATTACCGTCATCCAACCAAAACCGATAAGGCACATTATAAGTACTTATATAAGGTTTTAAAAGCTTCTCAACGACTTAGCAAACTATCAAAGCAGAGTTAGGTTGTGATATGTTTTACCATCATTTTTATTTATAAGGTTTTATGCACTGCCACTAGATTTTTATGATAACTTTATTTATCTTGATTAAAATACGATTTAGATAATAAACAACAACTACCAAGCGACAGTATAGCTAGAGGTATATCAAGGAAGTGGAAACAGTGAGAAAGGAAGCTAACTAACTTTCTTTACTCACCTAAAATGAACGTTGAGAACGCAAACGGTCATCCAAACACTCAGAGACACCAGAATCATGGTGAACAGCAAATACTTCCCTAATAAAGGTATAGCGAGCGACGTGGGCGGGATTATTTCAGCCAGCAACAGGAAGAATACAGTCAGCGACACCAAAATCGAGATGCTTAACGATATCTACGAGAAAAGAAAAAAAGAATATTTACCTGAAATGCACGTTAAGTATGCAAACAGTCACCCAAACGCTGAGCGAGACGAGTATCATCGTGAATAGTAGATATTTCCCAAGCAAGGGGATTGCCAGGGATGTTGGCGGAATTATCTCAGCCAGACCAAGGAAGAACACAGTGAGGGACACCAGGATGGAGATGCAGAGCGATATCTAAGGAAGAGAAGTCTCTTTTGAGTTAATTTGTTCAATTCTTTGGTTTTTTGCACACTAAATGTGGAATTAGCTTGTGAAGTTAAGGTTCCTTGAAACCCACTGTCAGTGATGATGCCGATTCTTCTATTGGGATAATACAGACGATTGACTTGACTTGATTCAATAAAGCAATGTTAGCAACAGGGAATATGACTACCGAGTCAAAAGCCTTTGTTAAAACGATATAATTGCTAATGCTGAAGTCAATCTTCTGTATAATACAAATTTCACTTCAATACTCTGTCGACAAATTAATTTGTTTAGTTCACTTACACCTTGCCATGCTTACCATTTCATGTTTCTCCTGATAGAGTGGTCAACGAACCTTGGTCACAAATTAATTCCACCTGTATATAAATCAGTGCACGAAAATCCATACTATAGCAATCATATTACATTTCAATAATTATAAATTGTCTTTCCACTAATATTTACTTAGAAAAGAGTAAGTACAAATCATGGAATGTGTTGTACAACCAATGAGTGATATATTTGGGATCATGCAATGATATGATTATTTGGGTATACTTCAAAAAATTCATTCGTATCATGGAGTTGAAAGATTGAGCTGTACCGGAAATATAGGAATTTAACTCCTACTTTGGATTCCAACGAAAAGGAAGAAATTAATAAGGATCACTCTCCGTATCACATTAGTATAATGAAAATAGTAGGAAATCAGGATCCTTAGGATACAAGAAGAATGGACAGGAAAAAATAAAACATAAAAATCATGCATTAACTGAAGGAGAAGAGCTTGTTAGAGAGTGACAGCACAGATCAACAATAACGGAACGTTTATTTAGATCAAAGGTGCTTGTCAACAGCAGAATACATAAAAAAATGAAGAGGAGCATATTTGTAATTAGGAACTATGGACATCGACCCAAAATACTTTTTGGACAATATTCCAAAACTAATTACAGAAGTTAAATTTTTTAGGGACGAGTAATGTACAAAATTGGGGAGTGGAAAGACAATAGCAAACACAAACAATATCCAGATGATACTAACACACTCACACGACTAGCTAGTGATTCAAAAAAGACCATTACCAATGGATGAGGGGCATGAAGGATGGTTTGCGGATTGAAGGCTATATGAACATGCCCTGAAACATCCCATTCACATTGACATAGAAAGCTATATTGTAACGACATTCTACCAAATCATAACATAAAAGTTATTGTTGATGGAAAAGCGAAGTTAAAAATTTTAGAAAATCTTTTTGTTCCCCTCCGACTTAAATCAATCTCGTCACTACTCGTCAGGCACTATTCACAAGCGTTTACCGAAGATGGGGATTATTGAATGTACAAACTATATACATGGTACATGGCATACTTCCAGTTCGCAATCAATAGCGTTCGAGTAACCCCGAATGGCCAGTTTTGACACAAAGACCACATTTGATTAAAGAAATATAAACACTTGTAATATAGAGCCCTCATTAGTCAATATTAAAAAACCAATAAAAATAAATAAAAATAGATAATGAAGAAAGGAATCTATTATAAAATATACAGATTTTAATTAGGTTTACGAAGTCAAAAAATATTAGTCTATACTTAAAGTTACTAAAGTCGCTCTACCAGCGACAGGTAAAAATAAACTAAGTAGATTTGTTATGTATAGAAAATAGTTCTCACTGTTCTCAGAAAGAGTAACTCAGAATAATACGATCAAATAGATGCATACAATTTGAAAATATAAATAAGATAAGAAAATTACTATATCTATAAACCCCATTTTTAAATAGAATGTCGTTACGTCTACCACACACATCAAAAGGAATATAATACAAACTCAAGTTAGGTACCTTTTCTCCGGAATCCGACGGCAGATAGAATACCAGTACAGTCAGAAACGTAAGTCCAACGCACGGTATAATCAGGTTCACCGTGTAAAACAATGTCTTTCTACGCATCGTCAGCTTGAATGTTATATCTGAAACAGAATGAAGATTATAAAATGTTAAAACGTTAATATACCTATCTCAATAATCTATGCCTAAGACCCAGTTTTTTTAAGATTTATTTGTTTGAGTTAAATATGTTTAATTGTCCATTTGTTAGGCATTGATTACCATTCTTAAACGTTAGTTGAGTTAACTACGAATAAAAAAACTAGGCTTTATTAATTTGTCAAGGGTGCTAAATGCGGTCATTATTATATCTCTTTCATCCATATCAAACATAAATTATTTCAGTTATTCTTTACCTGAAAATGGTTCTGGACAGCACGGATAGTATTCTTCGTTCCTCGTCGCTGGTACTTCCAATATGTCCCATTCCACTGACAGGTAGAACTCGCTCAAATCTATGCCAACGTGTACCAAGCTACTGCCTGGTGACTGATCCATATGTTTTAGGTCCACCTGAAAGACAATTTAAAGAAGTAAGTCAGCTGTATAAAGCTTTCGAATAACTCATCAAATTCGGTCTGTTTCTACGAAGTGAAAAGGTATCTTATACAATGGTTTCAAGAAGAACAAATGCATACGATAAAATTTAAATTATTAAATTATTTATTGTATGTTTAATTAATTGACTTTTTGTTTGCATTTGATTCTTATGTATGGATAATTATTTAAACGATATTTTAGTTGACTTTTTTTTGTATCAATTTGGCATCTAATTCTCATTTGATTAAACATAGGTTTTGAGCTTTTTATGATTGGACATGTAAACAGTAATTTAATTGACATTTAATTCTCAGTTAATTGTTATTGGAATAGACATGGTTGTTTTTGTGCTTTTTATGGTTTGACATGTGAACGGTTTTTGATTGATGCATAGTATTTTTTTTTTTTCTGTTTGTTTTATATTTGATTATTGCTTCTGTTGTGATTTGAAATGTGATTCTTTTGTAGAATTCGAACATAATGTAAATTGTTTGATGAATAAAATGAATGGATGAGGATAAAACAAGCGGATTTCACTATGGTAAGCGGTCTATGTATAAATCATTTATTTAGGTCCCATCAGACTGCATCGTTACCCCACCAAACTGTATCATTTTATCTCTCTTAATACTTCGTCAATTACAAATCTAATTGAATCATTTTATAGATTTTCGTATATTTACCTGAGCACCGTTGTAAGTCCACGATCCAAACTTCATGAAGCAGGTCTGCTCATCAAAGGGGAAGTACTCTACGTTGATCTCACAAGATGACTTGTAGATCGCGGGTGGCTTCCAGTTCACCTCTCCAGTGTATTTCAAGGTGGCTTTCGTCATCAGTGTTACCTAGAAATTAAAGGAATGGAAATAAGATATTCCATCTCTCTTAAATAAATTAGTCTATATTTTTAAAAATCGTATCATAGCAGTTCCAAAAGGCTGATATAGGAGTTCACCTCTCGGTCTCATTTTGATTTTCGTCTTGTTATGGTGCAAGTAACAAAATCATAATTTTACTAATAAATTTGCAAAAAAATTATAAGTTTCCATAGTTGTTTAAAGATTAAGATATTATCAGTACGTAAAAGTTAATATGTAACGAACAATAGTGACAGTGTCAGTAGTATTGTGTATGTGTGCGTGTGTGTGTGTTGTGGGTGAGTAGTGTTTTCTTGTGTATGTATTTTGTGTGTGTATGTGTTGCATCATCATTCATCATCATTTCAGCCGAAAGACGTCCACTGCTGGACATAGGCCTCCCCCAGGCGTCGCCACATTGACCGATCCCGTGCGTCTCGCATCCAGCGCCTTCCCGCAACCTTAACCAAGTCATCGGTCCACCTAGTGGGAGGCCTTCCAACGTATCGTCTTCCGGTTCGCGGTCGCCATTCCAGAACTTTTCGGCCCCATCGGCCATCCGTTCTGCGAGCAATGTGCCCTGCCCACTGCCACTTAAGTTTAGCAATTCTCCGGGCTATGTCGGTAACTTTAGTTCTCCTGCGGATATCATCATTTCTGACGTGATCACGCAAGGAAATTCCGAACATAGCCCTCTCCATTGCCCTTTGGGTGACTTTAAGCTTTCTGATAAGGCCCATTGTGAGCGACCATGTCTCGGTCCCATAGGTGATCACTGGCAACACTCACTGGTCAAAGACTTTTGTCTTGAGACACTGCGGTAAATTGGACGAGAAGATACCACGCAACTTCCCGAACGCCGCCCAGCCGAGTCGGATTCGACGGTTGACCTCTTTCTCGAAGTTGGACCTACCCAACTGGATCGTTTGTCCCAGGTAGACATAATCGTCTACAACTTCGAGTGTAGAGTCTCCGATCTTGATAGGAGTGGGTGCTACATGTGCGTTCACCATGATCTTGGTTTTGTCCATGTTCATTTTAAGACCCACTCTTTCGGAAGCTTTACTGAGGTCATCGACCATTTTACTGAGGCTTTCCATGGTCTCAGCCATGACCACTATGTCGTCGGCAAACCGAAGGTGAGTGATGTACTCGCCATTAACGTTGATGCCTAGGCCCCTCCAGTCCAGAACCTTGAATACATCCTCCAGCGCAGCAGTGAACAGTTTCGGAGAAATGACGTCTCCCTGTCTCACGCCACGCTGGAGAAGGATTGGTTTCGAGGTCTGATCCTGAAGACGGACTGACATGGTGGCGTTTTTGTACAAACACTTCAACACCTCAATGTACCGGTAGTCGATCTGGCACCGTTGGAGAAACTGTAGTACAGCCCAAGTCTCGATTGAATCGAAGGCTTTCTCGTAGTCCACAAACGCTAAACAGAGAGGCAGGTTATACTCTTCGGTCTTCTGTATAACCTGCCGCAGCGTATGTATGTGGTCTACGGTGCTAAAGCCTTTTCGGAATCCGGCTTGTTCGGGAGGCTGGAAATCATCAAACCTGCGCGCGAGACGATTCGTGATGACTCTTGAAAACAACTTGTAGACATGGTTAAGAAGTGAGATGGGCCCATAGTTCTTCAGCCGGGCATTGTCGCCCTTCTTGAAGAAAAGTACCACCACACCCCCGCACCATGCCTGTGGCGTTTTGCCCTCGAGTATGACGGAATCAAACAGCTTCTGAAGGGCCTTAAGGACCGGTTTTCCACCCGCCTTCAGGAGTTCAGCCGTGATTCCGTCATCACCCGGCGCCTTGTTGTTTTTAAGCTGTTTCAGAGCCGTCCTAATCTCGTACAGGCTGACATCCGGGATATCTTCGGTATAGAGATGTCAATCTAGCTCTTGGGTCGTTTGCTAGACTCGCAACGGGCTTGCTGACTGATGTGTACAACTGCCCATAGAATGTCTCGATCTCCCTCAGAAGCTCCGGTTTGGCGGATACGGTCCTGCCATCGTCGGTCTTCAGTTTCGTGAGCTGGCTCTGCCCAATAGCCAGATCCCTTGAAAAAACCTTGGAGCCTTTATTTCGCTCAATCGCGGTTTTAATACGCTCGGTATTAAAGCGGCGGAGGTCTCTTTTCAAGGATTTAGAGATCTGTCTATTGAGCTGCCGGTATTTGCACGCCTCATCTGAAGACTGCAGGATCATCTCACGCCTCTCCTTCATAAGCTTGAGGGTAGGATCAGAGATCTTTTTGTTTCTATCTGTACGACGGGTCTTGAAAATCTTAGACCCGACCGTATGGACAGCTTCCACGAACCCGTCGCTATATTCGTCCACTGAGCTACCTAGGCACTCGAAACGATTCTGGAGTTCGAGCTGAAAGCTCTCGGGGTTTTGGACCTGGATCTGTGCTGGTCGGAGCGTGGACTTCATCAGTCGAGACCTTTCAAGCTTAATATTAATGTTCAATGTGCCTCTTACAATAATGTTCAATGTGTTGCATGTTACTTTGAAAGTTCATTTGTGATAATGTGTCTTAGGGTAAGTGCATTTCGTTAAAAAGAATATGTTAAATAAAACTCTCTTTGAAAATTAAAATGTCGGTTAGTCCTGCTATGCTCAAGTCCCGCTATGCTCGACTCGAAAAATACCTACTAAAAAGTTCAGCTATGCACGAAATCACATTCGCTGGCAGTGATGAGGAAAAGTGTTACAGTGTAATATTTTATTTAACTATTTAAAAAGGAAATTAAGAAAACTTTTTTCGCGAAAGTAACGGAATTTACATACTAAATTCCGTTACTTTCGCGAAAAAAGTAAATAAACGTTCCGTCTCATCATTTTTTATTTCCAACTGTATCTTCCATTGTTTAAGTAGAATCGAATAATTTCGTATGTAGCGGCACTTTTTTGTAGATATTTTTCGAGACGCACATAGCGGGACTAGAGCATAGCGGGACTAAACGGAAAATGTTATGGTAGCAGGCCAGTGATTATGCACGACATATTGATAAGATCATACTAAAAAAATCATCGCATCACTAAGACTACTCTCATTTTCATGCTAGGCTATAAGTTTACTAAAAACCATACTCACTTCATAATTTCCATCCCAGTTGTTATAAAGTACGATGTCAGGCAACCAGATATGTTCTGAGGGCACGTACAGCATCTCAACGCCGCCATAGTCGTCAGGGTTCCACTGCAGCTTGTAGTCAAACCATTTCTGGAACACATCGTTAGTTATTTAGAACGTAACATTTCTGACTCTCCAACTATTGCATTATTAATTTGGTAAGGCGCCAGACCACGAACAGTTTTCCGAGTCTTCGCCCTCGAGTTTCTAAGCCTCGGTAAGACTAATTTAATATAGGCCTCAGTTTAATCATTAGTCTTGGGCATATTGACGCTAACTTTACTCCCAAGATATTGCCGCAAATTGGAACTAGTGACCTCGATTGTGTTGCACACCAACCTCGACTAGACTATTGATAAACTTTTTGCGCAACGATTTTAATCAAGGCGAGAGGCTGAAGAAGAGACTAAGGGCTCTTTCAAACATAACAGCCGTATTTCCAGGATCGCTTTAATGGATCCGTCGCTACTGGTAATGATGTTAACACCGCATTTACAGTCACCTTTTAACGGACCCGTCATCTCTGGGGGTAATGTTCACATCACATTTACAGTACCGTTGTAACGAATGAATCGCTACTGGCGGTAATGGCACGCCCCGCGTGCCTCTCGATCCGATAAAACGGATTAGTATTTTAATACTGTTGTGTGTGTGAACGTGCTCATGCAACTACCAACGCCATTGCCGAATAAAAACGTATACGATAAAGGGACCTGTAAAACGGACAGTGTATATTTTGTCAAATCGGTATTTTTTACTGGATCTGGAATACTGTCATATGTGTGAAGTCGCTAAGTATATACGTCAGTGCCGAATTGAACGTATACGATAAAGCGGGCCTTGAACGAGCACTTAAACGTTCATTAAGAATTTAGCAAAACCTAACGCCTCACTCCTTCACCGTCCATTTCTTAACCAAAAGTTAGGATCTACATTCTACATTAAAATTCAAACAGTGTGTAAATAATTAAACTCACCTGTTCCACCCAAAGGTTAGTGGTCATGACCTGATTCTTAAGGTTGACTTCCATGAGCTGCGACAGCTTCAGTCCAAGCCTGACTGTCAGGATGTCACTGACATTGGTCACCGGTCTTATGAGACGGTTGTAGTTACTAAGCAGATCGTCATATAATCTCTTTACATCTGGATTGGCTTCGAGCAACTTTACACCTGGAAATAGAATGTGAAACAATTACCCCTGACATATTAGTTTGAATCCAAATCAGCTGTCAAGTTTTGGAAGCTTATGATTGACCTAGTTGACCCAAATATCAATGATTCACTTGAGATTTGAATTGGAACTAGGCAATTTCCTGTCTGTCTAGCATAAAATAATGCAAACGCAATTTTCTAGAAATATTTATGCGGGGGTGCTGTTTATATAGTAATGTTTATTGAGTAGTTTATTTTATTAATAATTCTAACTCTACTTAGGCAGTCATATCATGTGTTTTATTTCTCTGTTGACCTTTATTTTAACAATTATTTCGACTGATCTCCAAGACATGATTCAGCATACGAATGGTACTGACTAAGTACCCTTAAATTTTACATCCAATTAAACAAGAAAAATCAACACTTTACTTACCGAAACAATTCCTGGCATAACTTAACAATATAAACATGAATCCCAGCTTCATTTTGATGGATATTTGTGATGTTTTTCGTATATTTTCAGAGGAACATGTTTACAATTCGCGAGATGATGCTCAATAGCTGAGATGAGGGTAGTAGCGCGCATGCGTATTGCGTAATCAATAGTGCACTTACGCCTTTATTGTTTTGGCACGTAGGAATTCGCAAAGTCGTGTTTTGTTTGCGAGGACATAGATGGCGTTACTAGGATTCTGTTGTTGCGAATTATTGGACAATGTTTTGGCTGTACTTAAGGTTGAACTTATCTAGATAAGAATTTATTTTTGCACCCAATTTATGCACCTTTATCACCACTTCCCAAAGTCCGATTGAGCTGAAATGTCATTGGGCATAATCTGACCCGCTTTGCGAAGAGTGGTGGACATTAACCAAAATAGCTTTAAACTAAGAGAATAATGTGACCTTTCACAGTTTTTTTTGCAAGGTTTTTTTATTTATTGAATGTAACAAATATATTATCATATATACAATTGAATATTCTAAAAAAAAACTATATAAAAATACAAAGGGGAGAGGGTTATGGCCTCATTGTGCATCAATAATTTCGTCCACATCGATGACAATATAATAGAACATATTTATTTGATTCAAAATCGATGGCCAAAAATGTAAAGAGAGATGTGTGAGATCGTTTCAGAAAATTAAAATCAAACGATTTCAGAGGACTTTATTTTTCTTCTATATATTTTGTTAAAATGCGGTTTTTCCTTAAGTTTGCTGTGTGTCAATATGTTCCAGAATTTGATCTTAGCGACAGTATCGGATCATGTAATAATCAACGTGTTTATTTTTTCAAAATCAACGGTTTCGATTCCTGGCTAAGAATATTGTTTTTATATTTTTTTCATCATTATTGATAGGCTCGCGCTTGACCACTATCTCACCTGATGGTAAGCGATGATGTGATCGACGATGTATTACGCTTGCCTAGAAGAATGCAGTTTAAGTTTTAATCAAAACGGCGGCCCCGAGACTCCTTTCAGTGTTTTGTAGCACACACGTTTCTTTCTCGTGACCATTTACTGGACACTTTACAACAATAGACACAAAGTGGGATGAGGTATGTACAAAATAAACAAAACATTATTTAAAAATAACTAATTTTAATTACAAATAATTACAACAATGCCTAAAACACCTAAGCTAAAACAACTACCTACAAGAACGAATGTTATAAATTAGTATTACAATTAATTAACTTATAAATAACCTATTCTATTTATTTACATAAGTAGGTACGTATTTATCGGTTTCCTGATCATAATTTCGTAATTTTATTCAGGTTTTGTAGTAGTATTGGTTTCAAACCAATATTAGGTCCTTTATTATATTGTAGCATTTCTAAGAAGCAGAAACGCTATTTCTATGTACCTATCGTCGCTTTTCGACGTGGCGTAGCATTTCGGTGGAGTGTATCTTTTCGACGTGGCGTAGCTTTTCAACGTGACGTAGACTTCCGGCGGAGCGCAGCTTTTCGGCGTGGTGTTGATTTTCCGCGAATCGTAGCTTTTCGACGGGGCGTAGATTTTTGGCGGAGCGTAGCTTTTTGGGGAAGCGTAGCTTTTCAACGTTGTGTAGCTTTTCGACGGAGCGTAGCTTTAGACGGAGCGTAGCTTTCGTCAGAACATAGCAGTTTTCCGTAGCAGGGCGTAGCAAACGGAATAATTTGGCAGTACAGTTTCATTGGTAACAAAATCGGCTCGTAACTTAAATGTAAGAATTTAACATCGGTCAACTATCTCTCGTTTTGCCTCTTAATGCTATAACTTCTTCTGTAGGGAAACGCCTCTTGGGGATCTTCATTATCTGAGAATAAAAAAAAAAAAATCGCTCTGAAATTCACATTATTATATTCAAGCTTCTTGTTTGGTCTGGATAGATCCGACCAATCACCAATGGCTCAATGCGATGATCAAAATGCCAAAATGGCTAAAAAGGGCTTGTCAATGCAATACATTTTTCACTTTTATCCAATTGCTATCGCGACTCCTTCTTGTCGAGAGCATGAGAGACTCTAGACAAGTGTCATTCGATGTCAGCGATGGCGATGCGATGGTTAAAATGCCAAAATGTAAAGGGGATTGATCACGTGACATTCCGATAGCTCTTGACAATCCCGTACATTTTTCACATTTTTTCCAATCGCAATCGCGACGCTTTCGTTAAAAGAATATCACTTGTCTAAAGGCACTATATATTTTAAAGAAAGCAAACACCAAAATATTGAAAGATCAAAGAAACAATAGATAGACAAATAACTTGTGACTATTACTTAATGACATGATATAATTTTAGTGATAATTGATGACATTGTATAATTTGAGTAATAGTTTATGACGTTGTATAATAATTCGAATGATATTTATGACATGGTATAATCACAGTAATATAAAGTCGAAAGTTTGTGAGTGTGTGTGTGTGTATTTGTATGTTTGTTACTTCTTCACGCTCAAACGGCTGGACGGATCTGGATGAAATTTAGCACAGAGCTAGATTATAGTCAGTAATAATACTCGGGATAATTTTCGACTTTTACCGCCGAAACCGCTGGCAGAAGCTAGTTTTATTACAATTTATAACATTGTATAGAATTGTATATTCTGAATAATGATTAACGACACGGCATGATTTTAATAATAATCTGTGACTTAGTATAATTTAAAAAATAATTTTTGATACCTATTTTATTGGTACAAACCAGTGAACTGCGCATTCACCTAACATTTGGATATGTATTATTACATACTTTGTTGAGCTATAAAGATTTAATTTGAATTTGACTGTGATATGTCTAGAAAGGACCCTGACTATTGTGATGAGGAAAGAGTATGGAAGACGAAGACATGATGTGCAGATCCCAAGTAACTAGGATAAGGAAGGGAAAGAGAATTATGATGGAGACAATGCTCACCTCTGACTTGATACTTCGGCAACGGCCATAAGCTGAACGGATAGAAGTAGGCGTTCGGTAACCTTCGCACCACTATCGTTTCTTGTTGCACCATCTTCGATCCTGAAACAAGTTCTTGTGCATCAGCTGAATTTACTACTACTTTTAATGGTTGCAATTTTTAAACTATCTTGTTATTTATGAACTTGGATGAGGCTGATACATGAACGTAGGGATTGGCACAAGAAGGGAGAGGCCTATGCTTACGTGTGGGCGATAACGAGCTGTGGATGATGACGATGGCGGTGGTTATATAAGTAAAAGTAAAGCCAGTTAGAACAGATAGAATTGTATTTTAAATATTTATCACATCTCTCTTTTTAGTCAAATTTTTGAAACTAATCTTTCTTGCAATTTTTCTTGAATTTCATGCTGTAATGGCGGGTATCTAGCTAGAGAGGGACCTCAGCCGTATTGCGTAAGTGCGCAAAGAGTTCAAACTCTATCCAGCCGACCAAATCGACCAATAGCATGCGAAATGAATGATGCGATTTGGATTTCCGTTTTGTGTAATTGGCCGATTTGATCGGTTGGATAGAGTTTGAACTCTTTGCGCATTTACGCAATACGGCTGCCGGTGATTTTAATACATGTTTTTTTTTAAACCTATCCACAGGCACCTGTCTCTCACAAAGTTAAACCCTAGTTAAAACTGCCAGGCATAACATAATATATAAATTTGTAACGAGATAAAACCTTTTTCAAAAAAATACTACCGTCTTCCAAATAAGAAAACTACAAAGTGAAAAATAACATTATTTTTGGAAGTCGGTGTCTTTCGTAGGTACCATTTTACTGCGTTATGGACACCGACTTCCAAAAATAAAGCTATTTGTCACTTTGTAGTTTTCTTATTTGGAAGTCGGTAGTATTTTTTTGTAAAAATGTTTCTATTTTTCACTTTTTAGTTGTACCTACCTAATAGGCAAGTTGTTTAGTAAGTTACCTTAACGATAGAATAGATAACCCCATATCATGAAATTAAAAAATTGACCAATTTCGAAACATTTTCTTTCAATAAAAAAAAGAATTTTCAAAATCGGTCCACAATTGACGGGGATATCGGTGCACATACAAAAAAAAACATACAAGAAGTCGAATATAGAACCTCCTTCTTTTTGTTAAGTCGGTTAAAAATGAAGTGAAGAAAGTAAAAGTACTACATTACAAAAACATGCCTTACTTTCTAAATAAAAGATTTTTTTTGGTTGAATTTGCAACCTAGGTATAGTAAAACTTTTTTACAAAAATTACAACCGACTTCCAAACAAAAACACTACAAAGTGAAAAATAACTTCAATTTCGGAAGTCGGTGTTCCTGTTTACGTTTCTTCATTTTTTGACACCGACTTCCGAAATTGAAGTTATTTTTCACTTTGTAGTGTTTTTGTTTGGAAGTCGGTTGTAATTTTTGTAAAAAAGTTTTTTATTTTTCACTTTTTAGTTGTGGTACATAATGTACCAGTTCTATAGGCTAGGTACCTACGCGTATAGTGCCCAAAGTGAAGCTAGAATAGATTAACCCAATAACATGAAACTTAAACGAAACCAGTGCAACAACTCTCAGTATACCAGGGTGAACTGTTCACACCTGCGTACCCCTTAAGAACGTACCAGTGTGATGTTATGTTATGAAATGGTGTAAACAATAAACAGACATGCGATTGGATCTATCCAGAGTGATTTGCCGTCATTTATTTTTTTTTTTTTATTTATTTATTTATTAAGGTACAAGTTTATTAAATCTTAACTTAAGAACTATGCCCCACAAAACCGTTTACACGGTTTGTCTGTGGGAACGGAACACACAGTAAAAAAAAAAAAAAAACATTTTCATTAGTGCGGACACTTAATTTTCACATAATGAAATTATAAAACTAACATGACACATATATCTTAAAAAACTACTTAATAGATACGAACGATACGAAGATCATTTACAAACTCTTAAGATAGAACTGCTTAAGGGAATTGGCAAATTTACCTTTTATTTTCTGTCTTCTTATATTAGTAGGCAACTGGTTGAGAAGGTATGGTACTCTTTTATCTAGCGTTCGGTCGCCAAAATAATTCCTTATTGAAGAGTTCTGATGTATTTCTCCGAAGTTCTTCATCAGATCTTGATGAAAATTAAATGGGACCACATGACAAGCACCCGCTTTCAAATTAAAAAAGAATCATCAAAATCGGTTCGCCCAATAAAAAGTTCTGAGGTAACAAACATAAAAAAAAAAAAAAATACAGTCGAATTGAAAACCTCCTTCTTTTTGCGAAGTCGGTTAAAAATGGAGAACCATTGCTAGATGCAGAAGATGTAGTCCGCTTACTGTTGAACATCCGCATCACGCGTCTCCGTTTGTTGTTATCAAAACAAATTAAAACTATATCTAACTAAAGGTCCTAACGGCAGAAGTTAATCTCTACCGGGTATAAAATCCAAGCTTGTTATTACCCGAACACGGAAGCGGTAGGGCAGCTGTTATAATTCCCGGTGATAAACTAGGAAGACAACGCATTCAATGTCACAGACATTACGATATTATTAACATATGGAGCTGGAATCTTCCTGCAAAATAAATTATTGAACATGTTTTCACCCTTCCTGATCCTAACCATCAGACGGAACCTAAATCTAATCTAATTCGACCATATTTTGCGTAGGTTATGCCAAAGAAGCAGATAACGAATGGGGATCAAAAGAGTATGCAGTTAGGTATCTGAATCGACAAATATTCTTTCATTCTAGAGGTAGTTGGGAAGAGAAGAATAAATAAGCCTTGATCTTATATTGTTTACGCTAGAATCAGACCCAATGCAATATCAGTGCAATATCAGTCATAATGCAATTAATTCACTGATGTTATTCATATTTCTGACGAACCTTTTCCAAAGAAATAAAATGAATAGCTTGTATGAAGGATTCCTTCGACTATCCAAAATTAAGAAAGTTTTTGCATCTTTCGGTACCCTTAAGTACATCAGAATAACACGACAATCTTGTATTCAAAAAGCTACAAATTCCATACCGGGAACACGAGTTCATAATCCAATGTTGACAATTGGTCTACAACATGTTATGTAGTACATGTGCCAGCTACTTCCCGGTCGTGTGCGTTAGGAAGCACCATTTATCACTTAAGGCGATGTGCATAAATATGGACAGTTGTACGCCACAGATTTATGCATATTGAACATAATTGGTGTTGTATATCTTCCAACAACACTGTTTGTTTCTAACATTCGGAATGAAGACTGTCTTCTTTGCATTTCTACTTCTAAAGGCAACGACATTCAACATAAAGAGTTAAACGACCTGCTAAATTACGAATTTATCAGGTCGTTTAACTCTTTGTCTACGTATGTCACTAGGTTTCGGACAGAAACTACAAGTCCTTTAAAATAAAAGAAGGATCCCTGAGAGAAAATGTGTGGCCCTCACATTCTGACGAAATTGTCAATCAAAAGTATCGCGAGTTCAAGCAGGAGTTTGCAACCTGTCTTTAGAGTTGCATATAAAACATTCAGATGCCTTCATCAAACACCAGTTTTCAAGTTATTTTTTTCAAGAAAGAAAATGAAATTAAAACATTTTTACAAAGAAATACAACCGACTTCCGTAAAAAACACTACAAAGTGAAAAATAACTGCAATTTCGGAAGTCGGTGTTCCTGTTTCTGTTTCTTTGTTTTTGACACCGACTTCCGATATTGCAGTCATTTTTCGCTTTGTAGTGTTTTTTTTTATGGAAGTCGGTTGTATGTTTTTGTAAAAATGTTTTAATTTTTCATTTTTTAGTTGTGGTACATGATGAGCAAGTTCTATAGTAAGGTACCTATAATGCCCTAAGTGATGCCCGAATATTGGTAACCGGTGGAATGAGAGTATACCAGGGTGAACTGTACACATTTGCGTACCGTTTTAGAGCGTACCGGCGTGATGTTATGTTATGAAATGGCGTAAACAATAAACAGACAGCAATCCCGAGGGATTTGTCGTTGTTAATTGAAGAGTTCTTTTGTATATATTCGAAGTCTTCTTAAGTGGGACAACATGGGAAGCACCAGCTTTCAAATAAAAAAAGAATCATGAAACTCGGTGCACCTAGTAAAAAGTTCTGTGGCGACACAAAAAAATATAGTCAAAATGAGAACCACCTCCTTTTTGAAGAAGTCTGTTAAAAAGGAGTTGTTTAGGCAATTATTATGGTCAGCGATTCCGCATCTTGCTGCTTTTTCAAATTGGAACGATGATCTAGTTTGTGGTCTTGTCTCACTCTGACATGACTTTAAAGCAAGAGCCTCATCAAAGTACAATGATCATCATCATCTTCATCTCGTGTAAACATAGGAGAGCAGCATCAGAATCTTTCCAAAAAAAATAAAATGACCTTTTTGTGCCAGGTATGGACGTGAGGGTTAATAACCGAATTCGCGCCATCCGCCAATATGATGATAGCGTGCCAGGAATCGCTTTTGTAAGGCTGAGGTGGTGCGAGCGGCTACAGAAGCCGTAATTTTAGCGCAATCAAAATCAAAATCAAATCAAAATCAAAAACGTTTATTTCAAATAGACCAATTACAGGCACTTTTGAATTGTCAAAATGTCGGTCAGTCAAAAAAACAAGTGAAGCTAAGTCAATCGCGTTGTCGAAGCCGTCTTTTCGCACTTCGAGACCTGGCTGAAAGAGAGGAGCGCGTCTCTTACAGGCTCACTCAGGTATTCACCGGGAACGGTTGCGTCGGTGAGTACCGGAATAGGATTGGGCAAAAGACCAAGGAAAATTCTAGGTGCTGATCACCGGGTGGTTTTAGTGAGGTAAAAA
This sequence comes from Orthosia gracilis, assembly GCA_947562075.1. Lineage (NCBI taxonomy): Eukaryota > Metazoa > Arthropoda > Insecta > Lepidoptera > Noctuidae > Orthosia > Orthosia gracilis. The sequence goes on along the minus strand of OX387271.1, from coordinate 45,725,879 downwards.
AAAACCTTTTGTAGGTTGCCTCGTGAAAAGCAAAATAATGATGTTGGACCATATTTAGTACTTCGGCTTTCTCACTTCAAACTGGGCTCTTTCATTAAGGCCAACAAATGGGGAAGGCCTGTGTTCTAGCACGTCTTAGACGTAACATTCTTTGATTGTATGAGGTAAAGGCATTATGCCTCTACCGTGGATTTATGTTATTTTTTTTTTCTTTATTCTTTCTACAGCCTGGACGACACACCTACTAAAAATAGTACCCACCGTATTTGACCATCGGGTGATGGTTTAATAGATTCTGAATTATAAGAGCAGCCATAAAGATGCAGACATTTGAGCCATTCATGTCAACAAAGAAGTAACTCCAGCGGCAGAGGAAGATAACAACGTAGACAGAAAACGTCATAGTGAGTCAGAGCAGATGGCTGCAAACGTGACTCCTCACGACTCACGAGACGTAGTAGGAACTTTACGACTGTGGGTGTGGAGTACTTTTGTTATTAACCGGCTATAAAATATTTCCTCAGACGATTGCAGAATTGTAAACAACTGGGCCCACGAAGAATATAAGTGGCTAGGCCAATCAACATTCTATAAAGAATGATATAGAAACTACTGTGAGAGGATTGAGAAAGAATTGAATTTTAGCGTGATGAGTGTGAATATAGGAGAAGAAAACGTATTGCGCCAACTCCACATAAGAAAAGGGCCGAAAATGATTATGAAGAGGGCTACAAAGAACATGGTTAAGTTACCTAGGGGCTATCTAACTAAAACATCTACTTTGTAGGTAGCCCTTCTGGTTTAAATTTATTTAAAAAAGTTGATACCACCCAAACTCCTACTATAAGTTCTACAAGGAAAGATACTTACGAGTAGGTCTCTTTGTATGGTAATGCCACTGAATAAAGGTTTATTGTTGTGTGTGAAATGGCATTTTACTTGCGAATCTGACCACGAATTAGAAAAAAAAAATGCAACTCTATGACATCAGCTTGAAATACCTGATGCAATCTCCTATTTTTAGCCAAAACCAACACCAAAATTAACCTGGTATTTCGACTAGAAATAGTTGGCAAATTTTTATGGCCAAGTGTTGTTAACCTACGCACAATTTGCGATGGACATTAAGGAAATGGAACATCATAAGTGGGCCTCGGGAGGACGAATTTCGCGCAGTGTGTCATGACAGTGACCTGGTATACAAATATGATTTGTAATGGCAGAACATGGGGCCATGTTTATTGTTATAGCTTAAGGAGAGTTCATGATGGTGAGATTTTCTAACAAGATAATAACTAGGTCTATAAGTTTCGACGAAGATGACAAAAGCTCTATCTAATCTATCTTGAAATATATACCTAATCTAATTCATAAGATATAGGTATATGAGTGAAAAGAGTTGCTAGCCTGTCGTTTTTTTATAGATTACATTTCGGGCGGTGTGCGATGGAACTGCACAATTTGATTCCCCCTAGCCCTCTCCGTCATCGGACTACAAGACGTAGGCACGGCAATGCACCATCGGTACATGGACAACCCACCCATACGCACAAAGCGTTTTGGAATACTTTTATTGTGCGTATAGCTAAGGAGTGGAATTCTCTGCCGTAGGTTGTCTCCCCTAGGTTGTAGCTATCAGGAACAAAGCAAAGAGTGAATAGGTAATTCTAGGCAAGCGTGCTTCTCCGTCGACCACAGTGGTCAAACACGAGCCTAACGTTAATAAAAATATTGATAATAAATGACAAAGTAACAGGTCAGAGTGAAAAGAGAAGGCATTTTTTGCTGACCCCAAGTAAAATTGAGAATAGCGCAGGCATTACAAAAAGTTAAGGTTTAGTTTTTGCGAGACTATGAACCTACCTATCCAACTTTGGCTAAGCAAGCCATGGAAAGGTTATTATTAGCAGATACTAGTCTCACCAAAAATCTCTTGAAACGACCATTGTAGTGCCTGAAATGTTTGTAACCGTTTCTACTCGCTTTTATTTTAACAAATAGGTACAAATATCAAGAAACATTCTTTCAGTCAAACAATCGTAATAAGAAACAATCGTAAATAGGTCAAAATCACATCACACTCACTTGTAACGATTTAAAGCGTTTACCGTCGTCCGGTGTTGGTAAGTGCAGTGCTAATATGGGTCAAGCGATCAAAGGAGCCGCAAGGATCGTTGACATGCGCCTGAGTTCGCTTAGATACAGTTTTGGTGTCAATGATCTAAATGGAGCCGCGATTGGAATGAAGTCTTGAAATAGTAGGGAATGCGTTTAGTGATTTACAAGACGTTTGATTGATCGTTTTATGCGTGTGGATACGAGAATGCGTGGTCATAAAGATTGATAGGTTCATGTTATGGTGTCTGTATTGCAGTGCAGGACTATTAGGGCGGACTGTGTCTTTGAGACGGTAAAGAATTATTGTGTCATCATCACTAAGGGATACCTACCTGGTGTTTACCTTACATCGACTGATTTGAATTTAGGGCTCTCAAAGTGGCGTAGACGGAGATATGAATATTTGATCACTAATGGTAAGATTTGATCAGCACATTTTACCCATTTTTTTTTTTCTAATAAAAATATCTGAGAAATCCTGGCAATACAGACAACTTTAAACAACTAACAACTTTAAAATTAATGTCATGATTAGGCACATCCGAAAACAATGTCAAGGAAAGATCGAGAGGGGAATGATCTGAGAAATAACATTGTTAGACCTCATTCGATGCCCCCATTAATCTGTTGCGCTGGACAATGCAAATGATTAATAAACTTAGACATGGGACCAAAACTTGGGTGCATCATATTATTAGGTACATGGTGCTTGTTATCTCCCGCAGATTCAGGCAGAAAGGAAGATAAAAGGTGGTGTGAGATGTTCTGATACGTTTACTGAGTTTAACTAGATATTTCAAAGAAACGATGACACGGCTACGGATCGCAAAAGTCAAGATCATCTAAAGTTCGACAGGCACCTATGTGGCTTTGCCGCACAATGGGACCATTTTAATCGCACAGAATCGCTAATGACTTATTGAAAAATGCTAGTTTTCATTCACCAAGAGCTAGGCCAGCTTTTAGAAAACAATGCTACTAAAAATATTATGAGAATCGTTTCTTCATAATCAAACACCAGAAAAATTTTCATCATTTAAGAAGTGAAAGACGATAGCCCTATTACTTTGCTAAAACATAGCTCCTTAATTTGTTTAATTAATAATTGATTAATATCAATAAAACCATTTACCTTTATCATTGGATCTGACAGGCAGCGCCGGCGCAGCGTAGACTGCGATCACGGCAAGCGCGCACGCGTATAAGAAGACAATGCGCGCGTTCGACATGCGTGCAGCGTCGATAACGACTGAAGGACTGATAGCAGCTCTCAACTCTCAACGTTCAAGTTTAATTGCGCTCACAATTGGCTGTAGGACTGCGAGTAAAGCGAGGTAAGGTTTAGACTTCTTCGTGTCGATCATTCTAGACATTTGTATTTTTTTTAAACCTGGCCAAATGGAGTCTCATAGGCCCATCTCAAATACACTACTAGTGTTGGGCTCCTTCGCAGGATATGCCCCACCTCCTTGTCTGCCCTACGGGTCCAACCGTCTACACCTTTCGGGATCTAAACGTGGCGAATGACAGAGCTGTCTATGTAGCTACATATTGGTCGGAAAATACTTTGAAATTTAAGTTAATCGATTCGAAAAGAATTCTAGATATTTCCAACACTTACGTACTCGAAAACAGGCTTCTACCCCACCGCTTTTATACAGACAATGAATTGTATAATTCGCAATCTTGCGGAATAGTGCGGTGGCCAGTCCCCTATTTATTGTAACTAAGTATTTATTAAAACGGACATAACTGGCGAAATGTAACTACTTATGCATGAGAGATGTAGAGCTAGCTGATAGTGGTGGCACAGTGGTAACAGCCGAGACTTACAAGTTGTAGGTCGTGGGTTCGCACCCAAGCGTTTTACTTGTGTTCATTATTTCTTCACCACTGGTCTCAAAACGGTGAAGGAAAACATCTTGAGGAAACCGGCATGTCTTAGAACCAAACATTCGAAGACATGTAAAGGTGAATGACCAACCCGCACTGGGTCGCGTGGTAGATTACGGCCCATTCCCAATCACAGAGAGAGGAGGCTGCAAGCACAACAGATCAAATGGGAGTCTAAGTGCAGCAAAGGGGGTCCATCTATCCTATCCCATGTATTATAGGTGCACCTCTGCTTAGCTCTTTGGGGAATTCAGGTGTGATGTTAAATACATAATAATGTGCCTTATTTTTTGTTTACCGAGGTTCCCCGAGATGGGCAGTAGCCCATGCAATACACCCACTGCCTTTTCAACGCAGGGGACCAGACGCTCGAAGTGCTATTCGAGGCCCCACCGACCATCCAGGGTAAGGCTAAGATATTTAATGTATCAACCCGCCTGGCCTTGCGCATTTTCAACTGTCACTCCTCTACTTCGCAGTTTATGGAACCATAGCGCCTCAGTTTTATGAGGCGCTATCTAACCCAGCTCGCGAATTGACGCCACGACTCTTGCCACCCCGAGCTCGGAGAGCTGGATTGTCTTGTCAAAAGTGTCCTCGGCGGCCAACACCAGGGTGTCGTCTGCGTAGCAAACGATACTAATGCCGACGGGGAGATTAACACACCGGACCGCATCTTAAGCAAGATCCCACAAAAATGGACCTAAAACCGACCCCTGCGAAACCCCACACGTAATCGCCCGTCGAGGTACGCTACCATCCTGGCTCACATAGCGAATATGCCGGTCGCGTAGGGGTAAGCCCCGACGATGAACTGCAGGGACCTTCCCTGGCTACTGGAAAGAGTGTGTTTACTATTCTCTCCAGCAGACCCTGATTCATCGTTTCCGTGATGGGAGTGACCCATTGACACAATTTGGTCATGAATCTTCTATGGTCGCCCCTATGGATCACTGTCCAGCCCCCCAAGAAACTCCGTCCAAGATCTCGACCAGGCATCCGAGATGACGTGTCAGAATTCCATGGTCGTCCTGTACTCTATAGGTTCTGATTATGTGAAGACAGGAAATGCGCAACTGCACGATGTCTGCCGACCACCAGTAAACCGCACCCGGGCGCACTTGACTCGGGGCATGGAGGCATCACAAATCGACGTCATCTTTCCCGGAACCTAGCTGCCTCTCCGGATCGAGAAAGATCCCTAGGGAATGGACTTCTTCCGGCCACGCCACGACGTTGGTAGCTGCAATTAGCAGATCATATCTCGATTGAGCTGCTTGAGGGTCCAACGTCACGCTGGTGGGCTAGAAACTAGACAGCTCGAGCTGTCGGAATACCCAATTTTCACTTTAAAGACGATGGACGGAGAGTGTGACCATCTCCTCCGCTATACTCCATTCCGACACCATTTGGGCAACAGAAGAAGTTGCCAATAAGAGATCCACAACTGACTCCGCCTGCCACGGAACGCATGACGACACGGACCCCCGATTCAACAGTCGGAGGTCAAGCGACACCGGCCAGTTTTGTACCACGCATCCCCTGGGAGTGTCCCGGGTGTTCCCCCAACCTCTGGAATGTTGCCCCAGTGGGCGCTGGGAGATAGGGACGTTGAGCGACGTACAGCATTTGTCTCGACAACCCATCCGGCGGAACATATGAGTCTGCAGTTCTCGCAATTTGCACACCACTGCACACAAGCAGTGCAGATATACAAGGACGGCAGCAAAATTGATGGAAAGGTGGGGGCGGCATTGTCTCTTTGGAGCAATGGCGCCGAAACCAAATGCCAGAAAATTAAACTGTCGTCCCATTGCACGGTCTACCAGGCCGAACTGCTGGCCATATGCAAAGCCACGCGTGAGATATAAAAGCACAAAGAAGTGTATTTTGGCATTTTCAGTGACTCACGATCGTCACTGGAAACGGTCACAAACCATCGCTCTTCTCATTCCCTCGCAGTCGAAACAAGGGAGAACCTGCGAAAGTGCAGGATCCAAGACAAGCATGTGTCTTTGTTTTGGATAAAGGCGCACGCGGGACTGGGGGGAAATGAGAGAGCGGACCACTTGGCCAAAGAAGTGTCCGGTTTCATTCGTCAGGCGACAATTCCAAAAGGATTTGCTTATCGAGAGGAACCGGAGGTACAGAATGGGTGACACAGCCGCGACAACAAAACTTTTCTTCCCGGACGCTGTCGATGCTTACAAAACCGTCAGGAAAATTAGACCAACAGGGGTAATCACCCAAGTAATGACTGGGCATGGTGGGTTTCCAGAATACCTGTACAGGTTCAGGTGTAAGGAAAGCCCATCATGTGCATGTGACCCTGAAAAAGACGAGACAGCGACCCACATACTGACCGACTGCCCGGTCTATGGCCTTGAAAGGTATGAAATTGAACAAAAGTTAGGAAAAAAGATACTAAATTCAATAGAGAATAGGAAATATGTAGTGTGTAATTGATTCTTAGAATAAATGAGTCCCTAAAGTCTCGGATTATGTCCGGGGGAGAATTTTGTAAGGCAGGAGGAGGTTTTAGTCAGTTGGAGCCTGACACTATACAAACTGGCTCGTATTATGAGGTATTTGGATGTTAGTCCGACCGGATTTCCCCTCCTGCCACATAAAAAAAGCCCTCTGGAATGAGCGTTAAAGTCACCCAAGAGAGCACCGGATGGGTTGAGCTTTTGTACCGAGTACAGTTCGCCGCTGATATTCATAACAATGTACCTATCTATGTCTATTTTTAATATCAGCCTGGTCGCCGGGCAACCCTCAAGAAAGAACATCTAGCGCGGCGCACGAAACATATTTCTCACAATAATTTGTTTCCAAATTCTATGTTTACATAACGTTATTTTTTTCGAGTAGATAAATGTGTTGAAAAACGTCGTTGAATACACGTAGGCATTTGTCGCCTAAGACTAGGACGTCTTTACTGCAAATGCTGCAATAACAGTTTTGAAAGTATACTTGCATCAAAATGTATCTCATCATCATCAGCCTTTTAATGTTCCCACTGCTGGGACACAAGCCATTCTCTCTTTATGAGAGAGAGAATGGGCCTTAATCCAACACGCGTGCCCAGTGCGAGTTGGTGGACGTCACATGTCGAAAATGTATCTACCCATATAATATTGGCAAATAGGTCCTGGTGATTTTGAGCTAGATAAAATAAATAAGATAAATTTATTAGGACACCTTTCTTTAGATACATAAAGCACAACAACAAAATAAAATAGTAAAAATATAGCACAGATACAGAAGCCTGAAAAATACAAATATTTACTGCATTTAAGAAACCTTACTATTTCCAGGTTCTGTCATAATTTGTCCAACTGCTTTATTTAAGGCCCATGCCGCATACGCAGTGTATGAGTGTTTTCGCAAAACTAAATATTACTTAACCGATTGAATGACCGTAATTAGCGAAACAATAGAAAAGCCATTGTGTTAGTGTGTGTGATACCTAAACATTTCTGGCACTCAAGGGATTTATAATATTGGAAGTAGGTAGTATCAACCCATCTGAATGTCAGGAATCATGGATCGTTTTTGGGGTCGCGCTTCTGGCGGCACTTCGACCGATTTCTATCTGGGACTAGAAAATCGAATTCCTTTTTCCAGTCTCAGAGGTCTTCAAAAAGTATCTATCTACTTTAAAAAGTTTATGGAATATAACGAGTAACAAAAATTAAAAAGAAATTCAAACCTATCATTTTAGACCAATCTCCAAATTGCCAAGTGTAATGTGCTTTTTAGAATATGAAACTGCAAAAATCCCTTCTTCCACATAGAAGGACTTGTTATTCTCATGGCACCATAAAAAGAGTCAAGGAAGAAAACATAAGCCTGCGAGAAGAGCTACTTGAAGCCACTGATAAGCAGCATCAAGAGATGTCCAGAGCTATCGACCTCAAGGAAAAAAATAGATATTTAAGAGCAAGGATACACGACGTGAAACAAGAAGCGTGCAAACTTCGGGACTACAACAGTAAGTAGCAAAAATAGAGAATGCGAGGAATCGTCGACTTGAGACTGGTTAATCTACAAGCCGAGAATGAGGCATTGAAAAAGCTCATTGTTCAAGCAAAAAAGCTGAGAATAGAGGCGTCCAGACATGCTGAAAAGTTAGCCGAATCTAACTTTTGCTTAGAAAACTGCCTTGCCGAATCCTATGCGGAGTTATACAATTTGAGACGTGAAAACGAGAGTTTAGCAATGAAAAAATTGATGAATTAATCCACATGTGTAGTCAACTGTCCATCCATGTTGTCACAAAGTCACCATAATATTATGTACCTTTACGTTATTTGTTTATGAATAAAAATGAAGACCGTAATACCTCGAGCGAGTTGAACCCTGTCCTATTGTATAAAATCACATTTAACTAACAGCTTAGTTAAACAGAAATCTGCGTAAGTGACTGCTCAGAGCCCAAAAGCTTCTCAAATCAAACAAAAACTGATTGTAAAATCATTTATTAACCCTTAAACATCTATTCCCTCATCATCTTCTCCTTCTGGCGAGCCAGCTTCTTCTTTGACAACTTCTTCTTGGCGGGTGCGTCATCAGCGGGGGCTGCGCGTGCGACGGCGTCCTCGCGCTCACTGAGGCAGACCTCGATGTGGCAGGGCGACGACATGTAAGGGTTGATACGACCGTGCGCACGGTATGTACGTCTGCGTAGGCAGGGGGCACGGTTGACCTGTAGATAAACAGGAGGTGGTTAAAATTTACTATCCCAACTTATAAGATAGAATTGTATATTAGGTGTTTGTGAAAGCAACAAAATTCATTCATCAATACTGTTGCCGAGTGTCCATAATAGGATTCCATAAAATACATGGTTCTTGTAGAATAGGCTACCAGAAAAGTCTAAACAGGGACGGTTTTAGCTGTGTAAGTGTCAGTGATTGAGAAAAGAAAGTTCCATAAGCAAAATTTTCTTTATGTTAACCACTTCTTGATGTATGCCTTCCGAAAACAGTGTCTACAAGAAATTAGTAGTACTGACAAGCTGAAGGCAAGTTTACAAGCAAAAATCTTGTAGTAAACCCTCATAACAGCCTCACCAACCTTTTTTTCCTGCCACAAAACATTAAAAAAAAACCTGAAGAATTTTAACAAACTGAAGAAATTTATAAGCATGTATTGTACCACTAAATTCTGATTATTATGAAAGAGTTTCTCTAATTATAAAGTTTTCCTTTAATCTATACTAATATTATAAAGCTGAAGAGTTTGTTTGTTTGTTTGTTTGAACGCGCTAATCTCAGGAACTACTGGTTGGAATTGAAAAATTATTTTTGTGTTGGATAGCCCATTGAGGAAGGTTATAGGCTATATAACATCACGCTACGACCAATTGGAGCGGAGCATAAATGAAAAATGTAGCAAAAACGGGAAAAAATATTCCTTTTTGAGAGTTTCCGTTGCGTGCGCTGCGTAAACGGTTTAGATGGGTAGGTAGGTAGCCAGTTGACGGGAGCGAAGCCGCGTGGGAAAGTTAGTTAAGATATATTTCTTATTCGGTAACTAAACAAAAACAAACTAAGTTAAGGTCGAGATTAAACTAGAACACTTTACATTTACAAACCGACTAACAAAACTTTGATTTGCAGTGCTTCTGTAAATGCCCCAACACGTAAATCTAATGGGCACTTATCCCTACAGAATGGACTGAGAGATCTTATTATAATAATTACAATCTTATTAACTCATATTTGCCAAACAATACAACAACAATTTTCATATAAACTCCTGTTGGGCTGTGGTAGCAAAATTATTGGTAAATTAGTACCTGCAGATGCATTGTTTATCGCAACATAATATTTTATGCAAAACAAAGACAAATTCAGGACGAGTCAATTTCAGGCTGATACCAATCAAAATGCTGTTTTTGCATAAACTGAATTTAGCTGAATTAATCATGATTAGTTTTATTGGTTATATCAGCCCTTAGTGTATCAAAGTGTTTGTTCCCTCACTGCTTTACCTACTTATATAAATCATATTTTATTTATTTAACTCATATTTAATCTTAAAACTTGAATCTTAAACAAAAATGCGACCCTAGTTGCTGACCAAAACCAAGATCCCAGGACAAATTTCCAAAATCTGTGACCAGAATCCTAATAAACAATATCTATTATTGTTGAATGAAACACACCTGGATGTGATCAATGACCAGCCTGTCGACATCCAAGCCTTTGTAGTCAGCATTGGACTCAGCATTTCTCAGCAGCTGGAGTAGGAACTCAGCGGACTTCTTGGGCCAACGTCCCTGTGTGGTGCCAAACTGCTTGGCTTGTGCGCAACGACCAACACCACCATTGAAGCGGCGGAATGGAATGCACTCCTTCTTCTCTGTAACATTCTTCAGGTAACGTACAGCGCGGCGCAGGGGCAGTTTCCTGATCGCCATGGCTGTCTCATATGTGTTCTGAAAGTTGGATAAAGGGAAGAGATTAGTTTTAAGATATTTACTTAATACTATACAAAGAACAAGTCTTAATACCAGTTGATCAGTTATTTTGGGGTAACCTTAATTTGCTTATTTCCAGCAGTGGTGTGTGGGGCTTTGCAAGTTGAATACTTGAGGACATGTGAATTGTTGTTTTAGAGAATTATTTTGTTTGATGTTATCAAGCCTAGTTAGATTAATGTATGAATTATACTTTATTTCATACAACATGCAATATCATCTTTATCGCTATATTTTTCAAACATAATTATGACTAGCAGCTGAATTTGAGGTTATGGCCCTCGAATAGAAAGGAAACTGTACATACTGCAGAAAATAACAGTCATTTCATGAAATTTCAAGGCAGTAACAGTAAAAACAGCAAGTTCGTTTTGTTTCTTTTAGTCAAAATAACCTGTCATTTTAACCACACCAGTTTGTTATTCTACACCAAACACTTCTATGGCAGTTGTAATTTGGTGACTTCAACATAACTCAACCATATTCAAGCATAAAACACAAACGCTAAGGTCCATGTGGAATCGATAAAATGTATACAAATAAAAGTTTTGTGTTTTACCTTGAAGTGAACACGGAGATTGGAGCCACGCGCCTTGCATGACTTCGCTGGGTTATCAGGTTCCTTTGAATAACGCCCCATGTTTAGTTTCTGAAACACAGAGCGGCTTATGTCTCAAACGCTGTCGAACATAGGTTATCATTTTATAACATTCCGGCTTTTCACATATTTAATAAAATAAACACATGAGCAAGAAGAATACACTGTCCTTAAATACACCATAACTGGATTTAATTCAAAAGTAAGTAGTTTTCGCGATTAAATTAGATTTTAACAAACACGAAACCAACCTCTCAGGAGAAAATTTAACAGGAAAAGGAATAGACAAGAGGTTTTGACAACTAGAGTTTTGACATTGACAACGATGAAAAAATGTTGCCAGCATACCAAAAACATATCATAGGCAAAAATAAATTGTTTATGGTAGTTATAGAAACCCATGGCAGTAGTAAGTATTCAAAAGAATATTATAAACAATGAAAAATTTTTACATCCATTTATTAGAAAAGTAGTCATGTGCCGTATTTTCTCGAAACATCTTGATAATGGACTTTGCATTTTCTATTTATCCCAAAAGGTAAACGATATTTTTGTACCAATTCTCATACAAGTGATACAACATCAAAATATAATTATATTTTTAAATATCATATATATACAGCGCGACCACTAGGACACGCTGTATTTGTACCTTAATATGTAATTTATCATAATACCTATAAGATCCTTGCTAGTTTCAGCAAAATTACGCCTCTTAGACGTAATAGATGGCGCTAGGAGTAACACTCTCAGATTTTACATGAAATAAATACCTACAACTTTTTTTATTTTTTTACGAACGTAGATTGAAAGTAAATTTTTACTGTATAACTAAAATGATTTATTTATTTTAATTCTATCTTTAACTACCACAGTGTAGCTTTTAATCTGGTAGTTATAGGTTATAGACTAATTGCGCAAATAGTAGTGTAGGTACCAGTCTACCCCGGTTTCATGAGAAGTAGTGCTTCTGTGCTTCCTCATCATCATCATTTCAGCCGAAAGACGTCCACTGCTGCCCCCCCCTCCCCCCTTTCCCGCTCCAAGTGTCGCCACCACATCGACCGGTCCCGTGCATCTCGAATCCACCACTTCTGTGCATTGTTTGCTATAAATAATTTACTATTCTTTCATTTAGCTACAAAGTTTTGTATCATAGAAACGCCCAAAAAACAAAAATTATAATAGGGAAGTAAAAACTGGAAACTTTTGTTGCATAATTTATTATTTTGTGCTGCTAATATTATCACTATATTTCGATTCAGTAAATTACATTTAAATATGAGTAAATTGTGAATAGGTACATATAAACTAATGTAGTAATTACCAAAAGTAATTTTAACAACTTCAACCCTGATTTCGAGCTAAATTATTGTTGTTTAGCATTTCTAGTAATTGTACACAATCATAATGAAATAGATTTTAATTATACATGTTTATTACATATACAAACTCGGAATTATTATAATAATAATTAAATATTGCTATTTACAACACATATAATCATTTAGCATAAAAGTGTGCGATCTACATTATTTTTACATTAGTAGGTATATAGGACTACAGAGTCATTGACTAGGTTACATTCTTATTACTAGGATCTATAAATCAATGAATTAAATTCATTACAATTGCTTTTTATTTTACACTACGCAATATTATTTCTAACTAACTAAACTAATTATACAAGACTAGATTTGGTTTATTACTTAGATACAGGTGCTTGTGTGACTAGAACCATTCCAACTAGATTCAGTTTAGGCGCAGAAGGCCTAATCCTCAAAATGGCAACAGAGTCGCAATACCACTAGTTCTCAAAATGGCAAATTCTCTAAAAGCCTAATTCTCTGAATGACCAATAGCCTAATTTTCTGAATAGCCAACTCTCTAAATGGCTAATTAACAAAATGACACATTTTCTACAATTGGCTGTACGTATTAAATAATTAAATTAAAGTTTTCTGAATATATTTTTAAGTATTATTGTCTTTGTATCATTAATTTCATCGTATGTATGGAACGGAGAACACCATTTATCAAGTTTTAAGTTAAAAGTCGCTTCAGGATAAAAACATCAACTAAAACAGGAAATTTATAACATGTATAAGTTCAGTAATTACCTAATTCGTCTACTGTATAAGTTCAGTATACTTATTTCTTTAACTTTTTTAATGCGCGGTGATAGTGATAATAAATGTGTCTCATGTCGTTATGGATTGCATTTGTATATCTTTAATTTATTTATTTCACGGAGTCTAGGCATTGGCCATACTTTCATTAATTTCGTTAATTTAAAGGTAACAAAATAGTTTTATAAGTCTTAAATAATTTTCTTTTGAAAATAATCAACATTAAAGTCAAAGTCAAAGTCAAATATATTTATTCAACTGGGCCAAAAAGCGGCACTTTTGAACGTCAGAATTGAAAGTAACAAATCATAAAATACAAATTGATTCTACCGTGCATTCGGAAAAGTAGCTTATTTATTTTTCTTTATTATAAAACTTAATTATTTTATTTTATATTTTACTAGGTTCTCCAGCGCGTTCGACCGCGTGAAAAGTGTTTTATCATCCCAATGGGACATTATACTGGGATAAAAAGTAGCATATGTGCTATTTAAGACTATAATCTACTAGCTTTTACCCGCTGCTTCGCTCGCAGTGAAGCCATTAAAAAAAAAATTAAAGTATCCTATGTTACTTCTAATACCTCCAAGAATATATGTACAAAGTTTCATGATGATCGGTTTAGTAGTTTTTGCGTGAAAGCGTAACAAACAAACTTACAATCACATTTATAATATTAGTAAGGATGTCTGTGCAAAATTTCATCCAGATCCGTTTAGCCGTTCTGGTGTGATTGAGTGACAAAGTTTGGACGCGCGGTTGGCGCAGTGGTTGAGCGATTGACTGCTGCGCTGCGTGTCGCGGGTTTGATTCCCGCATGGAACAAATATTTGTATAACCTACAGAAAGTTGTTCCGGCTCTGGGCACCCACGATACAGGAAGAAATTCCTACCGTGGAGCAAAGTTTAAAAAAAATCGTACATCCATTATCATACATACAAACTTTCATATTTATAATATTAGTAAGATTCAGTTCACAGGGTATAAGTTTTGACATAATAACGATGTTATTTCAGTTAAAACACCATCACTAAGTTATATTTATCACTTTCGTATGATCCTTGAATTTAAAGCTTTCAAAATGGCTTTGATAAGTCTTAAATTCTTTAGTTTTGAAAATTAACAAAAGTGACAGGTATAACTTAAAATCGAATATAACATATTAGTTTTTTTAGTCATAGGCATTACCTACAAAATCTTACAATTTCAACTCACTGATTAAATAAATATTTATGTACATTACGTAAGTTTTTAATTACAAGAACACTCCAGTCCCAATTGTAAAAATGTGCCATTTTCATAATTAGCTATTTAGCGAATTGGCCATTCAGAGAATTAGGCTTTTAGAGTATTGGCCATTCAGAGAATTAGACTTTGAGAGAATTGCCCATTCAGAGAATTAGGCTTCCATTTTGAGAACTAATCCTTTTGCGATTCTGTTGCCATTTTGAGAATAAGGCCTTCTGCCCCTAAACCTTAGATTCGCTGCAGTTTTGTTATTATTTATTTACTGATTTTTACATTGTAGCAACACCGAACTTAATCTGTCAAATGATAAAAGTATTGAACAGCGCCATCTAGCGGTTGACATCGGAATTTGTTACAAAAAATTACCGCCTTTTGCTATCTATAAATAAACAATTAATAGTAAATAAACAACAATATAACAAAATGTGCGTAAGTTAATTACAAATTGTAGTTATAAAATGCATGAAAATTAATTAAGATCTTTAATTTAATAATCATTTTGGTGAGTATTTTATACTATTATTAAACCCGTGTTACGTTAGCAACTAGTCTTTTTGGCAAATTGAGACAGCTCTGGGCGCATCACGGTCCTTTCTCGTTTTTGCCAGTGAGTATAATGAAAAAATGCAAGTAGGTAAAGTTGCATTATTGCCCGGAAAGCCGGATGCGGGCACGACAAAAAGTCCCTGACTCAGTGTATTGATTTTATAGCTAATGAATTAGGACTACAGATATGTATTTTTTGTAGGAAGTATTGGCTAATGCGGCGCCGGAGCTGGCGGGGGCAGCAGAGGTAAAGGCGCAACGCAGGCAACGCAGTCTCTATCTGGAAAACAGAAAAAAAAAGATAAGTAGGTACGTTTTTGTACCGTAAGAAATCCAACACCGCTCAAGTCAATTTGATAGCGAAAAAACGGAATACCTCGTAACCAACCGACGTCGTGGGTGGACAACTACAAACCTAATAGGTAGGTGCATGAATAGTTACTTAAGTACTGAACTACAAAACGGTCAATTTTGCTACGAGTAATGTTGTTTACTAAGCAAGGTAATTTTTGGCATATTAGTTTAGGGCGCCGAATAGCGAGCGAGAGGTCGTATTCATTTATTGCGTACCATAAATGGTGAGTAAATGGGTTATAGTATAGCTAAGTACGGATATCTCGTTGCATTATTAAGATTGCCAAGCCAATAGAAAGTTTCAGTAAGTTTCCTCATGATGTTTTTAGTCACCGTTTTGAGAGCAATGGTGATGAAATAATTTACACAAAGTAAAGAGCCTGTGTAGGTTCGAACCCGTGGCCTACAACTTAAGTAGTAAGTTGCAGCCGTTACTTCTGGGCCACCACTGCTCTCAAGGCAAATATGTATACAAATTATACTTACCTACAATACGAATAAATTAAATTGAAGTGTCTGTATGTAATATCAAAATAACAACGTTTTATTGAATGCATGTGAAAGTAGGTATATACGCAAGTTTTGTCTGTCTGTCTGTTTGTTCCGGTTAATCTCCGAAATGGTTGGATCGACTTTGACGGAACTTTCACTGGTAGATAGCTGATGTTATAAAGAGTAAAATTCACAGTTCCTGTGTAAAAAAATAAACAATTTTTCCCAGTTGTTTTTTTATCTAATTCCACGCAAACGAAGTCGCGGGTAACACTTAGATCAGCCACGGCGGGCAATCTCAACAGAGAATAGCCATACATAACACATGCGAGACCTTTGCGAGCGAGGCCAGCGCTAAGGCTATCGACGTGGCTGAGTAGAGGTCGAAAAAAATTAAATAATAAGTAATGATCGAAACGAAGAAGAATAAGAAGATCGGCGATCTCAAATTATCCATTTATAAAATTGTTTCGCCTGGTTTTTCCTACCCTTATTATAAGCCTAATAATAATATTCAGATATTATTTTGATGTCTTATTTCGATGACCTTAAAGGGGCAAGTGACCTATTATTTTTGTCAGCATACTCCTTACTTCAACTTTTCATAGTACAGGCAAATCCCTGTAGACAGATATTAGCAATAGGACAAAATCACTCTCGATATTTTCTTTGAATTCTTCGATGTTGCGGCCACAAATGGAAAAGCTTGTCAAGTTCCGTCAAGTAGTATTAAGCGCAAGCGCATCAAGTGCCGTCACTCAAAATTTCTATCAATTGCGATCAAGCCTTAGAACGCTTGACGGTAGCGTAAAGTGTGCTCGGTAAATGATCAATATTCGCTTCAATCACGTAGACTTATCAAGTGCACTTGATCGTCTCGCGGACTCAATAGTCTGATGGGACGGCAATCCGACTGTCCCATCAGACTAATGGGTACTCCGACCGGAGAGAGATCAGGCGTAGGACCAACGCTTAACGTGCTTTCCGATGCACGGGGATCTCAAGGTTGTCTGGTAGATATCGCTGTCAGCGATAAGGCCGCCTTTGTACCTACCCGTAATTATAAGTATTATTGTAAAAGAGATGTGTAACTTTATTTTTTGGTGTACAATAAAGTATATTCTATTCTATTCTATTCTCACACCACCAACTTCCAAACTTCGGACTGCCACAGAGAAATCACTTATGGGGAAAATCCCGATGACATTTTTTGCCCGAGATGGGATTCGAACCCATGCCATCCATGCAGCATTCGCAGTTGCGACCGCAAGACCACCAGGCTGTTTATAGGTACTAACCAGTAGGTAAATGTGGCAATATAGGAAAAGACTTCTATAACATTAAGAATTACATAGATATGTACCTAAACTACGTCTTAAAGGACTATGATTTTATTGATTGGAACGGAGTAATGCCCACACCAGCCCACATATCCCACCCTATTACAGGCAAAACCATGAGAACACAACAGGATAAGAAAAAACCTCGACAAAAAAAACAAAACAAGACTTTAAAAAAAAAGATGTTACCTCCGATTGCCTGCACCACGACTCCACGAGTTGCAAATGAGCCGTACATACCTTCATAAATAAGTGAACTGAACGAGAATATCGACCCGCGTCTCCGCCTACCGGTAACTTAATCCCGATATAATTGCGGCTCCGGTACTTCCAATTAGAGCCTGTACCTATACCAGTAAATATGAACGCGCCATTTAATTATTATTGATACGAATGTCGTCCATTGAATGGAATGGAAATGGCGGGAATTTGTGCATGTGGCTTAATCTGGGGAGGTATATTTCCAGCCTAGTTTTAAATACAAATATAAACATTTAGGTGTAGAATATTGATGTGCACCTAACCTGGCTCAGTAATCATAACTTCGAAAAAGAAGCCGACGGTGGATTAGTTAGAATTACTAGTAAGTTGGGCAGCATTTAGGAAAGTAGGACGTCAACTCGCGATTTATTCTGCAAGCTACAAATACTTAGATCTTGAAGAAGTGCTATCTGCCAGTTAGGACTACTCTATGGGACGTGCTGCTATTTACCCGCCTGCCGAAGGAGGGTAGTGTTTATCAGTCTATGTTTTTTTTATTATTATTGATAGGCCCCCGCTTTGACCACTATCTCACCTGATGGTAAGCGATGATGAGGTCGACGATGTAGCACGCTTACCTAGAAGAAATATATGTATGTTTGTTACTATGTGCGTTCTAGGGACCAAACGCGTTGGCCGATTTTGATGATTCTTACGTCAATCGATTCGTCTTAACATTGCGAGTGTCACTGACTACATTAGTTAATATTGGGAATTAGAAAAATGGCGGCTTTTTGGCGCTATATTGTGGGGCCCAATTTTTGTTTTCCTAACCCATCGCGTGGGTTATCAAAATAAAGGGTTTTAAGAAGTGATTTCAAAAATATAAAACACTTATATATTTAAATTTACTTAATTCGAAATAAAAAGGTTAAATAAAAAATAAAGTTACTTTTAAAATCCAAAAAAACCCGACTGCTTAAGAAGCGAACTAAAAAGACGAAAACAAGAAGAACATCTTGCTGTGCAGTCGGAGGATACATCTGGTTTTGATCAGCCAGCTCGCGAATATGTATCCTCCGACTGCACGGCATGATAATTTTCTTGTTTACCTCTTTTTAGGCAGTCAGGTTTTTACATTTTTGTAGTACCTGCAATAAGGCTCAAGAAAATAGGTGGCTCGTTTAGATGTCAATGTGTACACTTTTATAATAAGCTTCCAAGCCACGTACAAGATCTAAGTGTTAATAAATTTAAAACATTCATTAAACGTAAGTTGTGCCAGAAAGCGTTTTACACAATAAAAGATTACGTTGAGGACAAACAGGCTTGGGATTGAGCTGCTCCAATTATTATTTATTTTTTTATATATTTTGCACCGTGAATTTTGTTTTTTTTTTGTTTTCTTGCAAGAACAAGAATATTTACTTTTTAAAGCATTATATTATTTTATTTTAAGTTTATTTTAATTGTTGTGAATGTGAAGACTATGTGGATTCAATTTTTGTTTGTTTTTAATTTTAATTTATCCAAGTTAGTTTAAATCATGGTCTGGCAGTTTGAGTAGTTTATGCGGCCTACCCGAATGTCCTTTCTTTGGTATTGTTCGTCTCCTTCTCGTTGAGCTCCTTAAATTCTGAGTTGAGCTGCACGGTTATTGACAAATGCGTGCACTGACTGGACAGGTCCACTTAATCTGGCTGGTTCTTTCCTCAAAAGACCATTTCAGACTTCAGTCTACATGGTCTTCACATGATCTAACAAAGATTTTGTCTGAACTTTAAAAGAGACTGTGACCTCTGAGTTTGTTTCAGCCTTTCTTCTCAGAGTAGTCAGATAGGAAACGCCGACTTCATCTAGTTTTAAAAATATGATCGACATGTAAAAGTGTTTGTACAAACCTACTTACAGAAATAAAATCATTTATCATTTATTTACATCTTTTAAATTAACTTTTTACTATTCCGATAAAAAAACATTATTCCTGTGGCAAATTCCACAGGAATACCTAGAAAATGTTATTGGTAAAATGTGGTGCATGGACAGAATGGGAGGCCCTTACCCGGTTTTGGGACAATTCAGGTTAATTAAATTAAGTAATTATGACATCATGAGAAAACCTACAAAGTATAAAACTTATTTATGTATTTTTATTTATTTTTTTATTTGTCTCTAGTCTAGGTCAGAGGTGACAGAGACAGAGTCGACGATCGATGTCAACTCCATGCCTAGGAGTTCGACCCGATCGTCTAGGAGCTCGAGCCGATCAAAACTATGTAAGTACACAATACTAATTGACGATAACTTACACTTACCACGATCATGCATGTAATGCAGCGAGGGTCGTAGATCGGGCAGCCTCCACGGTTCGACCCTCGACTCCTCATCTCGTTCCACCTTCGGCACCAGGCCACTCCAGCAGTTCTCTTCAGGACGAGGAGTGGGCACGCTGCTGATTGGCCAGGTGCATGCCTGTGTAGAAAGACATCGCTTTTTTAGTTTGAAGAAGTCCTTATTCCTTATGCATAACTTATTTCAGTTAGGTGGGTTTGATAGACGGCCTTCTTGATGAATGTGTTTACCCACCCAAGAGTTTTCTTTTACGTTTTTAACTTTAGACTAGGTTCAAAAGTACTAAAACTTCGAAGACATGTGCAAAGAACTGCCAATCATCAAATCTACGTATCGTAATCAAATCGTCGTCCTCCCATAGAGAGGTCTGTGTCCCAGCAGAAAGGAATATCCTAAGCTTATGCCTAAAATCACATAAAAAAGCTGCTCGGTTGCAGAAATATTTAAGTGTTATAAGATAGGGCAACACCATCTAGTAACGAGAGGAAGAACCAGGTACTAAGTAGTAGCGCCATCTAGTATCGAATAGCGGAACTAATCTTCTCGTGTCGAATGGAATATTCCAAAACATTTGAGCCGAACATTCTGGAAGTTTCTAGTCACTTCGGGAACAATTACTTTAAAAGTCGATTGTTCTGGATTCTCGATATTCCGTGCTATAAAAAGAGCAGTCGGGTTCGTTGTGAGTCAACACAGTCGGCACCTAGTCGCTGACTATTTCTCGCTCGGCTTCTAGAGGTTCGCCTCTAGTTCCACTGGGCGGGGATGTGTCGCCTAGGTGCCGTGAAGAACCGATGCTGCGAGGCAGCGTCGCGGCGCTCCCGCTGAACACAATGCATTCATACCCATGGCAGGTAGTGTATTCACACCTGCCATTATAATAATAGTGTCACAAGCCAAGATAGGCTAACCCAAATGAATTGTGCCCGTCGTAACGGGCACACTATGATACCTACTGCGGGAGAAAGGCCATGCCTAAAACCCGCCCGCCGCGCCCCCTGACGGGGGCGCAGCGATCTTCTACGGCTTGTGAGTCAGTTTCGATTGGGAAGCGACACAGAGCGATCGGAAAAGGAAAATAGTGCGAAGCAATAGAAGAAGAAGAAATTAAGAAGTGTTTTTGTAATAAAGTGTGATCTGCTGTTTTAATAATTTATCCCTGAGCCCCAGCTCGTAACAATAGCATTAAATTTAAGTCAAACAACTTATGTGAAAAAGTTGTCAGAACTTGAGAAGTAGATATGCCAAAGCCAATAGTTATATTAAACCTTAAGGTTACCCTAATCGACGGCACTAACTATTTTGTGCGCGAGGTTAAAATGCATGCTATCTCATCCGACAAAACGTGCGAAAGAGATAGATGGTGGGATTAGCACTAAGAAGCTAGTTCGCGTACGAATTAGCACTTTTGCAATTCGAAATGGAAGATGATTAAGGACGAAAACGAGCGCACGAAATTTTATAAACAGACCTTTGGGAATCTAGATATCATGAAAAAACAACTAAATGTATATTTCCAAAGTAAAATTATTTGCATTTTTGAATTACTAATATATCCCTGTATGTAGGCCGTTTTGCAATTTTCCTTCTTCTTTTCGACGCTCATAACTTTCAAATTTTTTTTTTACTTTTTTGTTTCCATATAGGGCTAGATAATGATGAGACAAACTTGATATCAGTTTTTTTTTTTTTTTTGAACGTACATCGTCAAACAGTTGAGTAATCGCAGACTACGTTTGTATGGCAGAATGATCGACTAGTGTAACTTTATTGTAAAGTGAATCGATATCGATATTGCATAGGATAACATGGAATAGCTTTAATCTAAAATCACACATGTAGTGCATTCACAAAGCCGTATAATTAAGTATGCTTTAGTGACAATAATCGCCGTATTCCACGCGGTTCGTGATAAAACGCGCGATTTCGACCACAGTACAGTCACGAGACTATCTATATATCTGATGGGGCACGGACGCACGCCACTTCAAGCTACCCCTTCGTTACTATCACTTAACTAATAACTACCGTTATGCTGTTACAGCGATTTTTATTGTTTGTCAAAGTTTATATTAACATTTAAAATAATTAGGATTACCTGCCCCAAACGGGTTTAAGGTTTTTTACTGAGTTCAGATTGTACAAGAGAATCGAGTTCGGATTGTAAAAATTACATGAAGCGCAATATTAAAAAATAATGCGCATGCAACACCTTAGACGTGATAGAAAAGGAAGTTCTAAAAACCGGCCAAGTGCGAGTCCGATTCGCGCACGAAGGGTTCCGTACCATTATCGCAAAAAACGGCAAAAAAATCACGTATGTTGTATGGGAGCCCCACTTTAATATATATTTTATTCATTTTTTAGTATTTGTTGTTATAGCGGCAACAGAAATACATCATCTGTGAAAATTTCAACTGCCTAGGTATCACGGTTCATGAGATTAAGCCTGGTGACAGACAGACAGGCAGACGGACCGCGGAAACTTAGTAATAGGGTCCCGTTTTTACCCTTTGGGTACGGAACCCTAAAATAATAAAGAATGCGAAATTTTGCGTGAGAGCAGGAAGGAGTTATATTTTCCTTCTCTCTTTTGTAACGACATGTGTTTAAGCGTGACGCGTCCTTGAAATTTCACTCTCCATTCTCGTCCAATTCTCAAATCGCTAGCTAAGACTCGCACTTCAAAATTACTCGCACTCGCACTTCTCACTTCAAAATTAATATGGGATAGAATACCGGCCAGGACGATAATAATATATGGATATAGGTACAACAAAGACCCCTTTTTTTTACAACAAAGACCCCTGCAATCGCTTTCGGAGGGTTTTTCATCACACCTTACTGCAAAAGTGTAGTGTATCTAAATATGTATGATGAGAACGTTAAGCCGCTTCAAGCGCACAACTTAGGCCCTAGACAGGATGAGAAGCTTGCGAGAGAGGACGCAAAGTATCAAATATAATGAAACCACCATTTCCGTCTATACTGTACTATGTGCGACAATACACATGATGCCTGTAACTTGCAAAAAAATGTGCAAGAAACTTGCATGTCATTGCAACTTCCGATTCATGAATCCCACAGATACGGAACTATACCACTATGGCGGGCGCATAGCAAAACGTATTGGCGCGACCTCGCTTGCCAGCGATCGTCTGTTGTTTTACTTTGAGGAAACAAGTGTAACCCCTACTTCCTGACCACAATAGATCCCAATGGGTCGAAGTGTCCGAGTTATTTCTCGGCCCCTCCACAACCCCTACTGCTTGCTACAACAACGCTTGCGACACACAATCTCTTTGCCTAGCATTTATCCAAATATGTTGGGATCAGCTGCTAGTCTAACCGGATTCAACTGAGTACCAGTATGAATTTAGTAACTGGATAATAAGATACACCTTGGCAAGATTTCCTAGCTTCCGACTATCCTTAACGACAGCCGAGACCAACTGTTTAACATGCTTTCCGAGGCACGGAGGAATCTCAGTGTGTAACTTGCAACATACTGTGGGCACCTGCAGCCTTATTGCGTAATGAATTTGGCAAAAAGGGCAAAGAGTATGAAAAATCGACCGATCACATAGACGAAAATCCACATCGCGTCTTTCATCTCGCATGTGATTGGTCGATTTTTCATACTCTTTGCTCTTTGCCTTGCCGAATTCATTACGCAATAAGGCTGCTGAAAGTACCCGCACCCGGCCTAGACACCGCGCGTTACTCTTACTATTTACTAGCTTCTACCAGCGGCTTCGCCCGCGCGAAAGTCGAAGTCAAGTCATCCCGAGAGAACATTTTTCCGGGATAAAAAGTATTCTATGTACTATTCCTCTGCGCCAAATTTCATCCAAATCCATTCTGGCATGATTGGGTAACAAACGCACTTATAATATTACTGAGAGTAAGGTTTTAGCCTTTTTGTCTCATTGCAGGCCAAGGCCAAAGGTCTCCTTTGTTGCTTTCATTTCTCCCGGCTTATAGCAATTGTGAACCAAGCTCACCATCTTCGCCTGACTCTGCCGCGACGTCAACGGGCGTTTGCCGGGACCCACATTGTGTTTAATTTAGCCCATGAACCGTTCACTCCGTACAAGGTCATAAAATGCATTTTGATTGTAATTAGGTACACATATAAGTTTAACAACAATATGTAAACAGTTGTGGTAGTACCAGTGCTGTATTCACACTTGTCATACTGCAAATGTTGGGCACCGCTGACCAGTTTGCGAACAGATAGTGAAATTACGAACAAAGCTCACTGTAATTATTGTTGTTTGATTTAAAAGCCAATACGCTGGCGACAAAATATTGAACATGGAAAGTTTAGAACAGACGGGTTTGAAAATGACTCTGAGGCCCAATTGTACTCGAAAACTTAACTCAGATTTATTTGCTAACACGAGGTTAAATGAACAATATTTCATGACAAAATATCAATTTAACCTCGTGTTAGCAACGTAAAGTTTTCTCGCTTGCGTAGGTCCATCTCATGGTAGCGCTGCCTCGGAGAGATGCGATCTTTGGCGAGAGAAGCTCAAGCCTCCTGAGCGCCTTCCGCCTGGGCACGCGTTGCCGTGGCCGACATGGGAAACTCTAAATAGATTTTGCACTCAAGTTGGCCGCAGCAAAGACAACCTCCACAGGTGGGGGTTCTCGGATGGTTCCTATACCCAGTGCTTGGGTGGTGTCTCTACGCAGACCATGGCCCACCTGTCATCCTGCACCGCATGCCCTGTATGTACAATGTACAGGACATTTGAGGACCTTATGGTTGCGTCAGCGAATGGTGTTGCCGTAGCTGAATAATAGGCCAAACATAATGTTTAAATGTTGTATTTGCCACCGACACGCTAAGAAGAAGATACAACTTAGTTTAGTTTTAAGAGTTCATTTTATCGCGCAAATGTGTCTTAGTACATTACCAGAACTTTTTGTGGGAGATAATGACCGATATTAAAGTATTTATTTTTCTGCAGCTACACTCCTGTTGCCTTTTCCACAGGAACAGCGCATTCCTTCAGGACAACTGTTGAGCAAAGCACTCGGCGATAATTTCCTCATCGATCAGTAGGTATTTCCAAAGATACCTAACAAATATTACTTTTACTTGTCTATGATATTAGTTAAGATTTTTTATCAAAATGCTTGCCTTAACATCGGCTTCAGACACGTACATAAAAAAACTTCTTATATGATTATTTTGCTGTTAAAGATATTGATAATAATAAGTCGGAAGGTAAACATTGGCGAAGCATAAAGCGCTTATTGATGACTTTATAAGTTACTCAATACTTGACGTTTGTATACGTATTCATTTTATTTAACTTTGCTTTATGCTTTGCTTGTTTATTTTCTATGTGTACACTTCTTCAAAAGTACAGGTGTCATATCTTGTAAGTTGTAATATGTTAATTTACACGGTGAGCTGAACTTTCTCTTAATGTTCATCGGAAATAAATCATTATTTGAATTTTTTATTTATTATCCGTTTTGCTAAAAATAGGTTTGTGAGTACCAACCCTTATTTATTTACAAAAAGATAAATCTTACTCATTAATTAATTAATAAAACCACCTCTTACAGTTGCCTCTCTACTAAGCTTGACTTGCTACGTACTCGTAGCTACGCCGTAGCAAGTTGCTACAAACGCCTACGAACATCTTGAAAATCACGTTGTGTTCAATTTTCTCTTGAACACTTGTCTATGTATTATTTAACTCTATGGTTCTCCTACTAAACTATTCATCGGCGGTTCCATATAATTATTACCGTTACGTGGCTTCGAGTCACGTCATGAAGTTAAATAATATATCGTAGTTCGATTAACATACTTCCATGTGTCGCGTGCCAATGAGTGCTTCGAATTAAACCTTCTATTTGTTAGTTACGATTTCAAAAGGTATTCGTTCTAGATACGGGTAATAATTGGTTTAGATTTTTTTAATTGTTGTGGCTGAATTAGATTTTATGTAGATGTAATCGGCTTATCGGTTTTCCGTTAGTTTTGTTCGATGTTACTTTGTTATAAACATTGATTGGTGCAAATATAGTTTTCGTTAAGATTAATTCACAATCCAAAATAAATGAAGAGTTTTGCTGCTGCTGAAATGGATTCTGTTGGTTACCCTTACACCATAACAATGTTTTTTTGGAAATATTTTTGATGTACAAAAACGACTTTTCTACAGATTTATTACTATGTATTGATTTAATCTAGTTCCGTGCATTTTTTCAGTTGCCATAAAGCAAACTAACAAATCACCATTCGATTAAATTCACAAGGCCAAAAAAAAACATACAAAAAATCCATTTACGCAAAAATAATGACGTCACGAGCAACAAAAGACTAGGGACATACATTTCCGCGGCCCACAAGCGAACAACAAAATTAATGTTCCGCACACGGCGCTACCAATAAAAACGGGCGGGCCAAAATGCCAAATCCCAAATGAGGTAAATAAAAAAAATATCGAAATGTCACAACGGCATTTAAATAACGGCACACACTTTAATCTGGTTGGTTTTTGTTGTATTTTTGGTGGAATAGAAATGAATAACAGTAGATTTACAGGGTGAATTTTTGTACAGATAAGAAATTAAAATATCGGTATCCATAGCCTTGCACTTTAATGGTGAGTATAGACTAGAGCAGGGTTGGCGAACCTTTATTAGAAAACGTGCCTTTAAATTATATATTTTTATAAATGTGAAAATGCCGTGCCGCCAAAGAATCTTAAATTGGTGACTTAATAAAAACAATTCTACTTATTAACTCTTTATTTGCAACCTGAAATTCGTACAGCAATTATTTTATTTACAGATTTATGATTTTTCGATATAAAAGTAGAAGTCGATGTCATGCCTGCTGTTTCAAATGCTATATAACAGGGATGGCGAACCTACGGCACGCGTGCCAGAGGTGGCACACGACAAAAAATTTCGGGCACGCGACGTTACAATACATTGTAATGCTCGCGAAAATTCTCTAGTCTATACTCAACTTAATTGTGAATTCCTTTTGATTGTATTTTCGGTTTCTGAAAACGAAATCTTTTCTAGTCCACTGTAAAAAGTTTAATTAGGCTTTCAAACTCTTTCTAGGCATGCTTTTGTTCTATTATAAATGATTTTCAATTCCCATGAAAATAAAACACTATCTAAACATAATAACCGCCCAACTTTTAATATTATTCCGATAAAGATCTCTTTGTCACTAATGTATGGACACAAATAATTTGATTGTAGCTGCCATGCGTAACAATATCATTGAATTATTGATGGCCACGACTTTTGTTTAATAAAAGAAATGTATTGTTGTTTAAACAGAGTAATTTGTTCTGAGTGTCACTTGTTTACCGACAAGAAATGTTATATTAGAACGTGTAATGTAACACACTTTCATATGTGGGTAGTTGAAGTAAATGTTTATGTTCTTCAGTTTCTTGTTGATTTATTCCGATTCTATTAATAAAGTAATAGAATCGGTATTTCTTCATGGATTGAAGGTTTTTGGGATACAGATCTTCACAACATCTTTCGAAGAATTGCCCACTTGGGATAACAAAAGCAAAATTGAGAGATAACGTTTTCCTGACAAAGTTTGAAGTCTAAAGAATGATGCAGAAAACAAAGCAACCTTATAGTTCGCGTATTGAAAGACCGCAAATATTACACAATACCTACTCGGTTCCATTCCAACCACTCGTATTTTGTATGCAAAGCTCATGCTTTTGAAATATTTGAACAGTTCAGGAGCAGGTCACTAAAAACGAAAAAATCGCTGAGCCATCTGGCATCCGCTGGCAAAACTAACACCCAAGCTATATCCACGTTGTATAGACCGAATACCATTAAGGTCACAGCCTAGTTCAGACAAAGTAAACATCTCTTTCTATTTCAATGGATACGTCGACAGACAAAGTTAATTCTTGATTAGGTTACAACCAACATCGGATCGAAGTTCAAACACGATTAATACAAAACGACGTCATTGTCATGACGTCAGCGTGTGAAGCGTGTAATTAACTGGGATACGTCACTGTCCCCCGGGACCCAGGACCGGGACGCGGTACGCAGGCCATCCCGAGGGGCGACACTGTTGCATTGCGTACAATCAATTGTTTAGTCTCATTCAATTACGAGGTACGGCATTGCCTTGGGCTAGAATGTTAAAATTACGCATACAATGCACAGAAATATGAAATTATGAATAGAGAATAGTTAGGGGCACTAGAACTTCCAATTTACTTTCAAATTCGAGCTGGACTAATGAAAATTGACAATCAGAGATCAAAATTACAGAAGTATTTTGAAATATTAGTTAAAAAGATCTATACTGAATCAGAAAACAAGATGGTTCCCGAAGTATAGTATACAACTGTTAAAATCAAACAACCACCTACCACATCTTCTGCAGACCCTCCTGAAAACGCCTACATTTAACCGAAAACCAAAATTGGAAAACAAGTACGACCAAAAACAGAAAATTCACTCTCAACAAATGCCACGTATACTTGAAACGCATCACGAAACCCAAACATAATCCCTACGTGCTTAAAACAAAGTGGGAGAAGCAGCGAGTGATTTATACCACCATCTAGTACTACAATTGAATCGTTTGGCGCAATCCGCCTGAAGTATCTATTAGGAACGTGATCCGGTTACCGAATTCACTATAACGGTACAAAAGTATTTATGTGTTGGTAGTACCGAAGCTGGGATTTTTTTCTTTTTCTTTTTTAATGTTCGCCCCGAGGATTACGGCCATTCGTCTTTTTGAAGGTACGCTTTTGGGTTGGTGCTTACTGTGTTTTGGTTACTAGTATGTTGTGTTGGGATGGAGGTTCTTTCTTTGTGGCAGTCGTATTTCTTCGCTCTATTTTTAAGTATTTAAAGTTTATTTATTTTCTTAAACTTGATGTACATAGTGGGTACTGGGTATAAAAGCGGACTTAACGTTTACTAAGTTTCCTTTACTTCAGGACATAGAAAAATATTTTACTTTTTACATTGGCCCGTTATAATTGAATAGTTGGGCGCTAGCTGCCGCTTTTTAACCGACTTAACAAAAAGGAGGAGGTTCTATGTTCGACTTCTTGTAGGTTTTTTTTTGTTTAAGTTCACCGATATCTCCGACAATTGTGGACCGATTTTGAAAATTCTTTTTTTGTTTGAAAGAGTATGTTTTGAAATTGGTCCCATTTTAATTTGGTGAACATCTGATGAACAACTCCTAAGATATACGAAAGAACTCTTCAATTAATAAAGGCAAATCTCTCGGGATCGCTGCAATCACATGTCTCTTTATTGATTATACTATTTCATAACATAACATCACGCCAGTACGTTCTTAAGGGGTACGCAGATCTCTCATTTCACCGGTTAGGTTAAATTTTCATGATATTCGGGTTATCTATTCTGGCGTTAAGGTAACTTACTAAACAACTTTCCTATTGGGTAGGTACAACTATAAGTGAAAAATTAAAAACTTAAAAAAAAAACTACCGACTTCCAAATAAGAAAACTACAAAGTGAAAAATAACTTTATTTTTGGAAGTCGGTGTCCATAGCGCAAAAAATGGTACCTACGAAAGACACCGACTTCCAAAAATAAAGTTATTTTTCACTTTGTAGTTTTCTTATTTGGAAGTCGGTAGTATTTTTTTGTAAAAACGTTTTTTTCACTAGTACAAAAATAGAAAATATAACGCACCGCGTGAAATACACTGCATAAGTATATTGGGAAGAAAAAAAGCGTAAACTTAAACAATCACGTTTAAGTTTACGCTTTGTAAATATATATGCAAAATAAAACCATCTCTCAAATGTCCACTAATAATTAATTAAACAGAGGGATGTGCCGTTTTAATTCAATAACTTGTCGACGAGGACTTAAAGTATCGGAGCTTATGATGGAGTGTCGAGTGCCTGTTTGTGAACGCGCCCTAATTTGAACAGCGCGCGTGCCAAGGGCTGCCTCTAACGTTACAACTTTTAATC
This sequence comes from Orthosia gracilis, assembly GCA_947562075.1. Taxonomy (NCBI): domain Eukaryota; kingdom Metazoa; phylum Arthropoda; class Insecta; order Lepidoptera; family Noctuidae; genus Orthosia; species Orthosia gracilis. The sequence goes on along the minus strand of OX387271.1, from coordinate 45,696,115 downwards.
ACATTTTTTGTTGATCTTTGAACAGTTCTCTCTTTAAGGAGTGGTTATTTTAATCCCAAAATAAAAATGACAAAATATGTATACTTGTAAATTGCCTGAAAAAAATCTGCTTGCCCGATGACTTTATGATTGAGGACGTACTTTAAGTAACACTTTTTTAAGTTATACTTTTAGCACTTGCCACCAGGTAATCGTGATCATAAAAAACCAACAACATTAGGCACGTTTTTTGATCTTTTAAGTAATTATCTTCATCATATTAGGCTTAATTTTAACACATGAAATGTTAATATTTTTTATCACATTATAACTAATTAAGATATGCCTAAGTAGCTAACAATTCGGTAAAGTTATGATTACTACACATATTTCATGTACTCAAACAACCTAATATTAATCTGCCTAACGAAATCGACCGTAAACTATCCCATTCATTCATCAACTGCACCTCCATTCTACACGATCAATCATTTAAAAATTCAATCCCCAATACTGTTACACCTGTCCATACAATACTTAAGCCAACATCCATCCAATATGGACAAAGCGCCCTTATGGCCGGACAATGGATTGATCCAATAAGCGTAGCCCCGCGGCGTGAGCACTAAGCCGATTCCATCTAGACTAGTTCGCCGGTACTGGATCCGATTTAGCGATTACATTTTAATCCCACTTCTGATTTGGCAATCTATATTAATTGTTTGGTATAACTATAGTAGGATATGGTAGGTAGTTGGATTGATCATTGTGACCGATTTGGCTTGAGGCTCCTTTGGCTATTAGTATGATGAAATGGACGGATTTGTGATGCGATTCTCTGTAAGATTTGTAATGCATTACGAAATCTGTTGTTGTCTGTGAGCTGCCATATTTGCAATCATTATGGACCATTCTACATCATTTGATTGATTTGATGAAGAATGTTTAAAATAACATGGCCAATGATGCGTTTTTTATGTTTTAAATTGATCAAGAAATAGGTTATACTTATTTCCAAACTATCAAATCATTCAAGCTATCATATTATGAAAAAGGTTGAGTGATTCATTTATAAATAATTGAATGAAATGTGTAGCTATTTTTAGTTATCCGTATGATCAACTAACAAATAAATGCTAACAGTTTTCACCTATCCAAAAACTATTCTAGTAATTAATTTATGGAGGTTAATGATTAATTTACAGAAGTAACTATCGAATAACACTTATATAAACAACATTCTTTTCGGCCATATCTTTTATTTACTTACTCCGAAATAACAATAACATTAAACAAATTCTCGCCATTGGCAACCCTAACATATCCTTTGAAGGGATTAATCGTAGGGTTCTCGAGGCGCGTTAATTACTAACGTTTACGTCAATCATTAGAGGCAACAGCCTTTTATTTACAAGCTAATACCCATTCAACACTGGTAAATAACTTATTTACGTTCAGAACGTACACGCTTTACTTGGAACTGTGTTGCTGATGCTGTTTGTGATGGTTAATCAATATTGTGATGCTATTCAAGGTTAGGTTATTCAAGACTTGAACTTAACAGGTGAAATTTTGGGTATATTGTGGATGCACTTTTGTCTACCCGTTCGGCAACTACGCATGGGACATTTTTTATTGCTCACGGTTATATTATGTTTTGGTGTTTCGTTATATAACATCTAAAACACTGAAAAACTACCTACACATGATGTTATTCATATTCTATCTCTAAAAGTTCCATCTAGACAGAATATAGCTTATTGTTGAAGGCATTCCAAATGTATCGAATTGAAATCTGGTCTCACAAATACGAAAAACAAGCACACCCACTAATTACAGCTCCATGAAAGCCAAAGCACCAAAGCTTACTCAATGCTCAATATAAAAAAAAGAAAACCCCGAAAACTCATGCCGTGCGGACACTAAAAGGTAAATCCGCAATTAATTGGGTCCACAGAACCGATCGCTACTAAATTAAACATTTTCTCTTATTTAAAACCGAAATGAAGTTCATTTGAATTCGTCCCGCAGTAATTACAGAGTTTACGACGTGCAAAATCCTCGAATGGCCCGCCATTTTGTAAAATGGCGCCGGGTATACTCCACTGGGAACATGACGGACACCGCTTGGAATTTAATGGCTAATCTTGGTGAATAAAATTAATCAATGCATTAATTACACAAGTTTTCTTTGTTTTACAGTTTTTTTTTGTAAACTGCGTGATTTGAAGAAAGAAATTGATCGAAACGTATTCCACAGATTTGGTGATGCATCGGTATTAACACATCGGAAATATTAGCTCAAAATATCAATATCAGTATAGGTAATCAGCATAAATGGCGATCCCCGCAAAGCGTAAAAAAAGTCATAGAACAAAACGCATGCTTAATAAGAAACTGACCGATTACGGTTCAGGTCCAAAAAAACAAAATTTCTTCTAATATCATTTCTCTATCAATAATCAGTCCAACAACTATTCCTACAATACAATATTTAATTATTATTATGCTTTTTCACTAAGTTATAAGCCATTACGTAAGACAAGTCATGATTGCCAAAACGTTATAATAATAATAATAATAATAATCATTTATTTGCTTAAAACATGGTATAAAAGATGGTTATGTTAATAATGTGAACAAACATGTTTTGCTTAATAGATATTATAAGCGTGCAAATACGTGCATAACGAAACAATAAGTCATCATGCAATTTTATGTTCCAGGAACTCCTTAACACTGTAAAAACTATTAGCAGAGAGCAATTTGTATAATTTACTTTTGAACATTCTTGTATTTAATGTTTTTAATTCATTTGGTAGTTTGTTGTATACCTGGACACACATAAACATACAGCTTTTATTATATTTCGCAAGCCTTGGGAGGACATCTAACACGAGCCTGTAGGGGTCGCGCCTGCTGCGAGAATTTAGATCGCTTGCTTTCGCAAACAATTCCCTATGCCTCCACACAAATTTCAAAAATATAAAGGGACGGTAGCGGTAACAAATCAAGTTTCTTAAACATCGGCCTGCAAGATTCGTCAGGCTTAAGGCCACATAATGCTCTTATGCATCTCTTTTGTGCGACAAATGCTCTATTTTGATCAGTGCTGTTACCCCACATAATTAAGCCATAGCGTAGCACTGATTCAACATATGCATGATATGTTGTTATAGACGTTTTAATGTTTGTTATGTTTCTAATCTGTTTTAGTGCATATACAAACTTATTAATTCGTTTGGATACTGTATCAACATGTGCTTTCCAGTTGATATCTTGATCCAAAGTTACTCCTAAAAATTTTGTTTGCGTTACTTCGTTAATTCTATGTATATTCATTTTAATATTTTGTTTTGTATTATTTGATTTATTGAATTGAATATAAACGGACTTTTTTAGATTTATGGATAAGTTATTTTCCTGTAGCCATTTTATCAATCTTTCAATAACATTATTAATTTCTGTCTCGTGGTCTTTAATTATATTACTTTTTTATCAGATGTCACAATAATAGAGAAATATACAATAGGAATAAAATAGGGCCCAGTACACTCCCTTGTGGGACGCCTTGTTTATTGGATTTAAAGTCAGAAAAGTGAGATGTCAAATTGTTACTTGTATCCATTTTAGTAATAGTAACGCGTTGTTGTCTATTACTTATATATGACGATAACCATTGAAGTGTAATGCCTCTAATCCCAGTTGCCTCCAGTTTCTGTAATAACAGGTCATGAGAGACTAGATCAAAGGCCTTAGATAGATCGAAAAACAGCCCTGTAGTAAGATACTTATCGTTAATATGCGTTAATACTATTTTTATAAGACTGTAAATAGCTAACGTTGTGGATTTATTTTTTTGGAAACCAAACTGTTCTTTCCTAATAATGTTAAATTGAGTACAGTATTCAATCAGTCTTTTATACATACACTTTTCGAAGATTTTAGATAGAATAGGTATCAAAGTTGTTGGGCGATAGTTGTTAACGTCTGATTTTTCACCGGTTTTATAAAGTGGTTTAACAATTGATAGCTTTAGTGCTTCAGGAAAAATGCCAAGTGAGAATGATAAATTAATTAAATATGTCATAATTTCAATAAGTTCATTAGTACATGCTTTAATGATTTTCGTGTTAATTTCGTCATAACCTTCGGAGTTAGTGTTATTCAATGACATAATCTCTGCTCTAACTTCATTTTCGGACACAGGTTTAAGAAACATCGAATGCACTATTGAACATTCGTTACTGTTTATTTTTGCTCCCTTACTCGAAGATTGTGCCATATTAGTATAGTGGTTATTGAAAGCTGTTGCTATTTCTACAGGATCTGAAAGTACTGTGTTATCAAGTAGAATATTTTCTATGTTGTCCCTATCGTTATTGTTCCCGATTTCATCCTTTATTACTCTCCAGACCGCTTTACATTTGTTTTCACTATTGTTTATGTATTTGATGTTTGCGTTCTTTTTTGATGTGTAAACGCATTTCTGTAAAATCTTTGAGTATTGTATATATTTAGTTTTATTTCGTAAATTTTTGGTCTTATAATATTGAAAGCGCAGAGACCTTTTCGTTTTGCAACTTTGTTTTAGACCTTTGGTTATCCAGTTCTGTTCCTTTTTACTATTAGTATTTACTTTCACCTTTATTTTTGGGAAACATAAATTATAAAACGAGCCTAATAATTCGTGAAAAGAATTGAATGCCATATTTAAGTCTTTCTCACCGTAGACTTCCGACCATGACACATTTCGTAAGCACTCCTTAAATTTCTGGATATTATTCAAGCTATAATCTCTTTTGTAGAAAAAATATGTTGTCAGGTTTTGTATCTTATGTTTCAAGGGAAAACTCAACATTTGTGCTGTGTCATGATCGGACAGATGAAGAGGCATTACAGTAGCATTAGCATTAGGAATGTTACTGAGAATGTGATCGATACAGGAAGACCCCTTATATGCCCAAAAAACAGTTTTTTTTTGTTAGGTTAGGTTAGGTTAGGTTAGATTATATTATTTTATATTATTAGGTTAGATTATATTATTAAACGTGCGAGAAGATTGGTAGACGGATTGTCGAAACTTTTCCGAATCGAAAGCTTTTTGAGTGTGAGGAGATCTATTCACTGTTATGGTTTTCAAATTCAAAATTTTCATGAGAACCAGACAATAAAGCAGTAAAACTTATTTACAGAAAAATACAACCGGCAAAAACATTACAAAGTGAAAAATAACTTCAATTTCGGACGTAGGTGTTCCTGTTTTTGTTTCTTCATTTTTGACGACACCGACTGCCGAAATTGAAGTTATTTTTCACCTTGTAGTGTTTTTATTTGGACGAGTTGTAGTTTTTTGTAAAAAGTTTTTATTTTTCACTTTTGTTATGGTACGTAATGAGCAAGTTCAATAGTAAGGTCCAATAATGCTCAAAGTTATGCCTGAATAGATTACCCGAATAACATAAAACTAACGAACCGGTGAAAAAAGAATGTACAGGGTGAACTGTACATATCTGCGTACTGCTCTAGAGCGTACCGGCGTGATGTTATGTTATGAAATGGCGTAAACACTAAGCAGACTTGCGATTCCAGCAATCCCGAGAGATTTTCCGTTGTTTATTGAAGATTTAATTTGTATATCTCCGAAATTCTTCATCAGATCTTGATCAGATTTTAATGAGACTACACAGAAGCTGTTAAATAAAAAAATAATCATTAAAATCGGTTCACCTAGTATTTGAGGAAACATTCATAAAATATATAATTACAAGATACTTTTACTTAAAATGGACTACGTAGTCAAAACTTGAACATGTATAAACGTTGATAAGGATGTGATGCCTGTAATATTAACTCGTGAGTTACTTTTTCCTGAACAGTGTGACCATAAATGTCTTCCATGATATAACTTTTCAAATCCAGAAGGTTCTGTCCCACATTTCATTACATCACAAATCCTCCTGAAAAACCAGAGCACCTTGAAGTCTAAATAGATGAACAAAAAAACTAATCGCAACGATTACAGAGTTACAGACAAGGTGATTGGAAAAATTTTCCTCTTCCAACTTTTTAAATTGGATCTAACTCTCCGTTCGCTCGAGCTCAGAAAAATCCAACTCGAGTGGATAATACGATTCACTCAATACTATTAAATTGCATCTTTGAGAAACGTTTACGTAAGTTATAAAAGGATTTGAGTTATTTTTACTGACTTATTCACGAGTATTGAGTAGTCTTTCCTCAGTGCTTAGTTGCTTTTGTATGGGTATTATCCGAGAAGAATCAAATCATTTTTCGTACAAAATGTTGGGAATAATCACGACATCCGAAGGATGCAACCCTTTTTTGAAAATTATAAAAGTGTTTAATTCTGGCGTCATGTTGCAACTGTCTCCAGGAGTCTTATTAGTCTGTAGAAACCGGGTCGTTATTACACTGAAAAGATACCTCAAACTCAGTAAAGGCACATTAAGAATCACTTTACTAAGTCCTTCGGCTGGTCATCCTCAGTAAGTCTCTTTACCGACGCTCTTATCGCTCTCCCTGTCACTCTTGGGTAACCGCGTCGGTGATGACGGCGGTGGCAATCGCAGCGGTGATCTAGTGCTTGATGACCGGCGCGGCGATGATGACATTAAATGTGACTTACCACATCCCTCGGCTGGTCTTCCTCAGTAGTCTCTATATCAACGCTCTCATCGCTGTCTCTGTCACTCTTGGGTGACCGCGCCGGTGATGACGGTGGTGGTGACCGCAACGGTGATCTAGTGTGTGATGACCGGCGCGGCGATGATGACATTGGTGACCTAAAGAAAATGTCCAAAGTAAAAAAATCGTTTATGGATCGAAGAACCAATCCGTCTTTTTAGGGTTCCGTACCCGAAGGGTCCAAACGGTCTATCGCTGTCACTCACGTGTCTGTCTGTCCATCTGTCCGTCGTCTGTCACACGGGCTTAACGGCCAAACAATTGGTGCTAAAGTCTTAAAATTTTCACAGTTTGACAATTTGCATGGTTTTTGGTCAACTCTTGTTGCTTAATCTTGTTGACCAAAAACCATGCAAATTGTCAAAAAATATATTTTTATAATTTTAACGGGATACATACAGATAAAGGGGAGAGTGAAAAAAATTCACTGCCCTCTTTAGCTGTTTTTTGTCATCCTATTGTAAATACGCGAAAACCGCAGCTTTGAAAACATTCAACCATATTTTTAAATACTTATCGTATTGGACAAGTAAATATGATATGAGCTTTATGAAATTCTATCATCTCAAAAACTCATATTTTCGTTTATTTGAAGAGACAATAAAGCGTTGTATTATTTTTGTGTTCTAGGCCAGATGTACACCACATTATTTGTTGTTACCTGGTTGGTGACCTCGGTGGAGACATGACAGGAGACAGCTGTGGTGACTCCAGCCTGTGTCCCCTCACTGGACGGAAAGCGCGGGGCTCCTCTATTGAGTTCACACTGCTCAATGCTGTTAATGCACCTGGATAGAGAATGTTGATGTTGTAAGTAACAATTTTCTATACGTGTCTTTAGCGTGGACAAAATCAAATTTGTTAATTTATATTCCTATTCATAGTTATTGCTTTTTTTTATAATTTGACTCACACACTGTTCCGTTGGTGTTGAATTAGGTATTTTACCTATGTTTGCAATATTTGTAAGTATGTGAGAACCATGTTTCTATTTATCACATTAATAAATTTACCTGTTAATGCTTTTAATACTTTATACCTGTACGTAGTATAGTGTATAGTGCTATTCGGGGTGCAACGTCCTCACATATATGAATTTATTAATGTATGTACTTATGTAAATATTGTAAAACACTTTTTTTTAAAAGAGTAAGTATGGAGTTTCTTGTGCATTCTTCTCCATAACAAGCTACTTTTCCGAATGCACGGTAGAATCAATTTTTATTTTATGATTTGTTACTTTTAATTCTGACGTTCAAAAGTGCCGCTTTTTGGCCCAGTTGAATAAATATATTTGACTTTGACTTTGACTTATACGATTACAGCGAAGCCAAACGAAGGGTTATTTTTACACTTGATAAAGAAATGTTGATGGATGATAAGGTTATTTCCACGATAGACACTTATTAGAGTTATGATTGCTGAATTCACGCATAATTATTATTAACTAGTTTCTGCCAGCGGCCTCACCCGCGTGAATAGTATTTTCTTATCCCAAGGGAACATTATACCGGAATGAAAGTAGCCTATGTGCTATTCCAGACTATAATTTATGCCTGTGCCAAATTTCATTCAGATCAGTCCAGCTGTTTGAACTTAAAGAAGTAACAAACAGACACACTCACAAACTTTTGCTTTTAAAATATTAGTGTGATAGTATGATTCAGGCGGGAATGGCTAGGTTTATTGTTATCTTCTGGATCGGTATTTTTTTTTTATATTACCCTATTTTTTTTTCATATAAAACAAGCCCGCGTGCACCGCGCGTCGTCGCCGTACCGTCGCGAACGTAGCCTAATTTCAAAGAAACCCGTAGGCCCGGTCAATCAAAATCAATCAATTCTGGTCCAATTGAAATATTTCGTCAACTACTTACCCGGAGTCCACAAAGTAGGTTTCAACCACGGAATAGCATAGGGCAGGGGCAGCCGGGCCCCCCACACATAGTCAGCCAGCCTCGGCACGGGTGCATGGGCACTAGGTGGACTGGCCGCTGGTCTCTTGGCCTCAGTACTGCCTTCTGACTCGGGCCTGCGAATGGGCATTCTTCTGAAGCACAATTTAAGGCTGAACTATTCAAATCGATTTTTGTACATGGTTTTAGAAGTTTTAAAATCTAAATATGTAGAGTCAAAAAGGTTGCCGAGACAAGAGAAATTACCAAAAGCTTTAAGCTGAATTATTTCCACAGAGTATGCAGGATTTTAGAGTTTATAACGTAAACACAGTTAAAAAGGCTTCCGAAATATAAGAAACTATCAAAAGCTTGATCATTTTGATTCGGAAGCACAATTTAAGGCTGAAATGGTTTTAATATATTATTATACGATGTTAGAGTTTAAAACCTAAAGACAGTCAAAAAGCTGTTTGCAAGACGTGAGAAATTATCAAAGGCTTAAAATTGCGATTCGGTAAACAGCAAAAAAACATAATATTAAAGTACCTATGCAGTCTTCAGCACATTTATAAAATCAAAACAAAACCCTTTCACCCACACAACATTCAAAGTTGAACAATCAAAAACATATCCATCTCGTTCTCACCTAGCAGCCGACAGCATCCTCTTTCTCGTTCCCCCATTGAACATTGCCTTGACATCTTCCCAAGCGTGCACCACTTCTTCAGGGGGAGTTCCACTGAGCTTCATGTGGCGTCGCCAAGAATTGAAGTTGGCTGCATCAGGTTGGATGTACTTGTCTCCTGGACCAACTCGGTGCGAGTGGAATATGAACTTGTTTGGGGAAAAGAATAGCCCGCAGTACGCACACTTGATGCATTTTGCTCGGGAGGAGTTGTACCTATGAAAATAAAAGTACATCACAAAAAGTTTCAGGTACTACTTAGATAATAAAAAAAATATATGGTTTGAATCGTTTAAATATTGTCCAAATACAGAGATTCAATTCGATTAGTTGTTTGATGAGATTTGTAGATAGAAACTTTGAGCAAAACATCAATTACAATTCTGAATTAATCATCTAATGCGCGCTGTACATTCTCAGGCGAGATACTTAGGAAATGCTGTATATTGTGTTTTTAAAACAAAATATTTCATGTTTGTTCTCGCGGGCTCTCGCTCGAGAGTGTAGAGTCGGCATAATATTCTACTTTCACATATTATGTTCTAAAGTTTTTCTGTGACTCTCGCTAGTACTCTTGCTCCCTTCTTTCTTTCCGTTTCTAACGGCTGCTCACTGTTGTAGCCGAACAGATCACTCAAAAGTCACACTAATTCATCTCACTAGTTAGCCTAGGCCTTCTACAAGAGCACACTGCCTTAAACACACAAACCAAAAGATTTTCTCCATCTTCATAGATACCTGGCTGGTAAAAATGCTCCACGGCATCCCCAAGCGCATTCATGATGAACCGCAAACGCGAAGTCATCTGGTAATCTCGGAGGAGCATTGTCTCCGAGAAACGACTTGCACAGTCGCTCTGCTTCTCGTCGTGTTATCATACCTGGGTGATAACGAAGGTCTGATTAAAAGATCTCAAAGGGATAAGGACCAGGTGGATTAACAAAGCAAAGGTTGGACGCGAGAGACTCAGGGCCGGATAAATTGGCGTGAAATAAATTCGACTTTAGTATTGGGTAGATATCGGTCTAGTTAGTGGTTTGTTAGTGGTATCAGCCGCTACTTATAAATTGTAGGTCATGGGTTAAACCTAGGCAGACGCTTTACTTTGTGTAAATTATTTCACAACCACTGCTCTCAAAACAGTGAAGGAAAACATCGCAAGGAAACCGGCATGTCCTAGATCCAAATATTCGAAGACATGTAACATCCACCAACCAGCATTAGGCACGCTTGGGGGTTTACAGAAGGGGCTGTGTCCCAGCAGTGGGAATATTAAAACGGCTGATGATGGTGATTGGATAGATATGGGCTATCCAATACTGAAGGCGAATCTATTTCTATTTCTTGGAAGAAGAAAAAAATATGCCAATAATAAAAAGTCGGTAGTATTTTTTTTGTAAAAAAGATTTTTTATTTTTGTAGTTGTACCTATTAAGCAACTTGCCTTTAGTGAGGTACTTATAATGCCAGAATAGATTATTATCCGAATGCAATGAAACATGATCATAATCGGTCCACAATTGACGGAGATATCGGAGAACATACACAAAAAAAAAAACATACAACAAGTCGAACATAGAACCTCCTCCTTTTTGGTAAGTCGGTTAAAAAGATGGATTTATTGCGTAAAGAATGATATGAAACCAGGGAACTGAATAATAGCGTGAAGTTTGAAAGGTACGAATGGAAGAATAAAACGTGTTTCACCGAGCTCAAGTAACATGGGTCATAATAATTTAATTAATGATTGAATGAATGATTAAAAATTGAATTAATTTAATTTAATCATACATCTTCCTGCCCTTGTGGCAAGAAGATGTATGATTAAAATATGCATTTACTAGAATCATTTCAAATATTGAAATTCATGAACAGGAAAAACCTATTATGCTATCTACTAGTTCTACAAGTTTGTATTCACAAGTAATGTTATGATTTATTTATACGATATCTGTGACGATAAATACAAAATAAATAATTGTAACTAAGGCCCGTACCTACTAATTTTACACTTCCTTTTTTAAATACATGAAGGAACTGTTTACTACTGGAGCTTTTCTCTATGAACCATTCCATACAGTTGTTACAAGAAGAAAAGAAATCGTCACCTGCAAATTTTATAGCAACCACAGAGATTCGAAGTAAACTTGCCATAATACTTGGCAACACATAGCATATACTTATAATCCTTGCCTTAATCCAAATATATTGAGGTCGGCTGGCAAAACTGGAACTAAGCCTAACTGTATCTACTAGTCTACGTAAGATAGCAAATAAATAGAGATTTATAGAAAAAACATGCTAGGGTGACCCAAATAAGTATGGGGATGGAAAAAGGGCAAGAAGGTGATGATTGAGTTCCACAAACCTGTTACTAAGTAAAACCATATCTCTTGATATAACTGGTTATCAGACTTTTGAGCTTCTAACTACCTGTACTGACTGTCCAAGATCTACGAGCAATAGCCGAGACAGAAAAAACTGGACTTGGTACTTAACTGTACCCTACTTGTTTACTAGGTGACATATTGAGTGTTAGTACCACATCGTCGCGACGACACAGGCATGGCCCCGGCCCTCCTCAGTATCTCCAACTGTACTGGAGTACATTGCACACACGTAATACCCAGGGCGACCCGACGGTTGTGTATCTCGTTGTACGAGAACTGCTTGAGCAGGGTATTCGAGATCTGGGCCAGGCAGAGACGCTCGTTGCCTTCGATGACCAGTGAGACTATTGGTACTCCGTACAGGAGGACTGTGCCGACCTGTGGGAGAATAGTATTTATATATAATAATTGCGAAAATGCAATTAATAAAGAAAACATGTTTTTTTTTTACATCTTTGTGGAGAAATGCTGATTGAAAAAATAAATTAGTTATTGCGTAATTTTTCTTAAAGCATCTTTAGGTTCTATAAAAATATCTAGAGAATGTTGTACTCGTTGTTTCATTACAAGTTTTAATTATAGTACACCCGAGTAACTTTTGAAATCCCTCGATACTAATTCGATCTATTTTAAAAAGTAATTAACTCTTACCTGATTGGGTTTTCCACTTAATTGCAAAGCCTTGTGTTCTGCTCTAGGTTTGAGAGTCTCACGCGGCGATAGTGCTAAGTTAGTAGCTTCCATTCTATAACAAATAGAAAGTATTAATATGGCCTATTGGAAACATTATTGTGTCTACTGTTGAAGAAGCCTATTACTGTTCCACTGCAGGGCAAAGATTTCTTCTCGTACAGAGAATGCACGAGGGGAAATAAATCAGTGATCATGATTACCTATCGTTAAAAGACGGATCATCGCGAGGAAACCGGCATGTCCTAGAACTAAAAATCGAAGACATGTGACATCCATCATCACGCACTGGATCCGCGTTGAATTAAGGCCCATTGCCTCTCTACCAGAGAAGAAGCCTGTATCCCATTAAAAAAAAAAAAAAAACAAAAAGTAAACATTAAAAGGCTGATAATAAAAAAATCTTGGTGCATCTTTCCATAGCCAGTTTTTTTAATAGATCGTCATATATTTTGTTCACTTTGTTCATTCTTTATTTAATTTTGTAATAATGGTCAACACTAAAACATATTAATCAAAAATTCAGCACAAATAAATTATCATTATTAATGTTCCTCACACTTTTTGGGTCATTTATCGCTATAACAAACTAAATATCATAACCGAATGCCATTCTGTCCCATTAATACGACAAATAACCGATAAAATGACTTCATTTACTTTTGCCGCACAATAAAATAGCACAGTGTGATATATTCGATAAATTTGGGACAAAAGTGATCGTTTTGTATACAAATAGGCAGTTTGCGTGTGAATTTAGTGTATCGAATATCAATTGGGCATATTGAGGGGAGCGATAATGTATGTACCGCCCCTTTGAGGGACCCTCATTTTACTACATTTTTTCGCAGATCAAGTTCGTGTTTAGGTTTTATTTTGTGGAGTTTAGTAAGTTGTGATACGAATTCCTTGGGTACTGTTGCAAAATCTTTGTATTATAAGCTAGGGATTCTTTTTTTTTTGGAATTATTATTATTCATATTCTAGCGTCAGACCACTAACTCACCTGATGGTAGGCGATGATATGGTCGACGTGGAGGTACGCTTGCCTAGAAGTAACCTATTCACTCATGACTTGAAGATTTCCAGGTTGTAGCTATCAGGAGCTACAGTCTCCGGCAGGGAATTCCATTCCACGACTCTCAAGTAAGCTGATACATTCTTTAAGATTTCTATTTGATATTCTTAATAGGTGCTCGTGCTAGTAAACTGTATGTTTTTTCCACGAATTTTAAAACGCATAATTTATTCCGTGACATAGATCCCGTTTCCTATCACGGTGGTACCGTGTATGTTTTCAGATTAAAACTATGCCTATTGCACTCTGCTATTTAGTGTGACGCTGTATCAGTACAAGGATTAAAATTTTTGGAATCGAATGAGTCCTGAGATTACATTTACGATTATTTTAAAATTAATTGTTTGTTTGTATCTTTTAAACAAACAAACAATTAATTTTAAAACATTACTTTAGATAACCCTTTCTCCTCTGCCGAAAGAAGGGTTAAAATATTTGCCAAACAAAACAAACCTGACCTACATTCACCCTTGAAAACATTATAAAACACTGTAACAAAACATGTCACCACTTTAAAATGATAAATCACCACTTAAAACTGTCGTAAAATCAGGAATCAAAGTAGGGTTGGCAAGGACGAAGTGTGGTGACATACCGGCGGGATCATTATGGGGTATGATTAGTCAATTTGTGTCGCCCCTACACTACACAGTGGGCCGAGAAGCAAGTCCGACAAAATAATTGATTAACTTAAACGACAGTAGGTTACCTAATGTAATGATCACATATGTTTGCTTTGTAGGGGACGTTCAATTGTTTCTGTGGTGATTTTCTGAATAGATTAGGTGTTATTATTTTTTGGCTGTGATGAAATGGATACCGTGTCATCATTTCATGGTATCGATCACAGATTATATATATATAACTATATGACGCGATTTTATGTGCTTCGCGTGCCAAAAAACGAAGTAAAGTTACGATCAATGATCGTAATCTGAGCTTTTCATTTAGCATTATGGGCACCGGAAATCTCTCGATATCTAGAAAAATGCCTTTTTATGCAATATTGAGCTGTAAAAAATGTATAGAAAAGTTGGCCGAGGCATTGGAATTTTTTCTTTTATGTAAGTTAATTTGTTTTTAAATTGTTTGTGAAAAAGTGGCACGCTTGGTTTTCATACAGATGGAGGGATTTGCGTTATCTAGTTAGATTTATGTCTGTGGTATCGATTGATTTTGAGCATGTTGCTCTAATGATTCAGTTGTCTTCGTTTTTAAAGACCTTAATGGATTTTCCAGTATACTTAATTAATCTTGCGAGATTATAAGCTCTCGATATGTTATGACTAATTAAGAAATAATTTAATAGTTTGATATTATATAATTTAAAAACTTTCTCTCTTTATTTTTTTTTTCTCTTCTTTTCTTTTATGTTACCGAGTTATTGCAAATACCGTAAGTTTATAATAAATTGCGTAGTTAATATTATAGACTCTTTCTCATATTCATATTATTTTCATAATATTCTTTTTAAGTAGGAAAGTAAATATAATAAATAAGATAGAAAAAAAGCTACATAAATAGTCCAATCCTAATTGTCGCATCTTCACAACATGCAGATAACTTACATCATATTAATCATTTTTTACATTTCACGGTTCAGCTGACTACAATTTCTGTTGATTCGCGGACAATACATTTAATAAAATACACTTGTAATTATAAGTCCCTTATGGGGGCCATATGGTGTTGATATCGGTGATACGGGGGTCATCCCCCCAGGGATGCAATGGGGATGAGCACATGTGTACACTTGTAACGGAACTAATCGTTTTTGGAAGAAATCTGTTCTTTGGGTATGGTTGTCGGCATTAGTTTAATGCGTTCACGGTCTTTATTTTCTGTGAATTCATTGTTGGTTGTGCTTGTGCATAACAGGTGCCAATTAAAGTTTCTGAGAATTATTTGTTTAAAATCAAAATGCCTAGCCCGGAATCGAACATGTAAATTTTCAAAAACCCGGTGTTGTATTTTTAGGTTTCATCAAAATTGTCCCTGTGAGTCCTCTGAGTGTTTTTCGCTATTCCTCATAGTTTCTGATTTGGCCAATCACGCCTACTTGAAAAACTAATTCTGTATATCAGCTTAAAACTAAATTTACCACGAAATGTTGAAAATGGAATGCGTTGATATGCAAAATACTCTTTGTAAATGTCAAACCCTCTTTACAGCAGTTTTTTTGTATATCAATGACTGCGCAAAACATTTCCAACATAATGAACAAAAAACAAAATCAAATCGTACCTAACTACAAAATAAAAATGTATTTTCTAGTTCCCAATAACAAATAGTGGCACTCAAACAGCTATCATCGGGTGTCCAAATAACTAGACAAATCGCACAATACCGGCTGTACCGCAACGATCGCCGCATTGACAACATGTTGTGCACTTTCCCGGATAATCCGTAACTAAAGGGGACACTCGAATCTGTGTGTCAAGTGCAGGGGATTGTAGGGTGACCGTGAAGTTATATTTTGAATGTGTTTCTTCTACTAGGTATTTTATTTATTGCTTGGTTGGTTGGTTTATAAGGTTTAATGAGTTCTTTAACTAACAACTTAATAAAATATCTAGTAGAAGAAATTACAAATTTGTGTATGAGACCTCACAAAGTTGAAAAGGTGAACTGGTTGAATAGTTTCATCTAAGGCACCAGTAACTGAATAAAAAAGTTAAATGAATAATAAAAATAAATTCATCATCACTAAAATTAGCAATTATGATTTATTAGATTCATTAAAATAAAGAAGATTTAACTAATACGGATATTTTTTACACTCACACATTCAAAATCACTATGTCTTAGCAAAGATAGGTAATTTAACCCCGCAAAAGCTTTTCAGAATCTTTCTTTTTACATAAAACTTTTTCGTTTTACCCGACGCGACCTTAATTGTTTTAAGGTTTTTAAAACGCAACATTCTAGTCACCCTACCAAAAACCGAAGAACGATTGGTTCTTTCAACTAGTTTCTTTGAGGATTCGTTTTGTATAGTGCAATACTATTTAATCTTTATAAAGACAGCCGGCGTCGCCCGTCGCCCGTCGGTCCCGGCCGCCATTGTTACGATCCACGTTACGGTCCGAAGTTCGTTACCTATTCAGTAGGTCTCGGTAGTCGAGGGGTCCGCATTCGCAATTTTTATGATACGTAACGAAACGAACAGTTTGGCAAAAGTCAAAATAATACGTCATGGTGCGTTGACTTTTTTAAATGTTTTGGGATGTTTTTTTTTTTACATTTATGTGACCTTGATTTAGTTTTTTACAGGTCACTAATCATAATTGAACTTTCTTCATCGCGTTGATTTTACCTTTTGTTCATAATTGAATAAGAAATAATATCTAATGATTACTAATGATTACATAAATACCTAGTACTCTGTTTTTACGATTTAATTCCTCATTGAGTTATTTTAAGTGTATTATAAACATGACTCCCAAAATAAGGCAAATGCCTAGTTTGGGGGTCACCATCTATCCTAATTTGTTAATATACAATTTATTTAATAAATTTAATTTGATTTGAAATCAAGTATTTAATTAAGATTTTTATTTTCCATCAATTAACTATGAAAAGAGGGCAGCTGACCGTTCTTTCTTTATCATTTACCAAAGTATGGTAAGGTATTTACAGAATCGAACTTTATTATCTTACTTTAAACATAGAGTAACCAGATAAATATCTAGATGATGGGATGAAATACATCCCATCATCAACCAACATAATCACAAGATTCACCTAACCCCATCCACATAATCATAATCCTCTCCTCCATCCTTCACACAATAGACATATAGTTTAAACAAGCAGCTTCCAAATTCAAAAGGTTTCGTGCAGAATTAATTCAGCGTCGTTATTTACTTTGCTACTTTGTTCGCTTAATTGAGTCGTCGCCCAAAGACACGGAGTTAATTCATCGATTCATATTTAATCAGCGCTTTGAGTTTGTAGTCAAGGAGCTAGGAGGGCGCTTTTGTCAACGTTAACTGGTAGATAAATGTTTTAATGTTTGCTTAGATTTTAGTTGAAGAGCTTTGGTTTTTTTGGTGAGGTTAAGTCCTCAAATAACGAATGGTATATAAAAAGGCTAGACTTTATAATTGTAAGATTACAGCGCTTTTATTATTTATCGAAATATAATCATAATAAAAGCATTTATCCGCTTTTCTCAAATCATTTTTCAGTTTCTAAATCCGGGCGAGCTATTTTCAAATATATTCTCTAACGTAAAAACATTTGTATACCAATAGTTAATTTAGATTTAAAGTATGTTAGGTGTGTGTAAGTTCTTCTTTTAAAACACATGTTCATGCAAATAAATATATCGGAATTTGAATCTAAACAACCTGCCACCAAAAAATAAAATAAAATAAACCACACCTTTTTTACACCAGCTCCTGGCACTCTACAAAATTCTAAAACTGGGCGCGTTTGTTTCATCGCCCGAACGCTTAGAGCACAATGAGCCATGTTGACACACGGGTTGCACAGCCGCGCTCTCCTCGCGCAGATTTTTCGCACAATTGAATTCGTAACTAATCCCGAACCCATTGTTAATTTGGTAAATTAATTTGTTGAAAATTAAGCAGTTGT
Organism: Orthosia gracilis; assembly: GCA_947562075.1. Taxonomy (NCBI): domain Eukaryota; kingdom Metazoa; phylum Arthropoda; class Insecta; order Lepidoptera; family Noctuidae; genus Orthosia; species Orthosia gracilis. The sequence goes on along the minus strand of OX387271.1, from coordinate 45,678,089 downwards.
TGGATTTACATGTTTGAGATAGGGACCTGTGTTTCTTAAATGCGAAGTTTAAATAGATACATGATTGACTTAATAGCATAGTGACATAAATGTAGGTAGGATCTCTCTTAAAGATGTTTTACTCCTTATGACAAAACAAGCGCCTCGGCTTATCACGGGACAAATTATATACAAATACCTCTCTTATTTATCGCTCTTTCTATAAGTGAAAACAGTATCAAAATATGTAACATGTTAAATAAGAAGTAAATAGAGATACAGACAGAGGCAGATAGCGAATTTGTTAAGAAGATGACAGTCGCCAATGATCTTGGAACAAAAGGCGCACAATTTTCACACCCGCGCGACCGAAAATTCAGTAGCTTTATGTACTTTCCTTATTATTAGCAAAAAAAAAACGCATGGAATTGAAAATGTTACCTACTTATATAGGTATCTATGTATGTACCTACATTAATTACAGCCTACCTTTCGTGGAATCCTTTTTTTTCGAATCCGTTTTTCAAACGTTAGATAACTTTTATTTGAGAAAAAAAATGGTTGCCTGTAAAGTCGGTTTTACGGGCGAAGATTTTACGTGACAACGTCTTTTTCTCGGTAGAATATTTATTGATATGAATATAATTAAATTGCAAATACAAATACATAATGAATTGCAAAATTATGTAAAATTATATTCATTTAATCGTCCGTTCACTCTCTCTCGTTCGGTGACTCATCGTAACGTTACCGAGCGTTACACTTTTTCATAAGTGCCTCCCAGCCACAACCTAATTTAAGACGTTGTCACGTCAAAAAATGTAGCCAGTTAAATTGTCTTTAAGATGGTGACAATGTCTTTAACATATGTACGGTAGTTTTGGTGCCATTGTCGTTTTTTAGTCCGTGTCAGACATAACTTTACAAATTAATTACACTATGTTACACGAATAAAACTCAAAATTTTCTTAGAACAAATTATTAAGAAAATGCTCTCACGTAACTTATATTTTTTCCAAAAATCTGTGGCTAGCCGTTTAGAAGTGATTCTCATTTTAAAATCAGCTACTGAGGGGTAACTTAAATACTATTTATAAAAGTTTGACAGGTTGTGGTACTATCAGGTATAATATCAAAACATAACATCACGCTGTTAACCCTTCATTTTATGTATTTTTGGTTTGGTTTATGGTTATTTATTACATATTATGATTAGTTAGCGAATAATGATTATAACTGTATAATATCATATATTAAGTATATAATAAAATGATATAAGCATGAAGCCTTTGAGAATAACAATAAAATTAAGATTTTGAAGAAAAGCTTATAAATCTGGAATACGCAGAATTAGTAGAGTTTGGCGTATTTTATACTAGTGATTTCACTAGCTTTTTTAAACGTTGCTCCACACTAGGAATTTCTTCCTGTATCGTGGGTGTGTTTACAAACATTTAAACTCACATACACAAGACACCCAGGGCCTACAGTCTCGACATAGATAGCGATCGCTTTACGACAAAAATCGGTCGCTACGTCCTAACGATCCGATCATAACGATTTTTGGTAGTCTCTACTGCCAAAGCTATCGACTGTCATCGCAAACTTATCGAATATTTTCGCTAAGTTATCGATTTATCTTAAATTTATCGAATTTCATTACAACCATTTTTGGCAGCCAAGTGGTTGCTACGATCGTTAGCATTGGTTTTTAATCGACTTACCAAAAAGGAGGAGGTTCTATGTTCGACTTCAGGAATGTTTTTTCTATTTTTATGATTTTCACCGATATCTCTGTCAATTGTGGACCGATTTTGAAAATTCTCTTAATTTTTTTGTATGAAAGAGTATGTTTCGAAATTGGTCCCATTTTAATTTGGTGAAGATTTGATGGAGAACTTCGAAGATATACAACAGAACTCTTCAATAAATAACGGAAAATCTCTCGAAATTGCTGCAATCGCATCTCTGTTTATTGTTTATACCATTTCATAACATAACATCACGCCAGTACGTTCTTGAAAGGTACGCAGATCTCTCATTTCACCCTTTATGTTCAAGTTTCATGATATTCGGCTAATCTATTCTGGTGTTAAGGTAACTTGCTTAACAACTTGCCTATTAGGTAGGTACAACTAAAAAGTGAAAAACAAAAAGCTTTTTTCGGTGCTCGGTTTAGTCGGTGTCTGTAACGCAAAAAAAATGGTACCTACGAAAGACACGACTTCCAAAAATAAAGTTATTTTTCACTTTGTAGTTTTCTTATTTGGAAGTCGGTAGCATTTTTTTGTAAAAAAGCTTTTTTAGAAGTTACTAAAACAATAAATAAATAATAATTAGAGTATTATGGCTGTAAAGTATTTAGCGTGGGATTTGGTCGTGCTCGAACACAGACGCGATATGTTGTCAATTCGGCGGCAAATTTCGTGATAGTGAAAATCCTTTGGATTTAAAGGATAATAATTTCTCTACCTTTACGTATAAATAAGGACTTGTTTCATGAGCTAGTTGGTGAACTTTGACACTCTATTCAAAGACGACATTTCTTTTAATATTCTTATTTACTAATTAATAAGAAGAATTTCAAATTTTATATGTTAATTTTCGAAGAAAAATAATTATTTGAATATCTTGTCCGCGGCATGTCTTAGAACCAAAAATTCGAAGACATGTGACATCCACCAACCCGCACTGAGCCCGCGTGGTGGATGAAGGCCCATTCCCTCTCTCACAGAGTGGATGCCTGTGTCCCAGCAGTGGGAACAATAAGGCTGATGATGATGACGTCTCCTCCCTTACTGTAATTTCAAAGGGTATTTCTTCCAGCACGTGACAGTTGTATCGATCAAAATAATAAGTTATCACTGACATAGACTACTTAAACATAAACTAATGCGTGCATGTCTGGTATTATGTGAGATAAATGATGCGAGGGTGTCCATTGTTCCATGTTAATTGTATTGTTATTTTTGAATTACTTTTGAATGCATGCCTCTCTATTTGCGTCATCTCAGTAGGTACCATATTCCACGAATCCATACATTGTTTCTTTGGCCTTTACCTCCTTTTAAGGCCAGCGAGTCTTTGTTCTTAAGTTTAAACTACTTTTAAAAATAAGTACCAACCCAAAAAATGTACGTACGGGGAGGTACTGTTAAAATAAACAACATAACAAGATGTTCTATAAAAGTTGTCATAAAAATAAAATCTGAATAATTTTTCATTTTAAAATCAACGTTATCGTAAGGTAATGAGAAAGTTTAAACAAGCATCCCTTCGCCTTCGTGAACGAGAAGCATCAACATGTAGATTGTCTCAGAATTTATTTATATCAGTAATTGAATCGCCCGCGCCGGCAAATGACATCTGTAGACTTGATTTGATGAAAATTACCTACTTGCTAGGAGATGCCCACTTTTTATTAACTTCGTCCCCCTCAGTTAAGTTTATTACGCAGATATGCGGAGACCTATGCATAAATAATACGGTGTTGTTGTTTCTCTTGTTTCATAATTATATATCTACTCGTTTTACTTTGTCTATACTTTTTTTTCCAAATTGTCAGTATTTAAAGTTTTTATTGCAATCATTTAGAAAGTTGGGCACTGGAAGACACTTTTGTTTAAGGAGACCCTCTTTAACTAAACCTTCCTGACTTATCGAAACTTAAAGATTGTTTCTTGGCTAGAAGTCATCTTTGGTAACGATTCAAAACTCTTTAAACAATGATAGAATGCAACTCTGTTACCGAGTCCCATAGAATATTATTATGTTCTATGGTATAGTTGACTTCCACGCGGACGAAGTCCTTGGCAGAAGCTAGTTCGTTACAAATGGCAAATAAGACAATATGAATACAACTGTAACCGTTATATTATAGTACAAAAAGTATTATTTCCTATTTGAGAGCTCCAGATTTTCCCTAATCGCTAATACTACATAAGTCGTACAAAGAAATCAATTGTACCATTTGTACGAACCTATTGAATCGACAAACCAATAATCCAGTTCACGAGAACAGCCAAACAAACGAATTGACAATGAAACAGCTTTATAAACACAATTTACGAAACGCTCCTCGAGGAAAACTCATAAAAGAAAGTTAGATGAACACGGCGCCATTTTAAAAGTTAAATGTCAAAATGACAACTGATTTTTATTTGGCGCGAACGCGGGGAGATTGGAATTGGCATAATGATGAGAGCGATGTCTTTGTAATACAATTAGTTTTTAAAGGGTAGACATGTGATTTGAACTTGTTAGTTAGTAATAGTGAATAAGAGACTGTAATTATCACGTATTTACCTCGGCTGCCGCTGCTAAAGTGAGCTTTGCTAATTCTTTCCATATAATCTAAACTTCTTAGTGTGTATCATCAATAACATATAAATTTATGGTCCTAACTGAATTCTAACTATGTCTGTGATAGCTGAAATTTGCGCTTGAAGCTACTTGCGCTATCACGGCAATTTTGAAAAAGTAAATCGAAATTTATGTTAGGTAAGGTAAATACCACTACACAGACGTAGTTTGTAAGTTATTAGTTGGTGCAGTACCTATTGTTCTTCTAGACAGGTCACGAGATAGCATTTATTTAGATGAAACGAAATAACAACGCATATATAGTCACTGTTGGGTGTCATGATTCCTTACTACGTGACTGAGTTCGACCATTTATCCGTTTTCTTACACACAACCTTCTTACAACTTGAAGAAAAAACATTCCTTGACGGAAACCCTTGAATTAACATTACTACCCTAAACCCTCGTAACCACGGTACAAATTCCTTCAATGATAATCTAAGAAACATAATCCGCATGACGTCAACCCGAAGCGGTATCAACTTAATGTAGAAATAATGAATTCGTCGCGAATCGTCCGACCCCTGTTTGTCTTTCAATTATAGGCTCCCCGGGGCCCATCCTCCCCTGTTTAAACAATATAACACTCCCATGTATATTTAAGGAGGGACAAAAATTAAATCTTCTGCTTATCTGTCTTGTTCAAAATGTAATCTACGGAAGCAATGACTTTTTACCGAGATCCGCGCCTTTTTTCTACGACTTGTTTTGATTTTTGGGTCATGGAATCTGGATGCATTTTATCGTCAGCGGCGCGAATCTCATCATTAGAATCACATATAATAAAGTAACGTGTTTCAGTTTTTTATAATTTTATTTGCCCACTATTTGCAATCTTTAAAATTTTAAATTTTTGATGCAACATCAAACCAACTTTGTAGTTTAGGCTGCAATTGTTTTAAAGCAATAATCGTCAAAACAGAGCAATATATAATTTTGATCCAAGAAATAAATCATTTAAAGAAATAGTGACTTCAACGTCGTTCTTTATTATTTTAGTGTATATCAGAAGGCTTGTCTGTCTGTCTACCAGATTGAGGTAACTTCTACTTAAAAGTACTTATTTATTAATTAAAGTTGGTAGGTATTTCAAAATCCATTAGTCTCGGTTATTTTTTAAACGATATACACTGAATTCAAGATGTACTAGGTAAAATATGTATTCGTAAAAGATGTTAAAAACTATAGCCGTAGTAGAGGGTAAGTACAAAAGTAAGTACCTACCTAAGAATAATGCTTGTTCCCTCTTTACAGCATAAAATAGTCTTTACAGCATAAAAAGGTGGAATAAATCGTATAGTAACAATTCTATAGATTGTCGATAAATTATGTATGATATATATAATAATATATGTAGCATGAAATATAAATGTTTCGGGGATTTTTTTTAATTTTACTTGCATCAAAATTATTCAATAGAACGCGACGTATACAAAGAAATAAAAGAAAATCAACTGATAAAACCTGAAACAAGTCAGATGCCAACTGTCGGAACATATCAAATCAATAGCACCCCTTGCCTCAATCATTACCTATATTCGTAATTAGAAAACAGCTGGTTTGCTAACTTTGCATTTTTTATAGCCGCATGTTTGGGGAATAAAAAAATTAAAGTAATGTTTCCTGCAATCCTACCCAATTTATACAGTAGTTTAAAAGGGGGACTTAGGTTTAATGACAATTTTCAATTTAATTTTCTTTTATAGAAAAACTAAAAACACTTCAAGTTGTCTTAGGGCCGATTTCTGAATTGATTTTTTGGAGTTAAGAACGCGTCCAACCCTACGTCAATGTCACATTTTGACAGGTTTTCTGGGTAAAGTATAGATTGATAAATACTCACCTCGTTCTTAACCTCAAATACTTCATTCAGAAATCGGCCCTCACGCTCCCCATTCACCTTCCAAAGATCCGGGAGATATCAAACATTTAAAATAGTAAGTCTACGAAAAAATGCTACGAAAGTTGTAGCACATAAGTTCCGTAGCTGGTGCTACGACCAGTACGCGCTACGAAATATTTCAGCGTGCAACTAAACTTTTATTACTTTTCTTCATACTGGTCCAATGGCTAAGACCTCGCCTCTCGTGCTTGAGGTTGTGGGTTCAAAAGTATTTATTTTTACTTTTGTTAATTTTTTTTAAATTAAAATTACTGGTCTCAAATTTTGGTTTTTTATATTTTATTTAAACACAAATAAATAAAAAGTTGCCGAAAATTATAAAAATAGGTGTCATACCTGAAAATCGGCGGCTGTCACAAATCACAACATTACTCTCCCGAGGAGCACACCGCGCACCGCCGCGGTAGTCACGAGACTGTCCCGTTCGCGCCGACCAATCGCACCACGCCCCAACCAGCCCCCGCCCACCAAGCAACCAACCAATAAGCCGCCGCCCAAAACGTTATTTACTCCAAACGCCCGCCCGCCCAACCTGCCTCAACTTATCGATTGGACGGCCCCAGCACTTATTTAAGGCGGGCGACGACAGAATTAATTTTGTGATTGAAATTACAAGTATAAACGTATAATTCGTTCGCGCCCGGCTCGTTCGATTAAAATAGAGATTATTACGATTGTTGGCTCCTGATGTGTTTGGTTCGTTTTTTCGTGATTTTTTTTAAGGTTTTGATTTTATATTATATTTGTGTATTACATAGACCGTATTAAATGTTTTTTATAATTTAATTATGTAGTTTATGATCCTATTAAGATTCAGGCTTTGAGTTTCTTTACTTTCTATTTTATATCAGTATTTTTTTCGTAAATATTCTCAACTGGTAACTTTATATTACGTTGGAAGGCCTCTCACCACTCACCAGGTGGACCGATGACCTGGTGAAGGTAGCGGGGATCCGCTGGATGCGAGACGCACGGGACTGATCAATGTGGCGTCGCTTGGGGGAGGCCTATGTTCAGCAGTGGACATCTTTCGGCTGATATGATAATGATGATGATGATTCTCAACTTAAATTATTATTATTAAATAACTTCAAAGTATTTTTATCACAAGTTAATAACAGTAACAACACCTTTGTCATATACACTGCTAAAACATACTATGAGTATATTAATAACAGCAGGTTGAACAAACTCCTATGTCGTAGTTATATCTACCCTCTCATTCTACTCAACTGCCGTGTGTGTATAAGCTTTCTCCTCACTTATACTTACTCGTAAACTGACTATAATATAACGGAATACCCGTGAGTCTGTATACTATGAGAGGAATATACTGGTATTTTTTTTTTTTTTTTTTTTTTTCTTAACTCTAATCCCCGCCAACATAATTGGCGCCTTATGTGCTCAAACTCAGTCGTTCCGGTCAATCTTTCATGCCTCTCGTACATTCATTCTTCATACTAAATCTTTCTTTTATTCATTATCTTTCATTCTGTGGGTAGAGTCCCACTTATTCTAGTCTACGGGCATGGTTTATTACTTATAAAAATACAAATTGTGTAAATACAATGACAATATGTGCTGTAAAAAGTGCTATCTACACAGTAGAGCGGAATGCTGGTTATCACAGTATACAAAAGGCGATTTATCACAGCTATAAAACATATTATTAGGGATAAAACCCACAAGCACAGTTGTTAAAAGTATCACAGTAATCTTACACAGGCTAAAAACTTAGGTACTAACATGAAATACTGACGGCTACACGTGTCTGTGCTGCATTCCGTGCTTACATTTAAATATTATACAAAATACTAATGAAGCACGGTGCGCTTCAGGTTTTGTTTCGACGTATAACCGCAGTGGCTACTCTAAGACAATATTCCCAAAACTTTTCCCTGGTCTTTTTGTCCATGAGCCCATGCAGGCTCTCCCTCGTTATTTTCCTGTCCAGCTCACATTCAAGTCGGTAGCGTTCCCTGATAAATAACGGGCACTCTACAAGTATGTGCTGGACAGTCTCTGCCACGCCTGGATCGCAGACGCACGATGGGCTCTCCTTACACTTGAAACGATTCAAGTATTCAGAGAACCCACCGTGCCCCGTCAAAACTTGCGTGAGGACGCCTTCGGGCCGCACCTGTTGTACGATACGGAAGGCAGCTATTGCATCCGGAAGGAACATCTTCGTCACGGAAGCGGTCTCGCCCGACACATATCTTCGATTCCATTCATCAAGCGATTCCAAACGGATCTGTCGCTTGATAAATGAAACCGGACACTGGTCGTAGTCCGGCCTCCTCCGCAACGACAATGCTGCCACCTTTGCCAACTCGTCCGCTCGCTCATTCCCCGGCAGGCCCGCGTGGGCCTTGATCCAGAACAAAGTCACAGCTTTGTTCTGGCCCAGGGCGTGAACCAGGTTGGCGCGCGCGCGAACTGCCAGGGGATGGAGAGAGCCATGGCTTGCAAGCGTCTGCAATGCGGACATTGAGTCGCTGTACAAGCCATAGCTCGCCTCTTGCCGCTTGAGGATCACTTCAGTGGCCTTGCAAATGGCCAGGAGTTCCGCCTGGTAGACTGTGCAGTACGCGGCAAGGCTAAGCTTGAGGTTCCGGACTTCGCCTACATTATCCCAAATGGACAATGCGGCTCCTACCTTCCCCTCAATCTTGCTGCCGTCGGTGAATATTCGCACCGTCTGCACATTGTTACTGTCTAGTAACTCTTGGTCTGCCAGGCATATGAAGTCCAGGGGCATTTGCGTAGCCGGATGAGGAGCTTCCGCAAACCTCACCGCACTCTCGATCTCCCTGTCTCCTGGCAGAAACCGGGATGACCCTCTCCTCGCTTCATACAGGGCGGCTGCCTCCTGTATGCGCAGGTCTAGAGGTAGTATCCCAGACAAGGCTAGTGCCGAGTTCAATGAGACAGTGCGGTAAGATTTGCAGAGCTTCTGAGCGAATCCTCGTTGAACAGAGCCTAACCTCTTCCGTATACCCAACTTCTTTGCAGCGGGTGCCCAGGCGGCGGCTGCGTATGTAACTATGGGCTCAATCGTTGCTGTGTAAATTGTGTGTATCACTTGTGTGTTCAATCCCCAGCTCACCTTTGCGGCTCGGGACAGCTGCTTGTAAATGTCAGCTGCCCTCTTGCAGACGTTCGCGGCATGCTCATTAAAAGTGAGCTTTTCGTCTATGGTTAGACCCAGCAACTTCATTTTCTTGACCATACCGATGTCGACCCCGGCCATGCTCAGTATTGGAGTGTCGTACTTAAGCTTGTTGGTTATGGTCATCGCACAGGTTTTGTGCGGTGCAAACCTCAGCTTATTTCGGACGCCCCAATCATGAACATGGGCGAGGGCTGCATTGGCAGATCTCGAGACTTCAGTCGCCGTGTCCCCATCCACGACCAAGACGATGTCATCCGCGAACGCCTGCGCGAAAAGTCCACGCTGCTCTAGGTCCTGCAGTAGTGGGTCGAGAAGGAGGTTCCACAGGATTGGACCTCCGATCGACCCCTGAACGCAGCCCTTGCTAGTCTCTCGAGTGCATTCCTCACCGGCATACCAATATACTGGTATTTGATACCGTATTGTTGGTATTCAGTTTGCAAGGATTAGACGTATACTTGTGACGTTAAATACTGGTGCTTAGAAACTTAAGGGTATTTATTAATAGACCCTTAGTGTTTAAGATAACAAAATAAGATGAAGTTGAGTATGTTTGAATAAGATTTTTCAGTTGCTTAGGGTTTAAGAATTTACTGCACCCGATACAAAATATAATTCGGTAAGTAAAACTCGTATATTTATTTATTAAACTTTATGCACAAGTACAATGATGGGTGTAATGATTTTAATCATAAAAAAACTACAAGTACTTTTTTGTTATCACAACTTAAACACAGTTAAATTCACGTTCGCAAAACTTTAAAAAGTAGGTTAAACACAAAATACTAATACACTATGTCTTGTTGTACCTACCCTCTCATTCTACTCAACAGCCGTGGGAGTATAAGCTTCCTCCTCACTTATCTTACTACTCGGTATAATATACCTGAATACCTGTATGTAGTACAACTGGAGCCTGTAGTAATATGAGAGGAATAATACAGGTATATTGTTAGTATTCAGTTTGTGAGGAACTGAGGATTACAGGTATACTTGTAACGGTAAATACTGTTGCTTAGAAGCTTAGTACTAGAAGATGAGCCTTATTATAATTAACATCTTTTATTTAATAGTTTTCTTATTTTGTACATTTCCCTTTATAAAAAACTTAAGAAAATGATTATAAAAAAGAGATTCTTTGGTATCAGGAACAGGGTCCTAACTACCGGCGGTCAGGGCTCCAGAGGGAGGAAACTTCGAACAATACGAGCCGTGTCCAGAAGTACCCACTGCTTTCTGAATCAAGCGCTTGACGCAGCCGCCTAACGAGAACCTCCTGAGGTGTTGGTCGAGGCTCGTCACTATTAAGCTATTGGCTGATTATTAAGATAATTATTATAATTTAAGATAGGAAAAATAAAAAAAGTTACAGTAAGTTTGTTTTCTATTGCTGTTCCAACAAACTAACTGTAACATATTTAAAGGCTTTACACATTGAGAAAATTGCTTTCCGAAGAAAAATGTCACACTTTCCGATAGTTAGAATTCTGTAAAACAATACAATATGTTGATAACGTTATTGAATACATGTGTTCGCATAATGTTATTGATACAATATGACGTAAAATCTGTGATTTTCAGCATCGTATTTAAATAAGCAACGCATGGACAATCACTTGGATGCAGGTTCCTAAATGGTGGGAACTATTTTCCATTCGACGGGCTTTAAGCTTTTTTGGTATCTTGTACGGTCATTTAAATTAATTAATTAATTTTAATTTTCTCTGACCATGTAGTTAGATACGAGTAGTTTCAAATTTAGTGAAGATTCAGTTCCTTAGTGGATTTTTTTATTATTTGAAAACACCTTTCACAACAGTGTCAAACAATTAATTAATTTGGTTTTACCCAAAATAATAATTATAAAAATTACATCACCAATTAAAGCACAGAGCCAACCATTCTTCTCAGAAAAACATATCATATTTTTATAATGCAATAGCCAAAATGCCATCGCGATAGCCTCCCTGCCGGCTCCCTGCTGGTTGTAGCGTGAACGATTAACTACTGAGATATAAACATAGTGTGATAATGAGGACGCCGCGCCGCCTGCCAGAGATTTAACCCTCAATTATAGAATTAAGCCGCGATGAAGGGTTGTGCACCCCTGTTGCGACGGCTATTGACGGGTAGTGATGGGGATGGGTTGCTCGATAAGTGTATTGTGATATCGATGGGTGTTTGTAATTTTGTAACGTTTACCAAGTATTTTACGATTTAAATGAAATGCTCTAATATTTTGCTGAACAAAAACAAAAACGAATTCTGGGATGGTTTTAGTATTTTGTTTGTAAACGAGTTTGGCAATAATGATATAAATTAGGTATATAACTTTGTTTAAAGCGTTTCTATTCTTTTCTCTCTCTCTCTCTCTCTCTAGGGTGGAATTTTATAAAAATCTTATCCCTTTCACAAAAAATCTGAATTCAAATTCACTATTGAGAGTTTTGCTAACCAGTTGCTAAACACTAAGAGATGTTTACAATTAATAATATGTGAAATAATGTAAGTCTCATTGTCCTAAAAAATGTTTTTACCGTTCTTTTTTAATTCAGTAAATTGTTCGTTGAAAAAAAACAGATCAGCTCACAGATTTCACATTTTCCCACAAGCACGGTTTATCGACAGCAAAATATTGACATCCGATCCCCGCCCTAGCATCGAAGTTCAATATCGATATAATGAAGTGTCGTCACGCCGCGAATGTTTGCCGTTGTCGAGTGTGTAGTGTGTACCAGCCTTAAGTTGTTATCATTGTGCAGTGTGCACGTCGCGCTATTGTCAGATGTTTTAGTTGATAAACGATCAAATGTGCAGCTATTAATCAATGCTACTTTTGCTGGTGTTTTTGGTACTACCGTTCATTTGGTGGTACTACCGTTCAATTAGTTCTTGTGCGAAAAAAAAATTGTGTATTTCTGGTGGCGTATTTGTGGTTTTTAGAAATAGCCGATTTTTTTTTCACTTTGCTTTCCTTGGCAATGTGATGTGTGCGATTGCTATGGCAATTCTTATTATCTTTCTTCTACTTCTTTCTTTTGCCTTTACAAGCCATCTGAGAGATATTATTACAAAATTTCAACAATAGCCAACATTCAGGCTTATTATTTTAATACAAATATTTTTTTTTTATAATTTTGGAAAATTATAGCTAGTAATAAACAACGCTTACGTTCACTATACCATTAGGTATATGAAACAGTATCATTCTCATATTTTCGGTAAATTCTTACTGGATTTAATAAAAAATATGTAGGAAAATAGTAGTGTATGGTTTTAAATTGTTTCGGATTTCGAAAGGATTGTATTTAATTCTACTTAATATCTCAGGTAAGATATCACATTAAATCATCAACCACATTTTTATTTGGATAAATATTAACAATGAAAGGATTATAAGCACGCGACCACAACGACAACCTTAAAACTATCATCATGTAACATCCACAACCTCACGCTAAAATACACTTTACTTTACGACCATAAGGTTACAATTCAAATACACTTTTATAAAGTTACACCATTTTCGACTGTACTTCATAATTTGGAATTCTTTTTTTAAATCTTCAACAAAGAGCTTGGCTTGTCGGCACACGCTACCAATTAATGGAGGATTTTTCCGTGTATTTAGATTTTAAAGATTGCTTGCTATTGATATATTTTGAATACACGTGCGAGCTCCATCTAATTGGGTACTTAACTGTTTAGACTTATTGGCAATTCATGTTTGCGGTAAATAAATAATGTTGGGCATACGGCAAATTGAAGATTCATGTTTTCATTCATGATTCATTTGTATCAGTATCAGTATCTATAGGTCCATGTGTAAGGCTACGAAGAAAATGAATGCATCATGGACTATATTTCCTTGACTAATCAGCTTCTAGCTAAGACTATATTATTAAGCTGTAGGTAAGATACATTCAATTACAATGAGCATGAACGAAAACGATGAAATATTTACAGTTCTACTTGTATCGATAGAGTAAATAAATTGGCTTAGTACGGTACTCGTAGAAGCGGCGTAAGCGAAGGGTAGGCTTCATAGGCCTTTTTTTGTGCTTGGCGACGAGAGACGAGCGGCCCCTCCTCCGGTTCCTCTTTGCTTCACCGTGGGTGACCAAGCCAAGGTTACTGAGCCCCCCCGCCTCGACAATGCGAGAACCCACCGGGGGGGGTGGGCTTCGTAGGTCTACAGTTTTAATTTCGTTGCAGCGTACCAGTTCTCCTCGCGTTTTCAAGTGCTTCTCCTTTGTATTTTTTTGTTCTCCTGTTGGTAGGTTAAGTTTTGTTGGTAGTTTAGGGGATGGTCTAGGTCTTCGCTTTTAATATTTAAACACGCTTTGCTCTGTTCCACTCTGCTTGGCTTGGTAGTATAGATATAGGCCTACCTTGCCACCTCCTTCAGAGGGGGCAGGGTGGCGGGGTCTTGAGGGAGAGCGCAACAGTCGTGTAGATCCTCAAGACAAGACCGGTGGTTATACCTTCTCGTGGTTGTCACCCCGTTATTGGTCTATATTCCCTAGGAAATAGACGTTTCAGAAATCACCGGGCGACCCTCTTTGGTTGGGGGGCTATCCACTCTGGGGCACCTTGTTGTTATAGGAATCACGGACATCCCACCCTTCAGAACATGTATGATGGATCTTGAGACAGCAGCACACCTGCTCCTAAGCTGCCTGTAATAGGACCAAATACTTCGGTGACCCAGGTACCCTGCAGGAGATATTGCAGGAGAGCATTCATCTTTCAGAAGCGTGCCGTTAGAACCATTGTCAAAGTTTCACAGCGTGATTCATGCAAAGAATTCTTTAAGAAATTAGGCATTCTTACAGTTCCCAGTTTGTATATACTAGTCCTGTTAGGCAAGTTCGCAAAATATATACATCAATATGAATCACAAAAAGAAAGAGAACTGAAAGAGAGCACACGGAGGAAAGTCATTAAAAATATAATGGTGCCAAAATTAAACATAGGAAAGCATTGTTCACTTTACCGAGCAGTAGAGTTATATATTAAGTTACCTACTGATTTAAAAAAAATAGTCTATAACACAAACTTATTTAAGTCAAAACTGAAAGCCTTCCTATTAGAAAAACGTTTTTATTCTGTATCCGAATGAATTTGATGTTGAATGATTCCAGATGAATTGTGTGTGTATTATTTGATAGGGTATTGACATTTAAATTATTTATTGTGTGTTTAATTAATTAACTTGTCGTTTGCATTTGATTCTTATGTATGGATAATTATGTAAATAATATTTTGGTTGACATTTTTTTAAAATTTAATTGACATTTAAGTCTCAGTTGATTATTATTGGAATAGACATGTTGTTTTTGTGCTTTTTATGGTTTGACATGTAAACGGTTTTTGATTGATGCATAGTAATATTTTTTTTATTTTTTCCTGTTTGCTTTATATTTGATTATTGCTTCTGTTTTATGATTTGAAATGTGATTATTTTGTGAAATTCGAACACAATGTAAATTGTTTGATGAATAAATAAATAAATAATAAGATAGTTGGCAGCACTAAGGTCCTGCTGGCCTTCATCGAGGAAGAGCTGGGGTGGATCGAATAAAGTAATCGAATCCCACCTGTACGCAAGATACGCGCTGGACGTGGAGTTGCGGCAACAGCCCGTCGAAACTAAACTAACCCAAACTGGTAGGTTAAGTCTTCCTTTATTTAAAATATAATAATATATATTTTTATCACTGTTAAAACCTAAGCTCGAAAATTAAAAGAATAAGGTTTAGGTCCAAATATGAAGCTTTTTTAATTCGTTTACACTGTCCGTTTTTTACCAGTCCAGTAAAAAAACTATGAATACTGAAGTCTGAAGTTGACTATTCTCACCTAACATAACCATTTCGCAACCATGCTTGATTGTTGTACTTGTACCTATCAACTCGAATAATCCAATATTACTTGCATAAAAGGCTCTAGCATCAATTAAAACAAAATATGCGGCGACACGGGTGAAGTCCGGTTTCCAGGTAATGCCAATAGATTAACTAATGAAGGGCCTAACCCACGCCGTCGTTGGCCGGCTCGGGTTACGGACAAACAGAGGACAAAGTGATTAAGCTCTTTTAATATTAAATAACTTGATAAATATTACGTAGGATTATCGAGATGGGAATGAGAATGTATGTGGCGATAGTTTATTTTGCAAAATTGCAGTTGCTTTGCAAATTGTGAAATGTTGGTATTGGTACATAAAATATTGATAGTTAGAGACATAATAATTATGTCGTTCACGAGTCGTCTGTAAGTCATCTATAGGTATTATTATTTTGCTTTCCTTCTTGGTCGTTTGAGAGTCACAATCACTGTACTTACCCGATTCAGATTATATACTTCATCATCATCATCATATCAGCCGAAAGATGTCCACTGCTGGACATAGGCCGCCACATTGACCGGTCCCGTGCGTCCCGCATCCAGCGGATCCCCGCAACCTTCATCAGGTCATCAGTCCACCTGGTGGGAGGCCTTATAACGCAACGTCTTCCGGTTCGCGGTTGCCACTGCAGAACTTTTCTGCCCCATCGGCCATCCGTACTGCGAGTAATGTGCCCTGCCCACTGCCAAAGTTTGGCAATTCTTCGGGCTATGTCGGTAACCCTGGTTCTCTTGCGGATACTCCGAGCATAGTCCTCTCCATTGCCCTTTGGGTGACTGTAAGCTTTCTGATAAGGACCATTTTGTGCGACCGCGATATATACTTACAGAAACAGTTTTTCATTTGATACATTTCAGACAGTTTGCGGAAGCAACTTACAATTGTATTCCTCCGAAGTCCGAGCTCTTTACATCTTCATACAATTAGACTAACTTACGGCAATGCGCCGTAAGCACCTATGTATATTGTGGCATAGGAATGTCCCAAATTTTTTTTTTGCCTATGGCTCCACCCAAAAATATTAGGAATCAAATTCATTCTGCACACCGCTGAGGAGTGAAAACCCTTGCAAGGTGTCTGAGTTGCCACTAACTACATAAGTCGCGACTTGGTTACTTCTAGACAACCAGCATTGGAGCATCATCATCGATCACGTGATCATCCAAGACAGTAGTCAAACGCGCAATCAAAACTTTTTTAAACTATGTGTGTACTGAGAAATTACTTCGTTACCTCAATCTAACACGAGGTACCGTGCCTAAACAATGAGTAAACATGTAATCTGTATTGTTTCAGACATATTTAAAAACGATAACAAAGCTGCTCTTAATTGAATTGTGTAAAATGTTGGCGTCGGGCGGCGCCGGGTGGGGGTGGATGGTTGGTGAGGAGAGGGGGAGGCGGGACTCGTTTTAACTTTCCGGACCGCTGCTTTCAGGATGCTACTACTTGTCCACACTCGAAAGTATTGTATTGTACCTACAATCATTAAAGTATATTTTCCGAAAAAAAAAGAATGTCGATATCTATATAGAATAATAATAATAAAATATATAATTAAAGGAAGATCAAAGAAACGACGGATGGATTGTGTTAAAGATGTTATGGGTAGAAGAAGGTGACTTGAGATGTTAGCGAATAGAGATGCATGGGAGAAGAAGATTTGCTGAACCGGTCCCACGATGATGAAGATAAAGATAATGGGGACTCCCTTTACCGCACTTAGTCTGACATTCCGTCCGTTATGCGTGGGGTACTGGCTAACAAAGCCAGCCTAGCTCCGCCCAAAGCACAGAAGCCTCCTGGGAGCTTCACATGCTTCACGGAGCGACCTAATTTTGCCGAAGATTTTTTCACGTTGGGAAGTCACGGTCTCGCATTCCAGGATGACGAGGGTGGCTTATTCCTCAGCGCCCATGCAAAGCGGGCTGTCTGTTACGCCGGTCCCAATAAATTGGGATACGTTCAGGAGGACGACTATGGTTTTATATCCAATTCCTTTAAAAAAGAGAATAAACTGCCTACTAGCTAAAGGTATGTCTTCACGTTGCCAGTTCCAGTAGTAGTGGCTGGTATTCAATTAACTGGAGCCTCGTCGTGAGGCGCTTCACACTTTTAGTTATATCTGCCAGAGTAGCGGGAACAGGGGCGGCCTTATTTCTTATTTAAACTAAGTAATTATGTAAGCACATTTATAATGGCAAATGAATTTCTGCCGCAATAAGAATGGCAGATGTCGCAAGTCCTCATATTCGTAGAAACTGTGTATGGTGGTGTTACATAATGGTATAAAGTTATGTAAACACAACACAATTCAGGAATGTAAAACTTTAGTTGACCCTAGATTGGCAACAAACTTAATTAAGTATTTTGGTCTTCATATTAGCTATATGCACGAATTCCTGTCTACAAAGTGAACGCTTTTAAAAATTAAGGGCATTAAAACTAAAGGCAGAATCAGTTTTTCTTCATGGATGTAAGATTGTAATGTCACTCAGGCTTTTTTTCTTCTGCTATCATCTCCCAACAGTATCGTGCTCCTAAGCTACTAGGTTATATAGGTATAGGATCAGATAGGCACTCGCCCCATGTAAAATACTATTATTAAACTGCATTCGCAGGTTAATTACGTAATTTGCAAGAGCGAAACGGTAGCAATTATTGCGCAATAATTGCTCGTCAATATAGAATTTCTGGATTTTCGGCGGTTTTTTTAGAAATAAGTGCATTAGACAAACAGCGAGTGATCAGAAAACGATTGTGTAGGACCTACCATAACTACACTGTAGGTAATTCTGACTTTTATGTCATAAAGCGTTTGATCGCGCGATGATTGCTGAATGTTTTTTCTTACGTAATTAGCCTGCCGGTTAGACTTCGAGCCGATCTAGGCAGATTGATTTATCTTATTTTGTGGAGGGGCCGAGAAATAACTTGGACACTTTGACCCATTGGTATCTTTTGTGGTCCCCTAGATAACCTACTATACTATAATATGATGTTAAAATTTCGAACACAATGTATACTGTAACTGAATGAATTGAATTGAATTTAGGGTTGCCATCCGTCCGGGTTTCCCCGGATTTGTCCTAGTTTAGAAGGCGTCCGGGGAGCGTCCGGGCGGGATTTTATTTGTAGTCCGGGTTTTAAAATCTTCTAATAACCAACGGCATTTTTACACCGATTTCTCCGTCAGTCGTGGACCGATTTTAAAAAGTATTTTTCGTTTGGGAGGGTATGATCCCGAATCGGTCCCATTTAAATTTGGTGAAGATTTGATGAAAAAGTTCGGAGATATTCAACGGAACTCTCTCTCAAAACTTACGGCAAATCACCCGAGATTGCATGCCTTTTTATAGTAAACTAGTTTCTGCCAGCGACTTCGCCCGCGTGAAAAGTGTTTTATCATACCAAGGAAACATTATACCGGGATAAAGAGTGGCCCTTTGTGCTATTCCAATTTATAATCCATCATCATTCATCATCATCATCATTTCAGCCGAAAGACGTCCACTGCTGGACATAGGCCTCCCCCAGGCGTCGCCACATTGACCGATCCCGTGCGTCTCGCATCCAGCGCCTTCCCGCAACCTTAACCAGGTCATCGGTCCACCTAGTGGGAGGCCTTCCAACGTATCGTCTTCCGGTTCGCGGTCGCCATTCCAGAACTTTTCGGCCCCATCGGCCATCCGTTCTGCGAGCAATGTGCCCTGCCCACTGCCACTTAAGTTTAGCAATTCTCCGGGCTATGTCGGTAACTTTAGTTCTCCTGCGGATATCATCATTTCTGACGTGATCACGCAAGGAAATTCCGAGCATAGCCCTCTCCATTGCCCTTTGGGTGACTTTAAGCTTTCTGATAAGGCCCATTGTGAGCGACCATGTCTCGGTCCCATAGGTGATCACTGGCAACACACACTGGTCAAAGACTTTTGTCTTGAGACACTGCGGTAAACTGGACGAGAAGATACCACGCAACTTCCCGAACGCCGCCCAGCCGAGTCGGATTCGACGGTTGACCTCTTTCTCGAAGTTGGACCTACCCAACTGGATCGTTTGTCCCAGGTAGACATAATCGTCTACAACTTCGAGTGTAGAGTCTCCGATCTTGATAGGAGTGGGTGCTACATGGGCGTTCACCATGATCTTGGTTTTGTCCATGTTCATTTTAAGACCCACTCTTTCGGAAGCTTTACTAAGGTCATCGAGCATTTTACTGAGGCTTTCCATGGTCTCAGCCATGACCACTATGTCGTCGGCAAACCGAAGGTGAGTGATGTACTCGCCATTAACGTTGATGCCTAGGCCCCTCCAGTCCAGAACCTTGAATACATCCTCCAGCGCAGCAGTGAACAGTTTCGGAGAAATGACGTCTCCCTGTCTCACGCCACGCTGGAGAAGGATTGGTTTCGAGGTCTGATCCTGAAGACGGACTGACATGGTGGCGTTTTTGTACAAACACTTCAACACCTCAATGTACCGGTAGTCGATCTGGCACCGTTGGAGAGACTGCAGTACAGCCCAAGTCTCGATCGAATCGAAGGCTTTCTCGTAGTCCACAAACGCTAAACAGAGAGGCAGGTTATACTCTTCGGTCTTCTGTATAACCTGCCGCAGCGTATGTATGTGGTCTACGGTGCTAAAGCCTTTTCGGAATCCGGCTTGTTCGGGAGGCTGGAAATCATCAAACCTGCGCGCGAGACGATTCGTGATGACTCTAGAAAACAACTTGTAGACATGGCTAAGAAGTGAGATGGGCCTATAGTTCTTCAGCCGGGCATTGTCACCCTTCTTGAAGAAAAGTACCACCACACCCCTGCACCATGCCTGTGGCGTTTTGCCCTCGAGTATGACGGAATCAAACAGCTTCTGAAGGGCCTTAAGGACCGGTTTTCCACCCGCCTTCAGGAGTTCAGCCGTGATTCCGTCATCACCCGGCGCCTTGTTGTTTTTGAGCTGTTTCAGAGCCATCCTAATCTCGTACAGGCTGACATCCGGGATATCTTCGGTATAGTGACGGGTCAATCTAGCTCTTGGGTCGTTTGCTAGACTCGCAACGGGTTTGCTGACTGATGTGTACAACTGCCCATAGAATGTCTCGATCTCCCTCAGAAGCTCCGGTTTGGCGGATACGGTCCTGCCATCGTCGGTCTTCAGTTTCGTGAGCTGGCTCTGCCCAATAGCCAGATCCCTTGAAAAAACCTTGGAGCCTTTATTTCGCTCAATCGCGGTTTTAATACGCTCGGTATTAAAGCGGCGGAGGTCTCTTTTCAAGGATTTAGAGATCTGTCTATTGAGCTGCCGGTATTTGCACGCCTCATCTGAAGACTGCAGGATCATCTCACGCCTCTCCTTCATAAGCTTGAGGGTAGGATCAGAGATCTTTTTGTTTCTGTCTGTACGACGGGTCTTGAAAAACTTAGACCCGACCGTATGGACAGCTTCCACGAACCCGTTGCTATATTCGTCCACTGAGCTACCTAGGCACTCGAAACGATTCTGGAGTTCGAGCTGAAAGCTCTCGGGGTTTTGGACCTGGATCTGTGCTGGACGGAGCGTGGACTTCATCAGTCGAGACCTTTCAAGCTTAATATTAATGTTCAATGTGCCTCTTACCATGCGGTGATCGCTCCCGGTTTTTACCAAATTGATCACAGAGACATCATTGAACATTTGCTTCTTGGTTGACATGATGAAGTCAATCTCATTTTTTGTTGCACCATCGGGGCTCTGCCAGGTCCACTTCCTGTGTTCACGCTTTTTGAAGAAGGAGTTCATCATATAGAGGCCCTCCTTCTCCATAAAACTGGCCAGTAGGTGACCCCGGTGGTTCCGACGTCCAACTCCTGGAGATATCCTCATACATGGTCTCTACCTCGTCGTCGGGGTGTGCCGAGGTTGGGGCGTAGACCTGTATGACCTTCAGCGAATATCTTGAGGATATTCTGAGTATAAGGTACGCCACCCTGGTCGACACACTCTCGATCTTCACCACGTTGTTCACAAGGGACTTGTGGACGATAAACCCGACACCACCCTGGGACTGCCGGTCACCCTCTCGGAAATAGAGCAGGTTACCGGATTTGAGGATTATCGAGTCCTCCCCCTCTCTTCGGACTTCAGATAACCCTATAATACTCCATCGCAACCTGCTCAATTCCTCTTCGAGTTCGGTGATCTTCTCGTCGGTCCGAAGTGTGCGCGTGTTGTACGTTGCCAGGTCCAGTCGTCGGTGATTGTTGGGGTAGCCGGATCTCGTCCGGAGATTCTTTGCACCCCTTGCCATGCCGTAACATCGACCGCTACCGTAGTCGAGGGTAGGCAGGCTGCCGGGTACTAGGGGCCATTTTTTATTTGTGCTCTTCATTGGGGGGGTTTTGCCATAATCGCCACGCTTGGCAGGCGGGTTGGCGATCGCAGTATGGTTGTTACAGAAGCACAGAGAACGCTGCTGCCCATTCTCTGGTTTGTCCCTTAGTCGCCTCTTACGACACCCACGGGAAGACATGGGATGGTGAAATTCTTAACGTCCGGCACCATACGGATATCCTACCCCTAGGAGACTCATTCGCTTACCAGCCAGTGCATCGCAGGGGCACAAAAGGTGTTCCATGCGTTCCGTATGTTCCCCACATAACCTGCTCATGGGCACGCGGTTAGACCCATCTTCATGAGCGTCGTTGTTCCAAAGTCGCCAGTGAAGGCCCCAAGCAGGTAGCGGATTTGCTTCCTGCTCATATTCCAAATGCTTTCCTGTGCTTTGAACTTAGAGCCTAGGAATTTCTTGGAGTAATCCAGACCGGTATTAGACAGGCAATGTGTTTGTTGACTGTGGTCTGCAAACTCCCTTTTTTTGATTGATCTTACTTAACGTTCTCCTCTTTGTCAAGACTGTGTCTTTCATACACATTTCCAAGTACCTTAACCAATATTTTTTTTACATTATATTGTATAGTACGTCAACACAAAGCTGCCATAACAATCAGTGCAGCACTTACTTAAGCTCGTAAGGGCGTGTCCACTGTACCGACAAATAGCATTGGTTATACTAAACCGATTACGTTAAACGAGAGAGCCGATACCCGCGGCCTGCCATCCGTGAACACTTGTAAATATATCAGGTTGTTTACTTCGTGGACGGGAATATGATACAAGACGTCATTGCCTTTTCTTTCCTTTTTGTCCAAGAATAAAAGAGACCATTATCCAGCAGTAAGACGGTGAAGGTCAGAAAAAAAGGTTGAAAAACTAATAGAAAAAGACCTTCATGAAATCATTGCACCAAGTTCCACAGTTTAGGTAGGTCTTTTTGCTGATTCTAGGATAATTCTCAAAAAACTTCTTTACAAAAATATACAACCGACTGCCAAATAAAAACACAACAGAGTGAAAAATAACATCAATTTCGGAAGACGGTGTTCCTGTTCTCGTTACTGCCTTTTATGACACCGACTTCCGAAATTGATGTTATTTTCAAGAACGATCCGAAAAGGAAGTCGGTGTTCCTGTTTCCGTTTCTGCGTTTTTTGACACCGACTTCCGAAATTGAAGTAATTTTTCACTTTGTAGTGTTTTTATTGGGAAGTCGGTAGTATTTTTTTTGTAAAAAAGTTTACTTTTTATTTTTCACTTTTTAGTTGTGGTACTTAATGGACCAGTTCTACAGGCTAGGTACCTATAAAGTGATGCCAGAATAGATTAACCCAATGAAACATAAATAAAACCGTTGGAATGAGACTATACCAGGGTGAACTGTTTACTCCTGGCTGCGTACCCCTTTAGAGCACACCAGTGTGATGTTATGTTATGAAATGTTGTAAACAATAAAAAGACATGCGGTTGCAGCTATCCCGAGTACATTGTCGTCATTAATTGAAGAGTTCTGATGTATATCACCGAATTTCTTCAGATCTGGATGAAATTTAAATGGGATCACATTACAAGCTCCAGCTTTCAAATAAAAAAAAGAATCATCAAAATCGGTTCACCTAGTATAAAGTGCTGAGTTAACACACATAAAAAAATACAGTCGAATTGATTACTTCCTCCTTTTTGGATGTCGGATAAAAATATAAGTATTCTTCGATAAAATTATATCTGCACGTAAACTTCAATCGATCATTTATTTTGAAAAACATAGGTATGGTTACAGATAGTATATTGTTAAAATATGTTTTGCCAATATCTGGCGTACAAAATTAATATAAACAAGCAATTACAATTTAGATAAAATAAATAAAAATCATACGTGTTTAATTGGCAAGTCGGCACAGCTCTGTTTATCAGTGTAGTTTACTCAGTGATGGAATAGTAATCTATCTACAAAGAATTTAAACAAAGACCTCTTAAAGGATCTCAGACGCTCTTTATTTCTTGTAGCTGGCTGGTATACTGTTATATATTTTTGGGGCCATACCTGGCTCACTTTTGCCGATAAATGCAGTTTCATGAGAGGTAACATGAATGGTATTCTGATAACAGCGAGAGCGCAGTTATCCAAATAAATGCAGGTTACAGCGAACAAACACTCCCATTTCATATATTTACATAGTATATATTATTTACATAGTAGAGTGAGCAAACTAAGTTCCTTAAATAGTGATTGACAACTATCAATCGATTGTAATTTGGAAAACGATCGCAAGCATCTCCAATAAAAAAAGATACCTTACTTGTACAATTTATCTCATCGGTAAAATATTTATACGTAAGTAAATTCGGTGACATCAACCCTCCAAAACTCGAGCAAAAAATTTAAAATAAGCACATGAACACGTTAATACATGTGTAACAGCTGACAATGCTATTAGACGTCGATTTAATACCATTTGCCAGAGATTTGGCAAAATTTTCATGTTGGCTTTTAATATAATTGTGTTCAGTTTATCTGCTGGCAGATTATACGCAAGGATTACGGGTGGAGCCGGCGGCGGGCGGCGGGCGGACCGCTCAAATTGAATTGTAATATGCTGCCGTTATTAATAACAGAGAATGGAGACACGTTAGGGTTAGCGGTTAACAGTTTCTGATGTTCGGATTTAAAGATAGAATGAATTATGTTTTTAGTTTCGCGTTTATTTGGTACAAAAGGCACTCAACAATATCTCAGGACTAACAATCGAAACAAAAATAATAAAAAAACAAATCTTACTCATTACTAATTTGTGTTAAGGTTACAAAACTGATTGATCTATGAAAAGATAAAATACTGCAGTGAATTCGTAAAGAAAAATCATAAAAGATATCAACAAACTTATCTCTACCTTAATTTATCACCTAGTAGTTTTTCGTTCGTTTAATAAATAAATAGTAATAAAACATTATTCTTAACGAACTATTGTTAGTACAAAAATGTAACCCTAAATTACAAACAACCCTGTAGTATCAACCCTATCAGGCACAATCGGCCGTAGCTACCCGAGCGCGCCTTTTTTCCCGCAAATTTTAAGCGTCTCGCTGCGAATTCCGCGAATCAGCCGTATTTGTACAATAACTGCCCGCCCGGGATCGTTTCGGGCACAATAGCCTCTTTGTTTAACGACGTCTTTCTATTGCGACATGGCGCGTGCCTAGTTTTTTCAATGGGTCCGTTCGACCCACGTGCCTGACTGTTACATATGTTGTATACGATCGCAGTTTAGGGTTGAGTTGTCATGCATTGTATTATGGTTGGTTGTAATGGTTTCGGATTAAATTGTAAATAGTTGTGTAATCCGGTAGCTTTAATTTATTTAGGAGGTAGGTAGTATTCGTAAACTTTTAAAATGGATCAGTTCACCTAATTTAGTATGTTTGACCAGAATTCCCTTTTTAGTAAAGATTTGAGGTAACGACTAACTTGAACAGTACTGACTCCTCACTTTGACTTACGCTATTCTGACATGTCAGCGTCTTAATAACAAGAAGTACACCATTCTAAACATCTACCGATCCATCTCCCTTTTCTCCTCCAAGTAACATCATAATATTTGCAACAAACCCCCGGTTCCTCGCTATATCTATTTTGTAAGTATAACAAAACACATTCATTTGTCACAATTACCGGTGACGCGGAATAACTAGGTGGCGAGGCGAGAGGCGAGTTGCGGGGGCCAGTTGCCCGGGCCATTGGTGCGGGGGCCAGTTTCGAGTGGCGATAAACCTCTTCTTGTTAGCTGCGCATCTCGTGCCTCTCATACATTTTTATGAGCCTTTTATTTTTATCCACCCATGTTCTGAAGGCTCTCTGTCTTGCTAAGTTAAGGGTGGAAAGGTGTGTCGTTGTTAGATTGTTCAATTAATCAAGGAATGTGGCGGCTGATGTCTATAGTGTCGGCTATGTATTTGCTGTTTGATTTATAGTAAGAGTAGGAATTTAATTGATATTTAATGGTATGACTGTAATAAATAAATCAGAAGAAAATCAAGCTGTGCAGTGACCAAAACTATTAATATTATCCGACTGCACAGCATGATTTTCTTCTTGTTTACATCTTTGCAGTCGGGTTTTTTGATTTTACTAACTTGTGTTATTTCGGTATAACTTTTTAGTTATTCTTTTATTTTTGAATGACTTTTAAACATATAAGTGGGATATATTTTTGCAATCACCTCTAAAAACCCTTCATTTTACTACCCTACTCGATGGGTCTGGCAGAAAAAAAAATGCAACCCCCACAATATTCCTTTTTTTGTCTTAGCCTTGTTCCTTTTTTTCAACGGCGCTTATCTAAAAACACTTGGATGGTCAAGACCTATCCAACAATGTCTTAATTATAAAAATCCGTCAAGTGGTTTGAAAGAAATGAGGTAATAAAGAATATTACATACATACAAACATACATACAAGATGCTCTCGAAAAACATAACCGTTTCCTAGCACCTGGGTAAAAAGAGATCTCTATGGTGAGTATGGGTTACTTATTATATATTATACATTTATACCCCGTGTGCAGGCCTGACATTATCCCATGTAATATATTGAAACATACAATATATAACATGGGATCATACTGCATCGAGAGGTTGAACTGGAAATAACACGGCATCAGCCTATATAAACAGTGAGTACCTAGATCATCCCACATCTCATTCCTGAGATCTGCAGATGCTATCGTGCAAATCATGCAGCGATTCCTGTGTTCCTTCATTATTCTGTACGAATCGGCTTCTGGATGAATTTGGACGAAACGCGGAATCGTTTGTTTTCAATAGCGTTGCTCTGGAGATTGATCGAGAATACGTTTAACTCAGAACAATTCAGCAGTTTTTAAAAACCACTTTGAGAAGGAGGCTATCAGAAGAATTCAGCTGTGCTGGCTAACGTCTGGGCAACTGTCAAGTCTTTTTTCAAAATGCAGAAAGACTTTGTCTTGAAAGTGCATCCTACTATATCGATTAGAGGCCGAGGTGGACGGTCACAATACGGCTGGTCCATAAGTTTAAGGTCGCTCAGCAATGTATGGAAAGTCTTGGAGTAGGTAGTAGTCTTGGAGTCTCTCTAAGCGGACGATTCAAGCTCACGTTGTCGACTTAGCACACAGTGTTATTGCCCGTAGAACCGATGACCTTTGTGAAAGACGTGTTTTTGAATAGATATCGGCAAACGTAAAGTAGAACGCTCTCACCACAAAATTCGAGTAAGTACATTTTATTTGATTATTTTAACCTCAAGCCGCGCCCGTCCAAGTCGCCACGGGATGCGACGCTTGCCGAGTTCTTTTTTTTGGCTTATTTGAAGCCAAAAAAAAACTCGACGCAAAAATATGTATTTATCTATAAACGTAAGATTTTGGTTATGTACTACAAATATTATATACCTACAAAAGATTCTTTGCGGAAGAATGACCCTAGAAAATATGGGTAGGTTAGGTAGGAACGTAAGTAGGGTAGGCCTTTGACGGGAGCAAAACCGCGGGCAGGGGCACAGCTAGTAAAGAATAAGAGTCCAAAGTCCTCACAAGCTTACGCGTTTATAATAGTATTAGGATTGCCACATTGATCGGTCCTGTGCGGTTCACATCCGCAGGACACCCGCAGCCTTGACCAGGTCGTCGCTCCACCTAGATGGAGGCCTTCCAACGCTGCGTCTTCCGGTAAGCGGTCGCCACTCTAGAACTTTTCGGCCCCAACGGCTGCGAGCAATGTGCCCTGCCCCCTGCCACTTAAGATTGCCAATTTTTCGGGTTAAGTCGGTAGCCCTGTTTCTCTTGCGGATGTCTTCATTTCTGATTCGATCACACAAGGAAACGCCGAGCACAGCCCCCTTTCACAGTCACAGACTTTAAGCCTTCTGATAAGGCCTATTGTGAGCGACCACGTCTCTGTCCCATAAGTAATCGCTGGGAACATACACTGGTCATAGACTTGCGTCTTGAAACACTGTGGTAATCGATGAAATGAAAATATTAAAAAATGGTCTTGCATTGTCGATCATAATAGTCGATTCATGGCATGCACTTTCCACTCGCACACGCTAAGCGAGTCGAAAGTGCATGTAGTTATACTTGTTACTATTCGTTCCCTAGAATAATAATTAAGTGCGTGCACTACTGCACTCTTATTCAGTATTCCACAAAACTTGTTTCAATAGAGTCCTTTTTGTCTCCAGGACCATTTTTCTTGGTTTTTTTTTTATGTATTTATTTCTCGTTTTTACTAACATAATATAATTACTACAGTATAAGTACTACAGTTTTATGACAATGAAACAACTTTTCATTCTTTTTAGGGTTCCGTACCCAAGGGTAAAAACGGGACCCTATTACTAAGACTCCGCGGTCCGTCTGTCTATATATTTATCGGTCTGTCTGTCTCTCCGTCTGTCACCAAGCTGTATCTCATGAACGGTGATAGCTAGGCAGTTGAAATTTTCTCAGTTGATGTATTTCTGTTGCCGCTATAACAACAAATAATAAAAACAGAATAAAATAAAATTTAAGTGGGACTCCCATACAACAAACGTGTTTATTGCCGTTTTTTTGCGATAATGGTTCGGAACCCTTCGTGCGCGAGTCCGACTCGCACTTGGCCGGTTTTTTTCTTTCTTTTGTTTTCATCGTCATGAAGTTAACACCCATTTAATTAATTAATATTGGATTAATTTATTTTATTTATAGAGTATGGGTACATATAAGCTCTAAAGTACTTATGCTCCACATTCACTCACACATACACACACCCACTCAAACACACACATATACACAGAAAATATACATTCACATACTCAGAAACACACCTATAAACACTCATTTATACAAAACACACTCTAGTTTTCACACGCTGCCATAAACACGATTTTCATTTTTCTTTTTATTGGTTTTGTAAAAAATTAAAAATGTGTTACTTATACCTAATTAGCACAACGAAATAATTGTTAATTAATCGAGGAAGAGCGAGGTTTATCCCATCACAAGTATCTTCGGATTACTTTCAGGGAAGCCCTGGCAACTTAATTGTATAGATTTAAGATAATTAACACATTTTTTTTTTATGTATGGTACATGATATTTCAAATAACTTTCGTGTTTTGTACCTACTTTTAATCAACAAGACTTTGTTCTATTAATGTTTATTTAAGTAAACAATGTGATATGTACTTATTTAAATAAATACAAGTAGGCATTTTATACAAATTTTTATTGCGTTATCATTGGTTATGGCAATAGGATGTAGAGATAAATACAGGATAACCAGGATATTGAAGTTTAATACAAGTTATTGTGCGTCTGTATTTATATAGTCAAGTCATCATTTATAAAACTATAGTGTTGTTCCACGGTTTCGGTCCCGTGGTCTATAATCCCACAGGAACCGTACGTTTGTCCATTCATAGTTATTAGTTACTAGCTTCTGCCAACATATCCCGGGATCAAAAAGTCAAAGTATCTTATGTGCTATTCATGAATATAATCTATCTCTGTGCCAAATTTCATCCAGATCCGTCCAGCCGTTTGAGCGTGAAGAAGTAACAAACATACAAACACACACTTTTACAAACTTTCGCCTTTATAATATTAGTGAGATAGCTGTTAGTTTGGTATTGTTTGTGTGCTTGAGATAGCAATATCCAAGTCTAGGAATTCGAAGCGTCGTTATCAGGTACTAAGTTACTACTACCAACCAAATTATACACCTGCTTCCAGAGATTATCTACCTCAAGCAAACAATGTCTTCCTATATAGGTATAAGACATTAGTTTTAGTAAACTAAGGTCTTTAGTTAACCATTTATGATAGTTGGTTTTGGTTTGAAACTTATGGAGACAAGGGGTTGAACAGGTTCACACAGTTTCCTCTACCGAGTCACCTTACATAACTAACCTGCGTTGTTTTGTCTGTAAATAAACAGTAAGCTGCATTGGTATTGGAAATAGTGATGATTGAAAACCATTGTTATCTGTATAGGAATTATTATCAGATTACTGATAAATAAGGACTCAACTCGCGACGATAAAGATAGGGTAAGAGCACATTCCTAGACACAAAGCATTACAATCGGGCAGCATTGCTCCTAGATTTGATTATTACGACTACTTACTCGTATGACGTCTTATCAAAGGCCAGCGAAGCGTTGCCCGCTCACGTCATCAAAGTAGAAAGTTGTAATCATAATCTTATTTTTTCTGTTTAGAAGCAGTGATGGCATACTTCGAATTCTCGTCTGAGTCCAAGACTCCCGCCGCGACCACGTTCAACGGGCCTCAATTCTATAATGTATACGACTCAGTGTTCCAGAGGTTACGAGCTCAGGAAGCTAAACACTGTGGAACCAGGCAAGACCATCGTCATTGAAGGAATGAACCTTGAACGCAAGTAAGTTTTGTATCATTTGGTTACATGAAAATACTCATAATCGCATTAGGAATTAAACCGGTTTTCTGGGTTCCGTACCCGAAGGGTGCAAACGGAGCCCTATTGCTGTCACTCAGGTCGTCTGTCTCTCCGTCGTCTGTCACCGAGTTTTACAGCCAAACGGCTGGAGCTACAATCTTCAAATGTTCACAGTATAAGCATATTGTTGAACCAAAGCCATACAAATTATATATTTTTTTAATATATTTAAGGGAGCTCTCGTACAGCATAAGGGCGCGAAAAAATTTTGTCCTTCCCCATCGAGTGGGGTATCGTTGTTCAGAGCTCATTGAGTTGATAAATACTATATTTAAAAAATACAATTTACTGTACTATACAAAGGAATGAGAAGCCACCACAGACAGCTTCTTTTAAAAAAAATTGTTCCGAAGATTTTTTCAACTTCCCATTGACCTACGCACTTCGAATTTGGTGATAATGTTTATTATCACGTACATTTTACTAAAAAATAGATAATGTAGTTGATTGGACCACAAAAACCGCAGACATGACATCTTAAATTGATTCATAACAAATTCCATTATTATTCCAGTACTCCACTCCTGATCAAGAAAACCGCTATAAACATAAAATTGGAAGATTACGAATTCACTTACAACCGCCTGGTCGGTGCCATATGAAAATTGCCACAGATTCCCGAACATACAGACCAGTGAGGCCAAAGCTCTGTGCTTGGTGTGGGACCAGAACAACAATGATAAATTTAAACTGTACCTCTCAGCCGTCAGTGGAACCGAGAGACTTGATCGATCGGTTCTCGTTCTGGCCTCTTTTGTGTGGACTGCGTAAGTCCTGGCGAAGAAATTATGGCGAAGGTTTCGAAGAACAATTCCGCTAGTGCCACACGTGTCGCGCTGATGTTTACGGAAACTTCTCTAAGGGACTGGACCACTCTTATTGATGAGACGCCGCAAATCAAGAAGCTGTTCCAAGGCTGATATTTTTCTTATGTTCCTTTTTGGATCAAAACTGACCGGCAGATTGAACAATTTTTAATAATAATCTGCCACCATTTTATATGGATAGTATTTAAACGAGCGCAAATAAATTCAAATCAAAGGTGTAAATAATACTGAATATGGCTTACTGAAATACCAAGTAGGCGTCGAACAGTGGTTTAATACAGATATTTAAAATAGCGACTTGAAAATAAAAGTTTGTCGACGGGCACCCCGCGCACGGGGCTCTTTTTTCTGTCTGCAGGATCTAAAGTAACCTAACATGAAGGAGATGACAGGAGCTAAGTTCTTTCGCTTTGCTCGCACACTTCAGATCCCGTCATCGCCTTATTCTTAATATATATAAATCTCGTGTCACAATGTTTGTCCTCAATGGACTCCTAAACCACTTAACCGATTATAATAAAATTCGCACACCATGTGCAGTTCGATCCAACTTGAGAGATAGGATAGTTTAAAAGGGTAGGGTAGGTAGGGTAAGGTAGGGTAGGGTAGGGTAGGGTAGGGTAGAGTAGGGTAGCGTAGGGTAGGTAGGGTAGGGTAGGGTAGGTAGGGTAGGGTAGGTAGGGTAGGGTAGGGTAGGGTAGGGTAGGGTAGGTAGGGTAGGGTAGGGTAGGGTAGGTAGGGTAGGGTAGGTTAGGTAGGGTAGGGTAGGGTAGGTAGGGTAGGGTAGGGAGGGTAGGTAGGGTAGGGTAGGGTAGGATAGGGTAGGGTAGGGTAGGTAGGGTAGGGTAGGGTAGGTAGTGTAGGTAGGTAAGTAGCCAATTGACGGGAGCGAAGCACCGGGGGTCAGCTAGTATTTAATAAGTTATTGCAGTATTGCCGGTTAAAAACATCAGCTGCAAGCGTAAATAGATATTTCCTAAATTTCTATTTTTGCTACCCGGATTCCGATGTGTTAGCAACCGAGTACAACTTTACAGAACCTAACCTATCCGTGTCTGGGTGCCCTAAGTTCCCGAGCTCGCTTCGCTCGCTGTTGGACTAATTCGCTTTTGATCTAAGCTGCACAGCGATGTCGCCTCGTCGGTTATTCTGCTATTTTCGAAAGAATAATATGCTAAAACAGAAAAATAGAAACCTAAATACAATTAAAGTATGTATCAATATTATTACCAGCTCAACAAAAGGCAGTCGAGCTGACCCGGCCAACTACTAACCCATCTCTGTAACGTCCATACTATGTAAGAGTATGGCGCTCCATACTCTTACATTACATGTACTTAACACGAAGCTCCTGGCATACCTAGAAACTAACGAGATCCTTAGTGACCGCCAATACGGCTTCCGCCGAAATCGGTCCACTGGAAATCTTCTAGCTTATTCCATTCACAAATGGAGTGAGGCCATCGAGAACCACGGTGAAGTGCTTGCCGTCTCCCTCGACATCTCGAAGGCTTTCGATAGGATCTGGCATGAAAGCCTTATTAGTGAGCTTCCTTCATTCGGTCTGCCCGGTGGTCTATGTGATTGAATTGCAGACTTCCTGAGAGATCGGTCCATTCGAGTGGTTATAGATGGCTGCTCATCGGACCAATTGTTTATTAATGCCGGGGTCCCTCAGGGGTCGCTACTCTCAGCAACATTATTCTTGCTGCACATTAACGATCTGCTGAAACCCAGCACCTTTGGGTATGCAGACGACAGCACTGTTGCTGAGAGATACTTGTCCAACGCACGGGCTACCGGGCCGCAGATCCGGTCTCTCCGTGAGGCCATGGTGGAGCGTTTGAACCTGTCCTTGCAGGCAGTCTCCGAATGAGAAGATGCCAATCTGGTCAGGTTTAATGCTGCTTCAACCCAGGCGTGTCTTTTTTCCGCTAAAAAGAGCCAATTTGATCCGGCTCTAACTTTCCGAGATGCGACCGTGCCAATAACGGACCATCTTGAGCTTCTTGGCGTTATGTTGACAACGACTCTCAATTTTGGCCCTTACATTGAGGCAAAGGCTCAGTTGGGTGCCAAAAAGTTGGGAATCCTTGCAAAGGTGAGAAGGTACTTCTCGCCGGAACAGCTTCTCAATTTGTATCAAGCGCAAGTTCAATCATGTACTGTTCTCATCTCTGGGACGGATCTGCCAAATACCAGCTCGACGCACTATATCCCAAACACAGCTAAGAAGGTTTAACAAGTTTACGAGAAATAGTCGACTAACTTATAACGGAAAAGGTAATTTTGTCCTTTCTTTACAGCAATGTTTCATTGTTTATGCGCGAGTCAGACTCGCACTTGGCAGTTTTTTAGTTTGTATGTGTTACCTCAGAACTTTTTACTAGATGAACCGATTTTGATGATTCTTTTCTATTTGAAAGCTGGTGCTTCTCATGTGGACCGGAAAACCCTATTTTATTTTTAAACCAACGCGTCCGTCAAAATCGCCACGGGGCGCTCATATCTATTTAAAGCTAAAAAAAATAAAAGGTATTTATACCCAAAATTAATTTGCACAGTTCGGAACCGCGCCATAAGTTTTTATGTAAACATTCCATCCAAGATAGAATCCGTAGGACTAGAAACAATAGACACCTCGTATGTTTTTGAAACATTGCTTCAGTCTCGTAACGTAAGAATGACTCTATGAATGCGCTCACTATTCACTAAGCTACTGCAATCCAAAGGCACTACCGAATGTGCCAGATTGATAACAGATGGCGCTATTTAAAGTACACCATATTAAACTTGACTATATAATATTACTAGCTACCCACCTCGGCTTCATCCGTGACAATTTATATACAAAAACCTTCCTCGTTTCTCACTCTTTCTATTGGTGAAAACCGCATAAAAATCCGTTCAGGAGTTTTTGAGTTTACCACGTAAAACGCGGTGGCGGACTTCTTTTTATTATAACTTAAGTAGTCATATGTGTTATGTATGTTGTGATGATAGTGATAATAATTGGACATTAACAAAACAACTAAAGCAAGCAGGCCAATTAATTCAGTTTCATTATTTATAAATTAGCCCTGGTTAAGCATGAGAAAAATTATATACACAAACCTTCCTCGTGTAACGCTTTTGAACACCGTACCTATGAAAATCTGTTGCGTGGTTTAGAAGAAATTTCAAGTTAGCGAAGAAACAGACAGAGGCAAACAGCGACTTTGAAGACTTAGAGATAAGAGAAACAATAATATAACCTTTCCAATGTTTAGTGTTGAGCTGGCGTAAGCTAAATTAAAATATTTTTGTTATCCCGTATATTTGAAATACGAAACTCTATTTTTGTACGTACTCATCATCACTATGTTCTCAGTTAGCTATACATATCTACGAGAACTACGAATACATATTCCATTTATGGTGCATTGATACTCAAGGTTACAGAGTATAGGCGGAAACATACTTACGTGGCGTGAAGTGTCGTGGCGCAGGCCGTCGTGACGGCGAGTGTGCACACTACTAAGTATCTTAGCGCTATATCTGAATAATGTAGATGCACATAATGTTTACTTTGGGTTCGGATAATGATTTCGATGAAGTTCTTCAATTAATTTTCATGCACGTATCATGTTAACTCCCCACCACCAATGGTTGACTGGTAGAGAATGCCTCAGGCTTTTAAGTCCGTCAATGTACCTTTATGTAGCATAAAGTTTTAATAAATAAATAATTTTATCCTAGCAATAAAAATTGAGAGCAAAACCAAAGAAAAAAACGAAGTCAAGGCAATTTCTTCCCAGGCAGCATTTCAGCACCCTAATCGCGTATGTTTTGACACCACACTCACAAGCATACTCCTTCCTTTCATTTCGACATCTCAAGAGTATTCATTGCATGGTTTACGCTGTCGAGTAGACGGATTTCCAAACATATGAAGCAATTAATGCAAGGAAAGCGTACCGTGCGCTATTCAATGAACTTGATAAATTTTAATGATCCATAAACTCTGTACACTTTGTATCATACAAAACTGTACGTTGACGTCAGCGTTTCTAGAATGTTACTTTTGTAAATGTTTTGACCTTCTCATGATACCTGAGTTTATTTTTTTAAATTTGCCCAGTGGCTACTGTAGCGCCACCCTTATTTAGTACATGTTCACGGACACATTTTCATACACAGAGATCGTTCTCCTTTACTCTACCCTCCATGAAGTACAATAAGCTCTTCAGTCATTTTCAACACGCAGCACAGAAGCGTCCGCTAGGAGTTCACGTCATTATATAATATGCGGCATCAAACGGAATACGCCACAAGCCATGTGGTGGAGAAACACATTATTTGCTTGACGTGTCGTGTCGTGCCATAAACCCCACCACCATTCTGGCGCAATCGGTCGCGACCGCGAGCAGTCGACACCACGACTGAATGCACCACGCCACGACACATTCAAATGTGTATCTATTTATACTAAATGTATGAAACCGAAATGCTTCTGCCACGCCACGACACGTAAGTGTGTTTTTGCCATTCGCCACACACCTAGTCTCGATTCTACTCAGCAGGGAAAGACCCGCCATAGACAATCGTGACCATAAACTAGTCTTATCTAGGCGATTTATCACACAACTTACTAATTGAGCGAGAAAGAAAATAATTCTAAGTTAATTTAAGAACCAAATAGACACAGGTCCAAAATTAATATAATCTCGAAATTCATGATTAATAAATTGTTATCAATAGGAGATTTCATTGAAAAAATCGATATTTTTATAAATTTTGTAAATTTATCGAATTTATTATTTAGAAAACTGGTCTTAAACTATTTAATAAATAAAGTGAAAATATTTAATAAAAGGACTTTCAATAATGATACTAAACTGCAGTCGATCATAAATCGATTCATGGCAAGCACTCTCGACTCGCTTAACGTAATCACTTAGGTCGTTCATTACTCGTTCCCAGCGTTCCTTAGGACTATTAAATAATTGAGTGCATCTGCATTCATATTCAGTAAATCAGTATATCACGAACCTTGTTTCATTAGAGTCCTTTTTGTCTCCAGGACTACATCAAATGTAAGTTTTTCTTTGTGTTTACTAATATCATATCGTCATAAAGTTTAACACCTATTTACTTGGTTCGATTAATTTTGTTTGTAGAGTTTGGGTATCAGCTGTGAAGTATTTATGGTACATGAAGATGTTTTAACATTTTAATTACCTTTTGTGTTTTGTACTTACTTTTATTCAACAACTCTTTGTTCTATTTTTGATGATTTATGTACTTATTGCAAACACCATTCGTTTATATCAAATCGCGTGAGATGTGATAAGTAATTTATTTTGCGAATATTATAGAAATCTATCATAAAATGCGTTATAATTTTTATTATTTTGTAGTAACAGAATGTAGAGATAAATACAGGATGTTTTCTTTCTGATAGCTGTGTTTATATACTCATCATTTAATAAACTAACTTTGTACCAAGGTTTTGCTCCCGTGATCTATCTCACAGGAACCGTGCATAGTGCTTTCTTTGTTATGGTGTTTGTTTGTGTTGTGTGTCGGTAGGTAGGTATAACTGTGTGATGTCATAAATGCTGATGATATTATTTTCATGAATTGGATAGGCATCACCTTCGTAGGTTTTTCGGTATGTGTGTACATCAATTAATTAATTAGCCATTACACAAGATACTAGAAATAAATATTTAATCACACAAATACAGGTATCTAATGATTGCCTAATGCCTAGTGCTTACACGATGAAGCAATGAGCACGGCAAATCGTCGATTAGTGTGAAGAACCGGAACCAAAGTTCAACCTACTTAACTATTTTCTTTCACTTTCTTTATGCGTACAGCTGTTATAAGGAGTGAATTCCCCCTGCCGGAGTCTGTGTTTCCCGATAGCTACAACCTCGGGGTCTTTAAGTCAAGAGTGAATAGGTTTCTCTTTCTTCTAGGCAAGCGTGTTACACCGTCAACCACATTATCGCCTACCATCAGGTGAGATAGTGGTCAAACGCGAGCCTATAAAAAAAAATATAATAAAAACACACACATAATATGAAGGCGAAAGTTTGTGTGTGTTTGTATGTTTGTTACTTCTTCACGCTCAAACGGCTGGACGGATCTTTTTATCCCGGTATAATGCTTCTTGGGTTAAGAAAACACTTTTCATGCGGGCGAAGCCGCTGGCAGAACCTAATTTAATTAATAATTCAGTTATGAATAAAGGAATCTTATTTTATCAGTACGGTAGGTACTGATGAAATATTGAGTTAAATCTATGTACAACAGAAACAACATTCTGTATCCAATTCGTTTTATTTTTGTTGTTGAGTAGGAGTTGATTAGTAGGAAACCCTAAAAATATGATGTTTTACTTTCGTGGTAAACATTGTATCTTCAAAATGGCTCGAGTATCCAGCCATTTTGAACCACCACAAACAATGTTATGTATCTGGATGTTTACCATTAACAATGGGGCAACTGTGTAACTAAGTCTGATTTTATTGTTATGACTGGCGAAACATTCAGAGTTCAGAGCAACGAAAGGTTCAGAGTGCCCGCCGCAGTTAAGTATGGTCGTCAGACAGAAAGTTGTAGGTATTCATAATCTGATAATTTTTTTGATTAGAAGCAGTGATGGAAAACTTCGAATTCTCGTCTAACCCGAAGACACCTCCTGCGACCACGTTCAACGGACCTCAATTCTACAATGTGTACAAGGACGCAGAGTTCCTGAGGATTGACGCCAATGTAGAGAGGCTGTTAGCGCAGGGGTACGAGCTGAGGAAGAAGCTCAGCACTGTAGAACCAGGCAAGACCATCATCATTGAAGGAATGAATCTTGAACGCAAGTAAGTTTCGAAGCATTTGATACTTGAAAACACATACCTAATCACATTAGTAATTAAACCAGTTTTTTTTTATCTTTTTCTGAATAAAAAACGAAACTCCAAATTTAATCTAGTGTAAACACAATCATAATGCCATAAAAACTTGACCTTCTAAAACAAAAAACTGACTCGTAACTCGCCGAACTCGTCGCATTACTAATTAAAACAGATAATAGTTAATTGGACCACAAAAACCGCAGATATGATTACTTAAAATGACTCATATAAATAATAATATTTATTATTATTCCAGTACTCCACTCCTGATCAAGAAAACCGCTAAAAACATAAAAGTGGAAGATTACGAATTCACTTACAACCGCCTGGTCGGGCTCGCCGCTGGGTATGCTTACGAGAATCGCCACAGATTCCCGAACATACAGTCCAGTGAGGCCAAAGCCCTAGGCCTGGTGTGGGACCAGAACAACAATGATAAATGTAAGTTGTATCTATCGGCCGTCAGTGGAACCGAGCACTTGATCGACCAGTTCTCGTTCTGGCCTCTTTTGTGTGGAATGCGTAAGTTCCAACTGAAGAAATTGCCCATCGAACTGGTCGTCAAGATGGGCAACATAAAGAATGCTGATGGAGATACTATGGCGAAGGTTCTGAAGAATAACTTGGTGACTGCAAAACGTATCTGGCTGATGTTTACGGGGACTTCTCTTAGGGATCTGCAGACTCTTATTGATGAGACACCGGCACTCAAGAAGCTGTTCCAAGGTTGATATTTTTCTTATGTAACTTTTTGGATCAAAACTGACCGGCAGATTGAACAATTTTTAATAATAATCTGCCACCATTTTATATTTTACCAATGTTGTACATTTATATGCATGTACATATATTATAATCTATTATTGTTTCATAATAAAAGGAACTACTTAGAACTGATCGTTTGTTTTAGTTATCGTTAAGTCATAGCATGATTAACCTTTGAACAACGAGCCCTTTTCTTCTTATCTTTGAGCAATATATTTTACATAGTTAAAAGGTACTTGGGTCGCAACAATGATGTTATGGTGATGTGTCTCCGATTTAGAACGGTGAACCTTACGCTGCCACTTACGCATGACGTCCAATTCGCTTATTCACACCAATTCAAAAATATTGCTTTATTTACTAGAAAATGATTATGTGTGAATAACAAGTCCTTACTATGTAAAAATATTAGTAAATACCGTTCCTGTAACAATAATAATGTTGGGGTCGGCATCCAGTCTTACCGGATTTAGCTGAGTGAGTCAGTGTTTTACATGGAGCGACTGCTATATGACCTCCACCAGCCCAGTATCTGGGTAACACGATACCCCTCGGCCAGACTGGTGTCAGATCTGAAGCTTCTGACTACCCGTAGGCCGTAACGACTGCAAAGATCTTTAAATGACGTGAGGCACGGAGGAATCTCGTTATGTTGAAATGGTCACTAATCCACGGACCGACCTCGTCAAGCGTTGCTGAACCTTGAAGATTTATCCGGGCGGCTGTTATTATTTAGCCACAAGCTCCTCATGAAGAAAATATTATAGAAAATTAAAATATTTTAAAGCATTTTATTAATTTCAAAAATAACTAGCATATAATCACGCAATATTACTAAATTTATAATATACTATGAGGAAATACACACAAAGTAGCGCACGATGCTGTTGTTTAACATAGTCAGCATCTTTAATATAATTCAGTACTAATAGTTTACTTTGTCGTTACCCATTCTGCTAATATACAATACCAATTTATACGTATCTCCTTTAATTTCTAATATGCCTACTTATGTCTAATTTGTTTTTACATTGATATATGCGTCAAGCAATGATCACTGACATTATGTATATGGATTAAGGTTGTATGTGTGTATAAAGTAATCCAGGATGTACTAAAGTAAGAGGACTAGAGGGTGTAAGTAGAAACACTCGAACTAGTGGCTCTAGTCCAGGCCGCGTCCGCTGACGTCTAGCATCTAGATAAGAAAATATTAAAAGCGAATATCACTTGGTGGAGACGTCAACGATTATACGCAGATGAAGTCATGTCAAAGTTTCACCTCCAGAAACAATCATTTTAAAATTAACTATGGCTGTTTCGTGTTATGAAAAAAAAGTCTTATAAATCAGTTCAAGAGGAAACAGTAAGTACACGCAGTGCCATTAATGGACTTCATCTATTTATAATCATTGTGGAGTGTTTAGTAGTCTACCATTACGATGACAAAGTATATTAATGATATATCAATACGCATGCAGGTTATCACGCAAACAGTAATCAAAATAACATTATGATTTAAAAAATCATTTGAGCTCTAAAAATTTCAAAAGATTAAATTAATATTTGTGACATTAAAATGATCTATTGTACAAACTGTGGCCACATTAAATAATATTAAAACGACGTATCGCCGAACAGTAATTTACAGATATATAAATATCATAATGTATTAAAAACATCCATTTTTATTTATTCCAATGTACATAATTACATCTATTTCAAATCACGTACGGCACAGCACTGAAATTTAATTTCTATATTATGTACCTACCAATTTATAAGGACGTTACACGTTGTTTACTTTTGACACATAAGAAAATAATACGTAACTTCAAATGTACGATCAATGGACAAAACAATTTCCAAATAATAATAATAAGCCAAGAATGATTAGTTATAAAATATGAACTATGAGAAGGAATTATAAAGAAAAACTAAGTATAAAACATAAATTCACAGAATTATGAAGTTTACACTATTAAATATAATGACATAATACATAATAATATATTATATAATTTCTGCTTTGAGCTGAGCTACCGATTTAAATACTGTGACAAAATAGACATCAGAGTAACACCAAGTTTATGCTAAAACTGATATTTCAATGATTCCACTACAGCTTACACTACACCGCAGGCTTGTTTGACTACCTATATCAATCTAACATTCTCAATTTTAGTATAAACCCGAAATCATACCTTTACCTTATTAGTCTATTTCGTATGGCAGTTAAGGAAAGGTATTCAATCTGGTGGTATTACAACGAATTAAAAGAATAATAATGTAGCCTCAAAAGATCCTAAAATATACACTGATCGTTCCAATCTAAAATGCTAAAATAACGTTTCAAACAAAACTACAAGTCTCAAAAATCTAGTGCCGGGATGACACGCGTCACCGACGTATCAAGCGTCATCGGTACTGAACCAATAAGTAATGGTCGTCGTGTCGCGTGTTGGCTGTCTAGTGCATGTGAGGTGTCAGCGCGGCGGCGGCGGCGCAGGCGCAGGCCGCTCAGTGCGTGATGACGGTGGCGTGCAGGCACAGCGGCAGCACGTGGCGGTACGGCAGGCGGTAGTTCTTGACGGTGCGCGCGGCCAGGCACTTGAGGGACGTGAAGCGCAGCGGGTTGACGATGGCGCCCAAGCTCTGCCCGGAGCTCTTGAGGATCTCTTCAGCCGTCTCGCCTGCGTAGTTCACTGTGTCGATGTGTGCTCCGTGTGCGAGCAGCTCGCGGACCACTTCCGCAGGGCACGGGTTCAGCTGGATTGGTAAAGGTAACGTGTTTATTGTAGTTTTACTAGCTCGGAAATGGTTTATTAAAACAAATCTGATACGTGGAAAAATAAACTAAAGTCAAGTATTGCGAATGTCTTTACTTTGTTTTTAACATAACATAACCTCACTTCGAATTTAATAATAAATTATGGATTATTTGACATATTTTCAGATCATCGAAGTATTATGTGGCATATGTATTATTTTACCGAACTACATTTCGCCGATTTACAAAATAACTTTTTGCTTTTGGCTGAAGCCTTTTTTGAAGTTTTTTCATTTGCCATATTTTCATCACACTGAAACAACATTTTACGGAATATTATTTGGTCACAAATATAGAGCCGGTTAATTGGCAACATTTTCAATTTAAAATTGAAATAGTGTCGTAAAAAGTATTGACTTCTGTAGCACAAGATGAATGTGTCATATTTGGTAACAGAAATGAATCGCTGCAAAACCGACTTCACGCAGTCTTGTCTGTGATTACGTATTTATTTTGAGTTTTCATGCAAATGATTTATTAATAGCTATAATATGCATTAGACAGTTTTATTAATTAATTATTTCAAAGAATTAGTCCAGAGCGAGCGAAGCGAACTCGGGAATTTAGGGCACCCCGACACGCTCCCGTCAGCTCGTTCATATCAGGTTTTTTTAGACCTTGCAGACAGAAATAGTCGACAACTTTTTTTTCAAGTCTTTATTTTAAACATTTGTATTCGCCCACTGTTTCTCTCTCACTCAGTATTTTGATATGCGTATAAAAAATAAATACTTCGAACAAATGTTATTTAGGCTAAGTGTAACTTCGGTAAAAAGTTTTTCGACCAAATGAAACTTCGGAGTAACGAAAGAAATTGAATTGATAATAGGCCAACTGAAACAGTGGCAGACGTGACTTCGAAGAAATAAAAAAAAAACGAAACGATAATAGTTGAAAATTTTTAGGTGAAATGAAATTCGGTCAAATATTTTTCGAACTTATGATAGGTAACCCAATGGCATACCTTGCAGACTAAATGCAGTGGCGTGTTCCCATCGGCGTCCCGTGCGTCAGGCTGCGCGCCCAGCCGCAGCATGAGCTGCACCAGCGCCCGCGCGCACGGCGCCGCCTCGCCGGGCGCGGGCAGCCATGCGCGTGCGCCGCGCCCGCGCGAGCCCTCGGCGGAGCACGCCACGTGCAGCGCCGACCGACCTTGACGGACCTGTCAAACAATTTAATACGAATCAGAAACGTGGAAAATCAAACAAAAAACATTAAAATATTTTGTCATTTAAGCTGCGACAGTCTATAAGCTTTTTGGAAAAATTGAACCCATACCACAATAATTTGTAGGGTTTGTCATGTTGACACTAAAGTTACATTGTAAGTGGAACAAAACTGACTGCTTCACCTTTTGAAAAATAAAATTATTTGCTTTCCGCAAAATTTGACAGCAACGCAAAATATATAATAATCACAAGGGAATTTTAACTCACCGTAATATCTAACTTAACAAGCGAATACACCGCCTTGTGTATTTTTCTGGAAATTTCCTCAGTACACTCTGGTTCCTCTAATAGCCTTGCCATCAGAGCTGCTAGGTGTAAGGAGATGACCAGTACCCTTTGTAGCGTGCTTAGGGTCTGTTCTCGGTCGATGCTGAGCTTGGAATCCAGGAGCTCCATGCCGCGGTGTATCTCCGACAACGCCTTCCTGAATACGGGTTCAATGTCTTCGAATGTCACCGGGGGGACTATGCGACCTGTGAGGCAAAAATTGGGAGGTTATGTTTGTAGCAAAATGTAGTGTAGTGAGTTTTAATTAAGACTAACCCAAAACTAACTCTTAACTGAATTTTTTTCGATTTTTCATCAATCATGAACTAAGTTTCAACTAAAATTGAATTCAAAATAGCGCGCCATGAGATAATCCCCTTACGTATATGGGGGTGACATGTATTCGGTTATCCTCGACGTAGCCATGCGAGCAGATGCGAACTCGCGCGGTCTAGCTCGAGATTGTACATCCATAATTATAGCGTGGGTGGCAAGTTGACGACTGCTCGCACCTTAAACTGCGCTTGCCACAAGTTTCTCGCAGATGCGCACGCTGATTTT
This sequence comes from Orthosia gracilis, assembly GCA_947562075.1. Lineage (NCBI taxonomy): Eukaryota > Metazoa > Arthropoda > Insecta > Lepidoptera > Noctuidae > Orthosia > Orthosia gracilis. The sequence continues at coordinate 45,634,508 of OX387271.1, read as the reverse complement.
GTTCATTTTTGTAATGTGGCTGGGTACACGTGTATAGACGTACCTCTGAGTGGAGGCCGCGCCCGCTCGGCCAGCATGTACGAGAACAGCTCCGCGAAGCTGTACAGCGACGACTGCGTCAGCGGAGACAGCGGCGGCAGCACTGCGCGCTGCATGTCGAGCGCGTGGTGCCACAGCTGGCGACAGCGCGCGAAGCGGCCGGCGTCCGCGTACACGGCGCCGCGGTAGCGCACGTAGTACGATGTGTCGGGGTGAGCCGGACCTGTTGGAGTGCCACTACGTCAATGGGTCTCATTTTTGGAGATACTAATTTCGAAAGTAGGTCAAACTAGAATCCAACATGGCAGCTATTATAGGATGTTTTATGGTTTTTGAGGGGTTGTTGGGTACTTATGACAAAAATATGAGTTGAATGAAAATTCAAGACGGCGGGCTCCGAGTCGACATCTTCAGACTGTTTGGGAATGTTTTTGTCATAGATAACGACTTTGGACTTCAAAGTCTCTGAATATTAAAATTGTGAGTTAATTTTCATAGCTACCATTTTGACATATTTTGATCAGCAGTTTCGCTTGGGAACTCACCGAGAATCCTCTCTCTGATGACCAGCGCCTGCATGCGCATACCGTCGGGGTCGGCGAGGATCTCCTCCAGTTGCTGTGTATTGCTGGGCTCCACCGCGTAGTCGTACGCCTCTATGCGCGGGATGTCTTTAGGCTTAGGAATGGGCTCGCTTCCGTCTGCAGGGAATCTGAACAAAATAGGCATGTCATTTAGTTGCTGGTCTATATTTGATTGGGTATGTTTGTGAAAGTTTTTGACTGTTCATTGATACAACAGAAAAATCCTGTAATTTAATGACAAAAAAATACCACAACTCAACAAAAAAAAACTATCTAAGGAGTTTTCCGCATGCCCCATGTGTTATTCAGTTGCGAAAAGATTAGCCACTTAGCAAGGTCGACTGGATGAAAGGCTGAGTGTTTCACTCGGGTTGTACGTGCTAAAGTTAACTACAACCATTTATATTTAAAGAAACGATGGATGGACTATTTGCGAGATATCTAGGAAGGCGGTGACAACTGAGATGAAGACTATTAGAGAAATACGAAAGAAAAATAAAATGTATTTTATTAACTTCAATAATTGTACGAGAAAATCTCTGGCACTCAATGTAAGATTTAACTTGTGTTTAGGGTGCCAGAAAAGGTACCAGCAGTAATGACAATAATTTCCACATAAAATGTTAAACCTCTGACCTATCATCCATGGCTCGCTTCCACAGCGCCAGCGCGCCGACCATGTCGCGTCTCTTGTCCACGTAGGTGGCACCGAGCAGCTCCAGCGCGTCGATGCGCTGCTGTCGCGTCACGAGCCCGTACTCCGCGTTTATGAGGTGCTCCACTATGTGCGTGTGGCCCGTCACTGAGGCTGCTAGGAGTGGCGTCATACCTGCAACAAAAGTACCAATAATATAAAAAGAAGTCCTGACTCATTTACTGACTGGCTCATCAGCAACTCTTAGCCCCATCCTTTAAACATAGAAGGCTGAGATTCCCCAGATGTAGGGGATCCCTACACTTAATGATGATGCCGGGGCGATTCTATGGGGATGATGATGAAATAAAACCGACCACCGCGAATGTCCGTTGAACACTGATTTATTGAATTACAATACTTATACAAATTACAAAAATGCTGAGCGCACAGAATGCACGGCGCGTGAGTCTGTAAAATAATGTGCGGTTCCGTACACCAGATTTTTCGAAATTTCCAATTTCCCACGAGACAGGCAATTTTCTGACAGACGAAATCGCATGCAAATTGCGCCGACAACATATCAATATTTCAACCAATCGCATAGACAGAAATCCATCCATCACATTTATTTGAAGGGTATACTGCCCAGGTGGTCCCACGGTCATCAGCAGCCTTATTGCGTAATGAATTCGACAAGGCAAAGGGCAAAGAGTATGAATAAACGATCAATAACATAGACCTCCAATCCACATCGCATCTTTCGTCTCGTCATGTGATTGGTCGACTGCTCATATTATTTGCCCTTTGCATTGCCGAATTCATTACGCAATAAGGCTGCTGTAGTTTTATTCATGAAGTGAGAATCAAGGTGGAATTAAACCCACTTAAGTTTTTAATGTACAATGTTTACTGAATAGACCGGCTGGTAAGTATCATGGAAATTTGCTGGATATAGGCAGCGAAGCAATGGTCAATGTCGTGATGAATGGTCATAGAATAGGACAGTTGCAACAGGATCTTTTAAAGGCATTTTAAAGGGCCACTTTTTTATCACTCCTTCCACTTTAAACAAAGTCACTTACCGTACGAATCAACGTCCATCGTGGCTCCATGTCCCAACAGCATCTTGAGTATGTTCAGCGAGCCGCTCTCCGCGCAGTCGTGTAGCGCAGTGTTGCCCTTCACGCTCTTCCTGTTCACATCGGCGTTCAGAGACAGCAGGTACTTGGCGATCCTGATGTGGCCCTTGTAGCACGCGATCATTAGACATGTGTGGCCGTGACGGTTTGCTATTTCTATGTCTGTAAATGGAAAACTGGATACTTAGTAATTATTAAATCAAGCAATGTTTTCTAAAGCCTTCTTCGCCTATAAAAATTCAATGCTGAAGAACCGCTAAATTCAGATTATTTCTGAGCTAGCTATATGTTATTGTTTTAGTGTAAAAAGAGCCTTAAAAATGCGAAGGTTTACTAGTAAGCTTACTTGCTTAATGATAGAATTATGACAGAACGTCATATAACTCTGCCTGTGTTAGTCTCTTTCTAAACCTACATGTGTGGTGTCGCTTTAACAGGGTTCAAACTAAGCCGGTAACTCAGATCCAGAGTAACCTCCTAGCAATACGAGCCTAACACTTTCTAAATCACGCCCTGTAGTGTTTTATGTACATAATATTCCTAATACACCGCAGCACCTAGGCGTTTTTGGGCTGAAATCTTACCTGTAATATTTTTAAATAAGATCATGTAACTCACCGGCGCCATTTTCGACTAGGAACTTAACGATATCTGAGTGGCCATCAAAGCAGGCGGCGCGGAGGGGAGTGCTGTGCGTGCGCGTGGTGGAGTTAACGTTGGCGCCGGCGCGCACCAGCAGCTTCACCAGTGGCAGGTGGCCCGCGGCCGCGGCGCACCACAGCGGGGGCGCGCCCTCTATCGTCTCACCATCGAATGTCACTGGAAATATTTAAAGACGTTATATCAGTTCATTGTTCCTTGCTCGAAGATTGCCAAACTTAAGTGGCACAGGGTAGGGCACATTGCTCGCAGAACGCATGGTCGCTGGGACCCAAAAGTTCTGGAATAACGACCGCGAACCGTTGGACGGCCTCCCTCTAGGTGTACTGATAACATGAAGGCATCCGATGGATGGGAGACGCACTGGACCGATCAGTGTGCCGGCGCCACTATGTCCAGCAGTGGGCGCCTTTCGGCTGAAATGGTGATGATGATTGTTCCTTGTTAACTACTTGACTTAAATGCCAGTTTCGGGGTCCTGAGTTTTCAGGATTGGTGTCATAGTAAAAGTGGTGGTGCATTACGACCTCTTAGAAAATTTCAGTTATTTCAATTTCATCTTGTTAAACATACATACAAACATTGTTAAACATTCCACTTCCAGTTAAACATACCATAAGAGTTTTCTGAAGAATGTAATTTCGTATGTTTGGTTTATTTTACAAAGCCGTGTTATAAAAAGGGCGAATAAGAGAACATATCAAGACTATGGGCAGTAGCGCCCTCCTGTTAGCTATTAGTCAACACTCGTCAATAGCTAACTGTAGCACAAGATCAACACATCGGCAGACGGACATTTTTAGCACTAACTAAGAATGTGTCGCTGTCGGTCATGTTGATTGATATAATGACAAACTATATGAAGCTTTCAGCTTTGGTCATGTGACCAGCTGAGGAGTTGAATGATATATGAAGTGAACAAAACTGGACCATAAATCATGATATTTGTGTATTTGTTAGGAATTAGATTAAGGCCAAGGGCGACTAAACAATGAGACTATTAGTGATCGATTTAGACGTGTTTATACCACAATATTTCGGGTTTTGAAGGTTAAGGCAAACAGTGTTGTGAAATTAATGTTAACAAAAGCCGGCCAAATCCGAGTCGGACTCGCGCACGAAGGGTCCCGTACCATTATCGCAAAAACGCCAAAAAATCACGTAGTGTATGAGCCTGCCTTATTTAAAAATTATTTTATTCTATTTTTAGTATTTGTCTTATAGCGGCAACAGAAATACATCATCTGTTATAATTTTAACTGTCTAGCTATAACGGTTCATAAGATAATGCCTAGTGACAGAAAGACAGTGGAATCTTAGTAATAGGGTCTCGTTTTTATCTTTGGGTACGGAACCCTAAAAAGAGGATTGAATTTCAATTCAAAATAAAATCGGATTTTCCGATTCCAATGATTTACCTATTATTAGAAAGAAAATACTTTTGGCGAAAACTTGGCGCTGAGATTAATCAAAGTTCAGAACTTTTTTTCAAATTCTGAAAGAAGCTCTTTTTCTTGAAGGTCGTATGAAAGCCTAAAAAGAATACGTTGTTTGTATTTGAAAAGTTTTGTGATTATTAGACAGGTCGCAGGGGAATATTGTGGGAATCTGTTCTTGAAGTAAACAAGAACTATAACTATTGGAGAAGAGATAATATAGCAATATTCTTGATTGGTGTACTGAATTAGACTCTTGGATAGTTTTGGCAGTTAGTAAAAACCATAGATATAATGACAAAACCCTTAATGTTGATGAATATTCAAATAACAATATTATAAATGTCGTAGATATAATTTTACTTTCGATGCACGTTTTGTGAATAAGATATATGATTCAGTATTGTGACATTAACTTTATGATATACATACTAAGATATAAGAAGGCATAGGTATATATAATTCTTTATAGCATGTGTTTCTCTTTAACCGAAAGGTTAACTGAGCCCACTGAGGTCAGCTACATACATAAGGAGATCTTTAGAAAGTTGTACGGCTTGGTAGGTAGATGTCGCATAAAAATTTATAAAATCAAAACTGAATCGTTTTACTATATAGTTCTGGCCATTTTGCTTAGAGACCAGACCTAGACATCGATAAACAGGCGTTGGTTTTTATGAACAACAATGTTGGGTTCTATATACATATAAGCAGCACCTAAGCACCTACTACAAAGTTAACCTCCACTGAACAATAATATCCAAACAAGCATTCAAGACAAGTTTATTGCCCATGTTGCTATTCAAATTAAACACAAAAGATATATTTGCCACCAGTTTCAGATGAACAATTTGTAGTAAAATGGCTTCTGGCCAAAGTATTGACGCAATTGGAAAGCCATTCCCGACGACGCGTGACAATTCGGGAATAAAGCAGATAAACAATAGTATTAACACGACAAACGAGTGATTAATTGAAGTCCTGATTGACCGACACGTTGTGCCGACTGGGAATGTCGGCGAATCTCTTCGCCGACGGTTTTGACCGCCTGACCTGGTGCCAACACCGACACAATGGAATAACGTTATTGGGAAACAATGTACACACTTCATTTACAAAGTCAAAAGTTGTTCCTAGATTGACAGCATTCCTATTGAGCTGTCGTTTTTTTTTTACCTCTATCAACAAAAAATGCTACTTTGATCCTATTCAATTTACCGAATTAAATTGTAATTTATTCAAGCATCTAGTCAGTATCACCGTGCCAACATTTTGTATGTTTAGTTTCATCTTAACAATACTATTGCATGTTTAAGTTGTGTAAAACATCAAATTAAGAGGTATATTTGATGTAACTCAGTGACCGTAAAATTGTCAAGTACATAAACGGCACAATGACCGTGCACTTAATGGGACGAAAATTTAATATTACTAAATGACAATAATTTACTTAGGTAAGAATTGTAAACAAAAGAAAATAAACTACTCCTTTGTTCTTTTATTATAAGTTTTTTTACCTGGCTGAGGGGTTTTACGATGTACCTACAGCACTTAAATGTACATGATGAAATAAGACATGCCTCCTGCTCAATGATAAGGCACATTCATTTGGAAAATCGAAATTATTAGCTCCTTTTGAGGAGCAAATTAACTTAGTCAAATATTCACTAATTGACATATAGGGCACAGCTTAAACGCTGGGTCTAGACTAGATCTCAAAGCGTGATATTTTGCACAAGTGCAACTGAATGTGCGTAATCCTGAATGCGTATCTGAAAATTATTTTTGCCGGTAGGAAACTCCATCGGGCACACAGCTTGTTAATAAGAAACGTGTAGGCAAGAGATCTTACCTGAACCAGGCTGTTCGATATCCGCTTTGCACCTCTCGATGAGGTATTCGGCTACGTCGTAATGTCCATTTCTGCAGGCTATGACCAGTGGAGTCGCGCCGCCGACCTTCGCACCCACCAACATGTTCAGCTCGTCCGCGGAGCGCCAACTGTGTAGGTACGCCTGGAAACAAACAAACACAGAATGTTACACATCTTGACTTAATCGAAATAAGAACTTGACCTAGACTCCAGAGGTAGGAGATTGGGACCAAAGAGACCAAAACAGATGAAGAAGTTTATTCCTTATCAGGGCACTTTTCGAAGATTTTATCACAAACCAAATCATAAAATGAGATTATACAAGGCACAAATTATTCCTACACAATCATAATAAATCATAGTTTATTAATTAAGGGCATAAAACATCTCGCTTGTTTAGTCTAATCACCAAAACTAAAACTTGATTTGTGAAGGATAATACTTGGTTTATCCAATATTTGAAATTGTATCAGCTGATTGTCACAACTGCCAAGTCATGCAATAGTTTTGGAAATAATTTATAAGTTATTGGGTTCTTATATATAAGTGAAGTGCTTATATGAAACTTTTTTACCGACATGATGTAATGCTTTTTCGAACCAGAATGGTTTAATGGTCTTAAACAGAGCAAAAAGTACAGTATACTTTTAAGTATGGGCCGTAAAACATAAGACAAACAGACAAAGCAAATACAAATGGTAAAGACGATAATGTGTGTGAATTTAAATCATATCAAATATTTGCTAAAACGATTATGAGTACGAGGGAACCGGAATTACTTATACATACCTAACGATATTCTTATAAAAACTAGCCAAATCTACAAAGCACTGAAGGCTGTGTTGTGCGATGCTTAACTTTGATCAACAATAATGAGCGCTTACCTAATCATTCCTATGCAGATTAAAATCTAGATTTAAATTATAAACATGAATAAAAACCTGACTAACTAAATAGAACCACATGATGAGTTTATTTTTGTGGCCAAATTTACAAGCAGGTTAATACTGCGAAAAAATATTCATAAGTATTCTAAACACACTCAAAGTAAATGCACATACTGAATCTTTTATTTCTGCATGCACATCATGCGCACTTTGATTTCATAATTCTCCTAAGATATAGTTACGAGGTTGAAAAACAAATCTTAAAAGGCAATTGACAATCGTGTCATCTGCTGGTATTTGGTATCAAGATTCGCAAAAGTGAAATCCCCAGATATATAATAACAAGAAGTTTGGCAAGCGCGCCCGCGCCGATTCGTGGCGCAACGCTGCCACGCTGCCCCGGCGGCGTTTGCAAAACATACACCGGTAAATACACCTGTACAACGATATATTTTTAGAACTGTTTAAGATTAATTTTATATCTAATATTATTATCGTTTTGAAGCTTTACGTAAGGTTTTAGTAGCAAGAGGATTCATTTAAAATGTCAATGAGAATAGTTAACTTTGGAACGACCGAACATGTCAACATAAATTGCAACTTTAAGAAATTTGTGTCGTATTACTAAATTAGACACCTAGATACCATAAAACGAATGTTCATTTCTGCCCCCTTTGTGTAATTGATAGCTTCGAATAAATTTCATAATTCATCTAAATTAATTACAGACACACGACTTACAAATGCGTAAATCCGAGTATCATCCCCAGATCTCATTTCACGGAGACCCGAGAATCCCTGAAGGATTTAGGAGCTTCGGCTGAAATTTATTGCGAACCTAACGTTGACCGGGACGACCTGAAGTAAGAAGCCCAAGTAAATGAAGGCTTTCGCTTAATACAGGGAGAGGCACGTTAATAACTCAACTGATATTAGGTGCTGTATGGACAATATCAATAAATTCTCCAAAATAATCTTCAGAATAAGCAGAGGGTGGAATTTAAGACTCAATGACGCAAGTTGAATCGATAAAACCTTACCTTTGCTTTTATGGTTTTGTCAACCCCAGAATTATTTTAGGTACCATTATCATCATCGACTATTTTTTTTTTGTTGCCTTTTTTATTTTGCTTTAGCTTAACTTTTTTTTAGATTACTTTGGCTCAAGATTCCTGTTCGAGTTTTCGAGACCGTCTAGCGTGCTTTTAACAATCTTTACGTACTTTCTAGATATCTTTCATGCAAACCATGTCAAGTGTCCACTTAAATTTTAGCCGTAAAATTATCGCATAAATCGCGTATTGTGCCGAGCAGTTGAGGTTATGGGCCACTTATGGAGATTGATGGGTATACAAATAAGCTCTAATGGAATAGTTAAAGAGTATTAACACAGATGTTCACCTTGAGGCACAAGTAATGTGCAGACTAGATCGAAATGGGTCAACGATGCTCTTTGTGGTAAACTAACGGTGTTGATCCACTTTAAGCTATGTACCTACCATAATATATCTAAGTAGGCAGTAGGCAAGCAGTAAACTTTAATGTAGCTAGAGAACTTAATTTTAATGTAAGTACTGAATCTAGATGCATAAGAACATTCAATGATCAAGTAGTTAAAGGAGAATTACTTCTGCTAAAAGAGGAGATAAGCAGATGTGAGAATGCCTTGCATAATTGAATCTGCTCATCTTCTCTATATGAATAGTAGAAAATAATTACGAAGGTAGTCTAGATTCGAGCCAACGTTTTAATTGTCAAAAAATACTAATGAAAATAAAAATATTTACCAACATCACAAAGATAAAACAGTTTCAAAGGAAAGAGATAAAATGTGTTTTCTTATGAAATAAGATGAAGATCTTGCAATTGAATTCCTATAAATTATAGTGATAGTTAAAACATTATGACTTACTCAACGTGCGTACACGGCAGCAATTAGTAAAACAATTGACGATTTAAAGTACTAAGCACCATAACAAATTACGAAGATGTTAATCTGAGCACTGATCAGGCACGATACTGATTCATCAATAAGACATTCGAGCTAATTAAATAGTGCAAAGACAATGAACAAATGAAAATAAAGTAGCAAGATATTTCACAATTTGGTATTGTACTGACGGCCATGACTGTTGCGCGAACAGATCAACAATGACTAGCACTGAAGATGGACACTCCATTTTTAATGTTGCAATTTTTTAAATATGTTAATGCTGCAAGGAAATGTTTTATAATTAAACCAGTATTCAGTTTTTGTGAAGCTATAATAAAAAGAACAATATCAAATCAATTAATTTCAGTGGCAATTAAAATATTCATGAGTATTGAAATAAATATTCAATTCATTTGGTTTGCCGTAAAATATTAATTTCATGAATAGCAGACATACATAAACAATAACTATAAAGTGAAAGGATAAAACTTTATAACAAAAAAAATTAACGTGACTCTTTTTTGGAAGTTGGTCAAAGACACCAACTTCCACGGGTACCTATTTTTTTCATTATTGTCACCAACTTCCGAAAAGAAAGTTATTTTTTGCTTTGTAGAGTTTTGTTTTGGAAGCCAGTTTATTTTTTTTTACTAAAAAGATTTTTTATATTTCTCGTTTTAGTTTTGGTACAGTGACCGTCAGATATATTGTAGCAGGCAAGGTGACCAAATACTTCTGAACAACTTAAAATGTCAATAATTTCCATACACTACAAGTTATAATTAATATCTGAACATTCATTACTTCATTAATATTTGAGCAAATGCTTGTCAATAATTTCTATACCTACAACTAACCAAAAATATCCGAACATTTACAACGTCAAGTGTATCTAAGCAGATGGGGTTGTCTTAAACATCAGCAGTTGAAGGAAAATTGCTTTAGGAAGTTTTTCCATCTTTACTATAAATTCAATTTAAATAGGAACTCTTTTGCAATTTTATATATTATGATGACGCTTTTGTAAGTTTTCAGTCTTGTCATCACTGTAATGTTAGGAGTGTCAAGCAATAAATAATTTCAGGCAAGCAACATTAGAGGTATTGGATTATTGATTTTAATTACTATAACATGAGTTCATACCGTATAGATGCTGAATTAAAATATAAAATAATTCAGTTAGAAAATGATGGTTTCGTAGCAGACATCGCCGATGAGCTAGGGATAGCCGTAAGTATCATGGTGATGAACGTTTAAAACAGGTCGACTGCGACACGAACAACAAGAAACCAAGACATGGCTATTATAGACAAGGCCCGAAATGAAATATTTATTAATACTAAACATTTTTGAAGTATCCAGTAGCACCATAAGAAGATGATTAAAAGAAAGAGGTTTACAAAATAGAGTACCACCAAGAAAGCCTACTCTCACACCAAGGCAAAAAAGCAGCGGCTGCAATTTGCGGCGAATTATTTAAGTTACAATTCTGATAAAGTTATTTTAATGGACGAGAAAGTTTTCTGTTCATCGGATAATGGCAGAGTGAGTTTGTGGATACCAGAAAATACGGTACTTGGAACAACATGTGCTGCCTAATCGTCGGAGTGGTCGTATTACGATTGGATTCTGGGGGTGGATGTGCAAAAATGGCCCTGGTGAGCTTGTAGAAATAAGTGGACGAATTAATTCAATTAATTATAAGGAACTTCTTGAAGATACTTTTGTTCCAACTAAAGTATTTTATCAAGATGAACACAAAACATTCATTCAAGACAACAACTCAGTGCATAATGCTTATTTTAATCAAGCTACCGCCAAAAAGTCCAGATTTCAATCCGATTGAAATTTATGTGGTAAAATGGTGCATAAGTGGGATGGGAACGTCAATGTCGAACAAAGGAAGCATTAAGACTAAATGCAAATAACGTTTAGGAATCTTTCACAGGACGTAATTTTTGTGAGATGGTTATTGGTTCCATGCGAACAGGTTACAGATCGTACTAAATGCAGAAGGAGGTGACACAAAATATTAATATTTTATCTATGTTGTCAGTTGTCACTTGTGACAAATAAAAATTATTTATAATAATTTTTAATTTAATTACAAAACCAAAATCATTTTCCTTTCAACAGTTTGACAAGTAGGCTCGGCGCAGACGGGCCACCTGCTACAGCCACCGGAGGCAGTCGCGCGATACCGCCACATTTATAACAGCGGCAGAAGTGCACGACAGCTACCGGTAATCGGTAGCCGCCACGTTTCTATTGCTGTATAGATCAGAATTTGAATCCCAAATAGCAGGATGTCCGATATGAAAGTATCGATATCCATTGAGTCATCGTCGTCGTGCTCCATGGTGACGCGTGAGATGCGTAGGTCGCCTAATGTCTAACTGCGCGGAGGTGGAGCAGCGCGACAGGTCAGTCTTGTGAGGCCCGCAGCGACCACAATTGGTGTGTCGCGGACACTGCTGTAGCGAGTGGCCGTCTACACGAATGCGATACGTCTATACAAAATGTATGGAAAAGTGTGTTAAGTCGCTGTCGCTGGCCACCGGTGGCAGTTTTCGGTGGCCCGTTTGCGCCGAGCCTATCATATCAGTTGTGTCCTATACAAATGAATTTCCAAAAAAATCTTATTTCCTTCTCGTCTTATTTAGACCACAGAGTGTTGTAAGTGGTCAGATATTTTTGGTTAGTTGTGTGTATAGAAATTATTGACAAGCATCTGCCCAGATATTAATGACATAATCAATATTCAGATATTAATGGTAACTTGTAGTGTATGGAACTTACTGACATTTTAATTTCTTCAGTAGTATTTAGTCATCTTGCCAGCTACTATACATATATCTGACGGTGACTGTACCTTATTACAATGAGAATCATTTATAGCCAAAGGGCTTCTCATAACAAATCCAACAAGGCTAAACACGACGGGATACATTGTTTAAATTACGGAGTTCCGGTGCCTACCTTTGGGCTTCATCACCAGATCAGTTCGATGGTTCCATTTTCATTAAAATGATTTAAATTGGCTTCATCACAGTCATTAACCATTCGAGATATCTTCTACCCAAAACATACTTATCATTGAGAAGTTCCAGTGGCCATCTGTGGTCTTCTTCATCAGTTCCACTTCACCAAATTATACTTTCTGAATCCAAATCCTTGACATGTTGACGAAAATACCAAAATCGCTATTTATATGCCTATAAAATTTGAGGAGTTCCCTCGGTTCTCATAGGGTCCCTTTATCAGATCCAGACCTGGTGGCCATGAGACCACCTGGGAAGTATAACCCTTTCAAACAAATCAGTCGTATTAAAGCTATGTCGTCGACCAGTGACTGAGGCGTGTATCCCGGGTGTGCCACTACTTCAGCTACCGAGACGTTCTCAATGCTCGGCGCACAGTACTCTCTATCATCAGACATTTCGCAGTCGGGGTCCTGCCTGATGTCATGCTCCCCGACAATGACTCCATTCAGTCGCAGCCTGGTCCCCAGAAAGGCCACGCAATGGGCGGCTGTCAGGACATAATACTCGCTGGTGAGGGAGCCACCGCAGCTCAACGCATTCCCGCGAGCTGAATCATAAGATAGAAGCACCATCCAAGGCATTTCAAACAGCTGCGTCCTGTTCCCGCCAAAGATCCTGTCTTTGTCAATATTGCCACACTGCATAGGTAACAGGCCCAGGTTTGGATGAGTTTCCACGTCGATTGGCCCATTCTTGTCGTCTAGCGTAGCTCTAGTAAAAGCTTCTACATTGTCGTCACCATTATCAGGTCCCATGATGAAATTGTGAGTCGCTGGCTTTTCACTAGCTATGTTTCCCGAAGATGCGCAACAAACCAAAGGGTTCATTAATTCGTAACCACACGTCAGTTTCTGCAGCTTCATCCTCATTCTTGGTGGGATAGGGTTGCCAGCCTGCCTGACCTCGTCGAAAATGTGCTGGCATTCCGGCAAGGGTATGCAGACACCAACCGCGTCCTTTCAAACAAAAGACGAATTTTCCAAATCGGTAGCCGATAGGTAAGACGCGCCTGGTCTTTGGGTAATCGGAGAACATACATAAAAAAAAGATACTGACGAATTGAGAACCTCCTCCTCTTTTTTGAAGTCTAGATCTCGTTGAGTAGATAAATACTGTATTTTTTTGTTTTAAAGAATATTGGAAAACAAAGAAATGAGAAGTCACCAAAATCAGCTTTTTAAAATTTTTGTTACGTTTAGTTTTTTTACTTCCCATTGACCTATGAACTTGAAATTAGATGATAATGTTTATTATTACTTATATTTTACCAACAAATACCAAAATATTGATAAATAAATGAGATTTTCATAGCCCCATCTCGGAAAGACTATTTTTGCTCTTCGATATCCGAGTGCAAAAGCCGTTTTTATCCGCTAGAGGATAAAGTAAATTGAATGTAGAACATCGTGTGCACTAAGTTTGTGAATTTAAAACATAATTAAACCTATTTACTTCTACCTCCATGGTGCCGAATTTATCATACAAGCTTTTTTAATTTGTTAAAAACTCAGACTCGGAACCTTCTTGGTGTACTTTTTATTCTAATTTGCTTTGCGCGCGCCATTTTCTTTTCACGTCATATTGTTAAAACCTTAGGTTAAAAACAAGAAACTTGAAAACAAGTGAAAAACCTAAAATGGGTGATTCTAATTCTAGCGACGAGGAAGTTTATTTGACGCCAACAGAATTTACTGAAACTGTTAATAATGCATAAATGAGCTTTCTCCCTCAACAATCACGCGAGAAGTATTTGAAGCAGTACGAAATGTTTAACTCGTGGCGACTAGCTAAAGGCGCCAAAACTTTTTCAAAAAACGTTTTGCTGGCATATTTTATTGAATTATCCGAGACCAAGAAATCAAGCACTTTATGGAGTACGTACTTATTCAATGCTAAAAGCAACAATAAAGATGAAAAAAGGCATACATATCGACACCTATCCTAAATTAGTGGCATTTTTAAAAAGAGCCTCATCTGTTCGTTAACCAAAAAAATCTAAGGTTTTCACAGCATCTGAAATTGAAAAGTTTCTTAACGAAGCACCTGATTCCGTATATTTGACAGCAAAAATAAGTCAGTTGCACATTCAGTATCAACTTAAGTATATTAATCAACTACTTAACATAATCTAATACGTACTTAGTAGATGTTGATAGGCATAATTATGCATGCATATCAATTTTATTAATTTATCTACTAAAATACTCTTTACAGGTTGTTCTTATTATTGGTATAAACTGAGCACGTCAAACTAATGATCTAACACAATGTCAAAAACATTGGGAAATATTCAGATGACTTACTATTAATTAATTTACCTACTACAAGGACAAAAAGTAAGCAACTTCGTCATTCGCACGGAATACGTAACAATTGTTGAGAAATATCAAGCCTTACGCCCGCCTAATACTCCAATCAATCGAATATTTCTACAATTTCGCAACGGAAAGTGTGTTAGACAGCCTATGGGTGCTAATAAAATTGGCAGTATCCCACGACAAATAGCAACATTTCTTTTCTTTTTTATTGAATAATAATATGGTATTTATTATAATATTTATTAGTCTAATGTTTTAGAAAATATTTATGTATTTTATTAGTTAGATAGTTTATTAATATCAGATTTTAATAATTGTTATTTTTTATTTTGTATTCCTACCACTGTTGTGTCCTTTTTAACCCAAAGGTTGCCTGGTAGAGAATGCCTTGCTGCATTAAGTCCGCCTATGTATCACCATTGTACATGAAGTTTAAATAAATAAACATTTCTAGAACTTCCAGAACCCCTGTTGTACACAGATTATTGTTTCCGACGATCTTCAGCCACACTTCTGGCCGATTCAGGATCTCCTGTCCCTTAAGCGCCATGGAGGGTGGAAGTCCAATGCGGTTGCAGAGGGATACATAGAGGATTCCATCCAAAATAAGTCTTAAATATGTAAGGGCATCGTAGGAGCCATTACACTGAAAGAGCCTCAGTCAGATCCTTGGACTGGCCCTTCTACATCAAAAATGAGCCGTTACGAAACACCTAACCATAGCCCTCTCTCGTCATTATTTACGCCAAGGGTATCCGATGAATCGGTACAACTATTAAGTATGACAGATAGTTTACCGAAAAGAGTACACAAGTCACTAACACCAACATTACAGTACCTAACAAAAATATTACACTCCACTTAAGTAACTGTAGCAACGTTACAAGAAATAACTTTTTTTTCTATGAAATTCTCTTATTTTTTCTATTACAACCAACTTGATTTTGTGGTTTGGTACGGAACCCTAAATGTGCGATGTCCGACAAGCACTTGTCCGGTTTTTTTTATAGCTACGGCATAATGAAAACAATGGAAATAATACATATTAATTGATTCAGTACAATAAAAAGCAAGACAGTGTAAGACCTTGCAGCATTGTTAACCCGAGGATAAATCATAAATATTAAATAAAATAAAAAACAAATTTATCGGTATTGTAAACCCAATAAGTTACTACAGGTCAAGTAAACTTTACCTCGCTTGTTTATTCTTTGAACCTTGCCAAAAATAGATTCATTGCAAGATATATGATATTTAAAGTTGGCCAATGACTACTGCAACCTTAATCTATACTAATATTATATCTATACTAATATAATAAAGAGGTAAAGTTTGTGACGTTGTAGGAGTTAATTCTCTGGTTCTACTGAACCGATTTTGAAAATTATTTTACCAGTAAAAAGCTACATTATTTCTGAGTGACAAAGGCTAATTTATTTTCAAAAAAATTGTTGTGCTTATGAAAATTACAATAATGTAACCCAAAAGTAGCAACATTTTGCCTATAAAATTCATTCTTTGGCGTGCGCTGAGAAAACTATTGATAAATATATATGTACTACATGATTAAAGTATTCAATATTATCTACAAAAAAATCTGCGAGAATATATCTCATCATAGTTAAGTCACAATAGCAGCTTTTATGTTCTAAATTTTAATTAGATAGCCACCCGGTAGAAACAAATAGTTTAACAAATTGGTAGGTAGGGCGGTAGGGTAGGTATGGTAAGTAGGGTACGTAGGGTAGATAAGTAGGTATCCAGGTAGGTAGCCAGTTGAAGGGAACGAAGCCACGGGATCAGCTAGTTGAGACAATAAAGTAATCAGGTGTTTACGCAGGATTACAAAAAAAGTTGTAAATCCCTATACTAAGAAGAAATTGCTCCGGTCTAGCTTTCACAAATAGAGGTTAACGTGTAGACTGGCTTATATTAAAATTCGCTACACTGCGGCACGTGCCTCAACCGTTGTAGTGGTCCATCTGTTATTGCCTAGTTCTATTTACCCCATTAAATATGAAAGTTAAACGTGAGCAACATATTGGTACTTATTGTATCGATTAATCCCTTGTGTTCTGAATTTCTGACCAGATCTCCTGCGGCAGAGGGGATGGTATATGGTAGGGATACCCATCCCTACCATATACCATCCCCTATGCCTGGCATGCAGAACCGCATCCGGTTCCAGGTCTTTGAGAACCGGCTCTACCCGGTTCCGGCTGCTGCAATTTTAAGTTTTTTTAGGATTGGATTAAATCATAAAGAATTTGACAGGATAAGCAATTTTCACTAGGTATATGAAATAAAATAGTTTAAATTGGTTTAATCGGCAAATATTTGCAAGTTTTGTAATAAATCAGTCCACCTGACCAGTCACCTGAATCAGTCTTTGATAAAAATACTAGGTACTTTTCTTTATAATTTTCATAGAGATATTACTTACTAGTATGTACTTTTCTTTATAATTTTCATATATTAATTACTAGTATGTACTTTTCTTTATAATTTTCTTTTGGCTTTAACCGGAAAGCAAAAAGAAAAAAAAAAGCTAATGTTCATTAGTAAATATTATGCAGGACTTCTTTGTGCACAATTTAATAAGGAGTAAACTTGCTCTTGCATCAATTGCAGAAATACCAAAATATTATGAGAATTAAGCATAATTAATATATCTTGGACAGTCAATTCTTTTTTACCCCCGTGTGATTTTAGTGGACTTTTCAGACAACATTACTACTAGCACAATCAACATAATTCCGGTGAAAATACTGAACTAGGAATCAAAATTCGCAGATTGGCCTCCAATTACAGTTATTTTGCTATTATTTTACAAATGTCCTTAAAAAACACTGCAGTGAGGTATATTTCAGTAATGTTAATTTTCCCTAATTCCGTATTTTAAGTATCTCAAATAGTTTGAATAAATGCACCATCCAAACGAAAAAGAGAAAAAAGTACCTAAAGTAAATAATATCGCTGTCAAAACATGAAAACATACCAAAAAACGTAATTTTGAATGTTCAACGGCTCTCTTGCGCATTAAAACATAATTTGAGTAGCCTAAATTACTATATGCATTTAGGACAAACAATAAACACATTCCGTCTTATTAATAAACGTGGACTAAGGTAAGATTAACTTTATTCCAAGGATTAGGTTGGTACTAACAAATTTCCGTATTAATAAACACGGAACAAGGAGAGATTATACTAATCTGACACTAGTCTCGGACTAAAAGTTAAACCATGGTGCTATCTAGTTTAAGGTCGGAATAAGAGTAGTGTAACTATGGCAACCACAATTTTTTTCCTTCGCCCTACTCGGGCAGGCTAAGGTCTTGGACCATACCGCCTCGTCTTCAGTGCATAATATCCTTCTTGAATTATTTAGTATGCATTAGAATGCGGATGTAACAGATTCTAATGTTTTGTTGGAGTATTTGGCAGCAAATTGTATCAAGTCAGCCTTCAACTTTGCAGAGGTAGTCTTATATAATACTACAATAAAATTCTCCGCTCCACTATCCCGGGATTGCTTCTGTCAATGATTTCACATATTGTCCAGTTGCGTAGAAAGTTGTGACACAAAACCTCACCAATTTTATATCACAATATCCACTAGGAATCAATTTGCAAATAATTTTAACAACCGCTGAACTACGCTCGAAAAAATCCCGCAAAAACTCTCGCAACCACAATTATTACATAGACTCTGAATTTTTATTTAGTTAAAGTGAAACATTAAAAAAATAAGGTCATTGGCAGCTGTTTAGCTTTAGACAACGAAATTACAAATCACGGAAATTTGCAATACATAGGCAAGATCTATTTGTGGATGTAGATGCACAAGATGATGGCAATGTACCAGTGACACACACAATAAATAATAATATTAGAGGTAATGCGTCACGGGCAGCATTTATTAATGAAAATTATATATATACATATATATAATTTTATTATTATATGTGTTCATCATTATAAGTAATTTTTAAGCTTAAAGCCATAAAACTATTAAGATAATTTAAAATTCCCTCCTTCGCCTTTACTGTCAAATCTCTAAGGCAGATGTCATTTTTAGTTTTTTTTTTTTCTACATAATGTCTTCAACTTGCTTATTTTCATTTTCATTCACTAGTTCATTCTTTTTACTTTTAAATTCAATTGGGTTGCCAGAGTTTACGCGTAAGTCCAAGACTAAGAAATGAATAGTTAGTCCGAGGTTATTCCATGTTTATTAATAACATTGCTAGATCTATGTTAATCCTTAGTTACTCCGGGATTAGCTAGTCCAAGAGTAACTTCGGAGTAAGCTGGGAATACACCATTTTTATTAATAAGACAGATTTTGTTTATTATTTTGCCACATGTCTCTAAAAATAATAATTACAAGTGAATCTTATGAAAGTCTGAACAAGGACAAGGACAAGCAACGAGGAATAAACTTGCTCTGAGCACAAAATGCAGTAAAATCAAAACTTGACGAGTATTAAGCAAAAAACTAATTTTTGGGCTCTTTGTCAGACAATTTTTTGTAGCTCCTTTGCGATTTTTATGGATTTTTAAGGCAACGTTACTGCTACTATAATGAACGTAATTCCCGCATCAAAAGACTTTATTTCCTGGATTATAATGCGTATTTTAATCGAAGAAATAATGTGAACACTATTTGTTTTTAGAGTTTACTCCCTCCGGAACCGGTACCGCAAATAACTTGTAAGAACATTGCATGCGCTACAGAGAGGTCACCAATTTCTCAGTCACACTTTCATTTGGGGTCCGTTTTCAAAAATAATATGACCGTCGCAATCCGCAAGGTTTATTAAAGTCACCTACCTAAATAAATATGTAAATATTGATTCAGTATCAATGAAGATTTTGATGACATGATTCGTTCATTGTAGAATCAACGGCAGTAAAGACAAAGCCCAGGATAAATGATTAAATTACGTGCTCAAGTATCACAAGTAAATTAGATTGTACTGTTTAATTAAAGTCAACACAAAATAGGTCCGGAATTTGCTTACCCCCGTGCTACGGTATGATATTGTTGAATTTGGAAGCAGAAACTTCAATAAATTCGAAAAACATCGGTGCAATTTTATTATAATTAATGGTTACACAGATTCAGACCGGTAATAATGCTCCTAGATTTGAGTATATGTTTCATCCAGATATTCTATTATCTGAAGTTTACCTTCTTCAACCTCCTGAGCAGTCGCCTCTGCCTCCGCAGCAGCGTCTTGCCGCAGTGCCGCAGCGTCTCGATCCACCGACACCTCGACGGCATCAGGTCCCACACACCAGCTGACATTTTGTATCAACACATCACTCTAGTCTTTTCAATGTCTCACCACACTATGTTCACAGCATTCCTAATCTAGACTTCTTTAAAATATTTCGAGACTAGCACTATGAATATTTATAAGATGTTAATACTCGAAGATTGTTAATTTATTATTTTATTTCTAGATTTTACTTCAAGGTTACACGCTGTAAAAAAATTCAAAACATTGTATATTGTTTTTAGTACGAACACAAGCAAGTGTGCTTAAATGGTAATTTGATCTCGCGGCCTAATTAACATGATCGTGTCAGCGACTCGACCACTTATCCTTAAATGACACCGTCCACCGCTCACAGATAAATATATATGGTAAGTAAACCGCAGAAAGACGTGGATATTCTGAGTAAACTGTGCATTTTCTGTTGAACCTGTATAAACAGATTAGCTACATATTATGCGGGGTTTCTCCGTGGAAACATACGAGTTATTAATTACCGACCATGAAGAGATATTTGCGTGATATTGATATAAAAATATTTCATTTAGGTACTGCTAAGCTAATGGAAGAGTTTCAAACTTTTTGAAACCATGAGACTGCCCAAGAGCAGGTTATAGGAAAATGGAAAACTTTTAAGGATTCACAAGGCTTGAAGAAACTTATTTCTACGAAAACAGGAAAGGCGATGACCAGTTATGCTATACCTTAACTAAAATGAGAAATAGCTTTAGCAAAGACATGAACCAATATATGCTCCACGTGTCGATCAAATGGCGAAATCCTTTACGAGCAATTACTGTTCATGACCTGTATCATAAACTCACTGGACGCTAAAACAGACGTCAAACATTGCTATAAAATCTCTCGCTTCCGGAAAAGCAGGAAAATAAAATGAGTTATGTTGACATCAATGCCGTTTCATGATGACAGTTTTTTACTAGTTACGTATAATGGGTGTTCATTACCACGACAAGTTTCTACTATTTACACTATGAGATACAAGAGAGACATAGCAAACTGACGTAAAACAAATATTTTGAGATACGATGACATACTCGTCTAGATATTATATACTCTTGAATAAATTTTAATAACGGGATGACATTCAAGTATGTAAACTGGCAAGGTGACACTATAATCACAAAAACTGACAATCCTGGTCACATTTTAAACAAATCAAAAAGACGTAAGATAAAATTATGTTCTCAAAGTAACTTACAGAAAAACTGGTCTCGTGTATCGAAAACAGAAACTAAAACAAAAAACTGAATTTCTGATTTATGGTTTTTTGCCATTGGGTGTTTTTCTGTTTGTCCAATCTTATATTATAACTTTAACTTATTTCTAGTTATTGATCCTGCGTACGACTACAAAACAAGGCATTCTACAGAAACATTTCTTAATTAGTCAAATAATTTACTTGCATAAGAATGTTTTGTTATTGTCCAATGACTAAAGATGCTGATCAACAAAACGAAATAAGAGGACACATTCAATATAGAACAAGTTACGCGTTTTATTGTTCAATTGAATGAGATCGATGGAATAATAATAATACTCGTAACTCACGTTTTAACAATAAAATTCACACGTGCCGGTTAAATACATTTTTGTTGCGTAATTTCTATAGAAATCAAGGGAGGCTGGCTGGCAAGTGTGACGCATCGGGTTTGCACGGACGATTGCGGAAAGATATGTGTGAACAGAATGATCTTTCGTGGTTACCGCATCAAATATGATGGCGAGAAGCGTTGAACATTGATAACTGCCATCAACTCATCAGGTCTCAGGTCATTTACACCTTTACGCCTTCAAGGGAAGGATGTTTAAAGATAATTGGGCTTCTTCCAAAACCATGTATGGCTTCTGTATACCGGTTATTTTAACTTCCGTATGAAAGTCTGTCGTTTTAAGTTTCAACGGCGTACTGGTTTTGTCTTTGGCGAATGTTGCATGTGATTCTTACGAGTTTTAATCTCTTATTTGTCTGACTTTATTATTATATTGCTTATTTATATGTCAAGCATATACGGATACGTAGAATGGAGCATAAATACATGCTACAATCACGTATTGAACAGGATATCACTTGACTTTTAGGCACAGCTGTTTGTTTGTGAGGAGTATCCTAGATTTCTAGCTATTATTATATTTTTGGGGTCCGCACCAGTAGGTAGTAAGTTTAGAATCTTCTGGGAAAATCAGTTAGTATAATTATAGAATAACTGATTTTCCCTGAAGATTATAAACTTTAATATCATCTGTTTACTGGTTTAATCATTTCGTAATTGTGAGTGAGCCATGTGAGCATTAATTTAAATTCCTTCGTCAGCTAAATCAAAAGCATTAGATCGACTTTTAAGTACAAATATTTTAATAGTTGATTAAAAAATCTGATACAAAATCCAAGTATAATATGCCTTTATAATAGCTCATAATCCTATTTAAACCATATATTAGAATCTTTTGTGTTCTAATTATTAAAATAAACAAGGCATTGATTCGAATATGAATTAACTATTAAACGTGATTGTTACGTGGCTAATGAGAAACTAAAGGATTACGCACTTCTAATTACTGATGCAATCGAGCATTTCTCAAGCTTATCGATTAACAAAGTATGCGTCTTATTCCTATCGTGATAAGGATAATATTCGATTGATCGAGCTGGTGTTTAGAAAATGTGTCAGTCGAAAATGTAACTGTGTGGCCATGAGTAAAGTTTGAAAATGATTCACGCGTCCGGGTCAGTAGACCACAACCTACTTTTTCTCTAGACTACAGCACTTGACAATAAATTGAATAAAAATAATGAAGTACTTGAAACTAACAGTTTAATTTTTGGTCCTTTTAAACGCTTATTTATGCGGTCCTTGCTTAAAAATCTGGTAAAAACTACATAATTGTTTTTAGTTCCAGCAGTTTTGCTAAGAAGTAATAATCTACCTGATAAGTAAGTATTTATTTATTCAGAGGCCATTGGCAGCTGTAATTGCTTAGTATTACAGTTTAAGTTCTAAACCACACGAACGGCTTCACCTTCAGCCAATACTAGGAAACAACTCAAGACAAACTCGACCTTACGTCACTTAAAATAGAGGTCACGTTAGTATAAATATTGTTGAAACGAGAGGGCCGGTAAACCGGGTTGGTAAACATTTTGCAGCAAACAAAAATAGGCCATAATGATGGTTACACAAGGCATTGTTGACGCCGAATTTTGTTTAATTCTAATCTACATAGTAATGTAAAGCGTGTGCTTTGTATATTATGTAAACAAAGTGTGTAAACAGCGGATATTTGTAGGGATCCAGACGAAGATGGCGGCCTCTATTAACCAGAAACACGTGGCAGTCAATGCCCATGTCTTTATCGTTTGTATGCGGCTGGAGTGATTTTAATAATGTTTTTACTTGAGTCATTAAAAGCGTGATAGTTGAGAGGACGAGATCGAAGAATGAAACGTGTAACGAGAACCTCAAGTAACTTGGGAAAATGGTAAGAAGAAGATGACTCGAAGTCATACATCACTATCAATCTCTATGAAATCAACAAAACTAAGAAATCGAATTCGAGATCAAAAATATAAACAAAGGTGTTACCAATTTTTAACCGACTTACCAAAAAGGAGGAGGTTCTATGTTCATGTTGATGACTTCATGTTAGTTTTTTTTTCTTGTTTATGTTCACCTATATCTCCCGTCAACCGTGGACCGATTTTGAAAATTCTTTTTTTGTTTGAGAGAGTATGTTTCGAAATTGGTCCCATTCTAATTTAGTGAAGATCTGATGAAATACTTCGAAGATATACGACAGAACTCTTCAATAAATAAAGGCAAATCTCTCGGGATTGCTGCAATCGCATGTCTGTTTATTGATTATACCATTTCATAACATATCACTCCAGTACGCTCTTAAGGGGTACGCAGATCTCTCATATCACCGGTTATGTTCAAGTTTCATGATATTTGGGTTATCTATTCTGGTGTTAAGGTAACTTACTAAACAACTTGCCTATTAAGTAGCTTCAACTAAAAAGTGAAAAATGAAAAACTTTTTGTAAAAAAGGGAAGTCGGTGGTATTTTTTTGTAAAAAAGTTTTTTATAAATAATAATCTCAATTGTGCAGTTTGCCGAAAAGTACTATAAATTACAGCCAAATATAATATTACACACAGTTTTCAACTTTAAAGTGACGTAAACTAGGATACAAGAATAAAATTTAAAAAAGAAACTTAATTTTAACTACTAGGGTAATGTTTAATAGCTCTGAACTGTCACTTTGACAATGACATTTCTTTGTTTACATTTTTGATCTCGTATTCGATTTTTGAGTTTATTGTTCTAAATTGACTGTTCCTAAATTACCCTAAGCTGATAAAAATTTATTTTTCCAAAAATGTCCTACATTAAGTGTTAAAGGTCGGCCTCTCGTTAGGAGAGGAACAGTCACATGTAGACGCCTACCGTGAGAAGCCTACCCCTTCTCCCTAGAAAATGTGCGACAGCAAGTACTACGCAAAGTGTTTATCGAGAGTGCTTATTCTTTTCTAGTGTGCTGCGCAAAATCAATTGCATCACGAATGTCACACATATGTGGCACAATTTGTGTCATAGTCTCTTAACTAGTTGAGATAAGTGACTAGGACAAAATGTTTACCAAAGACTTAACTGAGTCTTGAGAATAAGGCTATAATTTGTCACATTTTCCGAGTTGCTACTCGGAAAATGTGACAGACATCTCAATTAACTGTAATTAGGACTTTGTTTACAGATAAGAAAAATGCTTGTTGCCTTTGGCTGATTGCATTTGTTTAGGACTTCATGTTTTCAGCACTTTTGCTTGATTATTGGTTAAAAAAGAAGCATGGACTAAGCTGCCATTGTTGCCATACCCCGGCTTTCTGAATTAAGCATTACAAGTTGAATAGAATCCGGTCAATATTATGGGGAACATGCAAAGTAAACATGCACTAAGTTAGGTGCAGACTACCAAGTACTCATAAAATGGTGCCATAACAAGTCCCGTTAGCTCTAGGTGCCTCGGCCTTAGAACCGCATCGTACTAGACAGTAACGTCTCATGCTTTCTAATTTACTCCACGGTTACTGCAAGCTTACTTAACTTCAGCAATATAACGTTGTTTATTACGAAATTGCCATATTCATTGTTCTTAATCATGAACAATGTTAGCAAGATCCTGTTATTAAGACCAATAGTCTTACCTAATAGACAAATATTAGATCGTCTGATGTTCTCTTTGCGATTATATTTTAACAAACTAAAGCAGTCAATGTGTTAATTTTTGCAAGCAAGATATAATGCAATCGTTTGCTGTGTACCAATATTTGATATGTCGCAACACGAGATCGAGTTACAAATATAAACTCTACCAGATCAACAAATTTCACTAACAATAACAAAAACTTGTGATAATAATCATAACATCACCAGGTTATATACCTATTACGCCTCAAATCAATGAGCATTGTGGCAAACTTAAACACATAAAAACGTCAACTGTATACAGCGTGTAAAAGAAATAAAATCTAAACAAAAAATAAATAAAAATCAAACATCATAGAATCATTCGCAC
The DNA here is from genome assembly GCA_947562075.1 of Orthosia gracilis. Taxonomy (NCBI): domain Eukaryota; kingdom Metazoa; phylum Arthropoda; class Insecta; order Lepidoptera; family Noctuidae; genus Orthosia; species Orthosia gracilis. The sequence goes on along the minus strand of OX387271.1, from coordinate 45,609,078 downwards.
GCACAAACAACAGATCCAAATAGACGGGTTGCACAAACGTATTAAACTTGAGTTTAATAAACGATCACTCGTTTAAACTCGGGACGAAGATCGCGGTGCGAATGGACGCAGAGTCGACCGCCCGTTGTCATGCCGTATGCAATACTGCAGCAGCTAGTGGTGGGACAACTTCTTTCACCGAACGCTTACACAATAAAAAGGTTACGTAACTAACTTTTGCCTTTCCAATGCTGCAACGGCGCGTGTAGCAATTGCTTTTTCGGATGATCGGAGCCTTAAATCGATATGCAAATCAGACGCGTGGCTCATTGTTAGATTTTATTAAACTAGGCAACCGGTTTAGCAAAACACGGTAATCAGTTCAAGTTTGGACATGTTAACACGTCAGAGTATTGTTGCCCAATTTGATTAAGTCCGTATTATGAATTTAATAGCAGATGTTGTGCGGACGCATGTTTTCAGGAACAACAAATTAACACGAAGTTTTAACTGGCTCTGCGAATCAAGTTCTGCAATTTGGCTTCTGACGACATTGGGTTTCCCATTACCTACTGAAACTGGTTCACGTAATAATCGGATAGCAAGCAATGATGCAAATGCAAGACAGAAAGCTTGTCAAAAAATTAAAATAGGGATCCACGAGAATCAGGAGGAAGCAGCAATAAAAACTATGAATTGGTTAGGCTGGCCATCGCTAACTCGGTCAGAGTTGATATACGGTCACTGACACACTTAAAAGCAGTTTTCCGTTCATTGCTTTTATTTTCTCGAGCACTGCCAATTAAAGAACCAGCTGCACTTGTCCATTTCTAAAAAGAAAGGAACTTGAACCCGACCCTTGTGTGAGTGAAGAGTGATACTTCCGGATTCCCTCGTCTATTTGCGTGCAAGTTTGTGGGCGAGAGGCTGTTTCCACCGAACACATGTAGTTGTTTTGATTTGAAAAGAAAAATGTTGTTTTGCGTTAGTAGATTTATGTTAGTGACGTTGCGTGTATAATTGCCAAAGTATCTCAGCGATCCCTATTTCCGATAATCCACATCGCGCACTTTTAATATTTGGTGCTAACGTCCCGAATGTAAATGCGATGGTTTATTTGCCATATTCTGCTAGTTCGGCAACCTCGTTCGTTAAGGATTTTTACGGATATTTTACAGCCCTAGTAAACTGCGTAGTTACAATAGTAGTAAGTAGATCTGAGTTTTTACAATCTCATAACATAATAAAAGATTTCAAGAAGGATTTGTTATTTTCATTGAAGTTTCTTTGTCAGCTGTGGTTGCTCATTTATTGCAGTTTAAAGTGGAAACAGTTTGTATCCAAGATCGAAATCATCTGTCTGTCTTGTAATTGCGTATTGTTAGGTCTTGAAACAGTCTAGATTTCTATTGTGACGTGTCGTGTTTTGTCTTCAAGTTCTTGTGTTCTTTTCCTTTTACAGAAAACTTGTTGTTAACTTTATTTTTCTGCGGGGTTTAACGGATTTGCAAAATTCTTTTTCTCCTTGAAACAGTATACTCTCGAGGTGGTCCCAATGTCACCAAGTCTGAATCTGATGATAGGATCCCATGGAAATCGAGGGAACTTCTCAAATATCATAGGCAGACAACATAATAATAGCGATTTTGGTATTTTCACGAACATAGCAAGCATTTGCACTCAAAATGTAGGTATCATTTGGTGAAGTCTTCTTCCATCAGGAAGAAGACTCCAACAGTTCCACTTCACCAGTGGCCTTCCACAGATGGCCACTGGAACTCCTTAATAAGTATAACATGGGTATAGATATCTCAAAAAGATAAGGGACTATGATGAGTAAAACATAATAATACAATTGGTACTGATGAAAATGGTACCATCGAACTGATCTGATGATCAAGCCGAAAGGTAGGCGTTGGAATCGAAATGAGATGTACTCTGGTTATAAATGATTGTTATGGTAATATGAGGTACCAAAACTAAAAAGAGAAAAGTAAAAACATTTTAACAAAAAAAATAATATAAAAAAGTTTTTTTCATCATCGTTATCATCATTTCAGCCGAAAGACATCAACTGCTGGACACAGACCTCCCCAAAGCATCGCCACACTGATCGGTCCTGTGCGTTTCGTATCCACTGGACTCCTTCAGCCTTAACCAGGTCGTCGCCACACCTAGTGGGGGGCATTCCGACGCTGCGTCTTCCGGTACGCGGCCGAAACCCCAGAACTTTGAGCCCAACGGCCATCATTAAAAAGTTTTTTTTTAATATTGTTATACATATGTCTTACTTACATGGTAAAGTCGATTTTCAAAAACCAGTCAATATTTAACTGAGTCCCCCTTTCACTTTTAAGACAAAAACGTGAAGATAATGAACACTAACGACGGTTTGCGCTGTACCAAAATTATTATCAAAATGGCAAACAAAAAAACTGCGCTATATATTGTAAAGAAACTGCTAGTTATGTGTTTAATGATGTTCCCGATAAGATAGACGAGACGTATTTATAATTATAATAGCCTGAAATGAAAGGAGTATTCATAATGAAAAATTAACACCACAGAGGCATGCAATTTTTATCACGCAACCAGCTTTATACCGAATGTCTCATTCAATTTATCCAGTGTTACACTACTTTCGCATTCATTACTTAATTTATTAAGTACAGATCAGATTTCTTTTTCAACGAGAAATCTGAAAGGACCACTCTTTATCACTTGGTTCAATCTTTTAAGTCGTTCACTAAAATACTTCTTCATCAACCTTAAATCAAAAGGTGCGAGTCTGAAACTGCATCGTTGACTCTCATCTAATTACCTGCCCTCTGTGCCCTAAAACCAGCAGCCAAAGAAACCTTAGCACTGACGATGCCGTGGAAGTGGCGAAGTATTGTGCCAACAACATGTACCATTGATATGACGAAGAAGAAGATAAATTCATTTATCTTTTTCAACACTGGATTCCTGAACAACCATTCAATTTGATCCCAAAATGATTTTTTTTAGTTTTGGTAGGTTCGTTATGAGGGATTGGAACAAAATAGTAGTAGAAGGTGAAAATAACTATGCTGGACTATACATGCTACGAGGTAATGGTGGTGCGCTCTACTAATTCCTATACCACCAACCAACTCAAAAACCTGATTACCAAACAGCCCAATAAAACGGATACACCGAACTTGACTGGATTATGGGCACTGACAAATATCGTTACTTAACAAGTTAACATTCGACATTATCAACGTAATGGTGTCTCAACATTTCGTTCTGCCTTAAGTTACTTATGTAATAGCGAGATGATTATGTTCTTCACCATGTGACCTCTTATGAAAAGCAACCTTGACAGCTGAAGCAGTTGTTAGCATCAGTTTCTGAATGAGCTCCAAGACGGTTAGAGTAACTGGACTGCTCTAAATCATAATAGAGTGATGCATGATTCAGCAAGTTGGAGGTAAAATCCACAAGTCCTTGATTAGACCTGTCATACTTTATGGATCAGAATGTTGGGCTGTGAAAAAGATGGATGAAATGAAATTGCATGTAGCGGAGATGACAATGTTGAGATGGATATGCGGAGTGACAAGAATGGATAAAGTGAGGAATCAGTATATTAGAGCTTAGAGCAATTTCGATAATTGGCGCCATTTTACGTGGCGTAACAGAAAAGTTGAAAGGAAAGCTCTTGACTTGGTATGCTCATGTGATAAAGAGTGATGAAACGCATATTACTAAAAGAGTTATGAATATAAAAGTGGATGGATGGGGAGGGAGAGTAAGGACAAAGAAAGGATGAATGGACTGTGTGAGGAGTGATATGAAAGAAAAGGGAGTCAGTGACAGCGTGATGGGGGCAGGACGGTATGGAAGAAGTAATCGTGTTGCGCCGACCCCCAGAAACATGATGGGATAAGGGCCGGCTGGCAGATAATGATGATGTAATCTAGTAATTTTATGCATTACTCAGATTACAATTCCGGACGGTCTGGAAGTGTAATAGTGTGGTTATAACGTCGTTGTATATAGGTTTTACAATGACATAACTCTTTCGAAATGAAGGAAGTCTCTTCTTTGCCGAGATCCACATAAACAAAGGTGATCAATGTGCGTACCAGACGCACTATCAAAAGGCACACAAAGCAAGAGTAAAAAGCATTGTAAATCATTCTCATTCATCAATGTCCTTTAAAACACTGGCCCAGCATCATTACGGCGTACATAAGGGGTATAAACAGCATTATGTATAGCTAATGGCTTCACACAAATAATTGTGCAAATACTTACGAAATAAGCCACAGACTCAAAAGAGCTCTCTCGTTCTTACGAGTATGTCACGCTCCATAGCTGTCAACCTTTAAATGTGATGACGTTGATGATATTCTCGTGAAGCTGGTTCATTATCATTAAGTATTCGTAAAATGTTGTGGCAACTTCAAAGGGCAATAATGAGAATGAGCCGCCAGTGTTTTTACTCCGCAAAACTATTCAACAGATTTCTTGCTGTACCATTGACGATATTTTTTGTTTACGAAAAAGATGCGCCAAAATTCTATGAGGCCTCAAAAACATAGGTAAGATAGTTTCGAGGTTATCATGTAGTTGCAAAAACCAAGATCTAAAATTTTCTTATGTACTGAAATAATTTTAAAGTTACGTTTCGAGTTGCAACCAAAAATTAAGAATCCTGAATTGCAAAAACTTCGCACAAACAATATAAGCAAAATTTTGCCGTAACGTACCTACACGTAACGCCAAAATTGAGTCTATAGATTATTAAGAAACCTTCTAATGATTCATTTATAGTGATCATTAGATTTTGCAGTCCTACTTTCACGTACGAATTGGGCCCACGCCTCGAACGTGGGTAGATTTACTAAAAACTAGACTAACATTATTTTGTATTACTTAATACTTTAGCACTACACTCATTTAGTTCCCTGTAGGATTACAGCGAGAGCTTTCACTTAATTTTCTGCTAAAAGTAAGTACATTTTGCTTTAGGAAAATGGTAAGAAACAATTAATTGTAAGTAATAAACTTTGCATTTACCGTGAGTGCGAATGTTTGCTCGTTCATTACACTAAGTGAAAAAGTCGGTTTAACACAAATAATTCTATTCTAAGCAAGTGGGATTTTTTGTAGGATGCCAACACCTTTTTAAAGTTATTGGTAAATTATACAGCTTTAATTGAAACAACCTGCTTAACTAAAAAAAAACAATTGGAATAGAATATTGTTGTCACCTCACTTCAACATAAGCGCCTGTAACTTCTAAGTAACTCGCGTCAAAAAACGCCTTCGCGTTAATAGCTACGCGTAAACGACCAGGCGCTCGGAACTTAGTAGCTTAGCAACAGAACCTTGCTTTTTTTTTATAGCGGAAAAAGGTGTTTCAAGCAAAAAATAAATGCCAGAACAAATAATAATACAACTTAATATAAACCCTTTCCCTTATAAAATAGGGCAAGTGACGTAAATATGGAAATGAAACTCATTTAAGAAGAAAGGCAAGTTGTTCGTTTTATTTTCTTTCAAAGCAAATTACAATTGCCCAAAGGGCAATGGAGAGGGCCATGCTCGGAGTGTCCTTGCGTGATCGAATCAGAAATGTAGAGAAGAGAAATAGAATACTCTTTATTATGTACACCATATAAGTTACATAAAGTATAGAAGAACTAAACATTACACTGGGTGACACAAAGGGCGGCCTTATCGCTGAAAGCGATCTGCAAGAGAACCATGGTTACCGACATAGCTCGAAGAATTGCCAAACTTAAGTGGCAGTGGCCAGGGCATATTGCACGCTGAACGGATGGCCGATGGGGCAGAAAAGTTCTGGAGTGGCGACCGCGAACCGGAAGACGTTGCGTTGGAGGGCCTCCCACCAGATAGAACGATGACCTAGTGAAAGCTGCGGGGTCCGCTGGATGCGGGACGCACGGGATCGGTCAATGTGGCGATGCTTAGGGAGGCCTATGTCCAGCAGTGGACGTCTTTCGGCTGATATGATGATTATGATGATGAAATTACAATAGAGTGGGCTACTATATTTTACGCTTAACAGCCTTGAAGTTCCTGTCATAAAAGACTAACCTATAAAAAGAACACAAATGTCCATAAAGCGAGTCAGTAAAACAGATGTGTAATTACTGGGTGGTGTTAATGCACTCTACTGCAGCACAGAACATAAGTGAGTTAACGTTGGCAAAGTTTGTGCCACTAAGAAGGTTCACAATGTGGGAATGTACTCATATGTAATTGTGTAAAGTGGATGAAATTGTTGATCGGGGCCGGCGAAGATAGGGTTTGGATAAAAGTGGATTGTGTCGTGGAAAGGCCTGTATCTATTTGCGTGATTATTGAGGAAACATCTTGGTCCTATTGGAACTTTAATTTACACTTATGGAGAACGAAATCGAGTATTCATTAGAAGTGGCCAGATACTCAGTCAGAAGGTAAACCAGACGCCATAATGTCTCAAAATATCTTGTTTTTTTTACTACCACTTTAACTAATTGCTATCTTCACTATACCACTCTAAATTAGCTCCAATCTTTCCCTTATAAATTTCCTAGAGAAAAGTTGTGGCATTGTCTTTAGAAAACGATTAAGAGTAAAAAGAAATATTGGAATTAAATTTTTAAAGGATTATTTATTTATTTATTATAACTTTATACACAAGTACAAAGGCGGACTTAATACCTTAGGCATTTTCTATCAGTCGACCATAGGGTGGTGCAGAGATAACATAAGGCAGGTGCAACTAAACGAAAGGATAAATAAATAAGAAAAATAAAAGAATATATATAAATACAAACTTAGATATATAACCAATGTTATTGAGAAACCGAAACCAACAAATCAATTCTGCGATTATTCTGCAAACTTCTTGCGAATGTGCTCACGTGCCTAAAATTTGAAAAACACTTGACTGGTGTATGTGTGATGGAGCGCATTCCAAAGAGAGATAGCCTGGAAAAAAAAGGACGAGTGGATAAACCCAGAGCGGTGAGAGGGACATTGTAGAAGACGATTATTGGTGGGACGAAGATTTTTACTGTAAGCAGAGCAAAGGAATTGAACATGAGAAGTGAGATAAGAAGGAGAAGTGGTTTTATAAAAGAAAACAGGGTAGTCAAGGCCCAACGCTCTACGCTGACGAATGGGTAACGCATTTTAAAAGTGATCGATGAGTGGATACATGATCATTACGGAGGTTGAAGACAAATCGAATGCAGTTATTTAAAAGTCGGTAAGTTTATTGAGTAGATCTGCATTCAGGTCATAGTAGCACACATCACCATAGTCAATTATGGACAAGATTAGGGACTGTACAAGCACAGTCTTTATGTGACCTGGAGAAGGTTTTTTAGCCGATACAGTGAACGCAACGTTCCGGTAATCTTTTGGCTGACACTCTGTACCTGTTTGCGCCAGTCAAGGCAAGTGTCGACGAGCAGACCAAGATCCTTAACCTCGGAGCTAAACGGAATTGGTATGTTGTCGGAGATTATGGGTGGAACAGTTAAGCTATCGAGCTTTCTCAAGGTATAGGGCTCCCAAATATGACAGCCTAGCCACAAATATTAGACAATATTTTTTTCTTTAGATACGTAAACATAAAGTGACGGCGATATAATGCGTTGAAATATCGCGTGACGTCACGCCGTTAGTACACTTAATACTTATGACGCCACTATGTCACCCACTCCTGAAATTTGATGCGCTTTATCTTTGTAATTTTTTATTGATTTGGTATAGCAAAATATATATGTGTCCTCACTGATGGACTAAATAGAATCATCATTTTTCTACTTAGGAAACATCCATATTGGGTCATTATTAGCCCTGAACCAATCAGCTGAAAGTCACAGGAGAAGTCTTTACCTAACACTGAGATGAACCATCCTGGTAGTAACCAGTAACAATATTAGTGTCGGCGACGAAACCCTATCAGCAAGCTGAGTAGGTAAAATACCAAAAATAATGCTGTCGGCGACGAAACCCTATCAGCAAGCTGAGTAGATAAAAGACCAAAAATAATGCAATACCTACTTATGCAAGTACCTTAAGTACATATGTAAAGTACATAAGAACTGTATATAAAGTGTTAGTTAAGTACATCTAATAAGATTTCTACCAATAAGTGTGAATAACTAGATAGATTGTAAGCGATTGATAAGAACTTAGTAATTGATCATTATTTCGAGGTAGTCCACGAAGCGCACCCAAAAGAAGCCCACCCAGAGGAAGCCCACCCAAAGTAGTCCATCTTGCGCACCCGTAGGTGGGCTTCAAATAAAAAATTAAAATAATTAATTTCCTATTCCACGAAGCACACCTACGAATATTACTCACATAGTGCGGGGACTAAGAAATAAAAATGTCGATAGAAGAAAATATTTATTATTTAAAAGACGCAACTTAAATTTCTAACATCATTCAGTTTCATTATACTTAATAATGTGACACAAAATTTGTCATTTTTGTAATCTTACTATTTAAAATCACAGATTGTTTCTTTCTTTATGACGGGCCTGTTGGTCTAGTGGTTAGTGACCCTGACTGCTAAGCCGGAGGTCGTGGGTTCGATTCCCACTCAGGACAAACTTTGTGTGATGAGCATGATTGTTTGTTCTGTGTCTGGGTGTAGTTTATCTATAATATATGTGTGTATTTATAAATTATATAAGTATGTATATCAGTTGTCTGGTTACCATAACCTAGCTCTGCTTAGCTTGGGATCAGATGGCCGTGTGTGAGTTGGATATTTATTATTATTTATTCTATCTATCCAAAAAATAATTATTTTTGAATTTTTTTTCTATTATTTTCCTTTTTGTGCTCTTAATAAAATCACAGATTGTTTCAAAATTATGCAATAAAAACTTGGACAAATATCAAAAACATAGTAAATATTGTTTTACATAGAGATCTATGTTGAAGATTTCTTATAGCTACCTGTTTAGTGAATAATAAAAATACTCTACTTTAACATAAAAAATCACAGATTGTTTCATAATTGCAATAAAAACTTGGACAAATATCAAAAACATAGTAAATATTGTTTTACATAGAGATATATAGTTTTCTTATAGCTACATGTTTAGTGAATAATAAAAATACTCTACTTTAACATAAAAAATCACAGATTGTTTCATAATTGCAATAAAAACTTGGACAAATATCAAAAACATAGTAAATATTGTTTTACATAGAGATCTATGTTGAAGTTTTCTTATAGCTACCTGTTTGGTGAATAATAAAAATACTCTACTTAAACATAAAAAATCACAGATTGTTTCATAATTGCAATAAAAACTTGGACAAATATCAAAAACATAGTAAATATTGTTTTACATAGAGATATATAGTTTTCTTATAGCTACATGTTTAGTGAATAATAAAAATACTCTACTTTAACATAAAAAATCACAGATTGTTTCATAATTGCAATAAAAACTTGGACAAATATCAAAAACATTGTAAATATAGTTTTCTATAGAGATATATGTTGATGTTTTCTTATACTTTAGTTTTGTGTAAAATCACAGACTGTTTAAATCACAAATCACAAAAATTCTTAAATAATCTGGAAGAAATGGGCAATTGAGTATATGCACTTATCAATTAAATAAATCACTATTAATCAGAATCTTAAAGAGGCCTTTGCCCAGCAGTGGGACATCAAATAGGCTAGTAAAAAAAAAAAAAATCAGAATCTTAATTTCTCTAGACAGTGTCCAACTGAAATTAAGCCATTTTTATAATCTTTTATTGTGTTTTCGATTATATTATTTTTTATTTCAGCATGTTTTTGATGATTTGAATAACCCATTTTTACTCTAATTTCGGCATAATTATTGCAATTTTTTTGGAAGCAATCTAAAAGTTTTGCCAGATTTATGGCTCTATTTTTATTGAAAATTTTATTTATTTCAGAGTAATGAGACTCTGTAAAATTATTAGTTTTATTTTTTACGTTATAACACGACCATTTGTCATGCCATAACTTATGTTCGAGCCACTGAGTTACAATGTAATCGTTAAATCTAGAAATACTTTCTCCTTGAGGACATTCGCTCATGATGTAGAGCCAGGCCTCATCCAAGTCTTCCAGCGGTAAATGTGGCAAAACCGTACATAAGGCAACATGTTTTCTATGTATGCTATTCTTATTTAAACCTAAGTCCCTAGATTTTCTTTTTATTGCTTTTTTAAAATGAAAATAGCATCCCATTATCTGTGCGTTAGGAAATACTGCTGTAAAACTCCTGACGGCAGCTTCCTCAAAATCGCTTGTGAAAACATTGACTTGCATTTTGGGTATTGTTGTTTTTAATAATTGAAATAAGATTTTATAGGTCGATTTTTTTTTGTTATGTAATAAAGCATAGGCTAAAGGTTTAACGATATTTTCAAGCGCACCGTGGATGCTATAAATTTGAAGAAATGGTTTAGGCGCGCATTTAAAAGTTCCGTCGCAGTATATATGATCGCAGCTTTCAAGTTCCTGTCTACTCTTCTGTGTAGCAAATAAAAGTATTCTCGTTTTTCCGTCGTTATAGTCAGCAAGTACAAAATCTTGAAACGGTTGAGGTACCTGGATATCAAATAAATACTTCTCTCAATTCATTTGTACTAAAATAAATAATAATATGAATACATAGGATGTGCACATATTGAAGATAGTAAGGTAAAACAAATAACTTTCTTTGAAACCCCCGTGACTTTCTTTCTTTCACAAAATAAAAGCAGCTAGTTTAGATAGTTACTCCATAAATCGTTCAATATCTGCGACTCAAAAACTGGTCACTACACTAACAAAACAAAATTCTTTTCAAAGTTAAATCAAATATTATTATCAACCTTATCCCATTAAAATAGAGTTGAAAATGGCATGCACACATTTCTTTGCTATGATATTAGCAAACTCTTACATGAGGTTTATTTTATTACAATAACGTTCAAATAAAAAAAAATACATAATTTCATGTCTCAATATTTTCATAATATTCTAAGGAAATATGAACTCTACTTACTTGTACATCTATAGGTGACTTCGCAAACAATCTATTTACACCGAGAGATTTGTTTCTCTTATTGTAGAGGCCAGACTTAACATTTTTATATTGTGGCATATCACTGACTAAATTCAATCCTCGGTCCAATGTATCATTAAGTTTTTGCTTGTAGATTGTAGGAATAGGCTCCATGGTGGAAACTACTTGCTGCTCGAGTTCATGCATTGCTTCTTTAATTTGGGTCTCCAAAACGTTTGAGGCACATTTATGTTCCTTTATTTTAACAACTTCTTCCATGCTACTTAATGTGAGTAAGCCATTACACCCTTTTTTAATACACCGCCACAAGGCATTGCCGTTTTTATAAATTTTGTGTTTACTATATTGTTTGTTATTATACACTAACACTTGTGTCCCCTTCCGGCCAAGTACGTAATTAATAGATGGGTTAAAATTTCTACTACTTGGACCTGCCATCGGCTCCATTATTTTGTTTAAATAAATTGCACAAAAATTAGAAAAAATAACAATAACAAGACCGGCGCACAATTGCATACACTCAGCCCGTGACGTCGCGATAGTGTAATGAGAACTAAGCATGTAAACAAGTTCCGGAAACGCTCGGCTAAATTCGGGTTGGCTCGGGAATTCAGTGGCGGGCGCACGCGTTGACTATATTAGCGCATCATGTATACGTCTTACCTTTGGGATTTATATATGAACATTATGAAAATTACAAGTATTGTATCACATTATTATTCATTTTAAATAATAGATATTTTCTTCTATCGATATTTTTATTTCTTAGTCCCCGCACTATGCGAGTAATATTCGTAGGTGTGCTTCGTGGAATAGGAAATTAATTATTTTAATTTTTTATTTGAAGCCCACCTACGGGTGCGCAAGATGGACTACTTTGGGTGGGCTTCCTCTGGGTGGGCTTCTTTTGGGTGCGCTTCGTGGACTACCTCATTATTTCTTGTTAGAAACTAATAGAGTGTTGTAATGGTTTATCTTATGTCCTATTAGCGTATACAATCGCATGTAATCATAATTTGAACGTTAGAACTTAATATAGACAGTTTTTTAACGAATTGATAAGAGATATCATACGTATAAATAATGTATTACGCGAGGAACTTGAAAACGGTATTTTTTGTTTATGGAGATATTTTGACGAAATTGGTGTCAAATGAAAGGTCTTGGTCTAAAACCAATTTATCCGTTTAAATCATGCAAATCGGTCCACACGTTTTCGAGATAATCGCATATCTTTGAAATCAAAATGTAAACAAACCAATTTTTTATGTTTTTGTTCTAGAAACTTTTTCCCCTAAATCTTTTAAGCCCAAATTTGTAAATATTATGACATATTTTGAATAAATTACAAGGTTCTAAAGATTTCGGCTAAGCAAAAATGAACGGAAAAATGGTCTCAAAATACGCAATTTGGGAACGACGGGCCATATAAAAGACAGGCCACTGGCCCAGTGAATTCAGTTCAGTCGCAGCTCAGCCACCGAAGAGGCGACAACTAGAAGAAAGCCGAAATCTGCGGAACAGTTCAAGAAAAATTCCACCTTTTATTTCTTTGGTTGTCAAAAAACGTGGGTCCTTGGGTTGTCCTCGTACTACCCTACGCATTCAGGGGTGCGTGGTGACGTGTACCACCAGCGGAGTCGCAAGGCTCACGAGCACACGTCTAACATAGTTGGAATACTATCCCAGGGGGCACGGGTACTTACAACACCCAGACATCGTACCGCCACCGCAACAATTAGATAATTATGTAGAATTAAACTTGTTACACAAAAGCTTCTGAGTGGTAAACAAGATCCGAAGCTTGTTTCTATTTAGATTTGCGAATATTCAAGGCACCAGTCTGATGGAAACCTTTAATGGAAGCTGACAATAAATTGTGTGTGGGCGTCGTCGAGCTATCTCATACATTATGTATTTATTATATCGTCATATTTTACGAAACGGAATGTACTGTATACTATAATGGAGTGCGATGGAAGAAAACAAATACTATCTCATGAATAAGATTAGAGAATACGCTAGTGATTTCATTTGTAAACAATGTAACTAGTTACTTAATTGATTTACATGTCTCCGGAGAGAAAACAAATAAATCAAGGCAGTTCAATCAAACAAGGGTCCTACTTTCTCCAAATATAGAACACTAGCTGACCCTCGCGGCTTTAAATTTAGAACATAAAAGCTGCTGTTGTAACTTAAGGTTACACTAGTCGATCATTCTTCCATACAAACGTAGTCTGGCGATAACTCCACTGTTTGATGTTGTACGTTCAAAATAAAAAATGATATCAATTTGTCTCATCATTATCTAGCCCTGTATGGAAACAAAAAGTAAAAAAAAATAAATAAGTTATGAGCGTCGAAAGTTCAACTAATTTTAACGCATGTTTGGGCGGAAATAAATACCATAAGAAGGAAAATTGCAAAACGGCCTCCATACAGGGATAGATTACTAATTCAAAAATACAAATCATTTTATTTTGGAAATCATTTAGTCGTTTTTTCAGGATATCTAGACTCAAGGCTCTGTCTGTTTATAAAATTTCGCGCGCTCGTTTTTGTCCTAAATCATCATCCATTTCGGTACTAATTTGCAAAAGTGCTAATTCGTACGCGAACTAGCTCATCACAGCATCTATCTCTTTCGCACGTGTTGCCGGATGAGATAGCATGCATTTTAACCTCGCGCACAAAATATGTAGTTCGTGCCGTCGACTAGGGGAACCATAACTATGATAGTTAGATATATTCTCTCACAGCCTTTTTTGCAGTTAATAATGAGTACTTTAATCATGTAGTACATAATTTTTATGTATCATCAATAGTTTTCTCAGCGCACGCCAAAAAAATAATTTTATAGGCAACATTTTGCTGATTTGGAGCTATGTAGCTTTCTACAGGTGAAAGAATTTTGAAAGTCGGTTCAATAGATCCAGAAAATACCCCTACAACGTCACAACATCACAAACTTTACCTCTTTATAATATTAGTATAGATATAGATAAGGTCAATACCTTATCTATACGTTACTATGACGTAACATGCACCAAGCACCAATGCGCTTGGTGCATGTTACGTCATAGTTCGAAGAAGATTTTGGGGCAAAAAATTGGCCCAAATGGACCAAACAGAAATAATTAGGAGTTGATTACGAAGGTCCGATGGCGATTATATCATTAAAGATCGATTACATCTAGTTCGTGATCATGTTGTGGCTTGCAAAACGAAAATAGAGCACACTGCGATACGTAACACTTGAATTAATATGCCACAAAAAGAATGTCTTATTAAAATAAAAATAGTTGGCGATATCACAATGTGATTACAGCGAGCGGAGTACAGTGGTACCAGTCACTTAGCGGTGTAAGATACAAGCGGTAGAGTTTTTGGCAATTAAATGATCATTAACTACGTAAATTTTATCACAGATAATATATCATGCAGGTGCCTCATACCATACAAAGAAACCGTGCCGACGTAATTAGCGTTTTTCGTCTGACTAAACTGATTATTTTTAGAAGTACATCGATCGCGTTCGGTTCCGTTCCACGGCTATAGATGGTGTTAGCAGCGACTTGCAAGTAAAAGGGTTTACTCGGTCCTTGACTATATTTCTCTTTGAATACAGTGGCGATTTGTTATAATATAGTATTTAATTGCACGTTTTGACAATTTTAAATGAACCGTTTAAATAATCATCTTTAAAATTTGAGAGCCCAATATTCCATAGTTTTGCGCTTAGGAGAGTTGATTATACAAGAACATACAATTTTTATGATCAATACTAGAAAATGTTAATTTTACGCACAATTCAATAACAAATCGATGCATATCGTATATACATATTATTTTTATATATTATACTTTCTTTCTTAGCGCTGGGACCCCGTGATTATACTAAGCTTAGCCATTATATGTTTTCCGGCAAATGTCCTTACTTAGGGTCCTACGTCTTAAAGATACATAGTCATCGAAACAATATAGAACATGTTTCAAAATTATTTGATAGTTCCAGGTACTCTATATCGTTTTAATCATTACTTATTAGCACAGCAAAGTAATAAGTAAAGTAATACACAAACTTAAAAACGTATCGACCAAACTGAAAAACATAGTCTTGATTAAAACAAAAAAAAAAGGGAGAAATAATATAACTAGTGGCTCTGTGAGCTGTAGACCTCGCGAGCCTGTCTTATTGTTTTTTTGGATGAAACAGTTTTCTGAAATTTTTTAAAATGGTTTCGCCATTTGTTAAAATTTCTAAAGTTTCGGTTGGTAAATGCGACCTGTAGAGGAGAACAGCCGGACATCCGGACATACGAAAGATTTTTCTCTCTCGCTCGCGCTTCGGGCTCGCTCGAACAAAAATCTTGACTGTAATACATTATTACAGTCAATTACTAGTAAACGGTCTTCCGGCAGCATTAATCGTATAAGTGGGTTCTTACAACTTAAACGAATAGTTAAGTAGATGATTAGCTTCTAGTCTTAGAATGAGGAAATTACTCGTAAAACACGTATTCAACGTTTCATCATCTAACATTATAAAACCACACCACTTGACTAACGACATTTTGTAAATGGACTTTTTCAAGCGCAGGACCAATCAATGTGGTGACACTTGGTGGGTACATATTCGTCCAGCTGTAAACGATTTTCGGTTGCAATTATGATGACGATGATTTTTTTCAGGTCCGCTTGTCTCTTGTACCTTAAATACTGCTATTCGGATGGCACAAATAATCGTAATTCGTTTAAGCAACCGAAATTGCGGCAACGTACCGAATCGAGCGATGAAATAATCGGGTCGTGTTTTCGAACTGCATCAATTAGGCCACGATGCAAAACACATGCAATCAAGCTAATTATGCGGACGTCTTTAGGAAATGAATTATTTGTTTAATTGCCCGAGTAGAGCGAACTAGGTGCAAACGTCAGAAAAACAAGTTTAAATTTTCTGAATTTTTTTATGATTTTATTTATTGTGTGGAAGCCAGAATTAGATGCATGCAACAGAGAATTTAAAATCGAGTTTACCATTCGTAATTCCCAAACAATTAGTGCCAAAGCTTACTACGTTTGGCACGCATTAATATGCTATGTAATAAATTATGTATTATATTTTACATGCCGATCATATCTCCTTGTGAGACGTTACTATAAGTCATGTGCAATTTTTCAGCCGACGTTTTCTGAATTATTGATGAAAAGTAATTTAATTAATTTTAAGTGACACTCTTATACGCACATATAGTGTAGTAATGGCGTGCCAAACACGAGCCTGTTTAGAACAGTTTCGTTATTAATTAAGCGACTATTGGAGCGGATGTAGCGCAAGCGCAACAAAACTGACTGCTAGGCAACATTACTCATTTGATAAGAAATTACGCACGAGTTCACTTGTAGAAACACTAGAGAAATTTGCATTTGCACGCTGAAAATGAATGTTTAAAATGTCCAACATTCTTCCTTGCATTTCGCGTCTCTAAGGACCAAAGTCGCCTGCATCAGTAGGAACTAACATACCAGTATTATACAGGATACTAGTGATACTAGGTACATAGTATAGTATATATTGTTTATAACGGCATTGATATTGATGAGTTGGAATAGAATACCTGGAAACGCATACAATATTAAAGAAGGCAGTAAGTACTAGATACTAATGATACGAATGGTGCGAAAAACACATAATTTCACACCTGTTATAAAATAAAAGTGCACGGATCCGAAGAATTTGTTTTACATACATGAATAGTAATTGATCGCTTGTCAAACGAGTGTTTATAATTTACAAATTCGCTTTGCTTCAAGTGTAAATCCGCAATAAAAATGCAAATCACTTGATGTACGTCAGAAGCTGAGAGGAGAGTAAATCAATACTGTGGAGAACACGTAATCTCTGGTATTTTGCATAACCCGACATTCCCCTTACCCAGTGGCCCGGTTATCAACTTCCGTGCGCTACTTTCCATCTGTGTTGCTATACACGCCTACCTACCATTTTTGGTAGTACTGCCAAAATGGTACTACGATCTTTTGACCATATTGGTAGAAAGACCAAATAAGGTTTTGTTTACTTTTTAATGATGCTATTACATCAGAATCAAGTTAAATGACCGCAGAAAATGTTTACCAACAACCAACAGTTATATTTATTTGTGGAAGTGAATTTTTAACGACGCATTCTCTACTCCGACTGGCAAACTCCAGTCAATTTTGCGGATTGAGGTTTGAACCTCTCACGATTCTGATGGCGTACGGCCAAAACGAAAATGTCGAAATAAAATTAACTACCAAAACAGCGTTGTACGTTGTACAATCATTGTCGAACTGTACCGTCACACATTATGTGATCTGTATCGTCATCAGACCCGTCAATGGAAAGTGGCACTCAATTTATGCGGGCTGTCTACACTTGTAGACTGACAAGGACAGACAAACAAACACAACGTTTTGAAGTACATAATATATTGCCGACAGTAGTTGTAGTTTGAAATGTGTAGGTAGAAATTATCTTAACTTACTCCAATAAATCTATTACCTACTTATTTCAGACGACTGTAAGTGTATTGAAAGTTATAAAAAGAATTGGTAAAATACCTAGTTATGAATTTTTTTATTCTCATAACATGTTTACACTGAAAAGAAAGCAGAAAATTGGCAGCACTTGTACATGGAAGTACTACAGTTTGAAAACGAGGCAAAGCAGGCTAGCTACTATTCTGATTTCCAAATATCTCCGTTAATTTTTCAGCTTGAAAGCTTCAAAGACAAATCAATCGAACGTGCCAAATCGAATTACAGCACACCAAATAAACGACTTCAACTACACTGTGGTGGACCAACCAAAATCGTAACAAATTGTGCAATTATTCGATGTTACGATCACAATTACAGTTACTCAGAGATGGGCAAAAAATCAAGCGATATAATGAGGCCTATGATCGGTAATTTATTGCTGGAATCCAATTAGTTAATCAAGAAAATTAATCTCTACTTAAATGCGGCATTATTGTTTTCTTTTGTGTGACGATTTAAACTATCAATATATTTTTTGTTGAAAATGCTTCTTAGAAACTGAAGTGAGAACAAGAATGAGAGTTGCAAATATTGATATGCAAAGTAAGAACATAATAATGGATGAACAAACATACTCGAAAGAGGAAGGCTCTTATAAAACAACATTATTAGAGAGGCAAAATTAATACAGGAAGAATAAGTTGAGATCACCTCAAAAGAAGTTAAAATCAGAAAAATATTGAACTCTGATGAAAGTGCTATTTGCGTTTCATCATCAGGTCTTTCCCAAGCAGGAGATATTGCAATTTTCATTATCATCTTTCTAGTTGTTAAACATATCTAGCTTACAGGAGGTTGTTATTAACCCAGAAATGTTGCTGCCGTTGACATGGCCAGATTTTAGATCTAGCCAATAAGAGTTCGTGCTTAGGAACAGAGAGGTTGCGTAAACGCTTTCGCCACGATTTCACTTCGGCTGCAGTTTGTCACAGCGGTAAGGGCTGCGGTATTACGTGAGGCATGTGATTTGTATCTGGTATATTAATGGAATAGTAATTTCGGTAAGTATGTAGCAGTTAGTGTTATCTCATCGTTAAGGAAGCGAAATTACACAATGGACGAGAATATCATTTTTTTTAATACACAGTAGGCTCGGGCTGGACCACTATCTCACCTGATGGTAGGCGGTGATGTAGTCAAGATGTCCTCAATCGTAGGCATCTGAGTGTCGTTTATATTAAAATATTTCATCACATAATGCAATATGCAAATGTAGGACAAGACCCTATTGCAAATCTTACATAACATAGTAGCAATCATTTTTCAAGTAAGTATATAAAACTTAATGACGTTGCGCTGACATTACTGGACATAATTTAGCAGATATGACTAGCGAGATATGAGATAGCGAGAAGTCTACCTAGACAAGAGCAATCATCTGAAGAAGTAGAAGAAAGTAAACAACATATTTCCGCAGCCATTACGTGACAATGTTTATACCAAAACGTAATATACTATAGCCCCTAAAATAACAGAGTATTAACAGTTCCCTTGTTATAAAGAACCGTAACAAGATAACTACGTAACACATGAACGCGTTATCGATTCAAGTATTGAACAAAGACCTGTTTTTTGTCAAGCAATCGTGCTTAGAGTTCATAGTAACAAAAAATCTGTATCCAATCATGATACAGCAGTATTCCACGTGTCACTGGCCGGCAACGCAGTTCTTTGTCAAACCGTTGAAATTCAAATTACAGACTTCAAGAAATAGATTCCAAATTCAAAATATTTGATCGAAGCGTTTGAGACTAAAAACTAGTTAGACATCTTAACTTCAACAGCTGAATTTGGAAAAGAATAATCTTTAAATAAATAAACACCAAGACATTAAAGAAGTTGGAGGAGAATCTCGTAAATAAAGTCAAGTTTTTATGAAAGGAAGACGTATGTTGTTCGTTAATAATAGTTGATAATAATAATATTGTAATAATTGTAGTAGTAGGGCTTGATTCAGAAAGCAGTACTTCTGGACACGGCTGGTATAGTTAGGAGGTTGCTCTCTCTGGAGCCCTGATCGCCAGTAACTTGAACCCTGACCCCGATACCGGTGGGCCTCTTTTGTTTTATATTTTTAAATGTTCTTTTTAAGTATTTTTTTTTTAATATTTAAAAATATAATGAATAAGAATCAAGTTGAATAAATAAGATAACAATATTGTAGTAAATCCAGTTGATTTACGTTTAGACGTGGTGATAAAAGTTTCTAAATCCAATAAAAAAATGTATTCGAACGGTTTTGCTTTTATATTAAGTTAGTTATACTATATAAATTAAGTATCTAATAAATAAGACACAAATTAGGTGCGATTTACGGTAAGGTTGAAAATAAAGCTTAAAATTTTGCATATTCTATGAAATGTGTGTGTGTTTATTCTTCACAACTTTCAATATAGTATAAAAAAGTAGTAAAGTTTAGAAATTGCTACAGCATTATTTATTGCTTCATAATTTGAGAACACGTCACTTTCTATGCATGAGTGGAATCATGGAGTCATGACCGGAATCAATAACCCTGTTACAAATCAGACAGACAACAAAAATTGATGATACCTCTGATGATGAATCATGCACTCTCATCGTCTAGCTAGCTAGACGTTAGTTGTATGTGACCGTGGTATGTGGCTAAACTGCCAAACCTTGTCACTCATCGTGTTGTCTTCTATCATTACCGCGAATTTATATGGAGGTAAACTGTTCCTCCTATATATTGTAGCGTTGTTGCTAAGAGCGAAGAGAGAAATGCTGCTACCAGAGCCTTACCCATGACCTTAGCTAATTAAAAACTTAAGATCTACCTAGTGATTTTCTTTCTGTACTCTACACTACCCACGCGTTGCGGTACCTACCCAGCGTAGACAAAACCGTTCGATTGTTGGAGTACCTATCGAGTAGTTACAGGCTGAAAATAATACAGCCGAATGCATACCGCTTCATTTTTTATTGTTCTAGAAGTGGCTTAGGCAAAGAGGTCAACATAGACTGGCACACAGCACAGCCCACTCGGAAGAACTTTGCCTATTGTAATACGATTTCACTTTAAGTTATTCATAGTGAAAGTGCTAAATGATTTCCGAACAATACCGGTGTAATTAACGGACTGCTTCGAATAACTTAAGTATATTAAAGGATAAATATAGTCAGATGAAAGTGAAACCCTGCGAACGATATGAAAACAATCTCTAAGATATGATACTCTTGTAAAAAGATCTGTCTGTCTGGAAAGATCCAGTTGTAATAAAACTTTAAACACGAGTTTTCTTGGAAGGTTTACACTGTTTTGTACCAAACTTTTAGCTAAACAAATTGTAGGTATTCTCTGTTTTTGCTTCAGCATTAATTAAAACTTTAAAACAAGTTTTGGGATCATGTTTAACGATATATTTTTTTGCTGTTTTAATTATAATATCAGACAACAACAGCTAAAGGAAAAAATAAAGGCTTTGTAACTGAACTAGGTTACCTTAATCAGAATTCTAGAAACCATAATTAAATTGTCCAATTATATCAGAAGCGAGATTGTCTTCTCTTGGGATAAATTAGACTAGTAGTTCAGTAGTAGTGACAAAAACATAATTTAAATTATCATCTATGTTCTGACTACTGCCAATACCAGAATCGAAACCAATTCGTATCCCTTGTAAATCCGGTCCCCTGTACCTGATCACTGCGAAATTCTATTAAACATTGGCTGAGATTCAATTGTCTAGAATTTTCTCTACATATATTTATCTCTCGTCTTCGCGCAAGTTATATGCGACAATATCTTGCAATGGATCCTTTAATAGTTGTAAAATATAAACTTAGCGCTACACATGGTGCATGTTTTCTTATATTTAATTCTGAATAGGGCATTGGAAGAGAAATTTTATTGATGCATGGGCATGGAGCTGGCGTCGTAACTGCGGCACGCATTTCTCCATTCTGATATGTTTTGCGTGCTTATTTTTTAGAACCCTGTCATGTAACCTACAAGTTATGAAGGAATGGTTTTTTATTTACCTCAGGTTCTCCCCCGTTGGGTTTTTTTTTGGCTTGAACTGACAAAGTGCTGAGTCACTATCTGTGACGAATTTACGTTATCACTTGAAGGACGGAAAGAATTATCAGTATTGATAGCTATTTTTAAGTATGAAGGTACGATCTTGAGTCACGGTCTAATACTGTGACTCAAGATAGTACGAGAAAAGTTTTTATAAATACATACAATGTATTACAGTTATTGCCCACATAACAAAAAGTACTATCAACAAGGAGACAGGAGATTTACATTTTGGATTCTTACGCAAACGTTTGTGCTTGTGCACAAAAAAATCGAAAACATTGTATATTTTTATCTGTCACTTAACCTAATTTCCAAGTCCACTTCATTGGATTGCCATATTCGCGAACCGTTTGTCGCGAATTGGGCCGTTTCCGTCCAACACGTGGGAGCCGACATTGACCTCTATTTACTTATCTTTTGTATAGCAAATCGCGTACACAACGCATGGCATTGTTTTGATCCATTTTGTAATGGCGTAGAATTCACACGTTAATATGAGACCGGTGTAACGGTGACCAAGACAAATACATTAAAAGAGGTACGTCACATAAATACATTGCGAAAAGAAAATTCCCAAGTAAATTTAACGCTAAGAAAAAATACATTAATAGAGGTACCTATCCTGAACGCTGAACATTCCCAAATCATTTAAATATGTTTAGAAAATCTATTAGTAAACGATACAAAATTGCAGTCGTGCCGTTGGCAATAACAGGATGCGAAACCACAGGCTGATAAACGCACTTTAAAATTCATTTCCGTCGATTAATAGTGATACAGCTTATTGAACTTGCAGAGAATACTAAGCAGTGCCATATCTAGATACATAAAGACTAGGTATCAAAAACCTAAAGAATTTTGTTAAGAGACAAAACAGTGAGTGATTAAACGGACTTGGCACTGCGTTTAAAGGTCGCTATATGAATACCGGTACATAAGACGGTACAGGCAATTTTATAGTAAGTAGTTTGTATGCTACTGGTTCAATATTTGCACAGTCATTTAACACTAGTTACAAGACACTTGATATGTCCTATATCGTGCGCCGTAAGACAACGGTGAATAAATTAATATTTATGTACCTACATAATCAGACCAACAAGTCAGCCTAGTCAAATGTCCCATATGCAAGAAGGCCGGAAAATATAAAAAACCTTACAGATTTTTCCCGTTTAATTGAGGCACAGACTAGAGAAGAGTGTTTGCTTGAAATTGAGCAGAACCAACACAGAATACTTTCGTTTTGAGATTTTGGCGGTCTCTCCAGTTCCGTGCCAATAGCTCTCGCTGGCACACCCATACCGATCTGCTCCGATTTCCGGTACCTAGGGTCGCTTGTTCAAGGGGTTGGCGAGTTAGACCGAGACATAACGCCCGGTGCGTTACGTCAACTCAACTCGGGATGGATGAAATGGCGATAGGTCACTGGAACAACTTGCGACCCACGGAAGAAAGCCACCCACAAGAAAGGGTAAAATTTACAAGACCGTGATTAGACCTGTCGTACTGTATGGATCAGACTGTTAGGCTGTAAAAAAGATGGATGAAAAGTGCATGTAGCAGAGATGAGAATGCTGAGATGGATGTTTGGAGTGACGAGAATGGCTAAATTAAGAAATGAGTATAATAGAGGAAGTTTGAAAGTGGCGCCAGTGACAGAAAAGTTGAAAGGAACCGTTTTTTCTGGTATGGTCATGTGATGAGGAGGTATGAAACGCATGTTATTAAAATGGTTATGAATATAAATGCGGATGGATGGAGTGGAAGAGGACGGCAAAAGAAAAGATGAATGGACTGTGTTAGGAGTGATATGAAAGAAAAGGGAGTCAGTGATAGTGTGACGGGGGACAGGACGGTATGTAAGAAGAAAACGTGTTGCGCCGACCCCAAGTAACATGGGATAAGGGCAGGAAGATGATGAGTTGAGGCAAATAGACAGAATAAGTTTTGGGAATACTTTCATTATGCGTACAGCAAAGGAGTGGAATTCCCTGCCGGAGTCTGTATTTCCTGATAGCTACAACCTGGGAGTCTTCAAGTCAAGAGTGAATAGGTTTCTTCTAGGCAAGCGTGCTTCATCGTCGACCACATCATCGCTTACCATCAGGTGAGATAGTGGTCAAGCGCAAGCCTATAATCAATAAAAAAATAAAATAAAAAAAAAATAAGTTAAAACTGTTAAAAACAAGTAATTGAACAAACAGTTCCAAACACCCTGGAGAGTTTCAAACAACGATGAAAGTTTAAACTAGAAAACTTCAGTAATAAATTACAGTTTAAAACTAAAAACTCCTGATAGTGTTTATCAGGTTGGATTATTTTTATAATAATATTGAAAGAGTGACGATTGTTTCAACAGTTGAACTGTGTATGGGAGCGAGATGTTAACAAAAATATTATAAAACCTTTCAAACTTGTTACTACATCCTCAACTTCAGATTCAGAACGGATATTAGATTATATAAAATGAAATCATAAGAAGGAAACGGTTGTGGCAATCGCATGAGCGTAAAGACTTCCACACTCACTCGTGCAAATGTCATCAAAGTCTTTTGACTCCTGTTCACGAACATGAATTATGATTGCATGTTGCCGAGGATCGCTATTGATTCTTTTGAAGTTTCACACAAGAACGATTTACTGTCGGAGAATTTAAAACAACAATCTAATATTAAACGCCGTCATTATTCACTCGACGCGATAAGGTGAACGATAAAACGGGTACTTTACTTCAGACCGAGATTATTCATTCACTTAAAAACTGTAAACTGTTCTCGTTAACTAGCAATTATGTATATGATGTAATACTAAACAAATATTGCCACTGCCCTTTATCTTCTTAGTAATAAAAAATCGTTCAGTTCATGATATATTCAAATCGATTAACGATTCACAATGGCCTCAAATGCCTTGAAGATATCAAATAATGATCGAGGACAATAATGATTGTACAAATAGACAAGGAAGCCTAAAACGACTGTTTGCTAATAACTTTATTAGCAAACAGTCTGAGACCATTATGAACATAATTATTGGGAACGTGACAAGTAACAATTAAACAAATTTCGAGAAAATTATTTTGAAGGATTTCGTTTACTTTGACAATTACTAAAAATGTTTTTTTTTATCATTAGATTTTTTTTGCAGAGCAATTCGTAATATTTTCAGTTCAGCGAACCATTAAGACAGCATATTTCGACCACTCAATCAAAAATTCAACAGCTGAAATGTTATTACCGGTATAAAAACTGAAAATATTAACTTGATTATAAATTATGAGTAAGCGACGCCTCCTGTGTTACATTTAATAAAATATATCTCCATAGCAACCAAAATTGTCATTGTTCAAATCTAAGACTTCTGGTTTCGACCTCATAAATATTTATATTTCGATACTCCGAACTCTTAAAGATTTTATCTAGTAGACAAATCAGCTGGTGTGTTGGTTGGCAAAAAATTCAGCTGACCGCGGAACTTATAAGTAAATATGTCGTGACCAACATAATTGCAAATATGGTAACATTAGCAATTTAAAAAAAATATCTTTCAGCACGAATAACAGCTAATACTATTTAGATTTGAACGAATACCTTATTTGAACCAGGACGTATCATAAGAACTTGTTCAATGATATGTAACTGCTATGAGCTTCAAAATTCCAATCATATTATTTGTAAGTAAAAGTACCAGCGCCAGTCTGTTCAAAAATAATTATGACATCGATTTAAAAAAATATCCATCCGAATTTAGATCCAAAATATTAAATTACCAATTTATTATTGATTGACATCTGACACCATTTGCCACGTTTTTGATTTTATAGTTTTTGTTGATTTGTCAATGTACAAAAAATCCACTATTTCTGTAGTCTGTGCAAAATTTTGTGTGATTTATAGCTTTTTAGGTTAAAAGTTTGGTAAATATTTGCGGTGAGCTGTGTGCATGCAATATTCGGAAGAAAATGTGTTTTCAACTGACGATAAGTGTTAATTGTTTAAACAAACCAAAGCTGTTTTTTACGCATTAAAACTGCAAACGTTTTCAAAACAAAACATCAATAATCGTAAAATTAAAAATAATGATGATTGCGCGGTGTTTACAAAACATACATTGAAGACAGATATTGGTAAAGGTATGCGCCAACGCGCGCCAAATTAATGTTGAAGGTAAAACCTTTAGGAAAGGTTTTTTTGATTTGAGAGAAATTAGGTCAAACCCAGAAGCCAGACGGCAACGAATGAATAAGCCTTATTATTTATTATTAATACACTTCATTCATAATTATACAGTTTACAATAAACAACGCCATGTAATTTTTCGTTTAATTGTCCTTCCTTGTTTGAAAATGGAAAAAAAAATCTTTTTTACAAAAAAAATACTACCGCCTTCCAACTAAAAACACTACAAAGTGAAAAATAACTTTCTTTTTCGAAGTCGGTGTCCATAACGAAAAAAATTGGTACCTACCAAAGACACCGACTTCGAAAAAGAAAGTTATTTTTCACTTTGTAGTGTTTTTAGTTGGAAGTCGGTAGTATTTTTTTTGTAAAAAAGATTTTTTATTTTCACTTTTTAGTTGTACCTATTAAGCAACTTGCTTTAGTGAGGTAGTAATGCCAGAATAGATAAACTGAATGCCATGAAACTTGATCATAACCTGTGAATGTGATGTTATGTTATGAAATGGTATAAACAATAAAAAGACATGCGGTTGCAGCAATCCCGAGAGATTTGCCTTCATTTATTGAAGAGTTCTGCTGTATATCTCCGAAGTTCTTCATCAGATCTTCACCAAATTAAAATGGGACCAATTTCGAAACATACTCTAAAAATCAAAAAAAGAATTTTCAAAATCGGTCCACAATTGACGGAGATATCGGTGAACATACACAAAAAAAAAAAAAAAAAAAAAACAAACCTGAAGTCGAACATAGAACCTCCTCCTTTTTGGGAAGTCGGTTAATAAATAAAACGTCAACGGAATTTGGAGGTTTTTGGATATTTCACAATAAAGTAATTGGGTTTTCTTGACGAATAACTGCATAGAATTAAGTACCTATCGAAGTTGTTTGCACAGATATCCAGTGGAATGCAGGCGCCACTTGAAGACCAGTCCACAATTATAATTGTTTAATCACGCTTTTGTTTTAATTGCACTGGACATTTGTACCTACACTTATTACGAACAAAACCCATTATTTATATCATTCTGGAAAACAAGAACGACGAAAACTTCACAAGATGCGTTACGTTTTCATTGTTTTATCTCTTGTGTTAATTTCTTAATTTATCTTTTAAACATTTTACCACACTTACAATAACGTGACTCATACATACATATTACATAAAACGGGAACAGATGCATCAATATTCTTAAACTGAATGCACTACGATTTAGTTTTAACTGCACGGTTCATTTTACGTGAGTGCACTCATCCTCGCAAAAACGACACCGGTAGAATTTTTATTTGCGGTTCCCACGACGCATATACATACCTTTGCAGTTGAAGTATGCGCTCTCAATAAGTTTCAACTGCTATCAATATGTATGAATGTATTAAGACCACCGCTAATTTGTAATCTTGTCATTCTTTGAAGGGCTGCTAACTGTCTGACATGGTGCTGGCAACGGAAGACATTTTTAACAAACTAAATAACAGTGACTGATCTAAGAAAACCGCCAAAGCGAATAAAGTTAATACAAATAATAAAAAAACCCGACTGCTTAAGAAATGAACTAAAAAGATGTAAAACAAGAAGAAAATCATGGTGTGCAGTTGGAGGATACGACTGGTTTTTGGTCAGACAGCTCGCGAATATGTATCCTCCGACTGCACAGCATCAATCCCCACAATTGGCGCCCAAAAGCCGCCATTTTTCTATTCTTCAATTTTTATGTAGCCAGTGACACTGGCAAGGTTAAGACGAATCGGTTGACATAAGAATCATCAAAATCGGCCTACGCGTTTGGTCTCTAGAACGCCACATAGGAACATACATACATAAAAAGAATGATAAACACATTACCCTCCTTAGGCAGTCGGGAAAAAACGACATCTTATTGGTGAAATCCCATAGGTATCGTATGCTGTTGTTCGAAGTGTGAGTCCTACACACCATTGTATGCTACATAATGTCTTCGTCCCGTACTTGTACGTGTTAATTGGTGCCTGTTCCGCTCTCCTATATACAAGTAGGGGTACTGCCTACTGGCTCGACCCGTTTCTTAATTGCAGCATTCTTGAAGCACGTCGTAAATGAAATGTAGGCAAAACGCTTATGTCCTTTTCCGTCGTTGTGTGAAGAGCAGGTTCAAAATGCAAGTTTCATCTCCTGTTTACGAGGCCCTTCAATACACATTACTAACTAGAGAATCTGGTAGGAAGCAGTATCGAAAATGTAAAGTAGGTAATTGCTTTGTTACTGCTAGAGCCTTTTGGTTTACAAAACTTGTTGACCATGAAAACGTCCAATATCCTAGTCCCAAGTTCAGTAGGTCACCCCAGGCGCGGAACTGTGTCTCTGGCCTTCAAAAATAGGTCATGATGCACCCCTCCCTCCTACATCCGGAACTCGGTGCAACGTGAACAGGGCTCTGGTGACCTGATTTTAGGACTTACATTTGAGGTGCTATTTTTTTAATTATTACAAATGATAACCCCGAAAATGTCAGCTTAGCTTACGGAATAAAACAATGTGATACTAACATAAGCGCTGTTAAAAACAAAATAGTAGATATGACTTTCTTTGATTTGCGCTCAAAACCTCTACCTCTATCTTGCGGTTACATCAACGAATACAATTATCGTCCATATTTTTTGTTATCAAACCAGTTTAACAACAGTGTCACCAATTAATTACTACCCAGTGGTTTCTCAGTCTATGTATCTATGCTTGTAATTATTTAGTTGTGGCTGTAATACGTACCTTATTAAATTAAAAAGAGATATTACAACAGAGCTTATAAACAAATCTGATTATTAATTCCGATTACAACATACCCTAACTATTAGCTAAGGCTTCAAGTTTTCAACCTGTGAAATTTTAAGCAAGACTTGTACAATGGCTAATATTTTCGACATTTTAAAGCAAATACTATTGCATAAATATTGTTTACTTGAGAACAATACCTGATCAAAATTCTAACTGTTCTGAACTGAAACACAGTTGCCTAACTAAACACCTAACGCTGGCAATTTGCGGGTTTCGAATATTCAGTCATATATAATGATTGGCTTATTTCAATATGAATGTGATGATGTCAGGGTCAAAGACGGTATAAATAATTCGCAGTTCGGTATAAAGCTGTATATATACCGAAAAGATGTTATTAGACTTAGGGTATATTTCCACCTGCAACCAGCTCGCATGCAAGTTGCATTACTTTGTGGGCTACCGAGCTATATCGAGATCTATGGTTGGATCTTGCCCCCAATATAATATAACTGACAGACAGAAACAGGTGGAAGTACTATAGTTACAAATTGTAACACGTAAAAAACATCTCTTCGCCCAGTACACGGGCGTCGTAAAGTACCGGTCCCATAATCTCACATTTGATTGGCAAACTTGCAAATACCACTACTCAACTTAATACCTAATTGTAAGAATTTTATTCTCATGATGAAAATAATAAAATAAAACTGTCATCACGTTGGCATTAATTCATTGCAAACGAGATTTTAATTGTAATGCACATTTACCTCATGAGCTTTACATAATAAAGGTAAACGGTTTCCTTTAGTATTAAATTGATTTAATATTACGCGGCAATGAGAGCACTTAAGGGCCTTCCACCGCTTTGGTGCCGTGAAACGGTTACTTTCTAAAGCATACTCCTTAGTAATGGCTAGGTTAAAAGGTTTGAAAAAAATATATATTTATTTTTGATACATGTACATTATTTTTGAAACAAGGTTTTTTTTGTGTTACTAATAGTTTTGCTTTAAAAAAAAAAATTAACGACACGATATTTTTTCGCAACTTTTGGATACGCCTTCAAAACGACTTGGATGTTTAAAAATATGATAAATTGATGGCTGGAATTTCTTCATAACTGAAATAGCAAAAGTAA
The DNA here is from genome assembly GCA_947562075.1 of Orthosia gracilis. Taxonomy (NCBI): domain Eukaryota; kingdom Metazoa; phylum Arthropoda; class Insecta; order Lepidoptera; family Noctuidae; genus Orthosia; species Orthosia gracilis. Next base: position 45,579,332 of record OX387271.1, on the reverse strand, counting down.
ATCAAATAATATTTTGCAAACAAAACTGTTCAAAAGGAGGTTCAATATTGATATTTTGGCTCCGAGCGGGCGCACGGCCAGTACTGCGTTAATATTTGGGCGTATATATCGCCTTAACAACAGCTTACTATTCGGATTAAATAAACCCATTTATTTCTACGCTTAATTGTATCTTGTATTTTCTGTTGACGTAAGTAGAATCAACAATCAGAATCAACATAAATGAAGTAATTAAACACACCCAGGAATTTAATTATAATAGTCAAGTTTTTCTTCAACAATCCATTGCAAACTCGTGAGAATTCAATAAAATATTAAGCTTCCTTTCGTCCGTTACAGAAACTGAAGTCTCATTATATAGTCTATGCATAGCTCTAATCTCTAAGCCTGCGGGTTTTCCATGGACTGTCAATCAGTCAGTCTTTAAATCATAGAACTGCTACAATGAAATTAGCTTCCTTCCATCTAGTACCCATATTGTTTTTGCCAACAAAAGTTTTCAAACATGCCCGAAGACGAATCGTACACCGGAACCGTGTCTAATGCACAGGTAACAAAAAGGAGCATCAAAAAAGCTCCAAAATATCTTCAGGAAAGTCTGTTAGCTAGTCGTGTCCAATTTACTTTAATTATGATTTTGCGTGGCCAAGTGTTCTCTGCGGCCATTAAAGCACGTGCATCATTCACGTGTTTCGGTATCTTTTCGACAATGCCCGTCAGGCGATGATTGCAGACAATTACTATAAGATTCTATCGTACGAGTATCTGTAATTGATGTCGGAACAAACATCTCATTACTATCAATGTTTTGGTGTCAGCTCGTTGTAAAAGTAAAGTGCTTAATACACGCGCGTCACATTGATGATCGTTTAAACTTCTCTAGTATTAAATCTTATGCCGGCTGTACACTCTCGCACGAGAGCCCGCGAGGATGATGTACATAATTGCTCTCAATACTGAGTTCAATGAAGTATTTTGTTTAAAAACTCAATGTACTGTAGAGGCTTTCCACATAGGACAAGCAACCTGTTCGGCCGATGACACCTAATACTGGCGACTTATAAGTTTGGAAGGAAATCGAATACAGAATATTTGAAATATATCGAACGCGTGTAGTTTTTTGTTTAGCGGGGACTTCTGTAAAAGCCGCCTGAAGGCAAACACGTTGTTGATTCAATACAAGTTAAAAGTAATTTCTGCTTATTATTTGAGCTCCCTGAGCTACACCCTCACAGTACAGCGTTTCCTCGGGCTCTCGCGCGAGAGTACAGCCGGCATAAGATTTAATGCTAGAGAAGTTTAGACGATCATCATTGTGACGCGCGTTTTTTCAGTGTTCACATCAGCAAACACGTAAATACACGATTCATAGAGATCTAGAGCTGCGTGTCTGAAGTCTCAATGACAGGCAAATAATGAACAGTCAAAATAATTTGCGCAATGAAACCAAGTCGAGTAATCATCTGAACTGCCTCAAAGTTACCCAGGCGAAGATACAGCTGGCGAGCGATGGCGCGTGTAATAGATACTTTTTGTATAGGGACAGTGACCGAGACGACCGGAATGACACAACGAAATAAAATGCTTGGGTTCGTTTAATGAGAACCAAGCATACTGTAATTCGTTCGTTTCGTAAAAATAAGCTCCAAACGGTGTCAAATAACTTTGAGAAGGCACAATAATCCCAAAAACGGATTTCAAAGTCACACGTACAGTATTGAACACGTATTTCTTAAAATAAAAGTAAATTATGACTGTCTTTCTGAAAACCAGTGAGCAACAGATGATAAGACAGTAAGTAAATTCAGAACAATTTGTAAGACTAAACTGGCACAGAACATGGCTTGCTGTAAACATTATACAAAACTACGCAATACACGGTAATAGGAAACATTTTTTATCCAAACAAACAACACTTGCGTAGTTTATTATCGCAACAACAAAATAAATTAGGTAGACCATTTTTATTGGCATTAGGTACATTATTAATCAACCTCTTGTCTAGATCGATCGACCGATATGTAAGTATTCGATTTCGAACCTAATTCTCGTCCGGATTTGTGAAACACATGATTCTAATGCCGAAAAGTTGTTGAAATCCTTATAAATGTCAAGATATCATTTTTCTAAACAGTATACTTAGTTTAATAGATAGTCCTGTTTAGTAGATAATAAATAGATAGTCCTAATTTCTCATATGAATTATCGAGGCAATCTGAATAATCTCGTAAATAGTGGGCTAAACATTGTCAACTTTCACGTTAGAAATAAATACTGTAGTTTCCTACCCACCCACGACATTAACCGCTTTCTAGGCGCCACGAGCATACTGCGCGGGCGCATAGAGCTCGTGAGCTTTCATCAGTTGCGCATTGGCGACTAGAGATAAAAGTCACAGCAAGATACATTGACCAATGATAGTCCAAGTCTCTAAGAGAAATGATCATAGAATTACTAGGGTTGACCTTGATGTCAATCAAATTTTATAGAAAGACCATATGGCAGCAGCGTTCAGTTATCTGCGGACAACTTGTCAACACGAAGCGTGTCAAATTTGGATATTTAATCAGGAAGAGAACAGCAAAGAAGAAGATTGTGGCACATTCAGCCAGGGTCAAAAGAAAATTGAACCCGGAAAATATTTTCATGGCAACATAAGGCATCTCTTAATTAGCAAATACCTTAAACGAACAAAGCTACCAATTAAGAACACGTGGAACCCGGATAACGCCGCCTGATGGCCACTTCGACCCCCGGAGCGGATAAGTTCACAAAACGTGTTTTCACCATACCTGGCTTGCGGAAGATTGTTAACTGACGACCTTTGGGTACCATTGTGATTCATGATGAACATTAATCCGCACGGCTTTTGTTGAGGATCCATTATTGAACAGAACTTTCGTTTACTTAAGAAAAGAGGGGTAAAGTTTTAATTAACTCTCCTTAGTAAATAGAAGGCTATTAGTGTAGCCAACGTAAATAAAGCCGCCGTTCTGTAGATTCTGCCTAACGCCATGGGAAAAAGGCATGAGTTTTTTTATGTTCGGTTACAGTAGCCAAGATCTTTAAAACGTTTCCATATCTAGTTTCATAAATAGTCAATTTCACAAACCTGCTACGAAAAGAACAAAAGGATCTGCAACACATGGATTTCTGTATGAGTCATCTCTCGATTAATTCAAGGATACCCGAAAGGTTAATGTGTGAAGTTCTATGAAAATTATATTATCTACGATATAAATATGTATGTGAAATTGCATAATGGTTTGAAAAAAAATAGTTGTGGCACACAAAAAAAGCACCGATGCTTCGCGAAGGATTTGGTGAAGAAGAATGCCTCAGGCATTAAGTCCGCCTTTGTACATTGTATGTTGCATGAAGTTTTAATAAATAAATAAACAAAATCGGAAAAAAATAATTTGCATTTATCTCCTGAAAGAAAATAAATATCGTTCAGTGTTTTTCTGAAACTAGTCCAAAACAGTTCTCGCTTGATTGATTCTAAGAACTCGTCAGAAATGAGAAAAAAATCAGGGCAGAGTAGGAAGCATTTAGGCAACATGTAAATAATTTATCAGTAAATCTTTTTTGTTTAGTTCCAACTGGTTATATTGACGTAAAAATTAACCAATCACAACCAGAAAAACAAAATTTAATCAAGAATATTCCGTAACGCATAGATCTGTGATATTATGTCCGCGTGATTTCTAACACGATAATCTGAATTATAGCACAGGTATTTATACAGCCAGTGTCAATTACTTGAAAAGACTTCAGGAATTTAATACGACTACTGTGTAATTAGATTTTTACTAATTTTAGATTAAATAGGCGCCGCTTGCTGACTAGGCAACCGTAAATACTGCTACAAAAACTTAATATTGGACTAGCATAAATAGATCTGAAAGGAACGTTAATTTAATCACAATTTGTTAACTCCATTTTCATTATCTGTTAACTGAAAAACTTGCAACGCTCGCTAGTTTAGCAAAGTTTGAAGCAACTCATAAAAGTGAGTCTTTAGATGAAGTTCTACTAGTCATTGCAATTATGCTAAAACCAAAAATCCGACCAAGTGCGAGTCGGACTCGCGCACGAAGTGTTCCGTACAATTATCGCAAAAAACGGCAAAGAAATCACGTTTGTTTGTATGGGAGCCCCACTTATTTTTTTTTATTCTGTTTTTAGTATTTGTTGTTATGGCGGCAACAGAAATACATCATTTGTGAAAATTTCAACCATCTAGCTATCACGGTTCATGAGAGTTCATGAGCCTGGTGGCAGACAGACAGACGGACAGTCGTCTTAGTAATATCGGGCCCCTTTTGGTACGGAACCCTAAAAATGAAGCTATACATCTTCACATACTGGAATAATTTAGTTACACAGAAATCAGTTAGCAACACAAATCGGTATCCGGTGCATTTAGATCTGTTCATTTCATTACGTTTCTATCTTTTCATTATAATTATGCAACATAGCTATCAATACTGGCTGATATATTTCTTATCATTTTCCTTAATGTCGTTTGCAGTTAAGTTGATATTTCTATTTTCCTCAATTCTATTTGCGACTTCAGGATTATGCGATGCTCTTGTTCTATTCAAACCCGGTTTGAATAGAACAAGAGCCCGATGACAATTAACTCCTCATGAATTGAACTCATATATTGAAAGGTTAATCGTTCATAAGATTAGAGTTTTATTGATTTCGATTTTGCTGTTTAGTAAACCAAGGCCGATGGATCACGCTCAAACATAACACTTGACATCAAACTAAATGAACTTCACGTAAACATTCGTGTGAAGAAGGTCGAGATGTTCAACGAACGGATGTTTAAGTCATTATGAAGTCACTTTTCAGAGTTATATCGAAATAATTGCGTAGTTTGATATTTTCATGAAAATGGTTCGCCGTGCCGTTACTAATTAGATGGACGATTTTGTTGTAATATGTTACCAACTTCGTAAAGTTCAAGTCTGTGCAAGACCTTCGAAAAGGACGTAGCGTCCAAAATATACAAATACAAAAGAAGTTCAAGGGTATTAGAATTATTTTTTATTTATTTTAAGCGTCCAAGTGCGTAATTCAGGATTGTACAATTTGTATTTTTAATTGTTATCTTTGGACTACTCGACAGACCACACCTTGTATACGTAGGTCATTAAATTTTAGGATTAATTATAACGTTTTATGATATTTTATTATTTTCATGACTGCCAAAGACTATATCTTTGTCTGTCCTATCAACGGCCTTACAGATTTCTCTTTAATCGGATTAAACTTTCATCCAATGCCTCAGCAAAGGCGGTTAGTATAGATTAGAAACTCAGAACATTTTCTTATTTTCACAGATATGCCGAGCGGTACTATTTCTGTACTACTGGAAACCGCGTTGTAGGCTCTGAACTCACCTAATCATATTGTTCTAGACCACTTTTACCTATCGAGAACTGCGGAAGCCTTGGAGCCGCGTCAAATCGATTCATTCAGTATTCGTTCAAGTTTCATTTCACGTCTTGATGATTCTATTTAAACGGAAGTCAATTTACCGATAAACTTTTGAATAAAGCCGTTAGTTCGGTACCAAATGTTGGATCAAAGAAACTAGAGACGACCTTTTTGTGTGAGATTCATGAAAATAATCCCGTCGGAAGTGTAGCGATGGAAGGTGGACTAGAATCTGTACAATAAAATAAGATTATAGAAAAAAATGGAAGTAATAAAACCGAGACTACTGTTTCACTAACATAAGTAGCAAAACAGAAATAACTTAATGCTTCTTGGTGACATAGTTTTTTTGCAACCTTTATGTTTATTGCTGCTATATTTAAAGCACTCAACTGGCACAACGCACAGCGGCCTACTTGCAGCTCTCCTCTCCTGGTACCGGCAGACAATTGTGACGGTACCTCCATACTTATCATAAAAGTAAATGACCAGCCATTCTCGAGCACTGTGTCAGATCAAAGCAATTCATCTCATACAGCAGAACAAATCGGACTGACTGAAGTTTCTCAATAATAAGTACCAGATTGCGTCTTTATAGGAAAGCCAATAATAATCTTCATTGAGGTCAAATGAACTGATAGAAATAATATTATTGAAGCAATAAAAGTCCTATATTTAAAATACATTTTAAGGCTGTACCATTTTTACATCCTTACTAATATTATAAATGTGAATGTAAGTTTGTTTGTTACGCTTTCACGCAAAAACTACTGAACCGATCATCATGAAACATTGTACATATATTCTTGGAGGTATTAGAAGTAACATTGGACAATTCTTATTAAAAAAAAAAAACATGGCTTCACTGCGAGCGAAGTCGCGGGTATAGAGAGTTCAAGAAAGTGTTTAGACACAAAACATGATGAATTGGCAATTAACTACATAACACCAATCCATAATTGTATTAATGACACGTACGAGTGTACGTGGTAAATCAAAAATCCTACACGCAGTAAATAGTTATTTTTGAGAAGAGGAATGCTTTATGTTGTGTTACTTTATATAAAGAAGATTACAAAGAAAGCATGCATGCAGAAATACGATATGATTGAAAGGGGGTGAGAATATTGCGATCACTGCTTAATAGAGATGGTAGAAAAAAGAGAAGCGCCAACCCCAAATCGGTTGGGATCAAGCAGAAGGATGATGATAACTAATACACTGATAGAACAGACTTCAGTTTTAGAAATAAAATACCAAACATCTCCCATAAACAGATACAAATAAAACGCATTTATCTTCTAGTAAAGATAACGGTGAATATTCTAGTAGCTAAAGATAACTCGTTTATAATAATTTTAATCGTAACCGACTATTTTTGGTGTCTAAAATAAATAACCTATTTGAACATTTAGAACCAATTATTGATTGTGAAAAAACAAACACTACTACGCCCCACTCATGAACACAACAATGCAAGAACAAAAGGAAAACAAAGAGCCATATCAGCTGCTTATCGTTGTGACCAAGTTGTACGAGTAGAAGCAAAGAGAAACGAGTGGTTTCAATTATAGAAAATAACGACACAAATTGCTTTTTCAATTACAAATAATTATAGAACGATTTTCAAATCAGGCCCTGATGCCATATTGGGTAATGATAAACTCGATGAAAGAAAGACAAATAAGAACAAAGACTGAGAGAACAATAGTCGATGAACATGATCCGTAATTCCGTACCATAGGCACAGACGTTAACTATTAGGACACATGAGCATTAATCAAGGTTGTCAAGGTCCAATCGATAAATAAACTCTTCCGTGATGATGTTCTTCGTCTCCCTTACGCATCATACGTGCGAGTGAAAGGATAATAGTGTGTGAGAACTTTAGAAAACTAGATATATTAGTACTCCTTTAAAGGAAAATGTAATTACGTGGCCTACCATTTATGTCAGTGAGTTATTGTGTTTGTAATGTGCGGCATTCGACTAGGAAACGAGTTTGTACGTCAAACGGTTTGTTGTGATTGTGACTGGTGAGGCAACAATTTCACTTGTACTATTCCGACTTCTATCATTAGTGATTTGAAATTGGTTACCACCTTACTACTTTAGTTCAATAAAAATTCTTGAGGTTGTGGGAGGCAAATTTCAATTTGTATTCGGTAATTTTCCTCTCTCAGAGATAAAATGATCAACAATAAAATTAAAACTACTAGATAGACTTCGTACGTCACGCTAGTTAATTACGTTATGTGTAACTCGATTTCCAAGCTCTGTTGGTAATTGATTTTATCTATCCCATTCCGAGAAGTTTACCGAACGATATCGTGTCCATGTCAAGAGTGGAGCCTCCCATTTCGGTCATGGCACGCGCTCGCAGGTGCTTCCGCGGCCCACACATAGCTCGGTGACCTCCGTGACCGAGCCGGTTTATTTCCCACTGTGCTGTGCATTGCACTATGCTCTTCATTATTTTATTGGTCGACCCTACTTTTTGTTTGAGTCGTTATAAGAATGGAACAAAAACATCCAAGTAGTTGGAGATGACTCATCTGCAATTACTGGGATGTTTTGTTTTCTAGTCTATATTAAATTAACAAAAATTCTAAGTCAAATTTCTGAATGCTTTCTAAGGTTTGATCTATTTGTTCAAGAATTTTGTTCAAAATTTGAAACACAGATCCAATTCTAATTTCTATTTTTAACCGACTTCCCAAAAAGGAGGAGGTTCTATGTTCGACTTCATGTTTGTTTTTTTTTTTTTTTTTTTTTTTTTTTTTTGTGTATGTTCACCGATATCTCCGTCAATTGTAGACCGATTTTGAAAATTCTTTTTTTGATTTTTAGAGTATGTTTCGAAATTGGTCCCATTTTAATTTGGTGAAGATCTGATGAAGAACTTCGGAGATATACAGCAGAACTCTTCAATAAATGAAGGCAAATCTCTCGGGATTGCTGCAACCGCATGTCTTTTTATTGTTTATACCATTTCATAACATAACATCACGACAGTACGCTCTAAAGGGGTACACAGATGTGTACAGTTCACCTGAAACACTTTCATTTCACAGGTTATGATCAAGTTTCATGGCATTCAGTTAATCTATTCTGGCATTACTACCTCACTAAAGCAAGTTGCTTAATAGGTACAACTAAAAAGTGAAAAATAAAAAATCTTTTTTACAAAAAAAATTCTACCGACTTCCAACTAAAAACACTACAAAGTGAAAAATAACTTTCTTTTTCGAAGTCGGTGTCCATAACGAAAAAAATTGGTACCTACCAAAGACACCGACTTCGAAAAAGAAAGTTATTTTTCACTTTGTAGTGTTTTTAGTTGGAAGTCGGTAGAATTTTTTTTGTAAAAAAGATTTTTTATTAATGTTATAAAAATCAGGTTAGAATTATACGGTGATGGATTAGTAATCCGGCATTACCTAAGCTTACATGTACTAGTTTGTGTAGGTACAACGTAATTAGGATCATTGACCCTCGATCGTTACATACTTACTTAACGTGATTATGTATATCCGCTTAAAACTACACTACATGGCAAACAACAAGCGTATTTTATCGACTGTCCTATATTTTTAACCAAAATATTATGACAGAAATCGCGTGTTTCAGTCAATTATATTTATCAAGCATGACAAGTAGGTACTTAAAACATATTTGAGTTTATCAATGTGATAGAAACAAAGTTCGCAATTTGGTAAATAGGCAAATTTTAGTAACAAAAACATCGTGATATTAAATATCTTCTGAGATGCTACAAGATAGTAAATAATACAATGCTAGTTTAGATTCTAGTGCTACATATACTATACCCGATGAAACGCAAACGGACAAGCCGGTCTCAACTTACCTGCAACAAGATGAATACACAAATTAAACTTCAACGTAAAAAGCAGATAAACAAATATTACAGTTTTAAGGGAAATAAATACAGAAAAACATCAAAATTTGTTGTCGTATCGGTTGAAGAAATGACAGAGCAGATACAAAATTCCTTGAATACAGATTCGTCCTTCCATTATACCTTTTGACAAAATTCGACATGAAAGCTTGTTCTAACCAATTTTTTGATCTTGATCAATTTAATATTTTATTCATCTTAATCAATAGCCAAATGTTGCACGAAGCAGTGTGTCGCCACGTATCCGCAGGTTCTTGTCACCAAGCAATATTTTCAAGGTCACCAGTGTGTGTGGTTCTATTAACCAGATGACACTAAATATCTAACAGATAGATTGGTACATAAAATATTCAACAGCACAGTAGAGAAACCGGTCTTAGTATCCTGTTGTTTCGCTGCTAAACATTTTCGTTTACAAACAAGCTAAGTTGCTAAATTGTATAGTAGGAATAATTTCTATTTGTACTACTAGGCCCACATATAGTGAATCCTGTTCAGAGGTAACCAAATTCGGGCAATTTCGCTCAATTTCTGCCGAAGGTCGACCTTGCCAGCCACCCTATTCATGAAACTCGCAGCAAATGTATATTTGAGTTGGAGTTAGAGGTCGCTGGAGACGGGATCGATGTACAGTTTTAGACGAAAATTGTGAACATATTGGACGACGATATCGGAAGTCCTGTTTAGATAAATATTAAATTTTGGGTTCGCTTTCTAAAGATGAGAAGCAGATGAAATATTCGATTCTTTAGCGGAAATTACATAATTTTTTAGATGGTGTGGAAATTAGGTCAAAAGGTAGCACACAGTTTGACTTGTATACAGTCTCGGAGTATCATGATGAACCTCTTGGCCCATTTTTTACGATGCACATCACGGTCTAGCGGTGATGAATACACAAGGCACTCATCACTCAGGTTTTTACTTCTTTGTTATGGAAACAATGCTGAACATTACTGTCATTTTTATGTTCAAGGAAGGAAGAGAATTTATAGTTAAATTTCTTAGTAATTAATCTCATAAACTTGATGGTTTCTATGAGAAATAATAAACTTCAGCATGTTACAGCATAATTTTGTAAGAAATTTCTAGACCGTGCTACTAAAAATAATCAAAAGATAGCGAACGATCAAGATGTTGCTCGTTCAACAAATATTTTGTTTGAAGAAGATATAATTGTTTGTTGTCATTCAGTTCTCCTTCAGCAAATTGAAACATAAATACATAACGCGTACAATAAAATTTTAACTCGAATTGATTTTCCGTCGATAGCTGGTCCCTATCGGTTCGTCTCTTTCAGACTCTTAATTTCAGAAAACCATCTGTCCTTGTCCCGACCTTGCAAAAATATTTCGAACAGATGACATCTAGCTGCGAAACTGGCAATTTTTTAGGATTCCGTACCCTAAGGGTAAAAACGGGACCCTAAGACTCCACTGTCCGTCTTTCTGTCTGTCTGTCTGTCACCAGGCTGTATCGCATGAACCGTGATAGCTAAACCGTTAAAATTTTCACAAATGATGTATTTCTGTTGCCGCTTTAACAAAAAAACAGAATAAAATAAATATTTAAGTGGGGCTTCCATACAACAAACGTGATTTTTTGCAATAATGGTGGGAAAACCTTCGTGCGTGAGTCCAACTCGCACTTAGCCGGTTTTTGTGAAGAGCAAGGAAAATGAAGAACGGAGACCAATTATTTGCTTTAATATCAATTTATTATTATTAATTATTATAGAGGTAATTTATACTCTCTTAGAAATGTTATTGACGTGGTGGTATCGCGGAAGATATCTATACTGGCCAGTCACAGGGTTATCTATCAGTGTTTGCAATTTTATCACTGTATGCATTGATGCGATAAAGCGAATGGAAAGTTGTTTATAAATTGTTGATGACAACGTATTTATTAATTAACTGCCAGTAAGTAATGTACTTTTTTGGGACAATCCCACCGCACTATTCCCAAACCACTGCAACCGCTGAAAGCCAGAATCAACAGTGGCGTCCACCAGAAAAGCGCCGAGGCAATGAAGATCGACGAAGTCCCGGATAATGAAAATAACTGTCTTGGATCCCGCAACGAAATTAATCAGAAAAGAATAACTGAGGAGTAGGAAACAATACAAATTTCCTCTTCCCCCATATCAAGCAATAGGCCAATAGGCACAAAGGGTCGTTTACAACTGGGATAAGCCCAGTTGCCTAGCTCCACGGATGAAAATTAGCATTAATATTAATGGGTTCTAACACTGTGAGCTGTTATATTTGCAAGCCACCTATCCAAGCGTACGTCTGCACTAGAAAGTGTGACGTCAATACAAGATTCGCCCATTTGCCTGCAAAAAGTTGGTGGTGCGTCAGGGGTATTATGAATATTCAGATTCATTTCAGCAATGAAATCTTCAACAGCGCAGCTTCGTTCATAATCCGTAGACCAAACCATAGAGTCGAAGACGCATTAACACCAGCGCCAACGATAACTTTGCAGCCCGCGTGCGACTGCAAGACGTGACGGAGGTTATGTATATGAGGAGCAACAGGGTCTGAATATTGAAAGTATCAGCTCACAACGTGAACTTTAAAATAAGACGATGAGACCTCCGCAACGGCACACTCCCCAGTGTGCCGTTGCGGAGGTCTCATCGTCTTAAGGTCTGTCCTAAGGTAACGCCAAGGCGTTACTATGAAGTTAGAAGAATGCGCCACGTAAAATCCGGCTCGTGCTTTGCGATCCAACATACTACTTTGAGACATGAACGCGCGTTTTGATGTTGTTCTTGAACAAGCACTATATTTAAGTTATAATCTATAATTAGTTTGTCTAGTTCAGAAGTCGCCAACCTATCGTTGGGGAGATTTAAATGTCCTATGGTTAATCTGTCCATTATCTTAGTAGTTGGTGTTGAGGATAAGTTGTTCGAGCTTAAGTTTATAAGTGGTACACTCATGTGATCCACAGCGATGGTTAAACGATTTCTTAGAACGTTTACACGACACGCAAGATGGTGTTTAATTTAAATTGTCCTTATGCGGGCAGTCTTTGGTTCCATGTGCCTCAGAGCAATTAGCGCAGATAGGTGATTTAATAGTGCAGTGTTTTTTAACATGACCGAACTGTTGACAATTTGCACAACGTTCTAAGTCGACATCATCAATGAAACGGCAAGTCACCCAATCAATAAATAATTTATACTTGGTCGAGACTAAATGTTTCCGGCCCGCGAACTCGAGTTCAATACTATATTTACGATACAATTATTTCGATAAACCCACTCATCAAGAAAAGTAAATCTACTCACCGATAGCTGACGAAATACAAGTAAAACACGGACGTAAACACGTTTAAAAACTTACGGTACCAGCACTTATCACAACAATACACAATTTTAAGCAACATACAAGCTGGAAATAAATTTCGGCACACGACAATCGCAATTATAAACAGGGAGCGAACAGATCACCGTCAACCAATACGAGCGCGCGGAGGGAAGTGTAAGTAATGTATGCTATTTATAATAAAATTCTAAAGGCATAAGCTAATAGAATACTATTAGCATATATATAATTACTGCGCCTTCGTAAGTTTTCGTTTTTTATTGATCCCAAAAAAGTTTGAGAACAGGTCTTGAATGTTCCAGTACAACGTATACGATGAGTGATGATACCAACATCCCAAATTAAAGTTTCGAACAATTTGAAGTTAACAAAGCTTCGCAAAGTAGGTAATTATGAATCATGAGTATAATAATGTAAGGAAAAAAGGAAATACGGAAGAAAATAATTGGCGAAGTCTGCTGTACCTACAGACGTCATAGGAATTATATAAGACATCTAAAAACTCAAGTTACAAAATATAACATTGCTTTACATTTTCGACACGGTTACCGCAACAAGTGAGACGCAATCGATCAAGTTTTGCTACACCTAAAATATGAGCACACTTCTAAACTCTTTTTGTTTTATCTTCTCCTAATATTGAATAACATAGCCGCATGATTGCGTAATCTGTTGTAGGTATTGCCCAACATTTTTGCGAATTTATCATCATACCCAACAACTTTTTTTTTGTAATGTGTGTTTAGTTAGTGGCAACGTGTCTAAAATTCACTACAAAACTGCATTTAAATATCTAATCTGCTATCAAATTCCTATCTAATCTACAGGATCGTTATCAATTTCGCAACAACCTTTTGAAAAAAACATTCCGGCATAGTCGGGCAGAGAGTAAATTTTTGTTAAAAGCACTAGCAGCTAATCATTACTGAGATACTGTTAAAGGCAACATAAACTATAATTATCCTACATTAAAGCTGCAGGCAACAGGCTATTATTAAGTCAACGTTCTTAATATTTATACAGTTTGTAAACAGGAAAACACCAACTATGGCGCATCGTTTGACTCACATTACAATAGAACATAATTTCTTATTATATGAATATTCCAACCTATATGCCACGCTGAATGTAGGACAGATCAAAAAAACCGGCTGAGTGCGAGTCGGTCTCGCGCACGATGGGTTCCGTACCATTATCGCAAAAAACGGCAAAAAAAAACACGTTTTTTGTATGAGAGCCCCACTTAAATATTTATTTTATTCTGTATTTGTTGTTATAGCAGCAACAGAAATACATTATCTGTGAAAATTTTAACTGTCTAGCTATCACGATTCATGAGATACAGCCTGGTGACAGACGGATAGACAGACAGACACAGACAGACAGACGGACCGCGGAGTCTTAGTAATAAGGTCCCATTTTTACCCTTTGGTACCGGAACCCTAAAAATTGTAGCGAAAACTTTAAATTCTGAATGTGAATTTTCATGAAACCCTGCTAGCTTTAAACATACCATACAAAAAATAAAGGACACCACTCTAATTTCCTGGAATGGAATTGTCCTTTTCTTGTTAATTACTAGAATTATATCAGAAAGACCGCGGACTTTGCGGAATGTCCTAAAGACAAGATACGCGATAAGCGATTCCCATCCAAGCTGTCAAGCTCAGTGATTATGGCAATACGCCCGATCGTTTAGCTGTCTGTGAAAGAGACCCAACAGCAACTCATTAACGTCCACAATTGAACAATACATGTTCTTTACAGGCGACTGATGTGTGATTTAGATGTACTGATGGCAACGAAGATGTCGAAAAGTAAAGGTAATATTGGATCTGATTTCTTTGTAGATTCTACTGAAAATATTTTACTAAAGAGTTACTTCTGCGTCTCGACATACGGCTCTCTTACCGTGACTGCCGCTGTTTCTTTGTATAGTTCATGCTGCCAAAGAGGTGACCAATTGTTGAGACGACATTTGTCTTTGTAGGTAAAATGCTAAGCGTTTTACCTACAAAGAGTTTGGCATATAAAAGAGATACCTGTGCACAGCAAAGGAAGAAGTCGGACGGATGATGATGAAACTGCTGTACTTCAAAGTTAATAAATATTTTCTGTCTTATCGCGAGCACGGAGTCTAAAACTAATACGTAAGCAACTCCTCAAATAGTAGTTCATTCTATAAAAGGTGCAATTGCAAAGCATGTCTTATACTCTTTATCGCGTCACGTTATAACGTATCACCGGCTCTGTAAGAGCTAGGCAAGCACTTGAAAGCCACGTGTAGCGAGCAGTTACAACTTATAACGTACTGGCTATATAAATCCTGCAGTAGCACAGTTGTGTAGATGCACAAGCACGTCGACCAATTTTACTTATTTCAATCACACCTGTGCACACAAAAAGCGGATATTTTCAAAAATAAACTATTTTCCAATAAGAAGAATTAATTTCTTTAGGTAGACGCATTATGCCTAAATAGAGTTGAGGACCTTGCAGCAAAAGGGAGGTAAGTCCAAATTTCTAAAATGTCAGGTATTAAGAAAAAAGAGTTTTTAAAATTATCAGTCACACTAATGTCTAAGATTTATTATGCTGTAGTATAATATAAACATATTTACATAATTTACTAAAGTTTTTAAGGTAAATAAATACGTTTTTGAATAACTACGATTTTTTAAAGTTTGGATCTGCCTCCGTTTTGCACCAAAATTGAAGAAAAATACTCCCTATTTTGTACTTTTTATAATAAAAGACATCAATATACGTATTTTTTTTTATTTCAACCACTATTAATCAGCACGTGAAAGACTCAACAATCAAAAGAAAAACAAACACGAACGAGTGTTTAACAAAAAATACTAATTTAAAGGTCAACTTCAGCTTGATCATCGTCGTCTTCACTAGAAAGCTTCATTTCTAAGGCCTTCTAGAAATACGGTTTATTTGGTGGATCATAGTTCTTTACCAGTTGCATCTTTGTATTTAGTCTTTTTCAGCGGCAATACATGATCATACATCGGTTTCCGAGACAGAACGGATAGGTTGGCTTGAGCATTTCTCACTATGGGAAAATTATCAAAAACAGGCGTTCCCGTTGTAACACTGACAGAAATAGTTTCAATGTGGCTTTTATTATATTGAAAAATGCGATATTGAGATATTTTGAATCATATCTTCTCTGAATTTGTTATAACTTTTGTTAAATGATGTTGACTAAAGTTAAGAATCATATTTTGATCCGCATTCACAACTTTAAAGTTTTTTGATGCTTGCTTAATACATTCGGCATATTTTGAAGAAGTAAAAACGTTATCTTTCTTTCTGATAAACTTGGACGAAAAATCCAAATACATTTGTCACAAATGACAATGACATTTCATTTGTTGCAAAAAGGAGGCAGGTCCGGATCTACTGCCTTCTTGCACCAAATGGAATAGGGTGGCAGATCCAAATTTTGTTAAAGAAGGATTGAGTTGAAGAAGAGTTTTTCGACGGATCTGCCTCGTTCATACATCAAACGATAGCCCTAATTTTTGTTAAAATGGTAGGTGAAAAAAACAGTAAAGGCAAAAATTTGGATCTGCGTCCCGTTTGCTGCAAAGTCCTCAATTACAACAGTGGTTAGATTTACATACATTACCGTCACTTATATCCGTATATGTGTCAATAGCTGAATTGATTTGTTACGCAACAGTAATTAGCCTAATGCATGTAAAAAAACAGAACAAAGCGTAAATAGTTTTATTTATAACCGAACGTGAGACAAAGGGCTCTTTAAATATTCTGCTCTTTTAGCGTTTCAAATCAATCAATAAAGCTTATAATATTATTACAACGCATAGAACGATATGTAGTAACTTTTTTTACCAAACATAACAAATCAATGAATTGTCTAACATTTCAATTGCCCGTATTTTTGGTCCGTAATCGGCCGTATCAGTTGAGTTTTGACCTCTGACATTACTAACATACTCATTACACTGAAGTTATCTTACACAAACATCATTTTTTGCTGTGCTCATCCAATCTGCTAACAAGAGTGTGCCAATAGTTCACCGTCGATCGTAATCTCCTGATTCCCCTACGGTCAATTAGATTTCCGTAATCTCTGAAGTAAACGAAAGTTACCTAACTCTAATTGTAGTGAAATAAACAAATGGTACAGGCGACGTGAAGATTACTAATTGGGTTGCCATTTCAGTCGACTGAGATTTATGCAGACAAGAATACAAATGGATTTATTTTGTCCACTCATTTAAATGACTGCGCCAGGAAAGTACAAAGCGTTGGTAGGAAAATGGTTCTAAAAGTAAAATCATGGGCGTGAACAAATAAATGTGAATTGCCATCATACTTGGCAATTGTCATTCAACAAAGAGCTATAGATACAGAGTGTGCCAAACTTTTATGATAAACAACACACAAATCACTAGATAATTTACAAGAAATTTATACTTGTGTTTTATACGAATCGAATATAAGTAAGTACATCATTATAAACGGAATTCAGCCCAGAGCTAAATTGCAACACGAAGCAGTAATACAGCTCAACATAGAATAAAACTAACGGTATGGTTTTGTAACGGAATTTAAATAGAGCCACATACAAAATGATCTCGCTATTCTTGATTCTTTGTTCTGTAACAATTGAATGTACATATTGCGTTAGATCGTTTAGATTAGACAACCTGGCCTAAAATTGGCCACTACTATCCTAAGCGCATTAAAACATCATTTGAAATTCTAAGCATGAAGTAAATTTAAAATTCCAATTACCCAAACACTAACATCACGCGGAAAGCTGTAAACAAGACATTTCAAAGAAACTTATTGCGACGTTTTTAAAGCTTGAGGAAGAGGATGAGAACTGCTTGAAGGTGGCACAGCTGCAGACAGTTTTTTTAGAACATTTGTTAGTCACGTTCTTGTTGGCCAAGAAAGCTTTCAGACAATGTTTTCAGGTTTAGGTATACGTGCTTGAAGAATACTCTGTGCTAGTCTAGCTGTTTCCGTGTAACCAGATTTACAAAAGGGAAACTTGGCTGCAGAAGCGCCAACTACAAGTATTGTTGCCGGCATTTGACCCTTACCGAACAAGCTAGAAATACTGAAAAAGAGGGGAGGTGGGGTCATCATCATAAGGAGAAAATAAAGTAAGTTCTAAAGAAAGTGATGCATACAATGCAGCGTACACAAATGATAATGAAGCGTAACAGCACGCTTCGTATTTTCTCAAATATGAGTAGGTACATTTATGTCGCGCGAAGAACAACGTAAACATAATTATATTCAAAACGTATACAGAACGAATTTTATTAACATAATAGCCAGTGTTTAACCGAATGAATTGCTTTGAGACGGATTTTTTTAGAACTGTCCATGTTTTTATGCATTGTTTTGGCAGTAGGCCAAATAAAACGCGCAAAAAAATCATTCTCAATGTTTGAGATCAACAAAGGCCTATTAGGAAACATATTGAGGGGCAACAAAAAACTTTGTCCTTCCTCATTCCATCTTCCGTCGTGAGGAGGAGATTGAGAGCGAGTGACCGAGTGAGTCACAGCAGGACAAAGAGCCGGCAATGACCGGCGACAAAACGAAATAGAGGAAAAGCTGTGAATACGCGTGTGGTCTAATTTTATGCCTAAAACATTTATATTTCACATGAATAAAATAAAACCACGTCGCATATCCCGGAACCGTAGTCTGAATCATTGTTGCTTAATTTTATCATTGTCTACATTTTCTGAAATAGGCACGTGTTTCTGGTGGAGCAAACAAAAGTTATGAATGACCTAGTCAGAAGATGGTTTGTTTTTTTCAAATGGTGTTTTCATCATGTAAAGTTGTGAAAAGTAGGTCGATGGACATACATGAGGAGATCACGCATAACGTGTTCTATCCGTTACAGACATGGTAATTTTTTTATAGTATTTGAAGACACCGCCACATACCTACACAGGCCTTAAAGATACCAAGAGGAAAAATGGCTAATCATAGCCTGTATTGAGAAAAAGTCTTAGTTCAGAGAATATCTACCTAATCCAATAAAAACTCGATTTTTTTCAAGCTCAACTTATTTAATTAATTAATCTTTTGTAACTCTCCTTTTAACAGCAAATAGAATTTCTCGAAAGAAAAGAAACCTTTCCATTGTTCAGAAGTTGAGCCAAACTCATCAAGATTAATTGGCTCCAAAGTCCCCATAACTTGGCCCATTAATCGCTCGGCCGTTTCAATTGGACCATTGCTCCATAACTGTGGTTTAATTTTACCGCGTCGCTTTGTGAGTAAACCAAGACGGTTGCAAGTTGCATTCGCGCACGCGGGATGAGTAAGCAACACTCTAAATCCGTTCGCGATACTTATTTTGAATCTCGTAAAGGGAACACGTGGTGGGAATACAGTTTCTATCGAACCGCCAGAGGCGGTATATATGAACTATATTTTAATCTGCAAGTGTATGTGGACGGATCTTAGCAGCGAAAGCCAACCATGAATATATTTATTAACAAACAAGCGACTCCCATTTAAGCCAACGTTAATATTAAGTACAAGGATATTAAACACAATTAACCGTCAAATTACTTCTTTGATGAAAAATTTGCCAGAAAATCGTGTTAAGATGATTTCTATACGAGGGAAGATTAACTTTTGTGCTTCCATACCGAAATTGCCATCTGTTAATGAGGTCATCTGAGGGACGGACCTATTTAAATCTGCGCTGTATTACTTCTTTAGATATTGGAAGTAGATTCTTTGCTCGGCATTTGAGCTATACAATTTTTAGGTGTTAAATATATCAACACATTTACATCCGTAGGGGGTAAGATCGAATATTAATAGAACATCAGTCATCATCGTGTGCTACCACGCTGATTGAGGTTTGGCACTCGACGAATCCAAAATCCGCGAGTAGTTCATGTCTAACACGACAGCTGATACTACTCTATGGCCATGCCACGTTTCTTGATATAAATCAGAGCACAAAAAAAAACAAGCAACGAAAGTTTACATACACGTTTTATAGAGCTCTGACTGAGCTCCTTCGTGCAATCCGCTAAAAAAAGTAACAGCGCTTCAAGCTACTCAATCATCCGAAAATAGAAACTTGGGAGCAAACAAATCTGTGATTTCTCTTACGCCATTCACTTTTGGAATATTCTAACACTGAATTTTCTTGGTTCGATCATGAATTCTGAGTATATACGCCCACACTGGTGCCTGTGTGTAAGTAAATACAACACGAATGGGGTCAACGCTCTGCCACCTACTTTCCCTACAGAGAATATTATTGTCCATCAGACAGTGGAATAATCAGCGCACATAGTTATGTAGATAAGCATATCGCGCGGCTGGTTCAAGGCAATTACGAAGTCGCCGACGACGTCGCTATGTTCATGTTTTAATAAAACGTAGCATTGATATATTTCACAATAGTTCTAGTCATGGCGAACAGAGTCAAAGACGCAATATTTTTTTATGAAATTGCGCATTAAGCAAAGCTCTATATATGAGCATTGTTGCGACCGTTAAATATTCAGCATTGCTTACAACATTTCCTAAAATGTATTCTGACCGCCTTAGCAATATAGATGTCGAAAAGTTGAGTAGGCCTCTTCTTGTGGACAAAGTAAATACGGCTAACTATACCAACACGAAGGATGCTCATTGAAACGTCCTCGTTAAACTAACTCCGTTGTTATTTACAAATATACTATAGTTGGCGGTGTAGAAAATTTTTCTAGCATGCTCTGCGTCTTTTCCGATAGTACAGACAACACGTGTGCTAATAAAGATTAATGCAATGAGGTTTTTTAGCCGCGCGAATTTTTATCTGCATACTGAATCATAAATTCATAACTAACACGCACTGCGGATAAAATACCGTGCGATTTTTGTCTCTATCTACCAGTTCATAGAGTTCAAAATATTCGCGCGAATTTAATCCGCGCCGCGGTTCTCTGTATTTTGTGGCAAAAGATAGATCTTTTGCGGTTATTTTACCGCAAGTGCGTGCAGCTTCATACATTTTCATATGTCAAAGAATTTGCGGTTTTATCCGCACGGCTAAAAACCGCAATGCATGCTAAGCCTAAGTCGTGCGCTCGACGGCATGGCTGGCGAGGTGCAGTGTGCAGAGTGGAAAGTCTCCTTTACTTTCGTTGCACAAAGGAAGTTGTTTCACTTCCTCGTCGTTTAGATAATATAGGAAGTTGTGAGTGACACCGATTCATTACGGGATAAATAAATGATGCCATGACGCAAATAAGAATAAGTGATTGCCGGCATTCTCTCTGAAAGATCATTAATTTTGAAGTAGGTGGCTAAAAGAATTTCATACAGTTTTTCGGAGTAACGACCCTTGCTTCTGTCTTGCCAGACAAAACTCAAGCCGAGTAACTATGAAAGAAAACCTTTGGCAATAAGATCATTGCATTATTTTAACTATTATGTAACACAAAATCTGGCAAAATCAAGAAGGGTAGTGTAGTTCAATTCGGTAACCTACTTAAAAAAAAAACAGTTTTTTGGACAGATTAGAATGAGACCGTGCCGTAAAAGGAATTGCACCCATATATTTTTTTATTTTGTGTTTGAAGTCATGCATTGACTTCTCCCGCTCAGGGTTAAGCGGGAGGGCGTGTCAGACTTTTACTGACTAAAACCCACCCGTGTTCCTTCAGTTGCTTGAGTCAGGGCCGCGGTAACCCTCTTTCAAATTTATCCGCGACCCAGACAGGCCCAGGGCGTCTCCTGCGGTGGCTAGGGGCGTGAAGGCGTCTACGTTGCGTCTCCCTCACACGTTCCGCCTCCTCCTTCGCGAAGTTGCCATGCACAAGTACGAGGCCATGTGTTCGGACAAGTCCGAGTGTTTTGATGGTGCTCGGAACGCACCAGGCTCCCAGGTAACTTTAGATGTGGTTCACATCGGCGTGGAGTCGACGATGAAGTACCTAGTGCCCTTCCTCGACAGCCGGTGGAATTTCGTGGAGCATTTCAGACGTTTGTCTCCTAGACTGGAGCGGGCCGAGGCTGCCCTCAAGCGACTCCTGTCCAATCTGGGGGCGCAAACGTCCACGCCCACGCGGGGTTCGAGCGGTCCATAGCACGGTCGAACACGGTTGTTTCGGGAGTTCCTGTTCAGGATAAGGCGGGAGGAAACTTAGGTACTAGATTGTTCTATTCTGTAGACACCGTGCATTTTCTCTGGATGAAAAGGCTCAGGGATAGATAGTGCTTTCAATCAAAAAAAGAGTTTTCATAAATGGATAAGTAGAAGTACTTAAAAAAACTGCACAAAAACATTTACAAAAAAGAACATCCAATTTTACCTCATTATTATAATTGTGACAATCTAAGAAGTCCGATGACGTTTCTCTTTTTACATGCCGCGATAACTTTTTATGTAAGCAATTGAAAAATCAAATTCATAATCCTATTCATTAATATGTTACCCATACACTATAAAAACGAGTATCATTCGTAAGCATCAAGCTTAATATATATAACATATTTTTATAGCTGTCAAATCTTACATTGTCACGACTTTAGTTAAGATTAACCTTAAAAAAACAATCTTTATTTAATAAAATACAAATTTTTGTGGCAATATTGTACAGACGTTTTAACACAGGATGACATTGTGTGATAACACCAGAGACAATAGAAAAGATTGCCTTGCTATTGTTGTAGGGCATACTTGAGATAAAATATTTATCTTATTATTCTAGCTCATAGGGGAAAGCCGAGAGTGTGGCTTGTGTTGGCTATGAATTGCTTACTTTGAATGCAGCTGAATGAGTGCATTAAAAATCCAGAAATACTTAATGTCTTCATGGACATAATAAGAATGGACATTCTATTGTGTATATGTATTGTCTTTATGTATTATACTGTGTGTGTACATTAATTATTAAATAAATAAATAAATAAGTCAATATTTAAGTAGTTATCTAAATTGCTATTATAATATTGGTCAAATTGTTTGTTTGTTTGTTGTGAAAATTAATATTATAATTGTCAATTAGTTTGTTTGTTAAAAGTTACCTTTAGAAAGAACTTAACTGATTTAACAAATATTTTCACAGATTAAAGCCATCTTGCTGAATGACATAGGATATGATAATGGCGACTGAGCGTATAATGTCCTTTATTATCAAAAAGTCCTTTTCTCCAAATGTCTTTTCTTAGAATGACCTTTCTTAAAATGTCCTTTCTCAAAATGACTTTTTATCTTAATGTTCTTTTCTCAAATTGAAAAATATGAAAACATTAAAATGCATTGTATAACATTGATTTGTTATATTTGTTCACAAAAAAGTCAATTATAAGAACTGTAATAATTACACCACTAAAATAAAATTAAATTATTTTTCTAATCATTACTTTTGTTATTTATGGCAAGAAATTTTTGAGAAAGGACATTTGGACAAAAGGACATTATACGCTGAGACTGTTAATGGCATATATTATGTTGACTTCCAAACAGAGAGAGTGAACAATTCTGTTCTTTCTATGTATTTTATTCTGATGTATAAGCTATATTTCTGTAAAGTTTCATCAAAATTCGTTCAGTAATTTTTGTGTGAAAGAGTAACAAACATACATCCATCCACACAAACATTCACGTTTATAATAGTTTTAATACCAACACCTTAGTCATAGCCCTAAGCGAACCAATTGCATGAAAAAAAAATATAGCAGTAACATGTTTGTTTTCAATCTTTTTTATTAATAAATATGTTGCTTGGTATGCCCATACTTATTGTGACCAATGTGAACTTTACACTATAAACTACTCTAACAGCTACTACTAATAGACATGTTTAATTAGGTATTTGTTTCGTTTAAACATATTAGTGAGAAAGTATACATAGAAATCTATTGTAACTTTAATATACAGTTCCATTCTTGTGCTTAAATGCCAGATAATGCTTAGCCAAAGTCAGCGTAAAATGTTGTTTTGATTGTAAGTATGTATAAGGGGTACCACACCCTGACCAAATTACCAAACTGCATCCCAGAAAGTGTCAGAAATAATAAAACCAGCCTGTTACTGTATCACTGCAGAGCATAGGGTTATTCTCATACTGTGAAGGCACAAGTATCAATCACAATGCACAGCACAAGTTCAAGGTGGGTTGGCAACAAGCAAAGCAATAGCAAAGGTGGCACTTAAAATAGCTATGAGTCCGTGTTTCCACACAATTTTTTCTTTCACTGATGTCTGTGATGTCCAAGATAAACATAGAAAGTACCTACATAATTAAATGAAATGAAAAAACCACATTGATACTTGCTTGGATTTGAACCCATGAAATCAAGCAGGAGAGGCCTGGTTTTAGCCAAAGGACCACCACAACTAGTGTTAAGGGTTATAGTTTAATATCAAAATAAAGTAACAGGAGGCAATTAATGTATTATTAAATTTAACACAAACAACAGTAAAATATTAAATTTTATGGACAATAATGATTATGAAGTCAACGGAGTTCTGACATTTGATAAATATGCCAGTGACATTACACAAAGCATTTTTATAGCCTACTTGATTCATTAAAATGAGTTTTTTTATTATAATGCAAATTTAGTACAAAAGTTTAATAGCTACTTGGCCCTTCTAAGTATGTATTAAACTTTTTTAGTAAAATTGGACTTGGTAAAAAACAAAATAAACAACTGGAGACGGTGTTTGTAGTTTAAAGTAACTAAGAACAGAAGTTAAATTTCAATTAAAAAGAGTAGTTCAAAAGATTAACTTGGTTTTCTCTTGGTAATCATAAAGATGGCATTTAAGACAAAGAATACACATCATTTAACAAATTGGTGATGTAAATTATGTAGTCTTAAGGGGTTATTTGGATAAAGTCTGCAGAAAATTATCTATTTGCTATGCATACAGAGCCATGAGTTTGTACGGCATTATATGACATCAAATAAAGGGAAATATGAGCTAAGCAATAATAATAAATATTGGAAAACAATGGGCGCTTTCTGTTTCAGCAAGTAGGGAAACTGAAATTTTCTGTGTAATGGCAGCCTGCCAGTTCCGAAGAGCTACACATTGTGTGGAAAGTAGGTATTTGTGCAGTGGAATGATGCAGCTTTTGATTTTTCTCACATTTACAATGCAGTTGTATGGGTTTAAAGATCAACTTTGTATGAGGCTATGTGGAAATCCTTTCCTATATGTGACTGTATTGCAATGCTTGTGGGAACAATTTTTCAAGGAATGATAATGAACTCAGTTTAATATTGTCAGCATGTTTACAAAACTGAGCATTATAGAAAAACATTATTGATGTGGGCGTCAGAACAACATACATAAGGACACAGACAGCCAGACTTAACATAGCACAATTTTGTTTAATGTGAGGTCTTGCATGTTAGCCAGTTACTTGTAGGTAGTTTTCAGAAGACAATAGATATGGTTGATAGCATTCTTATAAGTATATGAGAACAAAAAATGGTCAGTGAGTCGTCATAGGGGATGTAGCAGCACACAAGTTAATGCCTATAAGTGAATTACACATACCGTGGAAGCAAGCATTATAAATATTGCTTACATACAAATGGTTAACATTAAAATACTCCGTATTGTTTGCTAATTAATTTATTGCTAAATAAGGATTTCTAATTAATAGTTTCAATAATGTTGATCTCATTTTAGGAACCTTATATTGTCACTTCAGCCATTTTCGAACAAATTGAGCATTCCCAAAATAGTGAGTTGGAAACATCGTTATACCTACGTTACGAACTTACGAGGCACCTATTACGTAGATACTTTTTATTCTAATGCGTAACGGCGATAAGATTATGGAATATAACGTTATTGGGAAGCAAATGCAAATGTCGCGATTGTCCTGTTATTCCATCTGTAATCACGCTGCAACGAATTGGCAATTATAAACGTGGAACTGAATAAGTAACTGTTAAACATTTCGACAGTTAGAAGCAGAAAAATGAATCTAATAAGAATTTCATATTGCCTGTAATGTCTTTGGACAATACAAATACCCGTTAATTATATTAAATATAATTATAAAATACTTACTTTCAGTCGCGTAAGATTTCCATCTCGTGCAGCGTTGAAAACGACTGTTTTGAAATCCATGATGGTTCTCTTTGCTTCGTAAAAAAACTCACAAAAACAGAAAACCACTTCAGGAACAGCACTTTCTTCTGAATATAATCATTGAAAATACACTGTATCACGATAAAACAAAGCAACCAGTCAGTTTATTTCAAAACACTTCGACACTGCAAACTCCGACGCTCAACAAACAGCTGCAGCGCGACGACGATCTGCCAATTAATGTCACAATTCTGCCATTATTTTAAAAATAACCACAGACAAAATAGATTCACGCTTTCCTTTTTTATATTGGTGACCGAGATTGGAATACGAGTCTTTTTGAATAACCTCATTCATACATGGCCGCAATCTTGGATTTTGATTTCCGCCCCATATTCTGCATGACCAAATCTCAAATACTCAGAAAATGACGAAAAATAGACTTCCAAAAAACGACTACAAAGTGAAAAACAACTTTCTTTTCCGAAGTCGGTGTCAAATCGGGGAAAACAATAAGTACCAAAGACACCACAGAAAGTTATTTTTGAATTTTTGGCGTCTTTGAGTAATCGGTGTAAATACATAAAAAAAACAAAATACCAATCGAATTGTTAACCTTCTCCATTTTGGGAAGTCGGTTAAAAACAAAGTCCCCCACCGCGTCTGTCTATCAGTTCGCTAAGCTCAAAAACTACTGAATTGAACGGTTTTTCATGCAGTTTTCACCAATACACCGAGTGATTCATTAGGAAGGTTTAGGTATATAGTTTGTTAAGGATTTGTTTAAATTGATTGAAATATCTAAATAGATTGTCCCAGCGCTAACAAAGAAAATTTGGTTCAAATAAATATCACTAGTTGGCGTAATATACATCGATTTGTTATTGAATTGTGTAATGTGTAAAGTTAACATTTTCTAGAATTGATCATAAAAATTGTGTTGTTTAATCAACTCTCAGCACAAAATTATGGAATATGGGCTCTTTATTCACATTTCAAATATTATTTGAACGAATCATTTAAAATTGATTCCAATTCATAGCGCGGTTTTAAATGTCTGAGGCATGCCACTCGATTTTTTTAATTTGCACTGTAATACATTTTGGTACAACGAAATCGTAAAAACGTGCAAAAACGTAATAAAACAAATCGTTACTGTATTTAATGAAAAATATAGTCACGAACCCAGACCCTGCTAACACCATCTATAGCCGTGGAACGAATCCGAACGCGATCGACGTACTTATAAAAATAACCAGTATAATCAGACCAAAAACGCTAGTACGTCGGCATGGTTTCTTTGTATGGGATGAGGCATATGTATTATCTTATCTGTATTTGCAAGAAAAACGGAATATTTATATGTTTTTGAAGTGAAAACTTCTTAAGCCCCGTTTTGATTTGAAACTCGATGAAACGGAATAACCGACATTAAAAAAGACTACATACAATTATTAATACTTGTACATCTATCATATTCTTATAGGATTTAACGTGCAAGAGAATGAGATAGAATAAAGTGATTTTCTTTTAAAATCTTTCAATTCTACGGCTTCTACAGCATGTGAACAGCACTTTTTATTTGGCTTCTCGTAGGTCAATCCATGTGATTGGCTTCTTTTTAACCGAGCGATCCTGTAGAGACTAAGTGAACAGCACACACGTTTTTTTTTTATCTATACATCTTCTACAGTTGGCACAACCGCCCGACTAAATTGCCCTTGGTCGCAAGCGCATACGGGAGGTATGCGCTTGCGATCAAGAGCAATTGGAACCAAGGCTTTTGGAAGATTAATTAATTTTGGTTGGTGAACCACCGTCTACATGATATTTTCGGTCGTTACACATCTTGGACTGGTGGTTGTGCGACTGTTTAAAAGCTCTCCTATTGTAGGCACAGATGAGTGTATCAATCGCATGCATTTGTAAAATTTCCTCGTAACAGCAATCAAATCGGACCGACAGCAACTGCTTGCAAGCACATGTAACTACGAGTATATTGCATTTACGTGTGTTTTCACGGTACGGCGAGCATGTGGTACCAGCATAAGCGGAAATTCAAATGTCATGTACAACGGATGTCGAGTCTACCAACCTAAATAATTTAAAACATCGACTGATATTCTCGATGTGGGATTTACTGAAAGATTGAGTCTAAACTATCCTTAAGGGTATTATGTTCCGAGGTCTAAACTTACACTCTTGTAGACCAGCAATGGACAGTGTACAATTTGTCGATTTATAACAATTTCGAGAATGCCATTCTTGTGATGTGATGAATGATGATGGATGACATGACAGCCGAACAAAAATTACGGCGTGGATTTATGGTTAAAAATTTTGCGAAAATCTGTTGACTGTTTCTCGAAATAGGTACATGATAAAGTAAAATTAAGCACGTTATTTGCATGGTGATTGATAATTTTAAATAAAAGTTATAAATGTTAATATAATGACCGATAATTCAAAAGTTTCGAGGCAAAGTTTGTGCATATCATTGTCGTTAGCGCGTAAGTCGGGCTCTCCGGTGTTTGGTGTGTTATAGCAGTGGCGGTCGGTGTTATAGGAGATGGTCCCGATGGTGTTAGCAAACGGATCGAAAGAAAACTATATTTGATTGTGTATACTGGAGATATTGCAGTAGATTTTTATTAAGATGTATCCTGCTACGCGGCACCCGGCGGCCGCGGTAAGGGTTTGTGTTGTTTTTCTATCTTTCATTGCCTTTCAACTTCATATAAATATCTGTCATAGCAGAAGTTTAACTCTACCAAGTTGCTTTTGAAGTGATGACTGTTTATAGTCCATTATTATTTGTCACTGTTTGTTCAGGGACCTCAGCCGCCAGCAGGACCAATTAAATTTACAATAGCAGACACATTAGAGCGTATAAAAGAGGAATTCAACTTTCTACAAGCTCAATACCATACGTAAGTACATGTCCAGTTTTTATTTACATTGCTAACCGATTCTAGTTTGATCTGTTTCTATTCTTAACCATTATCTTATCTTGAGATTATTCATTGTTTACAGTTTGAAATTGGAATGTGAGAAACTAGCCGGAGAGAAGACGGAAATGCAGAGGCATTATGTTATGGTAATTAAACTTTTATGTTGCCAAAGATAAAGAAAGTTTATTTGTGAACAAATACCTTTGTTAAGTCAGAAATAAATAAGGATAGGATAGAAACTAAGATAATAATTATTCAAATATTTAATGTTTGGGTAAGATAACGATGTAGGTTAAGTTTTTATACTCAAACAGTAATATTGATCAAGTTGTGAAATTAAGTCAATATAGAAACTTTGTCACGATAAACACTAAGTTGTTATTACCTATGTCATTAATATTATCTTGATTGTTATTTTGTTATTTGAACTTCGGTGATTGAGTAAACTTAATTTTTCCAGCGACACATGAGTAACACACTTTCCAATATGTTAAATGGTTGCTAAATTGTATTTAGTACATTGTCAAAGTTTTAGTCATACAGTTAGCAATTCTTTTATTGCTTTTCTTTGTAAACTATAAGATGTGACCTAGTTAAAACAGTGTATGTAGGCCATTTTTACGAGGAAAATTAAGATAGATGTATTAATAAAGGTGATAATTGTTTGCCCATTGTTATCAAATAATGGAGCTGATTAGTTGATATTAGTTTGATAAAATAATGGACACATTAGTCTTCACTGTATTTAGAAACTTCAGAGGAGACCCTGAGGCATCAAGAGTTTATGGATAGACTAATGGATCGAAAAATTAAAATCATAATTATAGACAAAATAAATAAATAAATATGGACATTTCACAAAAATACCAATAAAAAATGTTATGCTTTAAAACAACACTGTTTTTGGCTCTTTGCTGCACCAAAATGGATCATTTAAGCAGTGCATAGGACCTGGCTTGTTTTTCCTGTTTTAAAGAATAATATGAATAATTATTTCTATTTCCTTTACAGTATTATGAAATGTCTTATGGTCTCAATGTGGAAATGCATAAACAGGTAAATATCAAACTCAAAAACTGGTGTTGTATTTTTGTTGTAAGTAATAATCTAAAACAATATATTTTGTATTTACAGACTGAAATAGCAAAGAGACTCAGTGCTATTATTGGGCAGGTTCTCCCATTCCTAGCACAGGAGCATCAGCAACAGGTTGCTTCCGCAGTGGAACGAGCTAAACAAGTCACCATGTCCGAACTGAATGCCATCATTGGGGTAAGCTACCTTACATGTTACAGTAGATTACATATCTATATAAAATGCAATTAATATTAAATATTTATTCATCTTAAAGGCTTGTATAGTGTTATGAATAATATCATTAATTTAGCCCATTAATTATTTTGCTTATTTATTTTATTTTATTTTATAAAACTAGGATAAATTGTTATCCACACATAAAAATATATGTATCAATCTAAAAATATGCTATGGATTAACTTTTCCATTATTTTTTATACTTTATGGCAATTATTGAATGAATAAAATATATTTTCACTCTGCGAATACTGCCAAAATTATGTTTGATTATCAATTTGGCATCACAATATTATTTCGATATGAGTCCTAAGAAGTGTTATGTCCATAGCACTGCATCTGCTGATAGTAATATGGTCATTCTTATCAACTAAGTATTTTATTACCTGGAGCAATCAAGCTGTACCTACTTATTAATCTGCACCTTTACGACATCTGTGGCTCTTGATTGTAAAGCCCCAGACAAAATTCCTACTTTCTAATTTAGTTGAAGCGATGACCTGCATTCTCTGAAAAGTGCAATCAGTACTTAGTAAAGATTTTTACTACAAATTGCACAGTTCAGTTGCATTTATCAAGCAGATTTTTGTTTGTCTAAAGTGGAAAAAGGGCCATAGGTGATGCCCTAATATTATAGTTTCTGTAGAGTAAATTATTGCTGTATAAAATTACAATTTTAAAACCTGTACCATACATTCAATATAAATCCTATTAAGTAATAGTGAAGAAATATTAGTGAAACATTCAGAAGGCAGTTATGTTAGTGTGAGGAGGTTATGTACACCAGCATACATATATATTGTTAATGTTGTTCACAGCAACAACAACAACAGGGTCTCCAGCATCTGCTTGTAAGTCAAGATATACAGTGCTTGGTACATTGATATATGTTGTGATTAACATTTTGCATTATTTTATGTTGCCACTTTAATTTCTTTTCAAATTACAACTCACCAAAATTCTCATGTTGGCTTTTGCATTCTCATCCCATTTTCTATAACGTGTTTTTATTGGTTAGGCTTTTTTATTCATTGTCTTTTAAGCACACATCAATCTGGTGTTTCCATGTGCTAAACCCACAGATTCTTAGTTTTCAGGGATTTTTTTCACTCATATTGGACTCATGCATGCTCAAATTAATGGTGTTCAAAATGGTGAATATCACCTATCTTATATTTCAGAAACATATATCTTTCATAATCCCTGTTCAGAAACGCAATATGGCCTTAATGGTTATGAATATTGTGCAACAATCATGGCTTCAACATACGATTATAATCACAATCGTCTTGGTCGTCATACACCTTGATTGCTGTAATGCCATCAAATGCAAAAATTAATCGCAATAAAGCGATACCAATCAAGAGAATGCACAAGCTAGCACAAACACAAGCGGACGTTTAACATAAGTTATATGTCACAATAATTGGAAAAACTAATTGGACTTCAATGTTTTATAATCACACCTCCTAACTTCACGTTTTCATTGTATGCAAGCACAAGTCGCGTAGATGTTGCATCTAACATGCAATACTTAGTGCTTTATGATGTGTACGCCATATTTATATTATACATTTGTTTTTTAATTTCTAATTATAATGACGAATGAGATTTACGCATCGTCGCTAGTAAATCAGTTTCTTTAGTTATTTTGCTATCAACGTGATCTTATCAATCTGTGTTCAACATGTTGGTAATAAAATAAGCGAAAAATATAACGTTGTTTTAATGCTATGATGATGTATATATTTATAATTCTCACATCTAAATTTGGAGTTTAAAATTATACCCTTGAAAGAGTTTGTAAATGAAATTTAGTATATTTAAGTGTAATTACTTTGTAATAAATTAATCAATTAGCTAGCATTAATTATTTTATTAGTAGTTTTTACTGAGTTTTAATTAATATTATGCGCACGCTTCTATCATTAATTAATTGGAAGTTTTATTACTTCCTGAGTCTAAATAATTAAATTATAGTGTGTTCTAATAGATTCTTGCTTCATATTTGTGTTAACACATCTATTTTTTACTCTAAATTTATATGGTTATTATTTCACAGTCCTTTGTGTTCATAACTTTATAGATGTAGCTGCAAATTAGAAAATGAATGTGTAGAATCTTATAAAGTAGGGCATTGTTATGCACTGAGCTCTCTATGATTTGATTCATGACTTTAATAAAACATGCTTGTATCAGATAAAATATATATAACACTTATACTTAGACTATGGCTCACAGTGGGAAGGGATTATCACCATTCACAATCACATCTAAGACATGAGCCAAATCGTGAATGGAAGGATGTATCGGTCTCCTGTTTCAACAAATATATATTATCATTAATTCCTGCTCTTTGGATCTGCATGATATCTGGGGACAATAGTTATTGAACTATTGCCTTAAATCAGTTTAATAATAGTGTGTAATGTACATAAACATATTAGCAACCATGACATGGGACTTTAATCCTCCTTGGTTTCATAAAATGCTCATTGATCCCTTATTGGAAAATCTGTTGTCAAATCCCAAGTTATTTAGGATGATTGGCTCAATCTAAATACTACCTGAGATTCGTCAGCGGAACAAAAAAATAACATACCTTTAGAGCCTGGGGCTTAACTAGTCTTCATATTTTAAGTCATTCCTACATAGATATTAATTTTACGTCTGTTTTCACTAACACTATTCACTTACCTAAATAAATGGCTAAATATTATTTGTACTGTTAGATTTTGAACTCTAGGCCATGATGCGAGAGTTGAAAATTCAATAGTGCGGTTTTGTTTAGGCATTTATTTAGGTCGCATATTGTTACTGAAATTTGACATTATACAGGGGGTTTTTGACTGATCCAAATATTTT
Organism: Orthosia gracilis; assembly: GCA_947562075.1. Taxonomy (NCBI): domain Eukaryota; kingdom Metazoa; phylum Arthropoda; class Insecta; order Lepidoptera; family Noctuidae; genus Orthosia; species Orthosia gracilis. Next base: position 45,546,410 of record OX387271.1, on the reverse strand, counting down.
AAGTCATCTCTCATTGGTACATTACGTCACCCCACCTTACTAACAGTCCCAGTAACACATATACTGGTTCCAATATGAATGTTCTCTGTAGCAGCAAATCCATGCGAGTGCGGGGCTGACGCACGGCGTGGGCGGCGCGGGCGGGCTGCTGGGGGCCGGCGGGCTGCTGTTCGCGCCCGGCGCCGGGCCCCCCCCGCCGCCGCACTTGCCGCCGCCGGCGCACAAGGTAAGCTTGTAGTACACTTCACAAACACATGCGAGTGCGGGGCTGTCACACGGCATTCTCCTGGGGGCCGGCGGGCTACTGTTCACGCATGGCGCCGGCCCCCCCCCCGCCGCCGCGGGGCTGTCGCACGGCTTTGGCGGTGTCTATAGCTTCTAACTCAATTTTCATTATCCAGGTGGAGCTCCCGCCTCCCGCAGACATAAAGCCACCAGTCCTGCCGGGCGGGCCAGCGCCTCCCCCCTTGCTGCCCGGCCAGCCGCCGCCCCGGGACGATGACCGTCTCGGCTCTAGAGGGCATCCACAGGTTGGTTGTATTCTCCTTCTTTTAGCTGTTATTTTATACTGATGTGACTAAGTTCCTTTAGTTCCTATGTGCACGGACGATCAATCAATATGCTATGCTGCGCTGAGTTATGTTGAGCTCAGCTGTGCACATAGTAAATCTAACAATATGATTCTGTCGAGATCTGATATGCCTTGAATGCAAGTGCTAAGAGCGAGCGAAATATACTGCCCTTGATAAGGTCCGATTCAGGACCTATCGGTCCCTGTTGTGATTCAAACAAAGCGTACCCTCTCAGAGCAGCATCTCATCCCTATTTTATGAGCAAGCGAATATTTTTTTAAATAGAGCTTAACATAACTCAGCTGGTAAGTGACACAAAGGCTAGCAACACTAATAAGTCACATTACCTTTCCGTGCTAAAGCAAAGGCGCTCAGTGTCCCCACACGAGCGCGAGCAGAAGTACCGGCCGCGCTCGCCGACGGAGCCCGAGGCGCTGGACGTGAAGCGACGGAAGGAGGAGAAGGTACTCGGCCATGTGAGTCTATGTAGTGTATGTGTCGGCTTCCAAACCTTCCTTGTTGCTTTTTGTGTTCTTTCTCTCTATCCTTGTGTTTGATTTAGGCGGTTGTTGCTTGGTTAATGATTTTAGTGATTATATCGGGATTGAAATCAAATAAAACTAAATCTTTGTTACATATGCATACATAATAGTAGATATCTTGTGTAGGAGAATGACAACATGTACAGTACAAATATTTTCATAATGACCCTCGGCAATCATCGCATTTCCGAATACAAACGAATACTAATTTCTATACCCATCAATTATAAGATTTATCGTGTTTAATCATTTGAATTCAGAACAAAGTACTTTATTGTTTTTTTTTTGTTTTGATTTCCTTGTGAACTATACAGAGCTGTAATACTATTTGCCTTTAGCTGTTTTCCTCCCATTTTTATAATAAATTACATTAAGTTAAAAGAGTATTAATTACTCTATATACTTCCAAGTTGATTGAGGGCGTCCGGTCTGCACTAAGTGCAAAGAGCAACTGATACAAATCCGACGACTGAAGAAACACGAAGTTTGCCGGTTGTATTGTACATAGATGTCTCGTTTTATTGCTCCAAAGGATTATAATAATGGCATCGATTTGGTGCCGAAAATCCAAAAATGATGCCGTAGTCTTATGGGGACAATAGTCGGGCATGCATACCGCAATTACATAATTCCGGAATTCCGTGACAATTTTTCTGATATTTCTATTCCGGAGTTGATAGGGGTAATACCGAAATACCGATATTCATAATTGTATGATATTTTAATTATTATTTATGTCAATGTTAAGACTGGAAGGAGATTATGTGGTATGAAATGTACGTGACACGTGATACATACTACGATTCAAATATCGTTTTTAATTCATATAATTAATGTTTAATTCTATTGTGTGCAGCATTCCTGCTGCTGCTGGCAATCTCCGAACTACTGGTCTAGCACTCTGCTTCTTGGCTGGCTAAAATGCGTGTCCAGTGTGACACCGTTCCGCCCACGCCAAGGAAGTAGTGCACTTTACGATACATGCACACCTCCAAGCACCAACACATTATTCCCATAGTATCTGACCTTCCGTGGTCTACATGGAAGTCCCTGAACCGCCTCAGAACCCTGGTAGGAAGGTGTAACTCCAACTTCGCAAAATGGGGTTACCTCGTCGGAACAGCGGCCGGGTGTGCATGAGGTGCTGAGTCGCAAATCCTGCTCCACCTTCTGTCCTGTCCTCTGTGCCCCAAAATGCATGAATCATAGGGATGTCTAATTAATTAAAATAATGTTTTTTTTTTTGTATAATCCATATAAAATATATAATAATAATCCGTATAAGCATAATGTAAATACCAAAACAACTGAGCAAGAACCGTCTGTTCCAACTGCTTGTTCATACAGATGCTTTGTCCAGATGTAAATATATTGCTGATAACGATGGCTGTAACAATATTTGTCAATTAATATTATTGCTGGAACCTTAAGAGAAACTTAAATAAATACCTTTATTAATTGTTTAATTACATTTCTAGGACAGCGACGCTGAAAAAAGTGATCAAGATCTTGTAGTTGATGTGGCCAATGAGGTAAGGTGGTAACAACTGTGTTTTCTGTAATGTTCACAATATTTCAAGGCTGTGAATTGTATGTTTTTGAGATGATTTTCCTGTTTTTGTTTGAAGTGCAATATGTTTAATGATAAGTATTTTATTTCTGCACGTTTTTTGAGATTATGGCTAGTATTGAAGGCTATGTGTGACTAGGGAATGTTCATGACAGGCTCAATCAGTTTGACCAAGAAGATCCTTGAATTTTTACAAATTGATTTGTCTAGACCATTATCACTGAAAAAATGTCTCTAAGCCTCAATTTACATTGCCGCGGAATGGAATCGAAGCGAATTTTTGCAACGGAATTGTACATAGCATAATGAAATTTTTGTCAATTGTATAACGGTTCGTGATGACCTTTTGAAAACAGCTTGTAGACATGGCTAAGAAGTGAGATGGGCCTATATTTCTTTAGTAGGGCATTGTCACTCTTCTTGCAGAAGAGTACCACCACACCCGTGCACCATGCCTATGGCGTTTTTTCCTCAAGTATGACGGCATCAAACAGCTTCTGAAGGGCCTTAAATACTGGTTTTGCACCCGCCTTCCGGAGTTCGGTCGTAACTCCAATATGAAACAGCTTAAGAACAACAAGGCACCCGGAGTTTCAGAGCCATCCTAATTTCATACAGGCTTCGGTATAGTGTCGGGTCAATCTAGCTCTATGGTCATTTGCTAGATTCGCGACGGGTTTACTGGTTGACGTGTACAACTGCCCATAGAATCTCTCGATCTCCCTCAGAAGCTCCAGTTTGGCGGATACGGTCCTGCCATCATCGGTATTCAGTTTCGTGAGCTGGCTCTGCCCAATAGACAGATCCCTTGCAAAGACCTTGGAGCCTGTATTCCGCTCAATCGCTTCTTTAATACTTTTGGTATTAAAGCGGCGGAAGTTGCTTTTCAAGGACTTTTAGATCCGTCTATTTAGTTGCCGGTATTTTAACGCATCGTCTGAAGACTGCAGGATCATCTTACGCCACTCTTTTATGAGCTTGAGAGTAGGATCAGATAGCTTTTTGTTCCTATCTATACGGCGGGTATTGAAAAAAACCCATCGCTGTATTCGACCACGGAGCTCTCTAGGCACTCGAAACAATTCTGGAGTTCGAGCTGAAAGGTTTGTTCTGGACGGAGCGTAGACTTCATCAGTCGAGACCTTTCAAGCTTGATATTAATGTTCAATGTGCCTCTTACCATATGTGTGAACATATGTGGTGATTGCTGCCGGTTTTCGTCGAATTGATAACAGAGACATCATTCGACATTTGCTTCTTGGTTGACATGATGAAGTCGATCTCGTTTTTAGTTGCACCATCGAGGTTTTGCCAGTTCCACTTCCTGAAGAAGCTTTCTGAAGAAGTTCATCATGTAGAGGCCCTCCTTCTCCATAAAACTGGCCAGTAGGTGACCCCGGTGGTTCCGACGTCCAAACTCCAAATTGCCCCACTTGCAGCACATCCTCGTCTCGTTTGCCCAGTTTCGGGTTGAAGTCCCCCATGACAACCATATATCATACATGGTCTCTACCTCGTTGTCGGGGTGTGCCGAGGTCGGGGCGTAGACCTGTGACCTTCAGCGAATATCTTGCGGATATTCTGAGTATAAGGTACGCCACTCTAGTCGACACACTCGATCTTCACCACGTTGTTCAACAAGGGACTTGTGGACGATAAACCCGACACCATCCGGGTTCCGGTTGTCGGGGTATGCCGGTCACCCTTTCGGAAATAGAGCAGGTTACCGGATTTGAGGATTATCGAGTCCTCCCCCTCTCTTCGGATTTCAGATAACCCTAAAGAATTGAGCAGGTACCGATGCAGTATTCTCCATCGTAACCTGCTCAATTCTTTAATCGGGTCCACTCCGGGGATTCTTCGCATTTCTTGCCACGCCATCGCCTCGACCGCTACCGTAGTCGAGGGTAGACAGGATGCCGGGCACTCGGTGCCGTTTTTTCTTTTTGCTATTATTTTTGGTTGGCTGGGAGGTAGGGGGGTTGCCGTAATACAGTTCGGATAGTTTATTTAAATTACACTGCTATTTTTAATTGTAATAAGCACTACAGTTTGATCCGCAGTCCAAACCGTACAGATCCATCTGCGGATTGGAACGCAGTCCCAGATGCGCGGTCCGAACTTTACGCGTGCAGGGTGCTAATATGAGCCTGAAATTGCCGCCAGATTATTTAACCAGAATTTACTTGGCGAGTAGGCAATACAGGTCACGTTATTACACAGTGAAATTCAATGAGATTGAAATTGCCGCCAGATTATTTAACCAAAACTTACTTGGCGAGTAGGCAATACAGATCACGTTATTACACAGTGAAAGTAAACAACTATCAATTTAATTCATAAGCATTGATTAAAGTTATGAAGCATATAGCATTCCAAAAACTTTACTCTTGATTATACATTATAAGCTACAATTTCATGGTTGCAGGAGGAACGAGTCTCGCCCAGCGTGCGCACGGAGGGCGGCGAGCGCACAGAGAACGGTCCGCGGCCGCCCTCCAGGTCTGGCTCCTCGTCCAGTCGCTCCACCCCCAAGAGTTCCAAAGACGTGAGTTGGTTACTTTCCGATCTTTTTCATTATTAATTAAACCTATTTTTAAGTTTAACCCAGTAGCTGAGTAACACGATAAAACAAAATTCACGAAATCTGACTACCCTTCCACTGACCAACCGCGGCAAGCGTTTCTTAACCTTGAAGATAGAACTGTACGGCTGTAATTATATAACTTTAATTTTAATTAGTCTGTCAGTCCAATAGCATACTTACTACTGCTTATTCTCCAGGAGAAACCGGGCACGCCGGGCAGCAAGCACGCGCGCGCACCCACGCCCACGCGCGGCGCGTACGGCTTCCCCGCCTACGCCGCGTACCGGGGGCCTGCGCCTGCGCCGCCGCACCCCATGCACTACGACCAGCACCACAGGACCAATGGCATCGCGCCCGCTAAGCCGTACGTACACATTTTTACTTTATGTATTTTTATTTATTATTACAAGGGACTTAAAACATAACTAGCGAAATGTGGGTGTACTATACATTCACTTAACTTAATAAATACAAAATTACAGAGACATAGTGATGTTTTAAACTTATGCATTTCGTGATTCGTGGTGCAAAGAACGCTTTATGTAAATCAACCAAACCATAACTATGTTCAAAATACAAAAGCAGCAATAGCCTCCAGAAAGTGATTGCTGACAGGCATGATGGTAACCCTAGTACTGTAGTACTAACATAGGTTATAAGCTAGTGACCCGCCGCGTAATAATAATTTGCCAATAACCATCTGGAATAATGGACCTTTCAATGGGTGAAAGATTTTTTCAAATAGGTGTAGTGGTTCCAGAGTTTACCCTTCAAGTATCAACAACAAACTCACAAAACGGGGCTCTCTCTTTATAACATTAGTTAAGATTTTGTTACTAACACTAAATATCATATGTATTGTATTGTGTAGACTTTGTTGTCTGAAGATAAATAAATAATTATTATAATAATAAAATGTTGCTTTCTCCCATCAGTCAAGTACAGCATGTTCCCACCGACAGAGCCTACTCGTACCACTCGTCTGGTGGGCCCCTGCAGGCCGTGGGCTTCCCGGCCGACGCGCTGGGCGGCGCCGGCGTGCCCCGCGGCGCCCGCGCGGTGGCCGCTCTGCCGCACGGGGAGGTGGTCTGTGCGGTGGCCTTGTCGCTGGCGGGCAGCTCCAGGCATGCCTACACAGGGGGCAAGGGCTGTGTCAAGTTATGGGATATAAGCAACCCTGGCTCGCCGGCTGCGTTGGAACCATTGTCGCAGCTTGATTGTTTGGTGAGTTTTTTTTTTGTTGAATTGTTATTTTTACATTTGGTGTTGTTCAACAGGATTCTGCCAATGAATAACAGAATGCGAACCTCTTCAAAATCGCAGATACTTGAATATTTTATATCGAAAAGCACTTAATACAGCTTTCTCATGGTATCGGAAAACAGAAAGACTGCCTTTAACAAAACGCGTATATTTTGAGATCAAATGAATGGCTAAACGGCGAAAATGTGTATGCAAAAAAAACTAATGCCCCTTGGAATACAAGCTAAATGTAATTATTTTGAATGATTTCAGCAAAGAGACAACTACATTCGCTCAGTGAAGCTGCTGCCGGACGGGCGCACGCTGATCGTGGGCGGCGAGGCGTCCAACCTGTCCATCTGGGACCTGGCGGCGCCCACGCCGCGCATGCGCGCTGAGCTCACGTCGTCCGCGCCCGCCTGCTACGCGCTCGCCATCAGTCCTGACTCGAAGGTAACTACAACCTGTCCATCTGGGACCTCTAACTTCAATTAGAAGATGATGATATTCCGAAAAATATGTCAGCCAAAGCGTTCCCCAGCTTTTATAAATGTTGCCCTCGTTTTGGGTCTCGCTGCAGTTCGGTAAAAAATAAATACTTTGTCTAGCAATTAAGAAAAATTGTCATTATTATGTACTCGTATTAAAATGCGTATTATTTTACAGGTGTGCTTCAGTTGTTGTTCAGACGGAAACATAGCGGTATGGGATCTCCAGAACCAAACATTAGTTAGACAATTCCAAGGTATGTATAAATCTTTAAATTCAATTTTGATTGGTTAAAATATTAAGACGAAGATATGTAGAGGTATAAAGATGTCTAAAAATCATAAAATCACAGCCTTTTAAGTATAACCACTCATAGAACTCGTAAATTTCATTAAGAAAATAAGAGATGTTGATTGTGGACTGGCATGACGATAATAATGACCTACCTATATTCCTAAAACTTCTAACATAACTTGCAACTTCTAGGAAGGTGGACCATCAGCGACATACCTGCAGTCCTCAACTATAAAGAACAACAAAATCATCATTTCTTTGCCGTCATCTTCGATTTCGATTTTTTTGACAAATTTTCGGTATTAGCACACCCAAAAATCATGAAAATATTTTTTGTGCAATCTACTTTCATAGTTATTTATTTATTTATATATACTTTATATAGTTATATTCCCCACCAATACCCAGGTATGTTGGTCCCCAGGTCACACAGATGGCGCATCGTGCATAGACATCAGCGGCGACGGCACGCGGCTGTGGACGGGCGGGCTGGACAACACGGTGCGCTCGTGGGACCTGCGCGAGGGACGCCAGCTGCACCAGCACGACTTCTCCAGCCAGATCTTCTCGCTGGGATACTGTCCCACTGGTAAGTGTTATGGTATATAATACCTCGAATCAAATCATAAGACTTGTGTACGACGAAGACTTTTTTGTAGTTCGAATATAGCGGTATAGATGCCGCCGCACTCTTCACTTCAAAAAATATTTTGAATCGGCTGCTAAACTGGGTAAAAGGGGACTGAAAGACTGGATCGTTTTGTGTTGAAGAAGAGAGAAAATCCTTAAAAATCTATTGAATGCTTCGAAATTGCTACTTCCTTTCACCTGGCATCATCTAAGGGTTTCTTCCGACCGCTGACATTATATCTATGTTTAATATTAATTTTCTCTTTCAGGTTCATGGCTAGCAGTAGGCATGGAGAACTCCCACGTAGAAGTGCTGCACGCAGGCAAGCCGGACCGCTACCAGCTGTTACTGCACGAGTCGTGTGTGCTGTCGCTCAAGTTCGCGGCCGCCGGCAAGTGGTTCGTCTCCACAGGGAAGGATAATCTACTTAATGCGTGGCGTACGCCTTATGGAGCTAGTATATTCCAGGTATGTTCTTCAGAATTATAGACACTGTTCCTATTACTTTCAGAATCAAGAAAATAAGTGAGCTGCAGAAGATAAAGATAAATTTTGATATGTCCATTAATGCTGTCCCTATTTCTCTCTTCATTCGTATCCCTTCAATAATAAACCTGTCCTTGTCATGATTCTTTTTACATTAAAATTGAGGAACTCCAACGAGGAAGCCGCAAGACCAATCTGGAGATAAAAAATGTCCCTAAAGTTGTAAAAGAAAATAAAGACGACTTAATAAAAATGGTTACTTGCTTATCGAACTCCATTTTTTTTTTTTTATTATTTTTTTTTAATATGCTGCAACTATCACACAACGCCGTCTAGTCCCAAGCTAAGCAGAGCTTGTGTTATGGGTACTAGACAACTGATAAACATACTTATATATTTCTAAATACATACATATTATAGATAAATTACACCCAGACACAGAACAAATGATCATGCTCATTACATAAACATTTGTCCTGGGTGGGAATCGAACCCACGACCTGCGGCATAGCAGTCAGGGCCACTAACCACTAGACCAACAGGTCAGTCAAATCATCATTGATTGTAATGTAGTGACAAGGGATATTAAAGATATATATCGAATACAGAATAAACGATCGAACACTAAAAACAGTACAATTATACTGGAAATGGGCTCAACACTTCTTAAAACGGAATTCCTTAAGACGACGAAAGAATTCAACAGGAAAAACACAGGAAAAATCTGCGCGAAACATTTAGGTTTTAAATCAGAAGAAAATACCCGATTTTTTGTGTCAGAACAATTGACCAAAATGGGTTCAAGATTGTACTTTTTGGCCAGAGATCTGACAAAAACCAGAGAGTACAAGTTTTGCTGGACTGCTAACGGCAAATTTTACGTCAAGACAGACGAAAACTCGCCCACTATAATTATGAAAAGCGAATCGCAGGTTCACCACCTAATGCAGCAGAAATGACTGGACAGTGTTTTCTTACTGCGGTGGTTACGTTGGACTGTTTGTGTCTACTTGTTATTGTTGTTGTGGAATTCCCTGCTGGAGTCTGTGTTTCCCGATAGCTACAATCTAGGGGTCTTTAAGTCAAGAGTGAATAGGTTACTTCTAGGCAAGCGTGCTCCACCGTCGACCACATCGTCGCTTACCATCAGGTGAGATAGTGGTCAAGCGCGAGCCTATAACAAATAAAAATAAAAAAATATTAAAAAAAACTAAGTTGCTGGAAAAAAAATTAAATTGCTTTGTTTAATTATTTTTAGTCATGTAAAAAAACTGCGCTCACTCACACACAGAAATTCAATCTTTAAGTGTAAAATAAGTATCATTACCCCTCACTACACTCACACTATGTACACAATAACCTTTCACATCACTCACACACCCAGTCGCAATTTAGTTATGTATTTAGTTATGTACCTTTCCAACAATTTTAGTTATGGATAACACCCTCCAAGTATTGAATGAAATTGATAATACAGAGATTGCCCAAGCTTATGAATGTTCACCTCAAGAAGTCACCAAATTATTAAGAGTGAAACCATCAGGTATCACAATTGTATCTCAAAATAATATAGTAAGTATTTATTCCAACTTCAATGACCTTCAACTTAACCTAACAAATTTAGAGATTAAAATTGACATAATAATACTAAGCGAGTGCAGATTAAACCCTAACAAATTAATACCAGAAATACACAACTACTCATCCTACCAAACGACAAACCATTTAAATAAAGCGGGCGGAGTGGTCACGTACATTAAAAATACACACAACACCATAGTAAATGAAGTGATACTTTCACAAGCATCCTGTTTACAAATTAGCATCAACCTTGACTTAATTATTTTGGCAATCTATCGATCGCCCTCTACGTCAAATACCGATGAGTTTATTTTCTCTTTTAATCAACACATTGCTACAATTAAATCCGATAAAAACATAATAATCATTGGCGATATAAATATTAATTTAGTATGTAATCAAGACGAGCAAGTTGTTGATCGCTCAAGAAGGTTAAGTTATTTAAACATGCTGTCAATGCACGGGTTGCTGCCGCGTCACACACTGCCTACCAGAGGGAAAAACTGCCTTGACCATTTTATCCTAAAGTTAAAATCAACACGCAAAACTGGAACTATAGCTATTATCAACACTACTATAACCGATCACTTTATGTTTTTTTTTAAACTATCTGACCAGGAATATAAACATAAGAGCACCATCACACAAACTACGGTAAATATGGAGAACGCATTGGAATATTTAAAACAAAGTAACCTTCAAAATCTTTTAGACCTAGATGACCCTAATATACTGACCGATTCCCTTATAAATATATTACAAACAAGCCTTATCTCTAGTACTCTAACTAAAATAATTCCTGTGAAATATAGGCTGCTTAAACCATGGATGACCATTGGATTACTTCGATGCATTCGAAATAGGAATGACATTTAAAAAAGACTTAAGACAGATCAGTATAACGAAATATTACGAGTCACATAAAGAAGATACCGTAATTATTGTAACTATATCATCAAAAAACAAAAGCAAACTTATGATAGAGAGCGCAAGCACAGAAAAATCCTAAAAAAACTATGGGACACAATTAACACTGTAACTCAACGGAAACCTTATAAAACACCTATCACGGAGCTTTTACATCTAAAACCAACTGCACAGGATGGGAGGATGCAAATGCAGTAAATGAATATTTCTCCAGCATAGGGAATGTTCTCGCCAATGAAATCATTTCGAACACTTCTAGAGTACACGCTCTTCATCCTGGCGCGAATGACAACCCCCCTTCATCTTCATTTGTAACTCTTCCAACTGACCATATAGAGGTTTACAACACTCTAATGAACCTAAAGTCTGATAGCGCCCCAGGGTGGGATGGTGTCCCGGTTAGCTTCCTAAAGGCCATGGACTGATTGTTCCAATTATTACTCATTTGGCAAATTTGTGCTTTGACCATGCGACGTTTCCAACAGCTCTGAAGCTTGCTTTAATAACACCAGTGCATAAGAGTGGAGACAAGACAGACCCATCGAAATATAGTCCCACATCAGTATTCCGTCTATCTCCAAAATTTTAGAAAGACTAATAAACCCACGCCTGATATATCATCTAAATAAAAACAAATTATTTTCACCCAATCAGTTTGGCTTCCAGCGTGGAATGACAATGGAAGATGCAGCCTTGGCTCTTGCCTCCACTGTAACCAGTAAAGTTGACAGTGGAGACATGTGCCTCGCCGTCTTCCTTGACCTCAAAAAAGCGTTCGACACTGTCTCTGTCTCCACTCTTCTGGTCGTGTTGGAAAGCTATGGCATAAGAGGTCAGCCGCTTGCATAATTCAGGGATTATCTATGTGGGCGGAAACAAAAAGTTATACTTGGCAACACTGTTAGTTTAGATGAAACCTCTACTTACGGCGTTGGACAAGGAAGCGTGCTTGGCCCCACGCTTTTCTTAGTTTATACAAACAGCCTCTGTAATATGAACATAGAAGGAGGTCACATCAACTCATACGCAGATGATACTGCCATAGTGTTTAGCGACACAACTTGGAACAAGGTTAAGAAATCTGCCGAGTCCGGCCTGTCTAGGATAGCATCATGGCTCGACCAAAATCTTTTGACGCTAAATATTTTAGATATATTCACCACCATACTTTAGATATTCCACCTTCATTTGCTTCTCCAAATATAACGTTTCACAACCTTCAACTGACTTCAAAATAAAAATTCACAATTGCCAGACTCAAACTCTAGCTTTGCTTGCCCTTGCATAGAAATTGAAAAAGTCCAATACACCAAATATCTAGGTATAATGATCGACCAACGTTTATCTTGGTATTTGCATACCCAATTGATAGTGAAAAGAATTCGGAAACTTATCTGGACATTTAAAGCATAGCGTTACGTGACTATTAAAAACCTTCTTTTACAAAGGCGAACGGCAGGCTTGTATGGGAATTTCGTACCGCTATTAATATTTCGTGTTTTGGGATATTTTTTGTTTTAATTGATAGTTAATATGATAAATAATCCCTTTTTAAATTCTTAGATTTTTAGAACTTGGGACGTAAAAGTTATAACTAGTTTTATTTTTTAAGGTTATGTACTAGTGTGCCAATGTAGATTGTTACATATAGGTAAATGTTACATATTGTTACATAATGTGTTGAGTAAATGTTCGAAATTGTTTGTTGCTATCTTTGTAGTGGTTTTACTTACCATTAAGTAGGTAGATTGAGATGAGTATCGTACCTACTTATGAGATACCTATGTGCAGCAGCGGACTGCAACAGTTTGATAATGATTATTTTTATTATATTAAATGTTATTTCTATTTCTAAATAATTAATTATCATTTCAGTATTTGTGTTATTTTACGTGTATTTATTAAAACATTTTTATTGATATTATTAATTAATCCGAAGTTCTAAAAATAGTAAACTTACATGAAAATAAATGGCTTAGTTGCCTTAACAAGTGGTACAAATTCTATAACCGAACAACAAAAAAAGTATGCGGTACAAAATCTGCCCTTCACCTTTACACATCACTGGCACAGTCGGTATTAACTTATTGTTTACCAGTTTGGGGTGGAGCAACTAAAACTAAATACTTAGAACTAGAAAGAGCTCAGAGATCACTATTAAAAGTTATGCTATTCAAGCCCTTTAGGTTCCCAACTAAAACTCTTTACCTGATTTCTGATGTTCTGACGGTTCGAAAACTTTATGTGCTCCACATTATTTAAAAAAAAACATAAATCTCTCAATTTGATATATGACGATACGATGTTCGACAGACGCACCGGCGCGATAAATAGTTTTGGAATACAGTCATTGTTCAAGGACATTTATAGAATGACTGTTTATATAGAATCCTCCATCGCTAGCTGCAAATATGGAGCTGACCAAAACAAGGAAATGTCACCGAGTCAAAATAACATTCCAAAACCTAATCCGCAGAAGCTTTTTCGGTCATAAATATATCACCATAATGCATCAAAATATTGCAGGTTTAAGGAACAAATCGGATGCATTATCAATCTGCTTACAAGAACTATCGGATAATAAAACTGATATTGATGTTATTTGTCTGACTGAACATTTTATGATGTCGGGCCATGAAGATATATGTATGATACCTAATTTTTGCATAGCTGCCTACTTTAGCAGAAGCAATTCTAAAAGAGGAGGTTCGTGTATCTACGTGAAAAAAGGTCATCGTTGGAAAGCGATACAAAAATCGATGTTATTCACTGAGTGTTCAACTTTTGAATGCTCTGCAATAGAACTTATAGACTACAAAGTTGTTATTATCTGTTTATATAGGGTTCCGGTTGCTAGTAACCTAAGTAATTTCTTTAAGAGATTAGATAAGATGCTCAAATATGTAAACAGAAATTATAATAAGCATAATATTGTAATAGCTGGAGATTTCAATATTAATATGTTAAAACAAAATAACATCACATCTGAATTTGAATGTTTACTTCTTAACTATAACCTAAGACTTAAGATAACTGAACCTACCAGAAAAAATAGCAATACATGTATTGATAACTTTGCTCACAACTACCACAATAAGTGTAAAGCAGAAGTTATTGACTTAGCATTATCTGATCACACGGCTCAGATACTGAGATGCCAGGTCAAAAAAATATGCCTGATAAAAAGCTGGAAAATTAAGCGTAGAGATTACTGTGAGGAAAATCTTAAGAAGTTTGGAAATTGTATAGAGAAATTGTCTTTTTCAGAAATGTACTCAGCCTCTGATCCAAATATAGCCTATAATGCTTTTATTGATTCTTTCAAATTATTTTATGAGCTTTGCTTCCCATTTCAATATATCACCATTAATACACATCGTAAAGCTAAATGGATAACGCGAGGGATCAAGACCTGTAGTATCAAAAAACGTCAACTTTTATGGCAATACAGGAAAAAACCTAGCCAGATAAATAAAGCTAAACTGACAGAATTTTCAAAAAGATACAAAAAAGTAATCAAATTAACACAGCGCGCACAAAATAATCATTTAATTAATGCGTCGGATAATAAAAGTAGAACAGCATGGAAAATTATAAACGAATCTAAACAAAATCTACCAAATGATACTATAACTAACATTAAAATAATTAACAAAATAATAACTGACCCTTGTGAGATATCTAATTCTTTTAATAATTATTTCATCGATAAAATAGTACCTAAGGATGATTCACTTAATATGCAGTATAAATTGTATATGTCTACTATGCAAAAATCCATGTTTTTGAAACCATGCTTGCCACATGATGTATTGCAGATTATTAGGAGTTTAAAAAATACGAACAGTGTAGGTCATGATACCATATCAACTAAGGTCCTGAAATTTATAGCTACAAATATTTCTGCTCATCTTTCCTATCTGATAAATTTATCTATTGAGGCTGGAATCTACCCTGACAAATTAAAAATTTCTGTCATAAAACCAGTCTTCAAAAAAGATAATAGAGAATGTCTAGAGAACTATAGACCTATTGCCTTAGTTTCAGTTATTTCCAAAGTATTCGAGAGATATATTTACAAAGAGCTTACTAACTATTTAGAGAGTAACAATATTCTGGCAAAAGAACAAAAAGGTTTTAGACACAATAAATCTATAAATATGGCCATATATGACTTTCTGGATTTTGTTATGGTAAATGTTGACAAAAAAATACCCGTCTGCTCTATCTTCATGGATATGACACAAGCTTTTGATCACGTTGAACATGATACATTGCTGGGTAAACTTAATAATTATGGAATAAGAGGTAATGTTCTAAAATTATTTGAATCATACCTCAAAGGCCGTCACCAATACACTGAATTGACCAGAGTGAATATTCTAACAAAAAAAGAAGAAACTTTTAGATCGTGTGAACGTCAACTAAACTACGGCGTTCCTCAGGGAACCGTTTTGGGGCCACTATTTTTTATATTGTACATCAATGACTTACCCAATGCTACTGACAATCCCATAGCTCTTTTTGCGGATGACAGTACTATTGTACTGTAAAATGTAAAGACATAAATACTTATGAAGATGACATAAACAACACATTGAGGTCAGTCATGAATTGGCTTAATATTAATAATCTTAAAGCTAACTTAAGCAAAACTAAATTAATGTACTTTAGACAGCGTTTACCGGCACCGAATAACCTAAATGTAAATTTTAACATGCAAACAATAGAGGAAGTAGACAATTGCAAATTCTTAGGCTTATATATTGATGATAAAATGACCTGGAAGCCACACATTGAACAACTATGCAAGCGAGTTAGTAGATCTGTTTATGCTCTACACACACTTACACACAAAATAAACTCCAGTGCACTTTTAATTGCGTATCATGGGCTGGTGGCATCTATTCTTAGATATGGCATAATTTTTTGGGGAAACTCCACCGATAAAGATCTTGCCTTTAAGGCACAGAAACGATGCATTCGGGCTATGTTTGGTTTAAAATCAACAGAAAGTTGTGTGCCTTTATTTAAAAAGCACAGTTTGTTACCACTGCCGTCGATATACATATTTGAAGTGGCAGTTTTTGTTAAACAGAATCCTCATTTATTTACATTGGCATCTACAGTTTCTAATCGGACCCAAAGGGACAAAAGTCGTCTGTTTATTCCAAAAACGAATACTGCCTTAATGTATAAAAGTGTCTTTCACATGGCACCAGTTATATTTAATAAATTGCCAGTAGAGTTAAAAAAACTAAATTGTAATTTATTTAAACAAAAAATGAGAAGTATGCTGTGCCAAAAATGTTATTATAGGGTATCAGATTTTTTATTAGACAAATTTTGACATCATCTCCTAATTGTAATTATTGTACTATGTAATCTGCTTTTGACATTATTGTAATAATTCAAACCGTAATTAATTATTCACCCCAATTTGTTTTGACATTTACTTAAAAATATTTTGACATGTTGACTTGATTGCTGTAAAAAATTGTAATTCATAATGTTTGTATGCCTATAATAGGCTGATCATAGCGCACTCTTACATAAACCATGACCAACCACTGTACCTATGTATCACAAATAAATATTTCTGATTTCTGATTTCTGAACTTCGACCCCTCGACTAGACAAAGGAGAAGGAAATACATGATCCCCAGTGTTCCTGTTAAATCAACTTTTGCTAAGAGACAGTACGCGAGGCAATCTTCTCACATATATAACTTGATAAACAAGGAATTAAATCTTTATCCACTTTCGTATCGAGACTGCAAAATTGCACTGACTGAATGGCAAAGACAAAAATTTACGACGTGATTGAGAATATAGTCCAAACTATAAGTTCGTAAATATTAATAATAATCGATCGATTTTATTAACTGAGACTGCTTTTCCTCACTAACACATATCCATTGCTATTTACAAATCATAAACCTACTATCATTAAACACATACACTCACACTCAGTCAAACACACATACACACCATTACACACCTTCACACTACAGCGCTTCTTTAATTAATTATTACCTACTTTGTTCAAGTTCCAGTTTATATTTTGATTTATATCAATTTTTCTTTTCTGATACCTACTGTAATGAAATGTCTATTCAATAGCCTATAAAAGTTGTAACTACTGGAAGAGCGGAACTTCCTAACACAAGTATATTTCTTACTTAAATGGAAATTCCCTAAAAACCAAATGTAATAGTATTCTTAAGTTATTGAAATAAACATTTATTTATTTAATTCTTTATAGTGTGTGTCGCCAGTGATGACATATGGCTCTGAGACGTGGTCGCTTACAATGGGCCTCATCAGAAAGCTTACAGTCACCCAAAGAGCAATGGAGAGTCTGAATTTCTTAGCGTGATCAGAAATGTTGAGACCCGCAAGAGAACCAGGGTTACCGACATAGCCCGAAGAATGGCCAAACTTAAGTGGCAGTGGGCAGGGCACATTGCTCGTAGGACGGATGGCCGATGAGGCAAAAATGGTTCGGGAGTGGCGACCGCAAACCGGAAGACTGCGTTGGGAGGCCTCCCACCAGGTGGATGACCTGGTCGATGACCTGGTGATGGTTGCGGGGATTCGCTGGATGCGAGACTCACGAGACCAATCAATGTGGCGACGCTAGGGGGGGGGGCTATGTCCAGCAGTGGACGTCTTTCGGCTGATATGATGATGCTGATAGCATTCATAGAACTTTCATTATTTTTCAATCTAATAACGATGCGTCGTCGTTCAAAAATAACCATAATTTTATTTTGTTTGCAGTCTAAGGAGTCGTCATCGGTGCTCAGTTGTGATATATCAGCAGACGATAAGTTCATAGTGACGGGTTCTGGTGATAAGAAGGCGACCGTCTACGAAGTGATGTACTGAAGTGTCAGTGTCAGTAATCTCATAAGTCATAGGCAATAAACGAACGTTGATCGAGGTCCAGTACGCAGTGAGAGCGGTTTTATATTGAGGTTTAGTTAGTTGACTGTACACATTGCTATTGTTTTATTAAGGAGAAATTAAAACTATTGTCCGACCGATGTCGGCGGGATGAGTGTCTTATATAGGGAATGCTACCCAGTATCAAGAGGTTTATAGTCGAAGCTAGTAGACCTGTTAACGCGGATACAATCCTTAGCAATTAACAGAGCAGTATTTGCTAAATTGAAAATCAAAGGTTCTCTCAATCTCTTGTGAACCACTTTCTTAGAGCTTAATTTAGATGGAGAAAAATTGACAGCAGTGTGAGTGGACTTATGTCTAAGACATATTTTTTCTTTAGTAAGATATTGTAGAACTTCTTTGACTATAAACCTCTTGGTCAGAATATAGTAAGGCTTGAAAACAAACACACAGTCTCTCTTTAGTTAGGTTAGAGTAGTGTCGCCTGGGCCAGGTGGCCAGGTGTTGGGCCTGTGACGATCTGGACAATATAACCGGTCCAGTAGTAACGGTTTCATATCAATCAGAGTGTTGTCGTGAGTTCCTTACTAAATGAATGTTCCTCTTTATAACATATGGCTATAATTCGATGCCCGCAATACATTGTGTATGTATACTTGTATAGTTACCCTTTTAGTGGAAAAATTAAGAAAGTTATATGCAGCGTTCTTCTTGCGTAAGTAAGTTTACTTACTTACTTACGAATGCTCCATATCTTCTATTTCGATATGGTTTACGAACCGATGAGGTAACACAAAATAATAGAGATTAACAAAATATTCTGGCATTTATATAGACTTCTTTTTCGATGTAATCAAATCAAGGATAGCCATGTTGATCTCAAAATTTTCTTGTATTATATTTTAGTGTTGCAAGATGCAATTATTAATTAGTATTAAATTCAGCAATAACAAGACTTCCAAGCATTTTGTTGTTATAGTATCTAACAATGTGTACAGGCAACTAAAGGTGGTTGATTTAAGTGTAATTTTAATGTAACAAATAGATCAATGTTGCACCGTTAAACATGGATATTTTTAGTGTTATTATATATTTTTATAATGAAATAAGAAAATCATTTTTATTAATTTTCCAAGTTGAATCTTGTTTCGTAAATGGTCCATTAATTACGAGTATTTATTTTACTATGCTGATTTTTAGGTTCTTTTCAGACTGATATTCTGGTAATGTGGCGATTTGGTCATTAGGCGTATTGTATTGTCAATTTTCGTCCTTATTTTTAGTTGATGATAAAGTGTCAACCAACATACGCACACTGGCTTTGCATTTTGTCTCTATGCAGGGCCAATGTTGGCCCTACTCATGTTCCTAATGTATGATAGAAGCGTCAACTCGTTTTGAGTATCAACAATGTACAAATACTGAAGGCCCTAACATTGGCTCCAAAATGGAGTGCTGTGTTTAAAATAAAAAAAGATAGTGCCTCTTCAAACTTTTCATATTAAATAGAAAATCGTGCTTTACAATTTTAGGTGAACAAGTTTTTAATTTAAAAAATCAGATGAAGTTTCTTTAATAAATTGTTGACAAGTTAAAAGTGGCGGGATATACGAGCGGTATTCGGAAGTATTTTTTTTATGTGTCCTTGAGAAAGTTAGTCCGTTCAAGGATATTTCCTTTTTTACATGTATGTAGTTTCTTTGTGAACATGGACTGGGAAATTGGGGGATAATGTGTTATAAATTCAGATTTCTGAATATTTTATAGGAAAAAGATACGAAAATTTATTTCCATTTGAAATCACGCAATAATTTTAAAGAAGTTTGTTTTTGTATCTGACTGAAATTTTTATATCAAAGTATATTTTATCGTACTTAAAAGTATATACAAATCGAATCTTTAAATATGAATTTTAATATTATAATGATCTGCAAATTGTGATATTATTTCTTCAATGACATTTGCGTATACTGAGTATACGCGACACCGGATGGATTGACTACAAACATGTATTACTGTTATTTTACTGCAAAATTGAATTGTATTATATACTTTGATTATATTTATTATTTCGATAAAACGTGTTAGTTTTATTTCTTATTTCCCATATTTCTGTCCCGAGTACCAAACTTCCGAAACTGTTTTCCCCTTCCATTTAGCACAGATAATATAATACTAGCATACATTTAGCGGGACAGCGGTGAACAGTAAGTTTATATTTTTTATTATTATTAACTTGCACTCTTTTATTATTAGCCTGTCAAGCGCTATTGTTACTGTATTGATACTGACAGCTGTCGCAGAAATCAAGGTAGAAGTATTATAACATTACTAGCTGACCCCCGGGGCTTCGCTCCCGTCAATTGGCTACCTACCTAGCTACTCTACCCACCTACCCTTCCTACCATACCCTATCTGCCCTACCCTACCTACCATATCCTGTCTACCCTACCCTACCTACCCTACCCTACCTACCCTACCCTACCTACCCTACCCTACCTACCCTACCCTATCTACCCTACCCTACCTACCCTACCCTACCTACCCTACCCTACCTACCTACCTTACCCTACCCTACCCTATCTACCCTACCCTATCTACCCTACCCTACCTACCCTACCCATTACCCTGCATTATATTATTTAAAAGACGATAATTGGTCAGTTATCGAGCGGGATGAAAAATGATTAAATTACTAAAATGGCTATTAAAAAATAGGGGTTGGTGATAAAAGGGTAAAAATTTAGGGTTGTATGTATTTTTTAATGCCACATTATAGAAAAATAAAAACAAAAAATTTTGTCCAAAAATTAAAAAAAAAAATGTTAAGGGTGAACAACCCTTATCACTTAGGGGTATGAAAAATAGATAGTAGCCGATTCTCAGACCTACTGAATATGCATATAAAATTTGGTAAAAATCAGTAAAGCCGTTTCGGAGGAGTAAGGTAACTAACATTGTGACACGAGAATTTTATATAGGTATAAGATTTCGAATACTCAGACGCCTGTTCATGTTGTCTAAAGAAGATCGTGTCAAATTACAACATTATTAATTAAAACAGCAAACTTTGTGGTTTTGCAGTAATCACAAACTGACAAAACGATCACCCACGGTGATAAAACTGTACTAAATCCACACTCCATCGTACTAAAGTGACTATTCTTTACCAGGAATGAATCAGAATATAAACCAAATAGATTATGAGAAGCAACAAAAAAAAAAACAACTATCAAAATCTACCTGCCCCATTTTTCGGTTCCACACATTTTTTTAATAATGCATAGTTATAAAAGCCAAACTCTAGTGAATCTAATGTAGGACTTTTTTGTGCACAATTGAACTTGCTGTCATGTAAGAACTTTTCTGGCGATATTTCTACTACCACAATGAACATAGGTAATTCCAGTGAAAGTTCTTAATTACGATGTTTTTCACAGCAAATGTATTTATCTGCTTCTACGGCAGATTTTCAATGTCTAACAAGGCGTAACTCGAAACTGTTTGACTGCTGAGGAAACATCTTTTGATAGTTCCCAAAGTAACCTATACAAAATTCAATTTCTAGACTATGACTAAAATTTCATCACAATTTATCATACTTTGATGGTGTCTGACAGGGGGGTTGACACCGTACTAAGTGTCTGACAATGGACGACGTGATTTCTAATGTTATTCCAATTATAATATATTAAACTGAGCTTTACACTTCAATGAAAGTGAGGTGCAATTTCATACATCGTTGGTACCTCATATATCCCAAAGCCACCCTGATCCCAACTTCATATGATCGGGGATCGTTCTTACCTGTACCTTTTGGTTACATACACAAAAAAACTTTCATCATATCAGCTGAAAGACGTCCACTGCTGGGCATAGGCCGCCTCCAAGCATCGCCACATTGACCGGTCCCATGTGTCCTTTAACCAGCGGATCCCCGCAACCTTCCTCAAGTTCAACCTTTGGTCCACCTGGTGGGAGGCCTTCCAACGCAACTTATTCCGGTTCGCGGTCGCCACTCCAGAACTTTTCTGCCCCATCGGCATCCGTTCTGCGAGCAAATCTTGCCCACTGCCACTTAAGCAGGTTGGCAATTCTTCGGGCTATGTCGGTAACCCTGGTTCTCTTACGGATCTCTACATTTCTGATTCGATCACGCAAAGATACTCCGAGCATAGCCCTCTCCGCTGCCCTTTGTGTGACTGCAAGCTTTCTGATGAGGCCCATTGTGAGCGATTACGTCTCAGAGCCATAGGTCATCACTGACAACACACACTGGTCATAGACTTCCGTCTTGAGACACTGTGGTAAGTTGGACGAGAAGATACCGCTTTCTCGAAATTGGCCCTACCCAACTGGATCGTTTGTCCTAGGTTGTCATAGTCGGCGACAACTTCGAGTGTAGAGTCTCCAACCTTGATAGGAGTGGGTGTAACATGGGCATTCCACATCGCCTTGGTTTTGTCCATGTTCATCCTAAGACCCTCTCTTTCGGAAGATCTACTGAGGTCATCGAGCATTATACTGAGGTCCTCCATGGTTTCAGCTATGACCACTATATTGTCGGCAAACCGAAGGTGAGTATGATGTACTCGCCATTGACGTTGATACCTAGCCCTCTCCAGTCCAGAACCCTAAAGGCATCCTCCAATGCAGCGATGAACAGTTTCGGAGATATGACGTCTCCCTGTCTCACACCTCGCTGCAGAAGTCGATTTGGCACCGTTGGAGAGACTGCAGTACTGCCCAAGTCTCGATCGAATCGAAGGCATTCTCGTAGTCCACAAACGCTTAGCAGAGAAGCAGGTTTTACTCTGTCTTCTGTGTTAAAGCCTCTGCGGAAGCCGGCTTGTTCGGGAGGCTGGAAATCGTCGAACCTGCGCGCGAGACGATTCTTGATGACTCTTGAAAACAGCTTGTAGACATGGCTAAGAAGTGAGATGGGCCTGTAGTTCTTGAATAGGGCATTGTAACCCTTCTTGAAGAAGAGTACCACCACACCCCGCACCATGCCTGCGGCGAGAAACTTTCAGCTTTTTTAAAATTACGAAGTTCAGATCGTCGCAAGCTCTTGGGATATTTGAGCCTTAAACAATCTTCAACTTTATGTACGTTCAAAGTACAGTTGATTATGAGTGGCAGTTTGGTCTGACTACAGCTGCTCGTTTGACTAATATTACTAAAATGAGACCCATTTCACTAATGAAAATAACATTAGTTCAAATCGTTGTCAAAGTCATATAAAATTATCGTCGAGTCGAGCTCAAGCAGTCCAGCTAGTACCTATACCGACTATAATTATAAATATAAATTGGACCAAAGGGTGCTAAATAGCTAAACACATTTTGATTTTCATGTGAAATAGCATATAATAATAATCACGGAAGTAACCCACAGATCAATTTTTTTTCTGTAGTCAAAGACCCTGTCCGGCCTATAGGTACAACTGCCAACCAGTATATAATAGTAATCTTAGCTGCCAACCCCAAAGTACCGCTTACAGTCCTAACCAACTTATGTGTGAACTGAAAGAGGACGGCACCGTCGATTCAGTGTTGCTAATTAATATAAGGTGCCCAAAATTGAGTAAGTTTTCAAGAACGAAATTTCACATTAGACATAATCGTTTAATAAGAATTACAGTTTTTTACAAATTAAAAACAATGATACCTATATAAAAATAATAAAATAAAATTAATAATTTACAGTTACGTAGGTACGCTAACAGTTTAGTCTCTCAGCAATAAACAATGGCATGATCTAAAAAGTAATCCAATGAAGTGGAAATTCAGCAGATAAAATGTTCCACGGGGGGGATACAACTTTCATTTAATGCGAAGTTAAGTGGGTACCTACCCTGCAAGAGGTACCTGGATGTCTAGCATTTAGTTATGACCGTACCTAACCCCTAACACCAGATTTGACTATAATTAGCAGTGGTACCTAGTGGTAGTGTAATGTAAAAAAAAACAAATTGCTTTACAATTATTTATTGAAAACCAGGTTTACAGTAATTGTGATCTTTAGATGAACCTGCATACACAACTTCATCCTGGTTGTGAGGCCATACTCCGCTTATTTCCGTACCACTATCATCATTATCACTACCACTTTCGGTTTCAGTGTCACTTACCACTTCTATAATAAAAGGTTTATCTAAATACTAATCATGTTTTAAGCATTCTCCTTCTAACCTGCGAACGTGTTTACAATGCTGTATCCACTCATGAACTGTAATAGCGTCAAAAGCTTCTCTAACTAGGCGGGAAATTTCAGCATTTTTGTGCTCAATATTTACATCAGCAACTTTTCTTTTCATTGTGCTCCTTATGAGTACAATGGGATTGAGATCACAGTGATAAGGTGGTAAATATAAGCATTTGTGTCTATTGTCTTCTAAAATTTTTTCAATCTCATATACAGGTTCAGGCTTGTTTCTCTTAATTATTTCTAAAAGCTAAGGTTTAGTCAAATTCTCTCCGTAGTCAATTTTATTTTGGGTCAACCATAATTGCATATCTTTTTTATCCATTATCCATCACTAATATGGATGGCTCTCGTAAATTAGACAAAAGTTTTTCAATAACCCACTTTTTAAAGTTGGTACTATTCATCTCGTTCTGATAATCACCACTTTTTGAGTTTGATTTAAACACAAGTAGTGCATCTGTAACAAATCCAGTATCTCCTCCCGCATGAACAATAATATATCTTTGCCCTTTCGATACAGGCTCCAATACTCCGTCTTCACCCTCTCCTTGCCCACATTTACCCGATGTATGCGAAGAGTGAATATAGGTCTCATCTAAATAAATTATGGGCCGGGGCTGGGGAGATTTGTGTTTTTTATCCACTGCATGCAAGTACTTAGCTCTCCAAGCTGATATTTCGTTACGCTCCATAAGAACCTTCCGTTTGGATTGAGATTTTTTAAACGAAATCCCACCTTGTGAAGCAGCTTTCGCAGACTCTCTCGCTGTCTTGTGTAATTTATTTCTGTCTTTAAGACCTCTGTAAGCTTTTTAACAGCGGGGACCTCTTTTTTAGCAGAATAAAATTCATGTATTTTCCTTCGTATAACTCCCATGTCAAAATCATTAACATGCACAAATACACTTTTACGTTTTCTCTCCTTGCCTGGTGTCCAAATTTTTGTACCAGTTTCTTCTGCTGCGTGCTCTTCCTTAACTATTTTTGAAATTAGTCCTTGACTCACTTGTGAAATATTAGATAATAAAATAAATGTTAGTAGAAATTTGAAATCTGGCAGGTTAGTTTCCTCACTCACTTAGCAGGTTACCTAATAGATGTACGTTACCGTTACGCTAACCTGCAGCAAGAATAGAAACGAATGTTTCGTGGACTTAAATAATTAGTTAAGTATCGGCAATGATATTCTAGTAAACAGATACGGTATACACTAACAAAACAACCAAAAAAAAATTATCCACGCAGCAGCGGCATCACACATACACACTTTTCATTCATCTGACATTTCACTGCTAGTCTAAAGGGATGGCTTGATAAAACCAACAAGAAAAAAAGAGACAGCTAGTGTTTTTCACTTGCGTGTTAATGTAAACAAACATTATACTGGCCACCAATGTATTTACCATCTCTTTCTTTTTCTAACCTACAAATATCAGAATATTAGCACAGAATAAATAATAGGTACTAGGAAAAAAAAATGAATTTGTAAATTGAGGTGTATTGCGTACTTACATATGGTATGAGATCTCTTCTGTTTTATGTACTTTTGTATCATAATTGGTACATTTTCTAAATACACACACGATGGCATTTTTTTAATTTTGTTTTTGTTTCAACAAAGCGTATCGCTCTTCGCCAAGCGACACATAGACTAAAGACTATACGACCCAATTAGGACGTATCGCAGTCTTCACAATGCGCGCGCTCATAACATATCTGTTTACTAGAATATCATTGAGTATCGGGTAATTTATAACAAGAAAGTTGACAACACTAACCAGTGGCTGCCGAAATTCGTTTGTATATTTGATTAAATGGAATAATTGGAGACCCCGCCCGAGCTTCTTCTTCAAAAAAGGTTTTAACCTTTAGAATAATGTTTCGAGCATCACTTTTAATAGCTTTCGGCATATTTAACTTTATAAATTCAGCAATATCACGACAAAACAACCAGAGAACCCGAATGTAATGGACACTGACAATCTATTGACATTTCAACATGACGGCCGTAGTTCCAATTTTCGCCATTTCACAGATAAGTTCTTAGGACTGTAAGTTAAGGAAAGTCCTTACAACTCTGACGCGGCATTAAACTGTTACAATTTTAGAACGGATTTTTTGATGTCTGATGTCATTTATTTGACTAATGACAGATGTCAGATATGCTATTTTGACAGCCGATGTGTTGGCAATAAAAAAATTGTTGTTTTGTTTATATTTATAAATAAAAATAGTGCTAAATATTAACTTGTGGTCCAGTTAGAACAGTTACCTAGCACCGCTATGTACAGTAATTTCTAAGTTACTTAAATAAAGCGTGAACTCAACGAAGATGTCTCAACCTAACCTATTGGACATAGTTCCTGACCAGTTGTTTCAAGCCCATTATATTAGTGATATAGACCAGGTACAGAAAAAACTGCAGTATGAAATTGAAAGAAAGAGAGAGGAATTGCGGGCTATGGTCGGGTAAGTATCAATATTGACATCAAACTATTGTAAACAGATTATCATTACAAATATTTTTAATATTTGTTACCTCTGTCTCTTTCTTTTATTTGGTAAAAGCCAGCTAGTATGACCCTAAACTTTATTGTCAAATCTAATAGCTATGTAGGTTCTTTAACTGTCCAGGTTCTTCATCTGGTCTACATCACCAGCACAGACTTACCATTTGATAAGAAATTTAACATGTTGTGGTAGGTGCTTATGAAGTACCATACTGTACCGTTGTTGACACAAAACCTATAAATTTCAGTGAGAGATACAGAGACCTGATCCATGCAGCAGACACTATTGAAGAGATGAAGGAGACCACTGGCAGTACTCTCAACCATATTGGTGATATGATGGCGGCTTGCAAAAACTTGCACAACACTCACTTGGTGGGCTTTAAAATTCATGACAAACCTTCTAAAGCTCAGAGGTACTATTATATTGTGTAACAAGGGTTAGCTTGACAACCACCTCTGATTGTATTCTTTTTAACTTATAAATATTTTGGAGACCACTGATGGGATTTGCCATACATGGTAAACATGGTTACCTAGTTATCTTCTCTTATATTTAACATCTTACATAGTAGCCATTTATTTATTTATTTAATACTTTAAGCATTGAATACAAGGTCTAAATATAAGCTATAAATAAATACAGTTTAAAAAATACTAAAACAAATAAATGAAATACAGGTACTACTGAACAATTACTTGAAATAGACAATAAGCTGATAGTTTATTGTTTGAGGGTCTCATGTTTGGAACAAATAAAACTATCTATCTAAGAATAAAACAGGCTTTTTCTGCATATTTACCATTTCCTCAATATTATAGTTTTCAGTTCAACACAAACCCAGTGCACAGTTTGTCTGTCCAAGTGAAGCTGTTGATGGAAATCCCTGAAAAGATATGGATTAGTATTGAGACAGAGGACTATGTGAAAGCCACGCAGTTGTTCATTATGGCCAGGCATGTAAATACAGGTAAGAATCAGAATGTGGCAACTTTATATCTACTCAACATAGCCTTTGGCTTTAGGCAAATTTTAAATCAAGGGTTGTTTGCTTGCCTACAAAGGCATATTTGAATCACACCACATAAAATTATCTTACGTAGTTCTGGAATAATTTAATGACTCTTGGCAAGTTTGTGAACGCACACACAATATGGGAGTAATTCCTAGTGTCCCTTAAACATTTTTTTAAATGAAATAAATAAAATAAATTATTTATGCATTATTTTTGTGTATAGAATAGCTTTCACATATAAACTTGTCTCTTGCCAGGTTTGCAACTCCAAATTGGAGGCAAGAATGTAAAGCCAGGTATGCAGTCCCTGCAGAGACTTGTGCAGCAGCAGTGGAACTCCATCGCTAACTTTAACCAGACCATCATAGATGTGTGCCGGCAGAAGCTGCAGGATGTTGAGATTACTGTTGAGGTACACACATATATACACAAATGTTACTGTTTTGCACAGACCTTTGAGATATCTATAAAAGTGTTATGTGAAATGTGACACAACAAATACTTTCGTTTTGACTTCTGGGCTTCTAAGAGAAATACAGAGTACAGATAGGAGCAAAAAATGAAAGATCATGAATGCTTAACCAAGGGGTCCAAGCGCTAACATAAAAAATTTTGTTCAAATAAATGTTACTAGATGACGCGATATGCGATATATCGATTTGTTATTGAATTGTGTGTAAAATTAACATTTTCTAGAATTGATCATAAAAATTGTATGTTCTTTTGTAATCAACTCTCCTAAGCACAAAATTATGGAATATTGGGCTCTTAATTCAAATTTCAAAGATTATTTGAACGGATCATTAAAAATTTATTCCAATAGATGGTGCGGTTTTAAATTTCTGAGGCATGGCACTCGATTTTTTAAATTTGTATTGTAACAAAATACTTTAAAACAAATCGTCACTATTTAAAGAAAAAATATTCACGAACCGAACCATTTATGATCCACCATCTACATTATATACACCATCTATGATCATGGAACGGAACAGAACGCGATCGAAGTACTTATAAAAATAATCATCTTAATCAGACGAAAAACGCTAGTTACGTCGGCACGGTTTCTTTGTATAAGATGAGGCATCTCTATGCTTGTATTATATTATCTGTGGCTTAACATAACAATGAGAATGGGATCAACCAAAACTAGGTTTTGCATTAAAAGCACACCTATTTCCTAGAGATGGATCTGTGTGGTCTGATTATTCTTTGGCCTCCACCTTTAATTAACTCCGAATACCGTTAATATTATTGATATTTTTCTGATCTGGGGTCCTACTATGACATGCCAAGGCTATCATGATTTTGTTGTGAAAAAAGAATAGTGCTATGGGTCTTATTGTATTATAGCTCCGTCTCTTTCTCACAATGGAATCTTGAATGCATTGACACATTATAGTACAGTTAATGTTTTGATGACCCTGTTTTGCTCTAGTATAATGCTCACAGCGGATCTTTATGTCTCTGAATTGGCTGCAAGACCCTGCGCAGTAGCTATTTAGTGTCAACATTGAAGGTGAGAAGATAGCACTGTATAACTGTTCCTTTCTCTCGCTCTTGATTGTCGCATCGTCCTATCTCGCTTGATCTTTGCATTATACTCGATGACAAACTGTTTCTTGCTCAATGGTTGGCAGAACCAACTTCAGAGACACAAATATCTACTGTACTATAATACTCATATAAAACATTTTATTTATTTTTTCAGGTAGCCTGTTCTTGTCTAGTAAGCCTGTACCTTCTAGACTCACAGTCTATGGTGGAACTGCTCAACACCCTGATAGGTCTGCATAGTAACAGTAGTCTGAAGTCCACTCTACAGTTCGATCTGGCACAAATATTGGAGGGAGATGTAAAAGCACAGATTAAAGATAAAATTGTCAATGGTGTCAAAATTGTGTTGAAAACTGTTGTGCTGGTGTATTCTTGTTTTGTTGGTAAGTGAAATGCAATAAATTAAAAAGTTAAGTATCTTGATTATTAATCTTATGCAAATGGACATAAAGATTGTAATGCAATAAATAACATGCTCATAAAATTTACTAGGTTTTTTCACTTTTCTACAGATAACGATGGTGGCGCAGTTCTTGCGAAGTTACAAGATTTATTTAAACGAGATTCGCAACCGTTAATAGAATTAGTAAAGTTCAGCGACCCGACGTCTCTTAAACTGCTTCCTCCGGCTATCTGCAACTACAGGTACGATAGTACTGAATTATTAATGACTGAATGTTTTAATGAAAGAATATAGTTAGTTATAAATATCCAGTAGGATCAAATCTGGCAAGGCAGACTGATAATTTATTTTCGACCGTATTGTGACTGAAACAAGGTTGATATTTGTTCGGCTTTGTAACTTGGAAACTGTCCCGTTTGACGAAGAAAAATAAATCGTTATAACTCAACTTGTCCTTTGTCAAACAAAGACTAAAATTAAAATGTACCATTACTTTTGATCAACAGGCTGTCATCAAACAAAGAAGTGCAGCCGCTAGCCAAGGCGGAGATTACGAAAGGAGTCCAGGACTGGAACGTGTGGGTGAAGTCCTTCATAGATACCAATGTGCAGATCTTACTTCAGAATATTACCAGGGTCAAAGTACTGCATGAAATTAGGGAGGAGGCGTTTAAAATTGGTATGTATATTTATTTTGAATATAATGATACGAGCTGGCGTTCAAGGATAAATTATTTAAACAGCAGACTTCAATTAATCACACTTTATTACAAAAACACTTCTTAAACAATTCAATTACTTCGCACTATTTTCCTTTTCGGATCGCTCTATGTCGCATCATAATCGAAACTAAATCACGACGAGCCCGACAGCTCTTTATAAAGCACGGAAGATGTTTCTAGAACGTTCCATACTGTTCTAGATAATTCGAGAATCTTCCAGAACAATCGACTTTCAAACTCATTGTTCCCGAAGCGACTAGAAACTTCCAGAATGTTCGAACATTCTGGAAAAT
The DNA here is from genome assembly GCA_947562075.1 of Orthosia gracilis. NCBI lineage: Eukaryota > Metazoa > Arthropoda > Insecta > Lepidoptera > Noctuidae > Orthosia > Orthosia gracilis. Next base: position 45,515,866 of record OX387271.1, on the reverse strand, counting down.
TCCATTCGAGCACACGAGCTTTCGAGAAGATTAGTTCCGCTATTCGATACTAGATGGCGCTACTACTCCAACGATTTTCACGAAATTTAGTATGCAGGGGGTTTCGGGGGCGATAAATCGCTCTAGCTAGGTTTCATTATTAGAAAACGTCGTTTTCTCTATTTTCATCCGAGCAGAGCTCGGTCGCCCAGATACTATTATGATAGAACGAGACAGACTGGCAAGTAAAGTTTTCGGTAACCGAAATCTATGTTTTCTTATAGAATTGTTCAAATGTTATATGGTAAGTAATTCGGTTTCTTCTGACTCCAATTCTTCTTCCTCGAGCAATCTGAGGTAATAACTTATCAACAATTATTTTCGATAACATTTCTGCTGCCACTGACATTTCGCGTAGAACTAACCAATCGCCGGCGCGCCGGCGACTCAAATTACTCGTTGCATGCTCGCAACCGAGCATTTCTTTCTCTCTCCGCTTCGCTACCTAACTCCGCGTCTATGGACAGATACAGTCTGCAACTCCGCTCCGCTGCCTCGCTCCGCTCAAGTGGACAGGCAGCTAAATGGAAAATATCTCTACGACTTCATGTTTGATTTCTTTTACAGAAACTCCCGTAAACTGGTCAACAATATGCACATCATTAGACATACCAGAGGAGCACGTATGGTGCCACTACTACCAACCACTATTGACCTCTCGGGTCCAAGCGATCATAGACTCACGATGGGTCAAAGTATACGACGCGTTCAAGACGCAATTGCTTATAGACCTGACTAAGGTATCCTCAGACAGCGAGGTGGAAAAAGAGGCGGATATCAACTGGTTTGTGTGGAAAGACCTTATTGGAGAGACTGTGATTGAGTCCAGGGGTGATGTTATTAATGTCATGAATTCTTTGATGAAAGGTAAGTTTGTTTGTTATAAGTCCTTTTTAACCGACTTCAAAAAAAGGAGGAGGTTCTCAATTCGTCAGAATCTTTATTTTTTTAATGTATTTTACCCGATTACTCAAAAACGCGTAGTCCGATTTAGAAAATTCTTCTTTTATTCGAAGGGTATACTGCCCAGGTGGTCCCATGGTCATCAGCAGCCTTTTTGCGTAATGAATTCGACAAGGCAAAGGGCAACCACCAATACACTCATAGACCACCAATCCACATCGCGTCTTTCATCTCGCATGTGATTGGTCGATTTTCATACTCTTTTCCCTTTGCTTTGCCTAATTCATTACGCAATAAGCCTGCATGTCAAGATCTGATGATGGGATCCTGGAGAAATCGAGAAAACTCCTCAAATATTAGATTTTCTTAATTTTGGTATTTTCATAAACAATGCAATCATTTGCAATCAGAAAGTATCATTGAAGTCAAACTGATGAAGAAGACCACAGATGGCTACTGGAACTGTTTAACGCCAATTAAGTGTGTCCCGGGTATAAGATATCTCGAATAGTTAACCGACTATGATGAAGCAAATACTTTTAAATAAATGGTACCGATGAAAATGGTACCATCGATCTGATCTGATGATGAAGCCAGAAGGTAGGCACTCTGGAAATTCCGAAAAAAAAAATGTATACTAGTCGTGTTTGGGCTTATTGGAATCTGTATGAGATGTATTCTGGCTTTAATTGGAGGTACCTATCAAAACTAAAAAGATATAAATAAAAACTTTTTAACAACAACAACAAAAAACAACAAAAACCTCAGGGTCTTTAAGTTAATATGTCTCTTCTGGGCTAGCGTGCTACACTGTCGACCACATCATTGCTTACCGTCAGGTGAGATAGTGGTCAAGCGCAAGACTATGTATAATAAAAAAAAATCTTTCTTACACAAAAAAAACAAACCTAATTCCAAATCAAAACACTAACCGATCGTGATCGTAATCTAGCCGGCGGGCCTTGTCCTCCCTGCCTAGCCACTCGCTACTAAGGGTCTATCTGTCTGCAGAGGTCCAGTGGTATATCTCACAGGCATGCCCACGGGATAATCCCTCAGTAAATTGCAACCCTGCAGCACGGAGTCCCGACGCTAAGAAAAAAAAATTTGGTTCAAATAAATGTCACTAGATGGCGGAATATGCGTCGTTCTGTGATTGAATTGTGTGTGAAAATAACATTTTTTAGAATTGATCATAAAACAAATTATGTTCTTGTTTAATCAACTTTTCCCAACCAAAATTATGGAATATTGGGCTGTTAATTCACATTTCATAGATTATTTGAACGGATCATTTAAAATTGATTCCAATAGATGGTGCGGTCTTAAATTTCCACTAGATTTTTTTATTTTTATTGTAACACCTTTTGGTGCAATGAAACTGTAAAAAGGTACAAAATATACTAGAAAACAAATCGTTACTGTATATAATAAAAAAAACACGAACCGAGTAAACCATTTTACTTGCAAGTCGCTGCTAACACCGTGGAACGGAACCGAACGCGATCGATGTACTTCTAAAAATATTCAGTTTAGTCAGACGAAAAACGCTAGTGACATCGGCACGGTTTCTTTGTATGGGATGAGTCATCTGTATTGTATGCTAGTATTATATAATAAAATCTTTTATCTTATTGCAGTCACAGATTATATAATTTATATTATCTGTGACTACAGGATTACTATTGCAGGATTTTCTTTATTTCGTCACGTGATCGGTATTGCCATATTCATGCGCGATATTCTTGAGTATATCTATTACTCATCAATTAGTTTTGTGTTCACTTTGCTAAAAAAGAAATACTATTATTTATTTCATGTTAATATCTTAATATGTCAATATTGGTATGTAATGCAATTAGCGAAAACACTAATCTTCTATCTGAATAGGCTATATAAAATTAAGATATGATGTCGATTGTTGTAATTGTCGATAGAGATTGGCGCGATGGAATGCAATTAGTTTCAATTACCCATCAATACACATGTTGTACACAATTGATCATACTTATATATTTTTGTGACATATTAATTTGGCTCAGTACCGTTTATTTCATGTTTCTTGCACCATAGTGGTTTATTTATAGCAATCGTATCTATAGGCGGGCAAGCTTTGATTGCACAAGAAGTTGAAAGGAAAATTCAGAATTGAAAAAAAAACATCCAATGTTTTTAAAAAATCGTATCGATACTCTTTATAAGCTATCAATTAATTTTATTTACCTACATGCAGTTAAAGAATGTCCGCTGAACAAATATGCGATAACCCACAGTAATTTCTCAGTATTGATAAATCCATTGTCGCAAGTAAACTGCGCATGCGACACTGATCGATTAAGACATTAAACTTTATCTTGTCTATGATACGGGTAACACAGTAGTCTAGTAATTGTTTGTCAAAAGTTATCGAAAATTGTTCTACATATTTTATGGACTTACTTTTTGATTATGGTCACGATTTCTCGGTAATGGAAATTATCGATAGTTATTTTTGTTGTGTTAATGATATAATCTTGTTTATCGCGACCGGTGTCCGGTAATCAGGGTCGAGAAGTTCCAATGATTGGTCACGTAGCTACAAGGCGTGGCGCTTAAAAGATGGCGCTGCCTATTACAAATAATCATATGATTTGCCAATTTCCATGACGAAGCTTTAATAACATTATGTATAAACGCAATCACATATCCATATTTAAATTATTCTGTCTTTTAGATCTAGGTCTACATAAAAAGGGACCTTGTCTAGAAAAGTCTATTTTCGCGCCCAATAGTGACCCAAATATTTAGACCCACGCGCAAACTTAGAAACGTGTGCTTCTTTAAAAAAGCGCTATATTATTTAGTACTATTCTATAAAATATCAACGTGAAGTCAGCTCCAATCAAGGTGCAATGACAGTTAACTTCGATCTCACTCCACCTAAGTTTTCTTGACGGTGAGATGCTTACAGAATAGATCGGTTGTGAAACCTTATAAGAGAATGAGGTTGAACTAAACTGTAATTCCAGCTGGAATCGTTTGATTGTAAGCTCACTTCACCTAAATTTTCACGGAGAGATTATTACGGAATATCACTACTGTACGCTCAAAACCGGCCCTGTCTGGGCAAGATCTAAAGTGGATCTTCAGATCTTTTTTTTTCTTTGGGACAATCCCACCTCGCTATTCCCAAACCACTGCAACTCCTGAAAGCCAGAATCAACAGTGGCGACCACCAGAAAAGCGCCGAGGCAATGGATCTCGACGATTTCCCGGAGAATGAATTTAACTGTCTTGGATCCCGCAACGAAATTAATCAGAAAAGAATAACGGAGGGGTAGAGAAAAATATAAATTTCCACTTCCCTCCATATCAAGCAGGAGACAGAACAAACAAAGCCAATAGGCACTAAGGGTCGTTTACAACTGGAATAATCCCAGTCAATCTTTAGATCTTGCCCAGAAAGGGCCGGTTTTTACAGACACACGATCCAATACGCGTACCTTACGGTGACTAGACAACTTTTTAAGCCTATGGGTCATCCAATACTCGAAACATTCCCCCTAGAATCAATATACTGTGTTTACGGGTTTTTCCAGTTTGCCACTAATCCTCAGAAACACATACCGATGACTATGGGTCAGCGATCATAATCAGTGATTATGATAATCTACCAGTGATTATGATAGCTGTGTTGGTGACTATTTATCACCGATTCTGATGTAAACCTGGAGATATTATACTAAAGATCGTATCTCTCACGTATCGGTGTTGTCTAATCGTCATCAATGAATACGCTGTGCACCATTCATCATGACAAGGATCTCTGATCGGCGCCATCTGTATAGCTTATGTGATATCTTCCATCTCTGAAGATAGCCTCGATTGTGCAAGAATGTTCGTTTTCCGTCCCTTATGCAATCTTGCAGCGTAAAATTGTGATTATTGATTGCCTGTTACAATGACAGAGCGAGGCCGTTTACTAAATTAAGGTTCCAATTAAGTTATTTTTCGTATGCTGGGAATTTGAAGTAATAATATTGTTATCGAGCAAGACGAAAGGGTGGTTGGAACCTGTTCTTCTCTAAACGGTGGGACTAGTTAGGAATAGAAAATCAATATCGAATCTGAGTGCCGGACACGCGTTTTCGCGTTTTAAAATTAAAAGAGTCTTTTATCCAAATTAGGCCTTGGATCGTACCTTTTTGAACGACAAAATTACAAAGACAGCCTCCTAAAACTGAGGTGAGACGGTACTTCATCCCAAAACAGTTGCTCAACTTGTATCAAGCGCAAGTCCGATCATGCATGGAGTACTGCTCTCATCTCTGGGACGGATTTGTAAAGTACCAGCTGGATGCACTTGATTCGATCGAAAAACGGGCCAAGAGACTCATCGGCAATAAGCTAGGCTCCAAAGCCTTGACCATCGGCGCCAAGTTGCCAGCCCTTTCGGTATTTTATCGATTACATTTCGGGGAGTGTGATATGGAATTACATCAACTAATTCCTCCTAGAGTCCTAGCCCGTACCATCATCGAACTACAAGACGTAAGGCGATGCGTCATCGATACATTGTGTAGATCCCATCCATACGCACCAAACGGTGTGTAGCACGACGTTTTTGGAATAATTTTACTATGCGTACAGCCAAGAAGTGAAATTCGCTGCCGAAGTCTTTATTTCCCGATAGCTACAGCCTGGGAGTCTTTGATAGTGGTCAAGCGCGAGTCTATCAAAAATAGTAAAAAAAAGTCTCTAAAGTAGATTAATAGCAAAAGCTATTAACTTCTACTTAACCTATCAGTCAACCAGCCTATTAATTCATTATCTTTACTATCCATACAAATCTTCCTCTTTCTTGTAGGTATGGCCCGCCAAGACCGCGGCTATACACCGACCTTAGAAAAACTATGCCAAAGTTTGGACGACGAACTGCAGAAACTTCTAGAAGACCTGCGGGTGTACCTGTACAAAGATAAGAAAAGTTCTGCAACTAAAGATAAGCTTCTGTTTGCGTACGAGGACGACGACGATTACGATCAGATCTACAGTGATAAGCATCTGATCGAGATGTATTTGAGAGATGTCTCCGATAGCAGTATACAGAGGTAGGTTAGGTTTTTGCATGCGTAATTGTGTAGCTATTAGGTATAATTATGTGACGTAGAAGTTAAGGTGCATTTTGCTTCATAACTTACATAAGTAAGAATTTAGTTTTCATAAAGATACTTTTCAGCTTTTTTGCAAAGTTAGAATGCCTACACAGTTACAATGTTTTTCTCCACAGCATGCTACAATACATCAAGGCATGTTTCGAAGAACCCACCTTACAATCCACTGAACTGCAAAAGAAGACAACTGCCATATACACTGCACGTTTCACGCAAGCCATATCCAGCCTTATGCTACATTTACGCAAGTGTTACATTCCCGAAGAGCGCGACAGTTTAGGAGTCATCAATATAGACGATAATGCCTTGAAGAGGTGGAATGATTTATGTGTGGTGTTGAAGGAAAACTGTCAGTTCTGTTGGGGCAAGTGGGTGGATATCGTGGTGGCCAAGGTTGAAGATTTGACCAAAGGTTTGCCGCAAGCGTTTACTTTGGAAGCGAATATTGATTATTTGATGATGGTAAGTTGCATACTCCTGATATGTCTAGCTACAAGTAATTGTAACTTATTGATTCATATACCTACTGCTTAAAGGTACATATTTCCAGTACATTAAGTTTCAAAATAGGCATGTAAGAAAATATACTCCACTAAGTTTTATTCCTTTTTGTAGCAATGGGACGTCATCAAAATCACAGAAAAGGACGAAGAAGGGAATCCAATAGAGTCTACAATAAAAGTCCCAGCGGGACCATCTCTCAAACTGCAAGAATACCTGTACGCCACCAGCCGAATACTTGACGAAGTAGCGCCACATACCTTACCAATAGACACACATACACTCTTCATCGAAAGAGTTATAGCTATCACCATCTCACACTACGATAAAGTCATAAGAGAGAATGAGGCAGATATAAATCAAAGGTGTGCGCTTCAACTACTGATGGACGTTCGGCATTTGACGCTGTTGTTAGTTCCTAGAGAGAACAAGACATTTACGGAACAATCGATAAAGATCTGCGAGTTTTTGAGACAGAAGATCGATCCGTTTGATTATGATGTCTTCTACAAATATATTCAGACTAGTTTGAAGAGGTCGGTGCAGAGAGTTCAGGTTAGTAAAATGCGAATTAGATAATTCAACTTCAATCAATCTAGAATGATTGCGTTAATTGTTCTTCATCTAGTAACGAGATGGCGCTATACGCTAGTAATACGGAATAATCGTTTTGGTCCCTGGCTAAATCGATCGAATCAAACCTTTGTCGCCCCTCACTACCAATTATTAGACTTATTGTGTATAATCATTTGAATTCAGAACTAAGCACTTAACTGTTGTTTTGTTTTGATTTCCGTGTGAACTATATAGAGCTGTAAAACTATTTTTCTGTTTTCCTTAAACAGCTTTCCTCTCATTTTTAAAATAAGTTAAAAGAGTATTAACTATTCTATATACTTCTAAGTTGATTGAGAGCGTCCGGTCTGAACCAAGTGCTAATGGGGCAACTGATAGAATGCCTACGACTGACGAAACACGAAGTTTTCCGAGGAACATTAAGAAAACAGTTGTACTGTACAGCCCGTGCCCATCTCTGTAACGTCCATCCTCTGTAAGAGTATGGAACGTAACTCAACAGTAAGCTCACGGCATACCTAGAAGCTAACTACATCTTCAGTGACTGCCAATAAAGCTTTCACCGAAATCGATCCATTGGGCATCTTCTAGCGTTTGCCATTCACATCTGGAGTGAGGTCAGCGCGACACATGGGGAATCACTAGTCGTCTCCCTCGACATCTCGAAGGTTTTCGACAAGGTCTGGCACGAAAGCCTTATTGGTAAGCTTCCTTCCTTCGGTCTGCTTAGTGGTCTGTGTGATTGGATTGCAAAAATCCTGAGGGATCGGTCCATCTGAATGGTTAACGATGGCTGCTCGTCCGGTCAGTTGGACGTTCAACGCCGGAATCCCTCAGGGATCGGTGCTCACGGCAACATTGTTCTTGCAGCACATTAATGATCTGCTAGAACCCGGTACCTTTGGGAATGCTGACGACATCATCACAGCACTGTTGCTGAGAGATACGTATCCGGCGTAAGGGCTACTGGGCCTCAGATACGATCGCCGGGAGATCTTGGTGGATCGCTTGAACCTGTCCTTGAAGGTAGTCTCCGAATGGGGCAATGCCAATCTGGTCAGTTTCAATGCTGCTAAGACCCAGGCTTGTTTTTTGCCGCTACAAACAGTGAATTCCACCCGGCTCCATCTTGCCATAGCGTAACCGTGCCTTTAACGGACCATCTCGAACTTCTTGGTGTTACGTTGACATCAACCCTCAATTTCAGTCCAGAGGCAAAGGCTCAGCTGGCTGCAAAAAAATTGTTGTTGCTTGCAAAAGTGAGACGGTACGTAATGCCTGAAGGCAACGATGCACTGGTCGAGTCAAAGCTCCAGAGCCTCGAATATCGAAGCCGAGTTGCCATGCTTGTCGGTTTTTTATCGGTTGCATTTCGGAGAGTGTGCGATGGAATTGCATGATTTTATTCCGCCCAGCCCGTTCCGTCATCGGACTACCAGACGTACGGCGATGCATCCTAGGTACATGGTGGATATCCCACCCATAAACACAAAGCAGCTAAGGAGTGGAAGTGAATATGTTACTTTTAGGCATCGACCATACAGCCCCTAGACGCCTAATGCTTGATTTAATACATCAAAACAATTCTGTCAACTAGCTGAGGTATGAAGCACGGGGTACTGCGTTCTGATTGGTCCTTACCAACGTCATTTCGCCGAACTAGGGATGGGACAGGTTTAAATAAAACCACGAAGGTATCGATATTTTTTTTAATTGTTAGTGTACTTAATATTTTTTATTTATTAATGTTAGCTAGTTTTATTATTAATTAAACACTAATAACATAAAATGCAAAAAGGAAAAACAAAATATCAAAATTCTAATTATAACATATTTTTTCGGCGGTTGTTTCATAATATTAAATATTAGTAAAAAAATAATTAGTAGAAAAATACCTAAATTCCAAAATCAAAATAATTATCTTTAAAATACAATAATCAGTCGATAATATTTCCTAACTACTTATTATTACTTATTATTATACTTATTTCCTTACTACTTTCTACTAACTATCTTCTTCCGTCACTCATAGCCTGCATCCGCAGCGCGAGTAATACGGGTTAATTCATTCGAAAAATCTCTTTCGCTTGGGTCGTGGGCCATGAGATTAAACGGAATACTCACCAAAAGAGGCAAATACATTGTTGGTACTGCCGGACTTAGTAGTCGGCGACGGCACCGGTTTTTCATAGCCATAAAACAATCTTCAGTAAAATGCCGTGAACATATTAGACTATATTTTGTGGGGAACCAGTTATTTCGCTTGGTTGCAATAATCCACTTGCTTTTTAATTCGGCATCTTGTGGGTACCTAAAATCAATATTCGTTTCACAATTAATTTAACAAATAATAAACTATTTAATTTAATGCCTCTTTTTGTAAAATAGTATGTAGGTTTCTAGTTTTATCGATAACAGATTTGGTCATAGAATATGGTGCATCACTAGTTTTGTCTATCATATTATAGAGGAAAAGAGATAGAGACAAAAATACATTAAAAAGAAAGAGACGAAACACCAAAGACATCAACGCGCGCGACAAAATTTGTGCTGTTGCGGTTTTCACCTACAATAATGACCAGTACAAAATTAACTCCGATAAATAATATCAGAAAATAAATCTGATTATGATTATGTAACTATTAACTTACCTATGAAATGTTATGCCATTTTTCGGGAAACTCGAGTTCTGGCTGTTGTTACCACACAAACATATTGTACAAGGGGCCATCGTAATATTTATTTTACCAATTTTTATTGCCTGACACGGAAGTGTTTACGGCTCACAGAAATGGTCGCTACTAATTCGAAATTGTCGAGTGGACCTGTATATGATCTTGTAGTCATATGTGTTGACAGACATCGCTCGCCTGTTGTTAGGCGTCTAGGGGCTGAATGGTCGATGCTTCTAGGCAAGCGTGTTTCACCGTTGACCACAACATCGCTTACCATCAGGCAAAATAGTGATCAAACGCGAGCCTATGTTTTTTTTTTTAAACGCAACGTTACATATTAATTTGGTAAAAAAAACCTCATCTCCCTTATGCCACAATCATTTAATGGTTTTGATAATGATTGTGATTTGATAGATCGTAATCGGCCACAGAAAGAAGATCAGCTTATCACTAACCTTTGCTATCTCATTGCTTAAAATTTGCTGGCTCATTGCTCTTTCCGTACAGACTCTTCTGGGCAGCCTCATCCTCCACCACGGTCAACTGACTTCCTTGATTGGTACCAAGCCAGTCCTATCAGGCGGTACCGGAGACAAAGCGTCTGCACTGCTGGCCTCCGGAGATTCCCACTGGTTCTCTTTACTGCCAGTAGCAGCCCCACCAAGCCATCTGAAGAAGCAGGATAAACCTGTAAGTATTTCTGTCATGATATATGTAACCCCCGGTTGCTGAATAAGGATTTTAAGTTGGGAACTTGTCAAGGTCTACTTTAGCATGGAAACCTGGTATCATCATCATCATATGAGCCGAAAGTCGTCCACTGCTGGACATAGTCCTACCCCAAGACACACCTGACCTGAAACCTGGTATCATTTGCCATTAATTAAAGTAGAAATTGTCACGTTCTTGACTTAAAAATCGCATTTAAGAATCTGAAATATGTGTTTATTTAACTTATATCTTTCTTTTTCGTGTGAGGGTGAGGTCACCTCTGGTGTCAGAGTTAATTAAGCCGCTTCAGAGAACCCCACAGGCCTCTGACTTGGCTATTTCAGACTTACATTAACTATATAAGTCCAGCAGCCTTATTGCGTAATAAATTCGGCAAGGCAAAGGACAAAGAATGTGCCATATCGACCAATCACATGCGAGATGAAAGACGCGATGTGGATTTTCGTCTATGTGATTGGTCAATTTTTCGTAGTCTTCGTCATTTGGCTTGCCGAATTCATAACGCAATAAGGCTGCAGATTTCCTCATGATGTTTTCCCTCACCGTTGCCTATAATGTCCAAGATAAACTTAGAAAGTACACGACGTTTGGTACTTATATGAGTGCGTAGTTAGTAAAATAAATATTGAGGTGCATTAATGCATTGATTTCTCGAGTGGCTATACTTTATAGAAGGTTTCAAAACACCATCTATAAAGTCTACTTACTTATAAATTGACCTCTCTTAATTTATTGTTCAGAATGAAGATTTCTTCATACTGTGAACTGGTATGAGTATTTTTAAGTTTATTTACACGTAATATTCTAATAGACTTTAGTCAGACTGTTAACAATTGTTCTTATTTCCTAGTTTTTTTCTTGTGAACCGCGTATTTACTAATAGCATTAAATATTTTTTGTTTATACTAATAAACATAATGTTTCTGCATACCGGGTTTCTTGGTTAATGTGTGAATATCTAACGGATGTGTTGAATAGCGTTTACGTACACAGTGGTATGCAAACACTGTAAACATAACAATTTCTCATCTAAGTTCATAGAGAGTGATTTAGTGTTTGTTTGTTTTAACTGATTCTTTATAACTGTTTTGTCTTTACTATTGATAGGCTCACGTTTTGTTGATTTATATCATAATTCATAAGTCATGTGTTTGTGTCTCCCTAGTTCTAGATAGTGTCATAAACACCCTGTTTGTTTATTGATTTCTTTCAGAAAATTGTACAATATCTAGCTCCCGCACTATCACCTTACCTTTACACACAAAAGACCTTAATGAACTACCATGTTTCAGATTGTGAACTTAAATAAAAAATTACCAGGAGCAGTGGTGGTCCAGTGGTAACGGACGCGACTTACAAGTTGTAGGTTGTGGGTTCGAACCCAGGCAGGCTCTTTACTTCGTGTAAATTATTTCATCACCACTGCTCTCAAAACGGTGAAGGAAAACATCGTGAGGAAACCGGCATGTCCTAGAACCAAAAATTCGAAGACATGAGATCCACCAACATGTACTGGGCCCGCGTGGTGGATTACGGCCCATTTCCTCTCACAGAGAGGAGGCTTGCACGCGCAACGGACCAAATGCAAGTCTAAGTGCGGAAACGGGTTCCATCTATCCTATCCTACTAGTAATTTACTTCAAGCCCACATTATGAATTAAACATTATATTATTCAGGGATAAATTAATTCATTAGCGAAACTACGCAGATATCGAGGGTATCGATATATTTTAATTGCAAGTACAGTTCTCACCAAACTTCTTGGCCGCCCTGAAGTTGGCTACAATGGCTGCGCAGTAGTAAATCTCATACAAAAACAGCACCGCAGGCTTATTACGTATCTTGCAAGAGCAAAAGGATAGCAATTTTTGTGCAATAATTGCTTTTCAACACAGAAGTTTTAAAGTTATGATGGTTTTTAACCGACTTCGCAAAAAGAAGGAGGTTTTCAATTCGACTGTATTTTTTTTTTTTTTTATGTTTGTTACCTCAGAACTTTTTATTGGGCGAACCGATTTTGATGATTCTTTTTTAATTTGAAAGCGGGTGCTTGTCATGTGGTCCCATTTAATTTTCATCAAGATCTGATGAAGAACTTCGGAGAAATACATCAGAACTCTTCAATAAATGACGGCAAATCACTCTGGATAGATCCAATCGCATGTGTGTTTATTGTTTACACCATTTCATAACATAAAATCACACTGGTACGTTCTTAAGGGGTAGGCAGGTGTGAACAGTTCACCCTGGTATACTCTCATTGCACTGGTTTCGTTTAAGTTTCATGTTATTGGGTTAATCTATTCTAGCTTCACTTTGGGCACTATACGCGTAGGTAGGTACCTAGCCTATAGAACTGTTCCATTATGTACCACAACTAAAAAGTGAAAAATAAAAAACTTTTTTACAAAAATTACAACCGACTTCCAAACAAACACACTACAAAGTGAAAAATAACTTCAATTTCAATTTCGGAAGTCGGTGTCAAAAAATGAAGAAACGTAAACAGGAACACCGACTTCCGAAATTGAAATTGAAGTTATTTTTCACTTTGTAGTGTGTTTGTTTGGAAGTCGGTTGTAATTTTTGTAAAAAAGTTTTTTATTTTTTTAGAAATAGGTGTATTTGACAAACAGCGAGCGATGAGCAAAAGATTATGTAGGAACTACCATATCTGTACTGCAGATAAATACGACTTTTATGACATGAAGCGTTTGACAGCGCGATGTTTGCTGTTTCTTACGTAATAACCCTGCCGATCCGTGCCTTGCGCATCGGGAAGCCAAATTCAGGGCGGCCAAGAAGTTTGGCGAGAGCTATAACTGCAGCTGACTACCGCTGGAAGCGTAGTTACGAGTACTTCAAATAAAAAAGTTTAGCTATTTTGATTGTCATTAGTTATCAGTCACGTCTGCGAAGTTACCTACGCTAATTAATTTAATTTGACCCAGTAAAATTAATCTTAGCTGAAAAACTATTACTCATATCTACATATAATATATTATGTACTTTATTGTACACCAGATTGTGACTCAACGCTTTTCCAAAAAAAGGTGAGATAGTGGTCAAGCGCGAGCCAATATATAAAACCAATGATAAAAAAAAGTATAAAATGGTGGGCTTATCGCTGACGAGCGATATCACAAAGCAAAGATACTTTAAAAGTATATGGAAAAACGATTTTCTAACAGAACCGTCCTTTCCCAGGTTAAAAAGAAGCCCGTATCATCGAGCCCCAACAAGTCAAGGTCAGACATCTCGGACCTGATGACGAGCTCCTTGCCTATCAACTTTGCAAACGCACGCTCCGGGGCGGCTTCGTTCTTCAACTCCATCTCCTCTGATTGGTTCAGTGGCTCCTAAACTAATGTAATTTATTACTATTTAATTATTTTTATACCATTCCCCCTCTAAAAAGCTCATTTTATTCACTGTTTTGGTGTTTGAATTTTGAACACACCAATATATATTTGACCTCCATCTCAATGCAATACAACCTACTTGCGCATAAAATACTCGATACAAATTTCTTGTGCAAAGAATATTCGAATTTCAAATTCCTTCGTCGATTTAATTTAGAGTTTGTTTATATTTACTCGTAGGATTTTGATAATGGTTTTGATCTAGGATGTATAGTGAATACTGATTTGGATTGTAATCCTAATATTAATTGCATTGGTGTTTAATTAATTATAATTATGTAAAGTAACGGAGGTGGTCACTGGCCCCTGAAACACAGGTGCTGTTATCTAGCTCAGCTTCAATTTACAAAAAATGTGAAGCCCTGAGGTTTCTAATTATTTTATAAATTTTGAAGGTTAACCATTTGGGTAAACCATTTGTTTATTTATTATTATTCCTTGTGCTTTTGGCTTAAATCCTTCTTTTTCTCGTAGTCATGGTATAAAATATAGTATGCAACTCTTGAATAAAACGGATTTATATCGAGGGCCATGAATCACTCGCGTCGCTCAGGATTCTAACACATGAATCACTCGCTATGCTCGTGATTCAATCATCATGAATCACTCCCTACGGTCGTGATTCAGTTGTTAGAATCCTTCACTTGTTCGTGATTCATCTATGGCCCTCGCTTTAAAACCGTCCTTTATTCACTAGTTGCATAATATACTATTTTTTGTGGTCAAATAGCTAGAAGTGGCTTGGTGACGAATAAGTAATTAGTTAGAAGTTGGCAAACAGGCAACGCCTAATAATTGACGCAGGCTTTCGAGGTTCAGTTCAGAGAGATGAGGTTCTTATAAGAAATATTAGATACTGCAATTAACCAGCGTGGTTAATTTAAATATATTACGTTTATATAAATATAATTAATTTATTTACAAGTACCAACTATTAAAATTTAATTGAGGAGTCATGTCACATCGACAAGTCATATCTATCAGCAGGTCCTGTGGCTCTTATAGATCCGTGAAATGCAATGTTATTATATTGGCTTTTTCTTACGATATTTTAAGTTTGATTATTATTATTGTTGATTACTGTAGGATTCAGTTACCTAGACATAGGTTCAGCTAGTATATCAAGATCAATCTACATAGTATCTAACCAAATAAGGGCCGGCGCCCACTGACGACATGGTAAGGCACGGCGACGGCGCGGCGGTAAAGATTTTTTTGGTAGACAAATGATTTTCGACCTTGCTGCGCTGAAATTCCTTCACGAATAGATCTAAATGTCACATGATGCGGCATGCAGCGGGCGAAGCGTGTCGTGCCATGCCGTGCCTTTGTGGACGCCAGCCCTTGTATGATTTATAACCTTATTTATTAAAATCTTGACACTGTTTAGCGATTGCTTAGTGACATGTTATACACCCTGAAATTTAATTGGTTGTTTTCCCGCGGCAGAACGACTTGCCTTAAGGAGTACTTTCGAAGTTTAGAGTTAAAGTAAATAAATAACGATGTTTCTGTTTTAAAATAATTAAAAAAATATTTATCAACTCGAAAAAGTGAGTAACAATAGTAACTCTGGACGTAACTTGTAGGTACTAGGTACTACTCGTGTCACCACCTACAAAGAAGACCGATGCACAAAATAATGTCAAACCAAAATAAACTCTCGCACGTGGTGATACGGCATAAAAGTTTGCACGCAAAACAAACGAGCGAGCCACAAGCCGACAAAGCAAAGACCGATTTATTAAATGTTTAAAGTAAAATAAGCTCTCGCGTGTAATTATACGGCATAATCTAGCCCGCGCGTAACATGATCAAACGGAGCCGCCTTCGAACCTAATCCTTTCGACGGTGACCTAGCACCCACCCGGGTCAACGGCCTGCTGTCGTTCGGCCTTAGATATCGGGAGGTATACTATTGGTTTGTGATCGCTTTCGAGTTTAGTTTTTCACAATTTTAAATATGCCAGTTTTTGTTTCTAATATTTTATATAACTACGAAACGATTGTATTACATAGACAAAACCATTTCGCTGCGGGAAAACAACCATTTAAATTTCACGGTGTATAAAGAATCTGCTAAACAGGGGGCCTACTCCTTATCTCCGTCAACGAAGCTACGGCCATGTCCGAAAGTATTCCTAAACATCGGAGTGAACCCTACCTCCTAATGATTTCGGATTTATCACTTTCGAATGGGATCATAGAGAAAACAAAAACATCAATTTCTAAACAGCTCAGAGATTTTCATAAATAAGACCCATAATGCGCACCTAGGATTGTCGTTAGCTGCCTCCCAAGCCATTGGCCAATGCATTATCAAATTGTTAAATATATTTAATAGATTTAAAATGATTAATTAAATCTAATAAGTTATCCATGCCGTGGTTTTATTTTTACGAGAATGAAGCATTCTTATTCAAAATGATTGAAGTAGGCGCAAAGATGCGAATCGTCGAACTGGTGTATTATAATATAATGTATTAACGCAACGAGTAGGTTCGTAATGTAAGCCAGATTGATATCACGTAAAAAGGTGGTATGGAATTTTAAACAGGTGTCTGGGAAATATATATATGATTCCTTTGTGTTATTGGTGACTGTTGGCTAATCAATGAAAGAAAAATTCAATGAAACCCTCTTATTATAATAGTTTATAATTAAGTATACAGAAAATATACCGTGTCGCGAAAAAAATGGATTCCAAAAAAAAGACCATCTTGGTGGAGTGAAGTCCGCCGTGAAGTTGCAGCGAATCTCGCCGACGACGTAGGGTGCGTTCACAAATAAAGTAAAAGAGCTGCAATCCGTCGTAGACAGTGATCAAGGGATTTTGTGATCTACATACAGGTATATTTAACTTGCTTAGCGAGGAGTCTCGATAGGTATATAAATAAATGGGAGATGAATCCTCATCCCATGCGGGATACTTATTTTGGCTAGCATTGCTTATTCTTGAAGATTGACCCAAGCTAAATAGGTATTAGCAATACATCGAAAAGTGATAAGTAATTGTGTGATTCTTTATTATCAAGTGGGTAATACATATCTGCACAACTATGGAAATTACAAGTAATGCTGCAAGTGTTTTATTTAATCTTGAAATTGTTATTACTCACTAGAAATCATTACTGCCAAATTTTTCCAGGCTTAGGTATCGTTATTAAAAACATGATTTATGCAAAAAACAACTCTTACAAACAGAAAAAAGAGCTGTTCCTTAAATTTTGTCGAGTAATTGTGTACCTAGTTTGGGTTGTGGTATGGGTGTACTTTGTGTTCCTCTACTAAGCCCTTCTGCTATTTTGTTGAGCGGCTGTTTTTTTTTCATCCATTGATTGGAAAATCACATTGTATATTGATAAAGGTTTTTTTTTAATTTGCTATGAGTTTTCTTTTTGACTTTAGTCTAGGTCAGCACCTGTAGCCAAGTTGACAATCTAAAATCGATAACGCTAGTAGAAAACGAAACAATGTATGGGAAAGGCACATCTGAACGTTAAATCGTGTGCGTTGCGCTTTGTAAGGTTAAAAGCTGTCCAGGCGTAAAGTATCGCTTCACTCTATTTAGGATGCCCAGTCTTTTGGCCGCAATTTGGACTTTGTACTCAATGGAGGCGCCGAAGCCAAGATTGGATGTTAACTCTATGCCTAGGAGCTCGGGCTGATCAGTGCCAGGAACAGATGCACCCCGAAAAATAGGAGTTTTTTTTTTAGATAAAAAGGACCAAAGTAAACTATAATTTTATTCTTAAAGAATCAGTGCAACAATATGTACTTACATAATCAGATCGTAAACATTAAATTAGAACTAAAATAATGACTAAATAACTACACTACGACTTTTCTTCTCCCTCCTTGATTTCGCCTGCTTTTCTACCTAAATACTTGGCGACGTTATCACTGTACCTATAGCGATCTTGGTAAGCCGTGTTGTAGTTGCCTGTATGATAATTGTAAGGAGTTGCTATAGGCCTTTCCACAAATTGCCTGTAGTAATTGTTGGCGGTCCCGGTGGTACCCGGTGAGTTCTGTTCCGAGTAAAAGGGACGGTTGTAGTCAATGTCACCTCGGTTGAAGCGGCTGGGGCGGTTACCTGTAGACAAAAATGGTGATTTGAATATGCGTTGTTTGTGGAATGGCAGTAAGAGTCAGATCAAATGGCATCGCCCGCACGCAGTAAAAAACTTTATTACAAAAGAATATAACCGAATTTCAAATAAAACAATACAAAGTGAAAATAACTTCAATTTCGATTTTTATATGGAAATCGGTTGTATTTTTTAGTGAAAATGTTTTTATTTTTCACTTTTTAGTTTTGGTACATAATGAGTAAGTATAAAACTAATATAACCGGTGAAATGAGTATGTACCAGTGACCAGGGTGAACGGCGTTATGTTATGTTGTGAAATGCGTAAACAATAAACAAACATGTGATTGCAGCAATCCTGAGAGATTTTCCGTAGTTTATTGAAGAGTTCTGTTGTATATCTCCAAAGTTCTTCATCAGATCTTGATTAAATTTAATTGGGACTAAACGAGAAGCACCAGCTTTCAAATAAAAAAGAATCATCAAAATCGTTTTACCGAGTGAAAAGTTTTGATGTAAAACACATAAAAAAACCGGCAAAGTGCGAGTCGGACTCGCGCACGAAGGGTTCCGTACCATTATCGCAAAAATCGGCAAAAAAACGACTTAACGACAAAGAGACGTTTGTTGTATGGGAGCCCCACTTCTTCATCATCATAATTTCAGCCGAAAGACGTCCACTGCTGGACAAAGGCCTCCCCCAGGCGTCGCCACATTGACCGATCCCGTGCGTCTCGCATCCAGCGCCTTCCCGCAACCTTAACCAGGTCATCGGTCCACCAAGTGGGAGGCCTTCCAACGTATCGTCCACCCAGAGCCCAACTTAAATATATATTTTATTCTGTTTTTAACATTTGTTGTTATAGCGGCAACAGAAATACATCATCTGTGAATATTTCAACTGTCTAGTTGTCACGGTTCATGAGATACAGCCTGGTGACAGACAGACAGACAGACGGACCGCGGAGTCTTAGTAATATGGCCCCGTTTTTACCCTTTGGTTACGAAACCCTAAAAAATGGTCATAGACAGTAGACTTCAACACTAGGTATTTAAAGTATATACCTACTGCTGAACAAAGAAGGGCAAATTAGGAGCTGGGAATCCGGGATTGGCTGCTCACCTCTTGAATGCTAGTCACCGACAGGGTATCTTTATATCATGAAGTTGGCGATTAGCAGTTGTTTGTTAAAATAAAATAAACAAACCTAAGGAATGTAAACCACAAAAAAGTTCCAAAAGTACCATTTAAGCTGAAAATTTTAAAACGTGTGGCGGTTATAGTTCTGATTTATAATGGGTATCATTTAAGCTATCGCCAATTTAACTAGTTTTGTGTTTCTTAAATAATAGGGTTTTCCGGCAAAATAGTAGATTTGTCACCAAAATGTACTTAGTCACCAAACAATATCAAATCAATTCCACAATAAATCACATAAAATCATGGAGATATAGGGTCTAGTACAAAATAAAAGTTTTTTGTATGTATTATAATAGGTTTCTCCTAATAAGTATTTAAGCAAACTAATTTAAAGAGATCACCAATAAATCATATATTATGTCACTAGAAAATTTCATAAAGTTAGATTAGTGTATATTCAACGGAGCCGACGGAGCCTCGCTGCGCGGGGCTCCTATTTCTGAATGCAAGTTTGATGTTGACATTTTCATTAAAATTTTAAATTGATGTATTAAATTGGTAACAAATACTATTATTTTAATAACTGAACGAAATAAAATGTAACAAATAAAAAGGAGTCGCAGTCAGGGATCGATAATCGATTTTTTTGGTGACAGATCTACAATTCTGAGCACAAAGCTATTATTTAAGTAATAAAACTATTATTATAAGAACGAAGTTTATATTCATCTATTGCACTACAGTTTTATTGGTAATCCATCCTCTTATTGTACACATATATTAACATTAATTTGATAAATCATACCTGGGAACACTTTGTTTATCTGAGAACGAAAATATTTCGTGTCGATAGATCTATTTATTAGGTAATACAACTTGATGATAAATATAAATTTTGGTGACAAGAAATATAGTTCCCATTTATAATACGAATATGTAGCCATAAAGTTTTTATTAAAGCTACTCAACCCTTATAGGTAGATGACCAGTCTCGGTCTCGTCACAAATGATCAGTATTCTATGTAGCACTTCAAAGGTATCCAATATCAAAGCCACCGTAATTTGTACCCTCTTGAAAGGGGACTGGTATTTAAAGAGTGGTGCAATCTAAGCTGGTCCTCAAATTCATGGAATCCATTGTCTGATCAACCTAGCTATGATGTTTAAATATATTGTATATTTTTATGAAAACGAAATTGCTTGACTAGATGGTTAGTTAGCCATAGTACTAAAATATCATCATCACCAGCCTTTTAACGTTCCCACTGCTGGGACACAGGCCTCCTCTATATGAGAGAGTGAATGGGCCATAATCCACCAAGCGGGCCCAGTGCTGGTTGGTGGATGTTATATGCCTTCGAATTTTTGGTTCTAGGGCATGCCGGTGTCCTCACGATGTTTTCGTTTACCGTTTTTAGAGCAGTGATGATGAAATAATATACAGAAAGTAATGCGCCTGCCTGGGTCCGAACTCACGACCTACGACACGTAAGTCGGGGCTGTTACCACAGGACCACCACTGCTTTTGTACTAAAATTATCGCATCTTTTTTCGAATTACATAATACGACAAGACTTAATTTTATTTGAACTAACTGTACTTAAATACTGCATTCAAAGTACAGTAACATTATTTAACGACAAGACTTCATTTTATTTGAACTAACTCGAAATAAATACTGCAATCAAAGTACAGTTACCTACATTATTAATCTCGAGAAAAAGATTCCCACCATTCACTATTGACCTATGACAAAATCTGAATCACTTCTCATTACTTTCCGCTATGATTTAGCGTGCAAATAACATAGTTTTTACAAAAAAAAAAAACAAAAGTTAATAACATCGAGTAACGTGTGCTAAAGTGCGATGGCCGTAGTGGCCATTGACTCTATATGTAACTACGTGATCGTTTTCCACGAACAACATTCTGTAGGATCTATATGATGGGAATGCAGTGTTTATAGACATGTGTATTTTTAAACGATACTAGTCCAATTCGATTATTGAGTATATTGTGATTGCTCGATATTGAATGCAAAAATCAGCCGTTTGTATTGAATTCAACTATCACATGTAACTACGCCTACCTTATAGGTAATGATTGGTCCTACTGTAAATATCTGTTAAGCTTTAGAGCTTGCTCTGATCACACTGAGGCGAATCCCGCGCCTGACGCGAATGCGTATGTTTTTAGGGTTCCGTATCCAAAGGTAAAAACGGGACCCTATTACTAAGACTCGACAGTCCGTCTGTTTTTCTGTCTGTCTGTCTCATGCACTGTGATAGCTAAACAGTTGAAATTGTCACAGATGATGTATTTCTGTTGGCGCTATAACAACAAATACTAAAAAAAGAATAAATTAAATATTTATGTGGGGCTCCCATAAAACAAACGTGAATTTTTTGCCGTTTTTTGCGATAATGGTACGTAATCCTTCGTGCGCGGCTCCGACTAGCACTTGGCCGGTTTTATTTTACGGATATGAAATCTAGCACTTCAAGAAAACCTTCTTTTTTTTATTAAAAAATCGTTTCCCCTCACTAGGAATTCGCGCAGCGTAGCAGTCAATCGCTCTACCACTGCGCCAACCGTGCGAACAAAAAAAAATGAAGAGAGACTTCTTTAAAAAGGGTAGACATTAGGCAATAGCGGCGCGGCTAGGAGGCGGTGACCACTTAGGTACTCACGGTGGCCTGCCTGCTTGTTTGCTAATTTATGAATCTCAATGACTTATAGTCACGCGTCTATTTGCGCCACTTCGCACCTCTAGCGAGCGATTTTCGACCTGCACACCTCAGTTTGACCAGAGCGTTAGGTTCAGTAAATTGTGCTTACCGCCATATCCCGGATATCCTTGTCCGAAGCCGCTTGGGTAGCCACCGACGCCGCCGCCGTAGCCTCCTGTATCTGTGAATACAGATTATATTTGTGATTAATTGATTTAGGTACGACTAATTCATTGGGGTCATTTGCTATGTCCCGGTTCGATAGGTGTGTTACCCACACCTATCGAACCGGGTCGTCACAATCTAAGAAGCCCGTTGAGGTTTCTCATTTAAATATCGGGATAACTTTCTACTTAAGAAATTGATAAATCAAATTCATAATCCTAATTAATTACTATGTTACCCATACACTAAAACAACGAGCATCATACGCAAACATCAAATTTAATTATTATTAAGTATTTTAATAGCTGTCAAAGCGGGCTTTTTATTTTTGACAACTATAATGGTTACCAGCGGGTAACATTTGCAGACAGTTTTTTGGGTAATCGATTGTTTGTTTGTATTTCTTCCTTCTCTCAAGGCGGTTTTGTTATGTTTTTTATTTCTGGAATTCTAATGGCTGGCATTTCTTTAATATGTTGCTATTTATTGACGGTTTTTATCATCGAAATAAAGTAAAAAAATCAGTGTCTTTAGGGATAATGTTAGTCAGTAGGCTTACTTCCGAATCCACCAGGATAACCACCCTGTCCCGGATATGACCCAAGTCCGGGTCCGCCACCGCTGTAGCCTGGGTAACCGCCGTATCCTTGTCCGCGTCCTGGGTAACCACCGTAACCTTGTCCGTATCCTGGGTTTCCGCCATATCCTTGCCCGTAGCCTCCAGGACCAGCGCCTCCGTAGCCTCCTGGACCAGCGCCTCCGAAGCCTCCTGGACCAGCGCCCCCGTAACCACCATAGCCCGGGTTGTAACCGCCATAGCCTTGATTGTAACCGCCTTGGTTGGGATAGCCACCCGGGTTATACGCACTCGGGTTATAGCCACCCTGCAAACTGGGTCTTAGCAGCCCGTAGCCTCCAGTACTCCGCCTCTGTCCGTCTATGATGTCATTGCTCGTGTCCCCCACTTTTTGAGCGATGGTCACGGCCAGAGAACATGACAGCAAAATTATTATGTTCTAAAAAAGAGAGAAAAAAAACATAATTAACGATCGCCGCGTTCGACCACCTTGATTTAATTAGAATTTTTTATAAAACGATGGAGATGATAAAATTAATTGAGATTATTGATGCCTTTAGGTTGTTAGGCGTTTCATTTAGAAGAAGCCGTGTTGCTGCCCAAAATCAGTCAGAATAGCCAGGTTCAACTCACTTATATTTCAATTCAAAAGTGAACCCCATAATCAGATTATCTGGCTTGATCGCAAATAGCATCTAAGAATATACAAATTTCTAATAAGGCGGTGTTAGGTACAAAATAGCTGCTACACTAGTCTGAAATTTTTCAAAATTTAAGTTAAATTTTTATTTTGACTCCATACCTATCATCTGTTATATCGTTACCGAAACACATTGCCCCACCAACTAATTCATTCATAATTGAGAACAAAGGCACGTTGTCCAATGTACCGAGCAATTTAAACTGAACTTAACAATGGATGTCCTCACACTACACTTTTGTAACCGAGGATAAGTTTACAGACGTGTACTTTGTTTCCTGTCTAACATATTATTATCTTAATTTTTGGCTTTGTTTACTTTGGTTCCAGATACTCATAAAAAAAAACAACGTTAGTAAGTATATCTTTGTAACTGCGTGTGCTTTTAAATGCACTTTGGAAAATTTATTCGTGTCTAGTTATATTGTAAAACAAGGTGCAAAGCAAATAACTTTATCGGCCTTACCTCCATCAATACTGGAGATCAGCACCCTAATTGTGTAAGATCAAACAATAGTGCACGGTACGCTTTGCTTCATATGTTCAAAAACCCGTCTATTCGACAGCGTAAAACACGCAATGAATAGATCCTGTTGAGTTATTAAAATAAAAGGGAAGGAGTGTGCTTCATGGTGACAAAACAGATACACAATAGGGATGCAGATCAATTTTTAGAATTAGACATGAGCAGACGGTATATAGGGTTGTACAGTGGTGAGGTTGGCAAAGGAGCGTGGGGTTTGGTACAGGAAAATAGAAGTCTGTGCCCAGCAGTTGGTGAAGATAAGGATGTTGATGGAAAACTTTTTTTTTTCATATTTAGCAATGTAACCTTAACTTACAGCTCACAGGCGATTACATTTGTATCTTTACCTACTATTGCTACTCCGAACTTTATTGGTTTTTCACAAGAAATGTTTTTCTTAGTTAATACCTGCATCGTTTCTGCATGCAGTAGCGACACAATTTATTAACAGATCGCTAACAAGTGGTCTGTTTAAAATAATAACTTAAAGTGTGAGAAGAGTGATTGAAAGTGATAATATTGATTTAGCATGACTGATAGATCTGTTGGGTCAATGGGTTAATAAGTATCTACCTATGTAATATTCTTATCATTTTAGAGACTGAAGAATTGGATGATAATTGTGGAAACCTTCCAATGGTCTTTTGTAGTTTTTTGCCTTGCAGTGTCATACTCATAATACAGGTAGAAATAGAATTTGATATTTCAGGTTTTTCATAACTCGAGAGTCAGTAGAACCATGGCGTCTTAAACCTTTGGAAGGTGCAGTAGGGGCCAAAGCTTACTCACACGGGGCCGTTAGGCAACTTTAAATAATAAACGGTGTGGTCAAACGCGAGCCTAACGATAAATAACAAAAAAAAAAACTTTGTGATATCACCAAGTAAGTTTATCGGATGATGACATTCACAAACTATACTTTTTAGGAAGAATCAAAAAGTTATGTCACTATGTTAAACACCTTGGACTTCTCTTTTTATAAGACTAGAATTTTAGGTAACTGACCTATCATGTACTTTTTTTCCGCCGTCGCTAACATGCTTGTTTGCGAAATTAGCATTTTAGTTTTAATTTTCCAGTGTCAAACCGCCATATTAATTTATTTTGTTTACCTTTGTCTTAGATTAAATAATTCCTGTCCTCTGTAATATTTGTGATGAGAAAATAAAATTTTATTATTATTATTTTTTATTATTATTCTTCAGATAAAATTATCTCACCAAAATATTTTCATGTAAAATATTGCAGTCAAAAAGTCATCTGATCTTATGCAGAGCCAAGCTTCTAAACTCTACACGCCCTAACTCTTAACAAACTCTACGCCGTTTTGCCCGTCTATGGGCGTAAGGTGAAACATTCATTCACTGTTTATTATTTTTGTAGATCTAATAATTGAAAAACAGTTCTTAAGGGCCTACATCCGCTTTAGTGCCGTAAAACGGTAACTTTCTAAAGCATACTCCTTAGTAACGGCTAGGTTAAAAGGTTTGAAAAAAAAATATTATTATTTCATGAACATTTTTTTTAATGGTTTTTTCATATAATAAATAGTTTTTCTTTAAAAAAATAATTAGCAACATGATATTTTTCGCAACTTTTGGATATTCCTCAAAAACGACTTGGACGTTTAAAAATATTTTTACACAGAAAAATTTATGGCTGGAATTTGTTCATAAATGAAATAGCATATTATGTCAATCAAATAATATTTTGCAAACAAAACTGTTCAAAAGGAGATTCAATATTGATATTTTGGCTCCGAGCGGGCGCACGGCCAGTACTGCGTTAACGTTGGGACTAATATATCGCCTTAAATGAATATTTAATGCAGCCATTACAGATCTATACAAATTGTATCTACTTGATAACGTTTGTTATTCTATTTTGTCGTGAATATGGACTTGATCCGTATGAAGGTTACATATGTACCTTAGTAGCATTGGAGTAAAATTGTAGCTAATAATAGAAAAGATACAATCAAACATAACTTTCCTATTAAAACTTATAATTTGGAATAATGGTGGCTTATCTTAGAATCTGTAAGAATAAGTCTGGCGCCCTTAATGGGTGATAGGCAGGCGCCATACATAGGTAAAGATAAGCTTGTACATATCTAAGTTCGGCAATAATTATCTAGTTATCAGATAAAATAACTATTTGGAACAATGGAGAAGGTACTTACCAATGTGTCCAGACCTGTAGTAATAAAACTTTAAGGCCGTGGAATACACTTCATTTGATCGATAAATTCACCCCACATAGGGGGTTTAATCCACAAAAAATTTAATTGTTTTATAAAATTCTGCAAAAAATATAAGGCTAAAGTGCAGAGGTTCTTTTTAGGCAATAATAAAATTAAAACTAATTGGCTTAGAGCTGTGATGTGATTCTTTTGTTAGTGCATAGGCCAACTCAGACTAACAAAAAACCCACAAAAAACATGTGTTAATGAAATTTTTACCTAAATTTAAGGAAAATTGAAATTGAAATTTGAGAAATTACGTTTAAAATTTGACTTATAATGCTCAATGCAAATCTTATCTTTTGAGGGTTAGATGAATATTTTTTTAGATTTTTTAAGCTATGACCGTAAAAATAAAATTAAATGTACGGTTTTGTGAGAATAGTAGAGAAAATGGCGCCCAGGGCACGCATCATAGTTGCGCCCCTTCCTAAATCATGCATACTATAAATGTGTAAGTAACTCTCTCTGTTTGTTGCCTTTTCACGCTTAAAACGCTAAACCGATTTTGGATGAAATTTGATATAGAGATAGTTTGAGGTTGTAGGCAGGACATAGGATAGTTTTTAACCCGAAAATCATTCTTAAGGGGGCGGAAAAGGAGGTGGAATTTTGCAGCCTTTTATTGAGATATTTAAAAAAATGGCTATTCGAAGTATCTACTAATGCTAAGCAGTCGAAGTCACGGGCAAAAGCAATTTTTAATATATAAACCAGATACAATGAATAAAACAATCGTAGATCTTATTGTTAGTAAAATTAAAAAGCAATAATGTTTATTTCCTTTTTTTATAATAACCCCTTTCCCTTTCCGACCTTCTACGTCGCAAATTATTCGATAATATTTTCAAAATCAATTTTATCAGTTTCTTCTCGGTCTACACTGAGCAAAACTAAGTCGCACAACCTTTCTTGACGCATTGTAGCCCTCAAACACAAAAGTTTACATTTTAATTCACTAAATGATCGGTCACAGCTTGCTGTGGATACTGCAAGCAGCAGTAAGCAGATTTTTTATTGAAATACGTAGATTTTGAAATACGCATTCATCCCCGTACTGCACAATAAATACAAGCACCATTTCAGATTTCTTTAAGTTGACGTTTTTTCTTGTGGATTCGAACATCCAATATCACGAAGTAAATACCTACATACAACTCATACAACTTACTCCGGACTTAGGTATACACCTAGGTTGTGACGTAAGTCATACCTAAATTTGTCATAAAATCTGAAAGACTTCGTGTACTTTGAAAAAAAAAACAACTGTCGGCTTTTTGAAAACGGTCATATGAGGCCGAACTATAATGTATTACAATTTAATTACTAGATATTCAAGAAACATAAATTATATCAAGATTGAATACCCAATTCGGTAATCGATAAAATCTTGACAATCCAAAAGATAGGAAAGATAGTATATCTCTAAAATCTAATCGTATGATACAGCGATTAATACACTAAAATAGAAACCGCACTAATTTATCTTAGATTTCGGATTCTAAGAATTTTAAGCAAACATAGTTTTGAAACTAAAAATGATAGGGTTCAAATAAAGTTTTCCCTGATTTTAAAAAATCTGGATTTAAGTACGTTAGTTGGAAAACGGCTATTTTTACTGATTTGAATTGTTAAATCTTATTTTATCATAAAAATCTATAACCCATAAGACTGCCAGCCTAGCAAACAATACCATTGTCAATATCAATCAACCACATTCTATTTTTTAATTTGTCTTGATATATTTTTAAATTTGCCGGAAAATAAACAGGCACTGGCCGCAAATTTATAAAAATCATAACTTTATAAGATTTTTTTTTTCTCACTTGTTACACGAAATCATTTTTTTATTTTCTATAAAACGCCAATTATTAAAAAAGAGGACGATATTCACAGCGCAATTTAATAAAAGAACGCTCACCAAGATATTCATGATCACTGCGATCCGCAATTCCGCACTACACTGTGATCTGTTTAACAATGATCATGATCTGTTGATCTCTGCATTTATATTCTCACTTCTGTGTGTGCTTTTTTGTCTTATGCATGGACGGATCGTCAGTTTTAATTAATGCGATTGTAAAAATGTTTGTACACATACCTACTATTGTTTCGGATTGATCTATGTTACGTGTATGGATTAGTGGCGCGTCTACATAAGATGTATTTTATCTGTCTATGGATTAATTTAAAAATATGTCAACTAAGTATATGAGTATGAGACAAGTAGAAAAGGTTTAGTAGGTACGTTTGTAGGGAAATCAGTACTTGACCTCCGTACCCAATAATTAAAGGTCTTTTTCAATTTAATCGCATTAGCGATAAGGCCAAATACCAAAGTAAGTAATACCTATATCATGACTTATTCGACAAAATTATATCGTTTTTCACTGGAAACAGAATTCCTTGACCGACACAAATTCTTTGAAAGAGACTGCAATAAAAAATCACCTTCTCGAATTTTAAGAATTTTGGAATTATTTGTTGATAAAGTTATTATAAAAATAGATATATGATAATAAACATAGATAAGGATTCAGAGATACTACTATTTACTTTTTAACGAGATATTTATGACTTTTGTATTTCCTGCGTGTTTGTTGACGATGCCTTACACTTGAACTCATTATCGAAGAATGCATGGAGGAAATAAATAGAGAAGTTAGGAAATGATTTGATAATTCTCTTCAGAAGTGGTTTTATTGTTTTGGTAGATATTAGTGAGGGAGTTGGTGTACCGACCATTTAACTCATTTCTGTTTATTTTTCATTAACAGATAAGATTTTGATTATGATTGCGATATAATTTTAAAGGTGGATAGGTAAATAGGAGATAAAATAAGTAGGTAAGTATCTTCAAGTCTAATAAAATCAAAGATTGCCTGGAATAAAAGGATTTGAACTTTATTTTCATCTCAAATTGAAAATGCGTAAATAAAAATCAACTTTAAATATAATTAAAAATATTAGTACTGGCAGCTCCATAAACTTAAAAAAACCTTGCTGTAAAATGGAATGTCAAATAAATTTTTGAAATTTTGACAAATGAAAAAATTGGCGGGGTTCTAGGCGCGTATTTTCATTTGTTTTTCAGAAAATATTGAAAACTCTTTTATATTTTATGTACCTAGTGTTATTTATTGTGTGTAGTGTAAAATAATTGCGTGAATTTAATGAAGTATTTTGGTAAGTGATTATTAATTATTTTCGCATTGACTATTTCAAGTTTGTGAAAAAAGCGTTATTCGCCAAGCCAATCTTTACACGAAGTTTTGTGATTACGACAATGGATTTTATAGTAGATACAAGTGGTGTATGTTATAACTATTTATACCTAGGAACAAAATATAAATATCAGCGGGTGTCTTTATCACATAGATTAATATCATAGGCCTATCTTACAATCAAAGGACTGCTAATCACCCAGCATGGCCCATTGTGTGGACGACCAATTATAACCTTGATTAAAATATTTGTAGGTGCATGAACCTCGAGGAATAGCACAAAAAGAGGTACTTAAGTGAATTAATTGTTTTTTTCGTACTAATGCAATCGCTCAATAAAGCGACCTTTGGCCGGCCTGTGTTCAGCAAAGCAGTGGACGTCTTTCGTCTGACATGCAATCGTGAGTTTTAGCGATACACGATGCCTAACCGGCCTGTGTTGCCTTACTTTGAAGCCAACATCGTCAGGTCGATGGTCCTATGTATTGAGGAGGACATCTTGTTCTTAATGTTCACAATACAAGGACTTTTCTGGCTAAACTAAATTTAGCCAGAAAAGTCCCTACTAGGTACTAGTAGTACTAGGTACTACGAAGCCTACGCTTTGAT
Source organism: Orthosia gracilis (assembly GCA_947562075.1). NCBI lineage: Eukaryota > Metazoa > Arthropoda > Insecta > Lepidoptera > Noctuidae > Orthosia > Orthosia gracilis. The sequence continues at coordinate 45,485,860 of OX387271.1, read as the reverse complement.
ATATTATAAATGTTGATAGATTGCTATTTTTACGAATAACATAGTAATTATTAGATAGCTCGCTCTACGATCTTCGAGATAAGCAGTACCTACTAAATTAGTTCCGTATTTAACGTAACAGATGTCGCTACGCACTACAAATAAATAATTATTAGACGAGAATTAACATTTTTATTAGATCTTCTAGTGTGATTCGAATGTCCCACATTGGTGGGTGACAACCCATACAGAAAAATCCTCAGACTCCCGAAAATAGTGATTATTTCTATGGTTATTATGTATGATGAGAAATTAACCGTTATTGGTTTCTAGTTATCTGGAACATTGCCTGGTATTACGGAAGGTAAGTACTTTTCCTTTTAGAATTCTCTCTTTTTCTTTAACCTTCATGGAGACAAAAATTGCCAGATAGTTTATGTACAGACCTACTTTTCAATATATCTAGGTATGCACCTACTTATGTATTAAGTTTTAGGTACTTAACACGAGTCCATGTACACACACAGATTAGCCCAGTTGGGATTCCCTATAAGTCTACTAAACTCCACAAACGTACGCAATTACGATAATGCATCAATCAACAACAATGACATTATAAAATGTGAATATGTCATTCGATCCTTGCGCCACCAATTATCCTTGGACGTAATGGTAACAATACTGTCTACCGCTATTCATTCTGCCTTAAACGGTGTAGCGTGTTGAGTCATTTTTATTATGTCCTAACGTTAGCTTCCGGATCATTTATTTGTATACGTAGTGATTAAAAATGACGAAAAGGCAAGGCATTTGGCAAAAATTTGGTTAGAATAGACAAACGGTTGTAAAATACGTCGGGGATGTGAATTTGAAATAGCGTGGTTAGTGCACAGTTCCATCGAAAACCAAACCTAAGATGCAGAAATCTGCTGGAAACAGGGTTTTTGATTAAACTAAATTTTCTTGAACGATACTTGATAGTAGAATAGACAGCTGCAGGGTAACCTAGAAATATATAGCCGCAATAATCTTAATTACACTAAACCGTTTTGGAAATACTTTCATTATGCGTACAGCTAAGAAGTGCAATTCTCCCTGCCGGAGTCTGTGTTGTCCGATGGATACAATCTTGGGGTCTTTAAGTAAAGAATTTATAGGTTACTTCTAGGCAAGCGAGCTTCACCGTCGTCCCATTTCATCGCTTATCATCAGGTGTGATAGTGGTCAAGCGCGAGCCTATCTATAATAAAAAAATATAAATTGTCATTTATGTTTGATAATTAATCCCAAATATAAAAAGAAATCAAGTGAATCTAACGTCACTTGAAAGACACTGATGTAGAAAATAGGAAAAATTAAGGTTCTCAACTCTCAGTTAGCCCTAAGCTGTAGGTTGCCAGTTGACCGTTGCAAAACCTGGCAACCCATAAAGTGTGGTTAACTGAGAGCCTAGTTGATGTGGCATATGCCCACGCTACAGGTTAAAAAAGATAAGAAAACTAGTTGTGGCTAGATGCGGCCAGGCATGGATCGCAACCCAGCAGTAGTATTCTACTGTCAAGAATCACTCATAAAATCAAGTTTCATCAAAAACAAATTATCTGAAGATTTGCAGTGGGTGCCAGTATATAGCTAGTATTCCATACTTCCAAAATAAAACTAAAGTGTTATATTGCCATTTCTGTATAACCTTGAAGATCTAATAGTGTAGCTTTTCTTGAACTACAAAACTCTGGCCCTTTAAAATGATGTTTATCATAACTGCACCCACAGTTTGTGCGAACTTGAGAAGCCTCGTAGAGAACCAAGGTTTTCCGTTTTAGGAGTGTATAATTATGTTTAGGCTCCAAATGAACTATGGGTATAAACGATATCTACCCATGGTCCAAGGAGAGGTAATACCGTATCATTATAAATAAAAGAAAACACAATACCTAATTTTGTATTGTGTTTCAATTCATGAATGTGACGCGCATGCAAGGAACTATTTACTACTTAGCTATGGTAGAACAATTAGATATTTGAAATATTAACCTTAAGTATATGAAAAACCGGCCAAGTGCGTGTCGGACTTCGCACATTTAGGGTTCCGTACCAAATGTTGAATATCTTGGTATTTGATAGTAAAATATCCATAATAATGAACATTATCTCCAAATTTCAAGTTCATAGGCAGTTATGTCATACTTTAGAATATTCAATTGTATATATGTTAATATATATGTAAAATTAAATAAAAAAAAGTTCTTAGGTCAATGGGAAGCTAAAAAAATCTTCGGAACAAAATTTTGTGTCATACGACGGACAGACAGTCACGAGAGTGAAAGCAATAGGGCTCCGTTTGGACCCCTCGGGTACGGAACCCTAAAAGTAGTGTCGTATGTCATTGTGCCGAAAATAGCGTGCTCATAGGACAAAAAGATTATTTTTGTTTTATTAATTTGCATACTTTATTTGGTACACAAACAAAGCAACGGTATAACAAAGGGTGATTTATTAATACTTATGACATAGTAGCCGTTGATGCCAAAATATGCTCGAACAACATGATATTCAATTAACAAGCAAATACATACAAGATAATTCATGAATATAAATGTAAAATATTTTGTTTAAAATCGCATAAAAGTGAGTCACCTTTTGGGCAAGTAAGATTGGTGATTATTTCTGTTTTTGTAGTCACAAACTGATTGAGAAGATTTTTTAAGTGAAAGTTAAAATGCTGTACAGCAGGCACAGCGGATCTTTGTGTTTCTGAAGTTGGCTGCAAGAGCCTGCGCAGTTGCTATTTTTGTGTCAAAGTTGAAGTAGAAGATAGCATTGTTTATCTGCATCTTCCATTCGCTTACGCTTGTCGCATCGTCCTATCTCGCTTACTGTATGCAGTATATTGGATGACAAACTGTTTCTTGTGCAATGGTTCGCAGAAACTAACTTCAGAGACACAAAGATTCGCTTTGACTACTTATTGAAAACGGCACTCGGTATTCTTTTTGCAAATAGATACCAACCTACATTTTCCTACACCCTTATAAATAGGTACCTTAGCTGAATATCCTACAGTGGATATTCAGCTTCATCATTAAGTTGGACTTTATCTACACGTGATAAGATTTATATAATCGTGCAGGTTGTTTTTCTCGATTATTTGCGGATATCGATAAGCTAGTGATTTGTATCTAGGTACCTTATTATGAATAAAGGGATTGGAATTCCACAAACAATTTAATAAATTATTGTGAAGGGTTCGGAAGACTTATTTATTTCAGCTCTTTGGCACAATTTTGCAAAATATGGTTTTATAGATCCCTTTGAGACAAAAAAATTGTAAAGTGCTAGTGCATAATATGACACACATGCTGAGTGCTCCAAATGCCTGACTTTACTCTTGAGTATAGTTCTCGCCAAACTTCTGGGCCGCCCTGAAGTTGGCTTTATTTATATGTAATTTATTGTACACCAAGATAAAAACATTACATACGCGGACCTTAAAATAACCACAAACATACAACAGGCGGTGCAAGGCACGGATCTGTGCTGTTTTTGTATGAGATTTAGATACTACTGCGCAGCCATTGTAGCCAACTTCACGGCGACCAAGAAGTTTGGCGAGAACTATACCTAATGAGCTCCATTATTGCTGCCTAATATTGTGGTCACCCACTACGCCCAAATGTACTCGAAAAGAAGAATAAGATCTCTGGCAATTCTAAGCTAAACCTAACACTGTCAATGCAACTAAAAAATGGGTGCTATCATTTGAACCTATATCTTAACAGCTGGTAATCTTTTTATGCATTTACTTATCATCATAACAATACATGACAGGTTCAGGCGACCTCGAGGGTAAACCATTTTCCAAGAAAAACGATAAACGCACAATCTAATACAGATCTATTCAATACCAAATTTAAATTTAGACGTGGATTCTGATCAATACTTTTAAATTTTACTAGTTTGGTCAGTATTATAATTTTTCAAAATACAACATATTTCTGCTTAGTATTACTACGTTCTGTCCTACAGCTGGCTGAAAGTTCATGATTACCTCTGTTTTTTTTCGTTATTGTGAAGCAATCCTTCATAACAGATTTTTTCAGGCTATGCCATCTCCGCAAAGGATTTTCACGACGACATAATATTCTATTTTAGGACGTCCATTCGAATGTTATTTTGGCTTAACGATCGTCTGAATTGATTAGAGCTTTATATCTCTAAGTCCGCTTTCGTTTTAAAAGAGATGATCTATACAAGGCTCTTTTCCGAAAAAAAAGTATTGCAACATCGGGGCAGTCTGTGTGAAAAAAGAATTTCCTACCAATGTTTGTATTAGCGTGACTAAAATATTTGTTTTAGTTAATTATTTAACTTCCTTCCTTATCTACTTCTTAGACTACAATCATATTTTTATAACCCAGTTTAGATTTAATTTAGACTTTACGACTGGGATGTTTCTAAAATACATAAAATATCTCTATATCATAGAAACATAAGAGGTGATTAACTAAAACCAGATAACGGATCAGACAGCCAATCCGGACGTATCGTGACGTATTGCAGGCGTTTGTGATTGGTTGGCGCAGCCGGGCTCCGGCCACCGGATTAGTTAGGGCAATTAGCAGCTTAGTTCTTATCTGTTAAAGTGTACCTATTCAATATTCATAGTGTCATTACAAACAACATTTTTAATTACTAAATGTATAGGAAAAGGTTAATAAAGATGCTAGAAGATATTTTCGTCTGCTGTTACCGCTATTTTAGGCATGCCAATATCTACTTATTTTCTAATAAAATTCATGGAGTAATTCATAGTGTCTTTTACAATTTAGAGAGCTAGGGTAGTTTTATACACAATTATTTGGCAAGATTTATGTGTGTTTCACCAGACAGCAAGCGGAATTTATATTATCTTTGATACTTTCAAAAAGGATTTTCGTGTAAAAATAAAAAAAAATAAAAAAAATATCCTTTCCATGTAAAAATATCCTTTGTTATAGCTTTTTCAGCGTGTGTGGTACCTATTTTATTGTTAGTGCAAATTGCCTCACTGTGCTTTTAATTCACTCGTTTACTGTTGCTGGTCTAAAATAACACATTTATTGCTTTCAACCCTTTTGCCTTTAAAATTCCTCAGAGAGTTTTATTTCATCTTAATAGGCGGTAAAATGTACCTACTGCCTACCTACTTGCACATATATCAACAATCCATTATTAAATTGAATCCAATAATGAATTCTTTGGTACATGCCAATCTCGTTTTTAGTAAGGAAATACTTTTAAACTGCATATTCCGAATAAATATTTAATTGGAACGGCTAGCAATCCAATGCGTATTTTTATTTAAATATTATTTTATAATCTGGAAATAAAAAGCAAAAATGCATTTCATAAAACTCCAATAACTGGCGAAATCGAATAGTCTCGAGTAAAAATAAGAATATATTTAAGTATTTTTTGTCACGGATCTCTAATATACTAGGTCGTAATTAAATAACAATAATATCAAGAATACATGCGTATTTACAACATAAAGTGGGATTATTCGCGTTAACTCGCGTTTCTAGGAATCTTTATTAAGCTGTTATGGATATCGCGATTACAATTACCTATCACCGATAAAATTGGACACAGGACAGTAAATTCTAGTCGTGTACACTCCAAAATACAAAATTTACAAGCATATTATAAAATGTAGATATTAAAGACACTTGATGCCGATACCGGGCTCACTTGGAAACTTTGCATTTTGCTTCCTCATATAAATTATTTAGATTTAGATGTCATTACCCGCATTACCCATATCCTTTGAGGTTAAGGTCTTATAAGAGATAATATTTTTTACATTATGATTTCTTAGAATTTTCATTATTTATTTATAATATGCATTAACTTATCGATCATATTTAAATGATTTCCGACCTTGCGTTTTCCGTTGCGTAAGTTTTTATAAAAAAAATACAACGTATTTTTGATACTAATATTATTTTCCGAAGGGTCCTGCATCTCTCGAGAGATACGACAGATCTTTATATAAATAGATAGGTACTAAACATTGTTCTAGTTCTATACTTTCCATTCGTTTTACAATTTAATTCATACAGCCTAGAGCTTACTGCTCTATTTGAAAACTCCATGTATATTCAGGAGCAGTTCCATTCATTAAAAAAAATATGATAAATATCTAATATAAACGTTTATTTTCTCGCTAGGTATTTCGGTATTGCCTACGAATCTAGTAATCGCGCAATCATGATTCGTACAGGTGACTCAAGAAAATATGTAGGTACTTTTCTGATTCACCTTTATAAACCTATTCGGTACTACCAAATCGGTCTTAAGGTCGATCACTACGTGTAGTTACATACAAGGCAGGTTATATTTGCAACCCAATTTACTAAAAAGTTACATAATCCGTTTACATTATAGGGCCCGTATACTTACCTACCTGTATCCACAATTTTTGTTAAATATAATTATTCCATAAAATAGCTATTCGAGGAGTTTTTTTTTTAATTTTGTCAATTCCTTCAAAACTTTTTCAGGTATTAATTCTGAAATATATTTTTTGGACTAATTACAATTTATGATTGATAATATTATAAAGGCTGTAGTAATAATGATATTTACATTATTTTGTGATGAACGAATCAAGCCAGTGGTGTATGTGATTCGAATGTACTAGGTTTATTAATAAATAAAGAAAATGGAAGCTGCAATTTTTAAATTAAAAGTTCCACGTCATTATTGTCTAAAATGGAAATGGTTCATAACGATGTTACAGAATAGGTACCTAACTGTTATGAAAGGTTGGATGGACCCAATAAAAATCGAATGTTTATCATGGCCCTGTAAGTAATAAAGATTGGTTGCGCGTGCACAGTGCGCAGTGCGCAACCTACCGCAGACTACTTGTATTTTAAAGTACGTGACATTATTCATTATTATAAATAGGAAACGTGTTGAGGTGGGCATTACAATAGGCGAGAACTGGTAGAAAACTATTTTTTGCCAAGATCTAGTCAGGATGCTACGAAAAGGCTTCTTGGCAATCAGTCTTATGAAAAATAATCATCACATGATTGACATTATACCTACCAAATGTTGAACATATTACGCTCTTGCGTACGTAGCCACATCAATTCTAAACTGACAACAATATCGTAATTACGAGTAGGTAGATACGCTTAGATATTGACGTACAAACATAAGGAAATACCTGGAAAATTGGATTAGGTAGTATTTGGAGTAGGAAATGTTTTTTTTTGGGCCAGCAAATCACACAGATTATTTAATCAATTTAAAACCCTATTATAAATAGTTTTGTTATTATTTATTATTAAATGGATTGTATCCAAATAAAATATGTTAATGTTGAATTACCTTCCGAGACGCTTTGAATATATTTCATCGGATCTAGGAAAATAATGACAAATTACGTTTTAAAAAAAGGATTACGAAAATGAAAGTCTCACTATGTCACGATGATTCGTGGGTATACCTACAGTGCATCAACAAGCTATTTGATTCATTTGTTAACAATGTTGTTAATATTTAAACGACTTGCCAAAAAGGAGGATGTTCTATGTTCGACTTCAAGTTTTTTTTTTGTTTTTGTTCAGCGATATCTCCGTCAATTGTGGTCCGTTTCGAAAATTATTTTTTTCTTTGGTAGAGTATGTTTCGAAATTGGTCCTATTTTAATTTGGTGAAGATCTGATGACGAACTTCGGAGATATACAACAGCACTCTTCAATAAATAATGGAAAATGTCTAGGGATTGCTGCAATCGCATGTCCGTTTATTGTTTATACCATTTCATAACGTAACATCACGCCAGTACGCTTTAAAGAGGCACGCAGATGTGCACAGTTCACCTTGGTACTCTCATTTCACCGGTTATGTTCAGGTTTCATGGTATTCGGGTAATCTATTCTGGTATTATAAGTACCTTACTTGCCTATTTATTAGGTCACCACAAAGTGAAAAATTACTTTCTTTTACGAAGTCGGTGTCCATAACGAAAAAAATTGGTACCTACCAAAGACACCGACATCGAAAAAGAAAGTTATTTTTCACTTTGTGGTGTTTTAGTTGGAAGTCGGTAGTTTTTTTTTGTAAAAAAGTTTTTTTTTTACATGGCAATTGAAGTTTTTATATGATTAAATATTTCCATATTTCTTATATTCAGCACATACTCGTGTTGCTCAATTGCTAGTCATTTTTGGAACTTCTAAAAGCCTTAATAAAGTGGATGCCGTAATCGGATCTACGAGACCTTAATACAGAAGGTGTAGGTGCGGTATTGCGGTCCTTCGGGTACCCCGGACCTTATCAGATATCTTAATTGGTGTTAACATTTGGTAATTTACTTTATAAGTTTATATGTATATGTAAGCAAAGTATGAGGTAAAAATAAATATGCATGTTATGGCCGACTTATACGGTGATTTTTAATTTTGTAGACTAAACTGATAGCTGCCAATGACCTTATTTGTTATTAAATGTTGCTAGCGCGGGGCATAGTGTTGTAGGTAAGGCTCAATCATAAGTGATTCATCGAATCAATGTGACATGACTGCTCAATTTAATTTTACTAATTGGTGTAAATAAATGTTTTATGAATATAAACGTAATATATTTAAATATAACAGTATTCATACGCATAGTATATACACTTTTAGTGTGTTAAATATGAAATCAACAATAAAATAAATGCGATCGAAAAAGTGATGATGAACATAAATCAGTAGAAACTAAATAAGGGACGCTAGTTTCTTAACTAATGTAACTTTTTTTGCCCCGCGGCTTCGCTCCCAAGCACCCGTTTCCGGGATTAAAAAATAGCTGATGTCACTCAAGAATAATGTAGCTTTCAATTGGTGAAAGATTTTTTAAATCGGTCCAGTAGTTCCGGACCCTATTTAGTACAAACATACAAACAAACAAAAAAAACTTTCCTCTTTATAATATTGGCATAAATTAAATGCGTTTAAATCAATTGCTCGCAAATATGCCTATATTATTATTAGGCAAACGATTAAAATCAAATTGAACTATCGTGAAATGAGCAGTGAATTAATTAAACAATAGATATTAGGCACATGTCTAAGCCATTAAAGCCTATTCAAAATATTAACTATAATGGATCAAACGAATAAGAATTAATAAATTTTATATCTAAAGGTAGGTAATTAGGTACATGACAGAGTCCACATAGCTATGGCGTTGTCTAGCGCAATTTGCATGTAGATAGAACAACAGTTTTGATAGTAGATCTTTATCATGTAAGATAATCAGGATTAATCGATTTTGATCGATGATATTGATAACCAATTTATTGATTTAATAGGTAGGTACTGACGCTAACACTATTGCCTCAATAAAATACTTTGAATATTCCATTTACAGAACAATAAAATGATTATAATGATGGGTGAAGAAAATCCCCTACTTAGAAGGTCATTTCCGTTAGTTGGTTGTCTCCGGCCAACATGACCAAAGTATCTAAAAACTCGTTGATACATATATTGAAATATCTGGTTATGATGTTCAGCTGGTTGAAAATGGATTTACAGTAAAAGAAAGAAAGAAAGAAATAAAAATTGTTTATTTGCGCCAGGCACGACGCATACCATAAAAATAACAAAAAATCTTAAATACACAGTAATAGGTAATTGATTCTTATTCTTATTCTTTATTGTACACAAAACAAACATTTACAAATACAGTAGGACAGCTTATGTACAAAGGCGAGCTTAACCCATAATTAGGTTCTCTTACAGCAAACCTCAGTGTCATAGAGATATTTTACTAAATGAGGACAGCATACTCAAGTGCACAATAAAACTTAAAATTTAAATTCTTACTAACTATATAAACTAAACAAATACGTGTACAGCACACAATACATAAACATAATACATACTATATAAAATGTTACTAAAATCCTTAATTAATAAATAAATACATTATCATCTATGCGTCATGCTGACAGGAAATGTTCCCTTATTCTTTGCCTGAAAATACCCAACGAAGGGCTATCCCGTATGGAGTGAGGGAGATTGTTCCAGAGACGGACAGCACGAACAGTAAATGATCCACCGTAACTACTTGATGAGTGGGGAGGAAAACGAAGGAGAAGAGACGATGAGGAACGGCAAGGTTTTTCTCTCGGAACAAGATACTCAAAGCGTTCCCGAAGATATGAAGGAGAGGTAGGGTTGTGAAGAACAGAAAAGAGTAAAGAAAGAGTGTGTGTATCTCGGAGCTGCCGAATGGGCAGCCACTTCAACCGCCTCCGAAAATCCGACACATGGTCATGCTTTCGGAGGCCAAAAATGAAGCGGATGCACAAATTCTGCAAACGAGCTTATTCGAGCTTATTAAGAAGTTCCTCAGTCGCATCAAGGAAGCAGACATCAGCATAGTCAAGAAGAGGAAGAAGAAGAGACTGAGCAAGAGTTACTTCTTTGCTAACAGGTGGAATGAAATACACGCTCACTGTGTGTCACCTAGGTACATACTATTTTCTTAATACATTTAATTAATTATAGTAAAGCATGTGTCCCTTAGCCTTATGGTAAATACGCTGCATAAATTCTTTACAGTAACTGTTAGCTTCAAACTTACTGGGCAAAGCATACACGCATGGTAACTTTACTTACCGTACTAAACAAAACATTCATCCAACAATTACATTTACGACTGATTTGCCTCAGGAACAGGTAACAAAGTTGAACGAATCGGTGAATACGTGAATACGTAGTTAGATACTATAGAAACGGAACTATTACCTGAATAGAATCCACTTAATTAGTTCTCGCGGAGGAAATGCGCCATCTACGAGCCCATTGTTCGTTTGCTCCCGTGATTTTTGCCCGGGACACTCCATCGTAGGGTTAACAAATACCTTGTTGATATTTTAAGGGATAACTTTTCTTTTTAATGTTATGAGCGGTCCGCACCGACTTTGCTCATGTTGAACAATATTATAGTTTTAAGTCGACCTGGATAAAGAACCTTTCGAACGGTGAAAGATTATTTCATATTGGTGCAGTGTTACCCTCCACGTATATATATATATACACATACTCAAAAATTCGTTATATTTCTTTAGGTATAATACTCGTATTAAGTGGTACAGATTTGTATTCCAAACTCAAATGCGCTTTTTTTAATTTGTGCAATGCAAATAATGTACATACTTCAATAACTTCTTTAACGATCATGCTAACTATAATTAGTTTAAAATGTTAGAATTAGTTGAATTGTTTTACAACGTTTAATTATTTGCTTTCTCATGAGAAATATAGAAACCTACCGGTTACACTTAATATCCAACAGCTATAATGATGATTGATTAAAATTATTACCTATCATTATTAAAAATAATAATTTATTTGGTATAAAAACAAATTACACAAAACACTTATTACAGGTCACCAGAATTCCATCACCCAGCAATTGAAATACTTTATCAATATAAAATATGATACCAATAAAATCAAGTCAGACAAGCATAAAAAAATAATAACAATTAAGATAAATTGTTTAAATTTAAATTAATCAAAATTAAATTAAATAGAATTTCAATTATATAGAAATTAAATCTAAATTTAATTAAAATTAAATCAGAATAGAAAATAAAAACAAAAGTAAAATTACGGAACAAAAATAGTAGATGTGATCACATATCACATCTACTATTTTGTGTATGAGTGCGATGTACGAAAGGTGTGCCTATGCGTTTAAATTGGCGAAGCCAGAAATCATGCAGTATGAACCAACATTTCCCGGGACTTTTCCCGAACAAAATTTGACATGGTCACACGCTTGCCAGTCTAGGTCCGGGTAGACAATAGACACATTTAGATTCATCCGGGCGCTCCCGGATAAGTAAAGCAAAAAACCTGGTAATTCTGTACGTTATTACGTATTTTTCTGTTTTATGAGCATTAGTTCTGTGAAGCAAGCTTTGAAACGCATGTTGGTTTATATTATTGTTATGTTTTGTGTAAAACTAGTAAATAAGGCGACACATGAGGAAATTTATATAGGTATAGAAAGACGACGTAATAGGTGATGTATGCGATTTAATTAACTATGTCTTAAACCTTTTGCAATAGTAGATAATAACGTAAAGTTGTAGAGTACAACTAAGGAACGGGAATTTAGTACAACGGATATTTTTTTACAATTATATTACTCATGAACCATTATATGTAGATCATGTTTACTACCATATGTAGACAATATTATAGTTTTAACTTGTAAATAACATAGAAAACTTTACTTTTAGCATACCTATTAATTCTCGAATTATCAACCAGGGTTAATTATCATTATGTGCAGGTATTAAAGGTTAATCGTTTTCTTAGTAAAAAGTTGCATTAATCGTCTTATCCTCAGATTTAAGCAAGGTGCATAATTAATTATTGTGATTATCCGGATATAAACTTATCATCAGAAGTCACCACTTTTCTTTAGAACCTTTCGCATTCCTAGATATTCTTTCTATTGTCCCTGGATATGTGTGACTTCTTTCCACCCATAAAGTAGATATAAAACAGAGTCGCTCTTTGTGTTTGTCTGTGTGACCGCATAGATCTTCTCAATTACACAATGTATTTTGATGCGATTTTTCCAGTAAACTTATTCTTATTACGTTTAACTTAGATATGCCAAAAAGCCAGATGTTTTAACATACCACTATTGCACCGTACGTAGCATGGGCCGGTTACAAGTTACAAATGAAACATCATGGTTTATATATATAGAAGTTGCTACACCCAAGAGCCCAGTACTTTATAAACTTGTAAGAGCCTGTTTAATAAGTATCTGCGTTTAATGGCGGCCACTGTCAAAAGTTTTAAGTAGCGTTAATTCTTTTGAGACGTTAGATTAATGCGTCGCCTAATTAAATATTTAAAAGAAAAATATTAGGCACTGGCTTTGAAAGACAGTTTTTTTCTGAATAGGAATGTCCTAATTTATTTTAGAGTGGCTGTTTGGTATAAATGTTATAGTCAAAGGTCTATGTCCAGCAGTGGACATCTTTCGGCTGATATGATGATGATGATGTTGAAAGTCGATGTGTAACGTCTTCGCGGAATTACTGGTACAGGTAACCTACGAGTATATTTCACCAATGTCTTTCGGCAAACCCCGAAGTAGATGTCAATGTCTGTCTTTTACTGATATATTTTTAAACTAACCTAGAAATTCTAACTCAAGTTAAGACTTTGCCTATTCTGTTCTAAAATCGACCAAGGCAAATTAGCCAAATGTCGATTTGTACCTACTGAGTCGAAAGTTAGATAGTCGACGGAGCTCCGACGCCAATTTCTGTCTGCAAGGTTTAAAAGAACCTAACTCGAAGTTGATGACGGGGGCTCGGTCGCTCGCTTCAAACCTAACCGTGTGTTGGGGTGCCCTAAGTTCCCGAGCTTTCTTCGTTCGCTCTTGAACTAAGTTCTGTCGGGGACGAGTTGTCACAGTATCAACGCCCAATCAAGGTAGAATGCCGCTAGCTGCACTCTTCACACTTCCTACATAACTAAGTCTAACAAAGTAACACATTCCTGAACCTAATTTAGGTCTGACTGGACGATATTTTTTCTTCTTCTTTTAACTAGACTTTTTACAATGGTTTTCAATCATCTTTATAGCCCTTTGCTAAGAATAGTTACAGCACTGCTAACAACATTTGTGTGGCACAAATGTTGTTAGCAGTGCTGTAACTATTGTAACTATTCTGTAACTATGTTAAATTTAGTCTTGATATACTGTTTTTACCTTTGTATAGATTTTTTTACCAATTGTTTTGTGAATGTGTGACTATTGTAGGCCTTCTAGATTTCTAGATGCTTGTATTTGTTAACTCTTTATCTCGTTTTACCTTTTTTTTTTATACAATATATAATTATTTTTTTTACTTTCTTACGACTTTTTGTCGGGCCTACGTTGTCCCCCTATATCTAATGCTGGAACATGGAAATATTGTAAAACCAAACCGGTTTAAAAAGAGTAACCGTGGAGTTTCTTGGCGGTTCTTCTCCATAGGAAACGACCAACCCTAACCATGCTCCTTTTGTCGACGTTTTACAAGTGCCCATGTAGGCCTATGTGAAATAAAAAAGAAATGTTTTTGATTTTGATTACAGCGGGGTTTGACCAAATCTAATCAAGCACCTATAAGTTTGTATTGAGTATCATTCTTTGACAGTTCATTTTTTATTTTTGGTATGTTTGCTCTTGACTAGAGTCTAGGTCAGAGTTGACAGAGACAAAGTCGACGATTCAGACGAACAGGCTTCTTTTGGTCACTCCTAGGATTAGACATAAATATGTTAGTTATTATGTGGCGATGCTTGGGGGAGGCCTATGTCCAGCAGTGGACGTCTTTCAGCTCATATGAAGATGATGGTGTTAGTCAAAAGCCGAAACACGCTATAAGTCTGGGCTTTGACTAAGACTTATTACCGGACCTGAAGTTTGACTAGGACGTTTAACTATAAAATAAACGTAAGGCGTGGTTATTTGGAGATATTAACATGGTAGTAAGTAATTACATGTTAGTTCAATAGGTATTCTTCTATTCCGATTAACACCATAGAGTCGCCACAGTTCAATGTTTATGTAGAGAACCTTTTACATAGAGACCGGCAAAGGCTTTTTAACTGATAATTAATTATTTGAACTACGAGGTTACCCTATAAACTTCTATTAAATTTAAATATGGTTTTTAATCAGCGTTTATATAACGTATTGATGCTTACTTAAGCCTAGTTATAAAGTTATACAGTCGGTAAACAAACATTTCTGAGTATCGATTTCTCCATAGACCGCCAAAACCAACTGTACCTGTTTACTTTTACTGTTTATAAAAAAATGGTTTTAAAGAAAAGAGGTATGATTGTTTATTTAATTGTAGGGCGTAATCTCTTGAATTACTGATCCGATTTCGGAAATTATTTAACTGATAAGTAAGCTATTATAGCTCAACATATTTTAGTCCCGAAAATACATGGTTCCTGTGTGATAGTCACATAGGTCATGTGAGCGAAACCAGGGGAAAAAGCTAGTATTTATAAAATAAAATTGCTATAAAATTGCCGATTGCTAAATGGTTCATGGGGATACCATTTCTTTGTTCATAGAAACAAAAACCTTTGTCACTCTCACCACCCTCTAAATATATTCAAGTGAAACGCATCCCCAACTGTATAACAAACAAAGCGTCCTAAGTGGATGCTTAATTAAGAAATGCTGAAGTGTTTTGATGGTGGCACATTAATTTTATCTTGTTTTTCTGCTTTCGCGACCAATTATCTTGGCGAGTTCGTGGGGAGTCTTCGTTGGGAGTTTTAATTTTATTCGCTTGCCCCAATTATATTTCGCTCTGCGATCAACATTCATATCTACTATGTATTCAAGAACTCGATCCGACGTTTCGTATTGTTTCTGGGATTTTTTTAATGTCTTGTTGCTCAACTGCTGTTTATGATTTAATTTATTACTGCCAGGGGCTACGCCCGCGTGAATTTCGAAAACTATCCCGAGGGAACAAAACCTATAACCATCCCAATAACCTATGTGCTATTTCTGACTATAGTCTATCTCTGTGCTAAATTTCATTCAAATCCGTTCAGCCAATTGAGCGTGAAGAAATAACAAACACACTCACAAACTTTCGCCTTGATAATATTAGTGTGACTCTGCATCAAATGAATCATTCTTGTATTGGTTGGAAGTGAGAGCTTAAAGTAGTTTCGCTAAGTACCTACATGTATTGGTTAACATAACTTATCGCTTCGCCACCGACGTCCTCTGCTCAACATGGGGTTTCTACGTAAAACGCTACAACGAATATGAGTTTAGGGGAACAAAAGCTATATGAAATTCTTGCATATTATCTTATATTTTTTTATAAACGCATCTAGATTTCTTTTCAGACCGGAATATATCAACTTTTTGAATTCTTTATACTAAAATAAGGGGCTGTCGAGGTCTACCAGTTCCTTATAAGTTGTTATTCGCATTAGTCCAGTTTTGACCGTGAACCTTCCAAAAAGTAAGCAGGATATATAGATTTTATTATGTTACTCGACTCATAAGACTTCAGAGCTTTTAGAAGGTTCTTTACGCGTTTTGTTGATATTTTAGCTCGTTTATTTAATTTAGGGTAATATTTTCATAAACATTACAAATTCGAAATTTAGTAACATTTTACTAAACCAAGTTACCTTCTATATCAGAGTCCAGTGGTAGAATCTCTAGGCTTATTTTGTGGTCGGCCTCGCCGCTTTGTTCTCCAATGATCCTAATTTCCCTTTGTCCAAAGTTACGTTTACCGTAAAAAACCTTCGCGGATGAAATTTTCTTAATACTTGACGTTGCGTTAATTAAGTGACGAAGGAATATGAAAAAAGTCTGCGATATTTTTTACTTTTCATAATTCCACGCTAATGGCAATTTACCTAATCAAAGTTTAATTTCGTTTTGGAATGTTTTACCATAAAAAAAAAACATAATTATTTGCATTGAAAAATATCAAATTGAATTAGTAAGAGTCGTCGCCGTCGGAAATTCAAAGTGGTTCTCCAAAACTTTTTAACATAAAAACAAACCGACTTGAAAAAAAACACTGCAAAACGAAAAATAACTTTCTATTTCGAAGTCGGTGTCTTTGGTACCTATTGTTTTCCGTGTTTTGACACCGACTTCGGAAAGAAAGTTAATTTTCGTTTTGCAGTGATTTTTTTGAAGTCGGTTTGTTTTCTTGTTATAAAGTTTTTATTTATCTCTTTTTAATTTTGATAGCTTCCTCCAATGTCCATAAGTATCATATATAGCCAAAGTCAATCTCATGACGATTCCAATAAGCCCAAACACGACTAGGATACATTGTTTTATTTTGGAGTTTCAGTGCCTACCTGCCGGCTTCATCATCATATCAGTTCGATGATACCATTTTCATCAGTACTATTTATTTATAAGTATTTGCTTCATAATAGTCGTTTAACTATTCGAAATATCTTATACCCATGACATACTTAGCATTATGGTGTTCCATTGGCCATCAGTGGTCTTCTACACCAGTTCCACTTCACCAAATGATACTTTCTGAGTGCAAATGATTGCATTGTTGATGAAAATACCAAAATCATCATATGTATGTATGTATGCCTATAATATTTGAGGAGATCCCTCGATTTCTCCAAGATTCCATCGTCAGATCCTGACCTGATGACTATGGGACCAACTGGGAAGTATTCCCTTTCAAACAAAAATAATAATTTTCTGAAACGGTCCAGGCATCTTTGATTAATCGGGGAAGATACATAAAAAAAAAGAATCCGACGAATTGATAACCGCCTCCTTTTTTTGAAGTCGGTTAATAAATCGTAAATTATGTAACGGAAATTATCAAAAGAAGAAGAAGCATACCTATCTCCACTGCATTTCTGCACTGACCCCATATAAATTAGAATTATTTTTTATTATTGATAGGCGCTTGACCAATATCTCACCTGATGGTAAGCGAAGATTTGATCGACGATGGGCGCGCTTGCCTTGAAGCAACATATTCACTCTTGACTGATAGACTTCCAGGTCGAGTACAAGGGTAAGGAAGATGTTAACTTATTGAGTTTTTTAGGTTGGTAAAGGCTGAATGAGAGTGGTCGAGCATCGGTTAACTGAGGAAGATTATCTCCGACAGCGGACTCTATGATGTTCTAATCTGCAACCATTCATGACTCATTCAGCTTTTACCAGCACCATAATCGTGTAACACACTGAATTACACTTTTTTTTAAATGATATTTTATAGGCTTGCGCTTGACCACCATCTCACCCTTTTGGTAAGCGATGATGTGGTCGACGGTGAGACACGCTTGCCTAGAAATAACCTATTCACTCGTCGGGAAACACAGACTCCGGCAGGGAATACTCCTTAGCTGTACGCATAATAAAAGTGTTTCCAAAACGTTTTGTGCTTGTGGGTGAAATATTCACCATGTACCGATGGCGCATCGCCGTACATCTGGTAGTCAGATGATAAAACGGGCTAGGTGGAATTAGATCGTGCAATTCCAACGCACACTCCCCGAAATGTAACCGATAAAAAACTGACAACCTGGCAACTCGACGACGGTGTTCAAGGCTCTGGAGCCTTGACTTGACCAGTGCCTCATCACCGATGAGCCTCTTGGCCCGCTTTTCGATCGACTCCAGTGCGTCTAGCTGGTATTTGGCAGATCCTGATCGAACTTGCGCTTGATACAAATTGAAAAGCTGTTCCGGCGTGAAGTACCTCCTCACCTTTAATTGAAACTTACAACACACTAATCTTATAATGAAATAAACCGAAAAAAATACGAATTAAATTCCTGATCCATCCCTTCGTATGTTCATTATTCCAACCCCTTTACGTGCATGCGCTTAAAAAATGGATTGAACTATTATTATTTATACAATTCTTCAACCAGATACACAAACTCCGGCGAGAAAAGCACGCAACGCCTTAGTGAGCGCTACAAATCCTATTTTTGTTATTTATAAACATACATATCTAATATTTATTGTAGTAATATAGGTTAGATTCAGTCTATATTATAACGACGTGCCATTATTCTGTTGTGCCTTTATATAGACTGGTTTTCATAGTTTGTTTATTTCCAAAAATAAAATTGGACTGCCGTGACTTCGATCACGAGTTCACGACATTAAGTTTTTTGGTATTTTTTTATAATAGCCCTGTAAAATCACGTAGGTTTGTTTGTTAAATATAATTGCTTTACCTAGTTACACCGTCCACAAAGTCTACCCCTGGCAATTCTTTTCATCTGTCACACCCAACGACGTCATGACCCATTGTAAATTCATGCAAGAGCCTTGTCTTGTCAGCTATTACGTCTTATTATGCCTTGCGAATATTTGTGTCAAGAACACAGGGCATTGGGTTTTTCTGTGTCCGCTGTAATGGCCATCAGCTCGTCATAAGTTTGGTTATCTACACTGCTGGTATATGTTTATTATGACGCATTGGGTTCATGGTTCTTGCATGATCTGTGATTGCTAACTGGGTTTTACGTTACTTAAATTAGCATAATTTCTTGTTACGTTACAAATAGAAGGTGTTGTGCATGAGATGTTATGACCGTAGGCATTATGTTGCATTCAGCATCAATCGGGTCTCTAACATTAAGTAAGACAATGATACTTAGGATATGAGATCGCTTCGATGGTTCCTTTTGATTTAAAGAAGATAGTTAACAATTAGTGCGCATATGTTAAAAAACCTTACGACTACTACACGTTTAGTATAATCCTGATCTGCTATAACATATATATATATATATTCCACTTCCTCCTCTAAAACATTTTCCTGTACATTATAGATATTAGGAAACATAATATACGCCTGAGAGAAAGCAGCATTAAAATATCGCGTTTCCTTCTACTATAATCGACAAGGTTGATATCGATGACCTCGTTATGATTGCCAACACAATATACATCCACTTTTATGTATTATATTATGCAGTTTAAGAAATAGGCATGTAGGTGGGAACCGCGACCTTGTGAATTTCCCATAAAGTTATCCTTATACTAGTCTGTCTATTTAAAGCAATTTCAAGATTGTCATGCTAGAAATAAAACTTTGCAAGGCCGCTTATGGCGCATCCACACATGCCCGGCGGCACGGACGGCGGCCAAACCGGCGGCCAGGCAGGCGGCATGGCCGGCGGCACATGCATCTTTTACCTGCGGCACGCGCGAAAATTGCAACCGCATCTGCAGGCCGCCGGTAAAGCCGGCGGCAAACCCGGCTGCATAAGCCGGCATGTGTGGATACACCATTAGGGATGCAAGCTTACGCCGTAACGCGGGAAATACTAGACATATCAATGAATCAATGTGTCTGAGTGTGAACTCCAGTTTAGTTCAGAACTCAAAAATAAAAATTATAATGAGTATGATCGATGAAATAAACAAATATCGTGAGGAAACCTAGACTTATCAGTTAAGTAATATACGTTTGAAATCGCCAACCCATCTTGAGCAAGCGTGGTTACTCATGCTTGTGCCTTCTCTGTATGAGAAGTTCTTCGTCCTGGAAGTGGGACAGTAACAGGCTGGTATTATTATTAATCATAGGATTCGTAGTAATTATTAGGGTTAATTTTTACCCAGGAAAGGTTGTTATAATCAATTGTTTAGGATGTATTCACAAATGATTTCATGAAACGCTAATGTTATAAACATGTTTGCCCCTTACTTAGGTTAGGTCGGTTCTTTCACTCCTGGACCCGCTTCAACTTTCTACCCTATACCTGTGGTATTCATATTACTAGTGGGTGCCGTCTATATCGCAGAATCATGATGCTCCGAAATTTATTTGGCATAACACACTTGGCATAATCTTCTTTAAACGAATATTTTTAAGAATTATATTTGGAATAATTTTTTTTTTTTTTTTTTTTTTTTTTTTTATTGTATATAGGCTCGCGCTTGACCACTATCTCACCTGATGGTAAGCGATGATGTGGTCGACGGTGAAGCACGCTTGCCTAGAAGTAACCTATTCACTCTTGACTTAAAGACCCCTAGATTGTAGCTATCGGGAAACACAGACTCCGGCAGGGAATTCCACTCCTTAGCTGTACGCATAATAAAAGTGTCCCCAAAACGTTTTGTGCGTATGGGTGGGATGTCCACCATGTACCGATGACGCATCGCTGTGCGTCTGGTTGTCCGATGATGGAACGGGCTGGGCGGAATTAAATCATGCAATTCCATCGCACACTCCCCGAAATGTAACCGATAAAAAACCGACAAGCTGGCAACTCGGCGACGATGCTCAAGGCTCTGGAGCTTTGATTTGACCAGTGCCTCATTGCCGATAAGTCTCTTGGCCCGCTTTTCGATCAACTCTAGTGCATCAAGCTGGTATTTGGCAGAACCGTCCCAGAGGTATTTGGTAGGCATATTGCCATTTATATAAGTAGTAAGTAGTAGTATATGCCAAACGATTATCTGCGAATTGAAGTTTATGCTATCCGTTGTTATACAAAATAATATTATGACATAAAAAGTTCTGCTATAAAAGGTAGACCATTTACTAGTAGACTTAGTCTGAAAATCTCATAGTGTAAGTTGTTCCATAATATATAGGAGCTATTTACTAGTGTTAGTGTTTAGCTCTTGGATGAAATGAGTGGACTGTATTAGATAGGCAAATGTTTTATAATTACAAATCAACTCTCCCGGTCAAACAATATTATGATATTAAGAGAGAGGCGTTGATGTCCCGATAGAATTCACGTGGAGTCTGTGGAAGCTAGTGGTTCACCAAGCCGCGCCGCGTAGTCGCCGCCGCGCTGCGCACTCACACACCAATGCCGTGTGAGCAGAGACATTGTATATAATAGACCGAACATATTTATGACGCAACTTCATTATCGGTATTCCTTAACAGATAAAGTCATAAGCAAAAAGAGATAGATACACTTTTGTCTATGCTATCTTTTGTACCAGTGTGGCCGAGTATGCTATAGATATTTTTATATGGACATATATTAGTTCCAGATCTGTGCCACTGTCATATCGATATTTTATCGAGTGTAAGTTTTGCCCAGATCTATTGGAAATGGCCAAAAATTGTATGGGCTTGTACCCCAAAATGTACAGATATAAAATCTATGTTATTTAATAATACCTACTGATCATCTTTAAACAAAATTGAAAAGGTGCTCAGCAGTAGTGGACAAAAGTTATGAAGGTTTAAAAAGTTGATTTCTACACTACGGGTAAGGTATTTTATATCTATTAACGTGTATATTATATTATAATAAACGCCTGGGACATAACATTTTGAAAAAAAACTAAGTGAGCAGTTTTTATAATCTGAGAAAATCGATAGTTTGTAACATTTTTTTATAGAAAATTGTCAATTTGACAATTGACATTCGTAGGCGGTGTTGCTAGTAGTAACTTAAAATAATCCTTATAATATACATCAACTATACCACCTTGTTCAATTCATTTATTTGTTCTCTCTTTACAATAATAGGCTACCTTAAAATTAACAATGTTTCACAGCAAAACAATATAGAAAAAGGTTTAAAGACGGTGTGAACATCATTAATAGTACCTACCAAAAAAACTAAACAATAGCCGGTTGAAACTTAAAAATAATATCAAAAGGAAAAAAACAAAATTAAAAACTTAAAATTAAAGTATTAAAAAATAAATTGACAACTGTTCGTACGAAACTGGTAATTTGTAGTGCCCTGTATGCATGTATATTAGAGTGTTTGGAGGTATGTTGGAGTGTTAGAATGTATGTTGGAGTGTATGAATGTATGTTGGAGTGTATGAATATATGTTAGAGTGTTCAAAAGTGAGTAGGAGGTGTATATCAGCCACGGGAGAAAGGAATGAAGGAAATCTATTTGAGTCCGTCAAAAGATTCTTAGTTTTTTGGTACAAGGGTTTTAAGAAATGTTTTTACTGATTGGTGACGATTAGAGATGGTTTTGGGATAAAGATTAAGTGTTATATTTAATTTGTTGTACAAAAGTTGACTTTAATCTATATATAAAACAAAGTCGTTTTAGTTACACCATTTATAACACGAGGACGGCCGGACCGATTTACATGATCTTTAATTTGTTTGATTTATCTCCGCCCCGAATAACAGAATAACTATTAAAACATCGGACAAACTAACGAAAAAATAATAATAAGAAAATTCATTTTCCAATAATAGGTAGGAGGTAGGTAGGGTAGATGGGAATAGATAGGGTAGGGTAGATAGGGTAGGTTGGATAGGGTAGGTATGGTACCCATCTCCACTTACTCAATGAATAGTCTGTAAGAATCGTCCTTGACTGGAGGATTTTTTTATACATTTTCTTTAGAGATTTTTTATAATTATTTAAAGAGTGAACTTATCACTCATTGTACAAGTACACTTCCACTCTTTTGTAACTTTTCTGTGTACATGTTGTATAAAATGTTTAATAATAGCTAGCGCAAATACTATATTAAAGTGAAAGTTTTTCTTATGCTCTCGTACGACTGTACAAACAGTATCGATAAACATTTCTTGTGACTGTTGTCACATCTCAAACATAAAAACGTAACTACGTAAATTGTCATAGCTCTTTCAGCGAACTCGTAAAGTTTATTATTCCATTAAATAGAATAGTTTAAATAAAAGTATACTTCCTCGACGTATTTGAAACTAAGATAACTTTATTCTAGACAGCCTATGGAATGAATTCTTAGCACAATAATTTCAATATGCTAGTCGATAACTCACCTGTGGAAAGTTATCCTTTGATTATTTCATGATAATACGACCCACCCACCATGACAATAGGTACCCATTCTAATCTTGCAACCGATAGCCACACACGCCAAGGTTCATGAAGATAATTAATCAACAAAATTCTTTCTGTTACAAACGAAACAAACGCGTTAAAACAACGAAACACTTTAATTACAGCTGGTATCCGAAAGACTACCATAGTGACTCAAAAGTTGTCACTCTGACATTCAAGATGGTAGCGTTTCGCGTCTATGTTGGTCTCTTTTATTTCAGAGAGTTTTTCAATAAGCAAGAACGAGAGACTTGACAGTTTCTTTTTCGTCTTAAATACGTTAAGTCTATTCTATACAAAGTCTCTGCGTGTTAGTCACGCATATGTGTGTGCAGCGTAGACGGCTTGTTTCGGCCACCCGAAGTGTTGGGTACATGCCCAACAGTTAGGAAAAAGATTCAGTTGTATATTTTTTGCACTTTACAAAAAGTCAAGTTTCCGAGCGGAGGTCAATAACTGAGTCAAAGCAGAGGCCACTGCTGTTTTGGTCAAGTTGGTTCTGTACGTAGAATTGACCAAATCTATTAATATCTGACCACTTTGTAGATATGGTTTTATTAAATCAGTCTCGATGGTCTGAAAGAGATTTATGATGAACCCCGTATGCAGAGCATGAGCGATTTGGTTTTTTTAGTCCAAAGCCATACCGACTGTTTTATTTGCCAAGTCTTTTCAAAATTATGCTGGGGTCGGCCTCTAATCTAACCAGTCTGAAATCTTTTATCTTTTTTTAAGATATGCATTCTTTATTACTGCGTCAATTGTTTTTTTTTATCAATTCCAGATTGCATCTCTCTCTTAAAATTACTAATATTTAAGAAATAGGAACCAATTCGTACACCATTTATATACCGTCCTCGTTATTGTACGTGCTTCATATTTTTTGTTTACCTAAAAAAAATATCTACGAAACGAGTAGGTATTACGAGTCACGTAACAAATTTGATTTCGTATAATGACAAGGATTTGTGATACTGTACCTGTACAAAAAACTGTCGGCAGTTTGCAATTTCGTCTCGTTTTTTTATTGGCTTTTCGTAGTGTAGTTATTCAGACATAGGTACTTGTGATTCAAACTCTTATTTCATGATGTTAAAAAAAGTTGTTTCGAATAATTTTTCGAAATAGGCTTTCCTTTTTCAACTGTTTTCGGTTAGAGTGAACCGGAAATTATCGGATCAAGTCAATATTAGTAAACATCAGGTAAGTCAAGCAGCTTCATGGATTTTATCCAAAAGTCTGCTTCGGGCTAATTTTCCATCAGAGTTGTGCGAGGCTATTAAACGGTGAAGGTAAACTATGAAACTATGTGTCTGTATTATTTACGCACAAGTACAAAGACGGACTTAGTGCCTTAGGCATTTTCTACCAGTCGACCTTAGGGTGGTGCAGAGATAACATAAGGCAGGTGCAACTAAACGAAAGGATAAATAGAGAAAAAAATATATATTAATGAAAAGAATATAAATAAATATATACTTATACTACTATATCAACTAGACATACCGCTGAAAGATACTACTGTATACCGATTCAGGTTTGATGAGCAAATATGAATATGCTTGACGCATATGTAAAAAACTAAGAGTTTCATTTAACCTTCTCTACAAGAGCTATGTACGCTATAAAAACCAAACGATCCGATGTACAAAACTAAGCACTTCCTCAGTGGAGAGACTGTATCAACCTAAAGATAAGAGCGACTGACGGCGGTGGTCGTCTCTTCACCTTTATTTGATGCTGTTCGGTGTTCTTTACCTACCTTGGCCACTCATCGAGAAGCGGCCAGGTGAACTCCTAAAACCTAGTGTTTTCTTTATTTTCATTCCTAAACATCTCCGATTTTAGTAGAATCCCACTAGGTAGGTACTTAATTGAGTCTTAATTGAGCCCAATCTGGGGGGCCTAATACCTCCTGCCGGAGGCTCTATGTGGAGATCTTACGGTCCATGGCACTCTATGGCGCTCCAGTATGGGCCGAAAACCTGCAATGGCTGTCAGGGTGATTAGGGAATACCGTACGGTCTCTTTCGAAGCAGCAAGTCCCTTGACTGGATCATCACCCTGGAATCTTGACGCTAAAGTGCTGGCGTCAATGTATCGGTGGCGCCGCGATGCGCTAGAGCGGGGCGAGCCACTCATGCCTCGTTATTTCGAGATGTATAGGAATGAGCTCAACCAGCTCCTAGTGGTGGAGTAGGATCAGCAACTTGCGCAACGCAGCGTAGGTGATGGCAGATGGTTTTAGTAAGTTAGAGCCTGATGACCCTTCGCTCGCCCCAGGGCGACGGACATACATGAGGATTGCCACAATATTAAAAAAAAGTAGTTGGGTGTGTAATATATGGCATAATAACAAATATCTTGAAATGACGTTCACATGATATCATTTCATATGCTATAAAAACAAATTAAACTATAACTATAACATTTAGTATAACGTTCATCAGTATGGTAGGTAAGTACGATTACTATTTAAGCAACAAAGTTGACGGAGCCCAGCGCGGGCGCGTGGTGCTCCTTTTTCAGTCTGCAGGGTAAAGTCTAAAGTAACCGAACATGGAGGAGATGATGGCCGTCATCCCCTTAGAACCTAACCTATCCGTGTCGGGGTGCCCTAAGCTCCCGAGTTCGCTTCGCTCACT
Source organism: Orthosia gracilis (assembly GCA_947562075.1). Lineage (NCBI taxonomy): Eukaryota > Metazoa > Arthropoda > Insecta > Lepidoptera > Noctuidae > Orthosia > Orthosia gracilis. The sequence goes on along the minus strand of OX387271.1, from coordinate 45,459,843 downwards.
CTTGGACTAATAAATATAACAGGTTTTTGCAAAAATATACAAATCAAAGTAGACGTTTCTAAATTTTATTAAAAGTTACTTATAGATTTTGAATATTATAGTAACGAATATTATACTAATTGAATATATCTTCAAATGTGCACCATATAAAATGTTCATTAAATCATAAACAATTAGGTAAAATGATTAGGTAAAGAATTCTTCAAATGATGTATTATCATTTGGTAATATATCATTATTATATGTATATTATCATAATCATTCATATATCCTAATTTTATATTTAAAAAAGCATTTTAAATGAAATTAGCTCATATGATCATTAGAACATTTGTTATTATTTCTGCTTATAAATATTATTTCAAACGTTACACACCCTTAATTGAATGGGTAAAAGTATTGTTTTACATGTTCATGATCTACTTACGCATTAACTTGTTAACCTTTATCTGCAGATATAGGTGCCTATATCAAATAAGACAATTTTCAGAGTTCTTTTTAGACCTGATTATCTTTGTTACCGCAACTCTCTGTTCAGACATTGATGTTATTTCCGACAAAAATCATCATTTATTTATTTACTAGTTTATCCTCGCACTGGGACGCCTTGCAGCAATTATCATCTTGTGTTGGTTCTAATGTTAATTTTGCCTGGCCTGATTTGATTAATTTTTCTCTAATTTGGTCATTTTTTTTATCTTAATACTAATTCCACCAACGAAGTTGGCGCCTATTCATTTACAAACTCATTCATACTATTCCTCTTCCATGCCTCTCGTACGTTTATCTCTTCTTGTTTACATTTTCATGTATACAGTGGGTGGGACTTCTACTTTATTTAAATAATGGCGATGTGAACGCAAAGCTTAGCGCAGATGTCGCTGGCGGCGCAATGGCTGCTGTCAAATAGTTTTTGCTTTATTTACATCACGTTGTTTTTGTTATTTTTTGTTTAAACTGGTTTACCATCGTTACTGATCATATGTAAGCTTAAGGTATTGAAATACGAACTAAAAAAATGTGGAGCAAGGATAACTCGAAAGAAAACAGATCTTATTGAGGGGCAGACTTATGTATAGTAAAATATTTTTCATGGGTGATATGTTCCAGATTTGAACATTTTTTTTTAGTTGTAACGAGTTAATTCTTACTTGACGCATGGTAGGAAAATTTACAAAAAATGTGAGAACATTACTTTAATGTGTTGTTATATTACGTTTTAGGTTAGAAGTTTTATTTTATTTTCGACAATCAAAGCAGTAGAACTTTATCAATACGTTAATAGGTCCTCTATATCGCTGAAGATTACCAAGCAATTCATTCTTCTCAGTTCTGCAAGGATCTCAAGTGGCTCCCTATCCGTCTTCACAGGAACACTCGAGTATTATGTCTCCTCTTCAACATCCTTTTTAACCCTACGTACCCTGGATATCTGCGCGATCGCTTTTCCTTTACTTGCGCTGCCGATGTCCAGTGTAGATCCCACTTAAGGCATCATCTAAACTTCCCCTCCCACAATACTTATTTCTATTCCCACTCCTTCTCTGTTCATGCAGTAGGTCTGTGGAACTCAATTCCACCTAAAATCCGTGACTATAAAAATGTATCTTTGTTCTGTTTTTCTATGTATCTCTGTTCTGTTCTGTAAATGTATCTCTGTTCTTTGACCTGTTTCTTAACAGGTCAAAGAACATTACCTTTCCACCATCTTGTAATTTTAAATATTATTATATTATATGTTGTATGTATTTTATCTTTCATATATGTAGTTAAGGTATATGTGTAATTCATATATAAATAGTTAAGTTATAATAGTCTATTTTAAGTTTCCTTATTTCTTTCTATACACTGTTTCTTCGTCTATCATCCAACTTTCCTGTCGCAGGTCTGCTGGAAGAAATTGCTATTGAAATAAGCAGTACCTTTGTGCTTTTTTTATCTGCATTCCTTCTTTTCTTTGTTAAGTGTTTGTGTGTAAACAAAAATAAATAATCAGAGTTACTTTGACAGGTACATAATATAACCTATAAATATGTATAGCCTTTTCCTAGTATTTTAGCGTTGTATCTTCGGACAATAAATGAACACCGGGTTTGGTTCATTCTGGTACGGCACTCAGAGGTATATTTCGGGAAAATAAAATTTACTGAATGATAGGCAAAATGTATGGATTTGACAGCTTTCAATAGCCGTAGCGACGATGCGTATATATATTGTAACAAAAGGCAGTTCACGTCACCATTATACGTACTTTATTTATTATCAGTAGGTTGAAATACAAAAATAATGTGCAAAAAAGTGCTATTGATCACAGAATAAACAAAAAGTGCTTTTACAAATATGCAAAAAGTACTGTTTATCACAGTTAGTACAAATGTGCTGTTTATCACAGAGAAAGATATAAAAGATATAAATTATGCCTAACAATAGGGATGAGAAGCACAAAAGTGCTTTTCACCATAAAGAAAATCTGTTTTCTTAGGTACTACCCCAGTGCACCGTTTGACATTGCAGTTTTGTGTTTGCTATTTCTATGTTTCTTACAAAATATTATAATAATACTGGTGAAGCATAGAGCCGCTTCAGCGTCGGTTTCGTGCAATGACTGGAGTTCACGTTTACACAGTACACTAGGAACTTATCCCTGTGTTGCTTAGTCATGAGCCCAAGCAGGCTCTCCTTAGTCAGTCTCCTGTCCAGCTCACATTCAAGTTGGTAGCGTTCCCTGATAAATAACGGGCAATCTACAAGTATGTGCTGGACAGTCTCTGCCACGCCTGGATCGCAGACGCACGATGGGCTCTCCTTACACTTGAAGCGATTCAAGTATTTAGAGAACCCGTTTCAAATCCTGCGTGAGAACGCCTGTGGGCCGCACCTGTTTTGTAATACGGAAAGCCGCTATGGCATCCGGAAGAAACAGTTTCGTCACAGAGGCTGTCTCGCCCGACACATATCTTCGGTTCCATTCATCAAGCGATTCCAAACGGATCTGTCGCTTGATAAATGACACCGGACATTGGTCGTAGTCCGGCTTCCTCCGTAACGACAATGCTGCCTTCTTTGCCAACTCGTCCGCTCGCTAATTCCCCGGCAGGCCCGCATAGGCCTTGATCCAGAACAAATCACAGATAGCAAATCTGTGTCTTTGTTCTGGATCAAGGCCCAGAGCTTGAGCCAAATTGGCGCACGCGTGAACCGCCAGGGGATGGAGAGAACGATGGTTTGCAAGCGTCTGCAATGCTGACATTGAGTCGCTGTACAAACCATAGCTCGTCTCTTACCGCGTGAGGATAACGTCCGTCACTTTGCAGATGGCCAGGAGTTCCGCCTGGTAGACTGTGCAGTACGTGGCTAAGCTAAGTTTTAAGTGCCGGACTTAGCCTTCACTATCCCAATTGGATAATGCGGCTCCGACCTTCCCCTCAATCTTGCTGCCGTCGGTGAAGATTCGCACCGCCTTCACATTGTTGCTGTCACATCAGTTTTATTTTAGAAGTCATCATTTCTTGGAAATGACCTAAAGATCATCAGTTTCTTTCATCAAAATTTTGTCATTGTGTTTATTGGAACATAGATATAAATTGTGGAAACTGAAAGTGCTATAAAACTTCCTTGTTTGCCTTCTAGTAAGTCTTATAAGAGGAAAGCGAAAGGCGTTAGCAGACATCCGACTGAATTGCATAAATATAAAGTCATAATTCTATATCTGGCTTTCGCCTATTTTCTCCTCCAATATTAGACCTACTTTAAAAATATTCCATAAACTGCGCAATTTTGAGCATCTTTTGAGGGTTCTAGTGCTTCTAAAGATAATGTATCAGCAAGCTAAAATTCGAAGTCTAGGAGAAAGATTGCTCATTCGGTTATATAGTAATGTACTTGGTAGTACCAAGTCAAAAATGCCAATTTATATATATCATTATTTGCGAATTTATACACCTAAACATGTAGATAGAGAACGAAAACAAGAAATTACGTTAGGAATACTTTGGATGCTACCATTTATTCAGCATTCTCACTAGATGACGCTAAATTTAACTCGTGCGAAAAAAATTAAAAGTCCTAAATATAAATGGTAATTGCTTATATTTACAAATAAGTATCTATTAATATTTACAAAAAGATAGTATTCGAGTACATAATTGTTTAATATAATTCAATAGTAATAATTTATGACATGAGTAACATGGTACTTATTTGTAGGTACAATATCAAATAGGTACTTATGTATATAATAACTTAAATGCCGCCTGCAATTTTAAGTCAGTTACTTTCATGTTCATTTTCACTAACACTATGAAACACTTACGGAAACGCTGAAATAATATCTTTTAAGATTTTTAACTCTCAATGCAAACCGTGCTTTGAAAATCCAAAAGTGTGCTTTTATTTAGGTATCACCTAGTGTTATTGAAAAGGAGCATGTGTATATTAAATAATTAAATTGTGACTTAATTACAATATTTTACGACAATATTGACGATGTGAATGTTATTGTGAAACCTTAGACAGTATAAATATGGACAAACAGTACCGAAACTACCTACAGACACTCGAAATGGCACACTCACAGAAACAAAACGCTTAGGGGTCTCGTCGATGCTCATGTTCGTGTGAGCGTGCCGTTTCGAGCGTTTGTAGGTAGGTTCCGTACTGTTCGTCCATATTTATACTGTGCCATAGAGCTACACAGAATCAGAATGGTTCGCTTTAGGTTGTACAATATTAATTAACGTCTCTTTAGTATTATATTACTAAGGCGTTTGAGATCAGTGATCTATATAAACATTTTAGTATCTTAGTATAATTCTTTTAGTCGCGGCCAAAAAGGGCACACTTTTCGTATGATACATGTCTTTGCGTAAAGTAATTTATATGTGAGACGAGAAAATCGTCCTATTGCATGCTATTGGTTTGGCACTGAACTTTTATGAACACGAAATGTGCATACCAGGCAACTTGAAACCGATGTAGCAGATCTCACAAAATTGCTCTCTTAAGATTAATCCTAGAACGACTAATTTGATGATTGACCATTAATAAAAATAAAACATAATGTATTTAAATATACAATAGATATAAAAAGAAGTCAACAAAATTTCTATACAGGATGTAACGGAAATTTGCGATCATATTTTTATCTTAACTGCTTCTGCATACATGGGTATATGGACAACTTTCTCAAAGGAAGTCATAGTAAATTCTCAAAAAAAATGGATTTTACATACAAAATTGTCGTCAGCTGATCAAAAATTGTATAGGAGATGCATTTTTTTTTGAAATTCGACTTGGACTTCTTTGGAGAAAATTTTTCATATATATGGCCAGAAGCAGTTTTTAAAATATCACCTTATTCTTATCAATAGCACCTTTCCATTACACCCTGTATACCTTTAGGCTCTATATTTAGCATGCTTTTAATTTTAGCATTTTTCTATTTTTGGAACAACCTTTATACTACAACCTTAATACTACAAATGTTAAGGTTAAGATGCCTAAAAAGTCTTCATAATGATTATGTGAGTTACGAAAATGTAAAAAGATAAATATAAAATATAATAGATACGTTAATTGTATTGTAGATTCTTTGTTGCTAATTAAATGAATAAGCGTCTCACTAGTTTTTACCGAAACAATTGATCAGTTTTCAGTTACCAGCTACTTCTTCTTGCGTATGGATTAGTTCTGGCGTCAGGGTATACAGTTTTTACTCTCGGTACTTTGAAAGAGCTTGTAAGACTTTCGAAATCGAAATCATCGGCATATGCTGCAGCTCTAGCTCTTCTTCGTCCAATCTCGTAAAATAGTAGACATGTAAGAGCTAAGACTATGAGGTATAGAAGTGCCAACATTGTGATTGTAAGGGGAGTCCAAAAACCTTTGGTATTATCACTGTCAATAGGTGGTGTTGGACATGGATACGGTGTAGGCGCACTTGTGTCATCTGAATCAGTTACAGTTGGATCAGTATCCAAGCTCGGTGTTGTCTGTGTGGTGATTTGACTGTCGGTCGCAGTAGTCGTTGTTTGATCTGGATCCGGGATGGGTGTTTGATCTGGGTCCGGTATGGGTGTTGGATCTGGGTCCGGGATGGGTGTTTGATCTGGGTCCGGGATGGGTGTTTGATCTGGGTCCGGGATGGGTGTTTGTTCTGGGTCCGGAATAGGTGTTGGATCTGGGTCCGGGATGGGTGTTTGATCTGGGTCCGGGATGGGTGTTTCGTCCGGGTCCGGAACGGGTGTTGGAATTGGGTCCGTGATGGGTGTTGGTGTAGTCGTTTCTTCATAGAGTTGACATTCACTGTCATCCATACCTGGTGGTATGTAACGGAATGAATCAACTAATACAATAGAATCTGGAGACGCCATCCCCATGATGGATATCTGAAACAAAGAGAATGAGGTTAAGCAGAATTGGATCTTCTTACTTCATACTTAAGTAATAGGATTCAGAGCGTTGACGTTAATGGAAAAAGATCTCCCGGATCTATAGTAACGATGGGCGTCCCGCAGGGCTCGATTCTTGGTCCTTTCTTGTGTCTTATTTATATTAATGACTTGCCATACCTCATAAAGGATAACCATGATATAGTGTTGTTTGCGGATGATACTTCACTTTTGTTTAAACTTAAACGTCAGCAGCTGGTTACTGACGATGTAAATAGCGCGATCTCAAAAGTAGTTCACTGGTTCAATGTTAATAATTTACTACTTAATGAAAAAAAAAACCAAATGCATTAAGTTTACCCTACCTCACGTTAGGCAGGTGAAAACTGATGTGTTGGTAAAGGGCGAAGAATTGAATCCTGAAAATAGCACAGTATTCTTAGGCTTAACTTTGGATGCTAAGCTTCAGTGGGGCCCACATATAGATAAATTGTCAAAAAGGCTAAGCTCCGCAGCATAGAAAGCCAAACACACAGTTGAACAGACAAATAATTTCAGGATGGAATGTTTAAAAAGCACAAACCAATATTAAATTTTTCATTAACCAATCAAATAAAAAAAAACAAATCGAAGTATGTACTTTGATTGTTAGATTGAGGACTAGTGTAATAAGACAACGTTGTGGTTTAAAAGAAAATGTAATGATAAAGATTTAAAGAGTATGCTTAGATGGTTGGGTCATGTTGAGAGGATGAATGGAAGCTGTCTAACAAGCAATATTTACAAGGAAAACGCGAGTGGAAACGCCGGATAAGGACGCCCTAGGACCAACACGTATCTCATGGTGAATTTCCTCAAAAATGCCAAATGAGCAGTATTTATAACCGGCGTGCGTGTATGACTAGATGTATGAACGTAAATGAAGCAAAAGATGGCAAATCTACGACCCCCATGGGAAAAGAGCATGAGTTTATATATATGTATGTACATGTAGGTACGTTATAAAGTTAGTATGTTTTGTAGATACATATTTTTTCTACGTATTTTTGTATATTTATAGTTTCCTGCTATAAAAAGTTTAACATAGCAAGTTTAGACACTAAAAGCTACATGTTGCGCTTGCGCATTCTGTTATGACTAAAGGTAATTCGTAACTGGCGTTAATCGTCGTTACTGGCGGTCATAGATCTTATTTATGTAAACCTTTACATAAAAAATGATCCTACGACCTCGAACAACGTTTGAGTTAGAAAACTTCATAGATTATTTAGTTGTGTTTTAGGATCATCACATCCTTATTTTGATCTTAATACAAAACAAGAATAAAAAGAGCATACACAACGGGGACTTTAGTTTCGAATAAAGTTCTTTAAGCTATGGTGGGGGGTAGCCATATAAGTCCACACCATATAAGTTAATTTTTAGGGTTCGGACCTGTAGTGTATAAACCAAATTCCTACTGCTAAGCCTGCGTTTAAAAGGTATCCCTTGATCGGTAAGGTAATAATATTAAGTTTAAAATTATTTCTTTTATTCACTTTTTATATTTTAAATATTTCTTAAAAAGCATCATAATATAAGACTGAAGATCTGAGGAAATACGATCATCTCTTATTTCCGGAAGGATCTCGAGTGGCTCCCTATCCGTTTTCGCAGGAGCACTCGGATGTTATGTCTCCTTTAGAACACATCCTTTTTATCCCTGCATACCCTGGCTATCTGGCTATATAATCCTTACTGGTGAGCAAAGCATATTACAGTATTTTGGAATTTTTAACAGACAAAAATCTAATGACAGAATGTTGACATGCTAATGAAATATACGACTGTTTGTGCTTATAAATTTTGTATATTGACATTAGAATTTATATTGACATTAGAATTGTATATTATCATTAATATTGTATATTGACATTTGTACCTATATTGACATTGTCTTATTATCTGTATTTCAGTCTGTGTCTTGACATGTACTGTATTGACATTTTTGTTTTTTATATTATTGTTACTGTTAGTATTTTTTTCTCTTTTTATTGACATTGATTTCTATTGATATTTAAATTTACATTGATTTATATTAATTTGTATTATGCAATTCTTTATAATTGTTCTAAAAAATTATTGAGATTTAGCTGGCTTATTTTTATTTTATTTTTAAATTACATACTTGAAAAAATTTGTACGCATAACATAGCGCACTCCTTATTACATGTATACACCATTATTATTGTACCTATGTTAAACAAATGAATAAATGACTTATGACTTATCTGCGCGATCGTTTTTCATTTAATCGCCCTGCCGATACCTGGTATAGATCCCGCCTTAAACTTCATCTCTATTTCACTATTTGCTATATCCACTTCTCTTTCCATGTACAATTGTGGGACTCACTTCCACCTTACGACCACTACGGATCTCTCTACCATCGTGTGATCAATATCAGCTCATCATAAATTTATGAGTATACAATACATAACTTTTGCGTAACTCGGCAAAATGTACTGCTGATATTTTTTGCGATCCCTTTTCATGTTTTTCGTTTAGTCTACATGTTCTATTTGTGCACATTTGTTCATTGCAATTTCATCAATTATGTTTGAATTAGTTTAATTAATTTTAAAGAAATGGTGGCTGCAAGTGATAGATACCTCCGGAAATAGTAAAGGCACGCCTTTCAAATCTATAATTATACTATAATTCACCTTTATAAAAAATAATATAATACAAACACCACAATAATACTTACGTAGCCATTAAAAGTTTCTGACCCGGTTAAGGTCATCCTGAGAATGTGCCATCCACTCACAAAGTTGGGATCCGAGGCCGAATTCGCAGCCATTCCTGTTACCCTATCACCAGTGACATCTAACATGTTGGCAATAATAACGATTTGGTCAGTAGGATCCGTCGCTTCCATATAAATGTTGACCTCTATGGTTCCACCGACGTTCATCGAAAAAATGAATGATGATACACAACTCAATTCTGTTAGAGGTGTAATAAATGAGGTACTGAGTTCATTTTGACCACTCAAGTTCAAATCGCTGTACGTGCCCACAATCCAAAATGGTCTAGAGACACATTGAGTTCCCAACTCGTTAGTAAACAATTCATTAAAATCATCTTCAAATATGTATCTCACACAAAAATCACTCACAGTAGTAGTCACCAAAATTAATAATATGAGTACTCTACGAATCATTTTTTTTTGAGACATGTAATACTTACAACTAATAGACACAAAGTATCTAAAATGTATATATTTTGGTCGAACTCGTATCTTAATTATTTATAATTGATAAGATAGTATATTTTATAAACGATAATTTTTTAATGTTTATCTTCAAATTCCAGAGACCAATACCTTGCCTTGATTAATGTTGGTTGTATGTGAAATCATGAAACTAGGAGAAAATATCCTTTATGTTAAATAAGTTCAATTTAATTATCAATATCTCTAAACATCAGCCTGCTTTGTCTTCTAAAGTTAATGTTTATAGGCAAATGAGATCAGCAATGGATATAATACAAGACTCCTATTCTTCGATCAATTCACTTCCTTAGAGGCTAATGAATGCCACCATGCAAGCTGAAAGCAATCGGGTGTGCAGTTCAAAAACACTTACAGAACTAATTCGCTCTTATGAGATAATGAATGATGACGACTATAATTTACAAAATGAGTAATGCGATAAATATGTATAAAAAATACACTGATTAAAAACAACAGCAATATTATAAACTGGTTTTTGATCGAAAACAATGGACGTAGAGAAAAACCACACATGTAGTTATTTTAATAAATTATCTTTGGTTATTCAAGAAGCAATGACTTGTTTCTTTTTAGCACGTTGTTTCTTTACTCGAGACAACTTTAGAAATTGGAGATATCTCTTTTTTAACCAGTATAACCCATATAAAAATATGGGTTAGAAAGAAAATCTTCATTTAAAACTTTTATATTTAAAAATTATTTAAGTAATGAACTTGCTGAAATGAATATAAATAATGGATGCCTGGGTGCTATGAAAATCTAAGTATTTCAGAAACATTTAATCTCGCAGGTTTCTGTTTGTGGAAAGTAGGTACATTGGTTGTTTTTAAGGTATATATGTACTACTTCTTGACAGTGGGTTTACGTCAGAGTACACATTTCTAACTCTTGGCACTCTGAAAGTACTAGGAAGATCTTCAAAATCAACAGCTGCTCTAGCCGCTGCAGCTTTAGCTCTTCTTCGCCCAAGCTCGTAAAATATCAGACAAATTAAAGCTAATACTATGAGCGACAGAAGAACCACCATTGTAATGGTAAGTGGAGTCCAAAAACCTTTGGTATCTTCATTGTCCATAGGCACCAGGGTAGTTGTCTGCTCTGTATGTTGCTCATCCGTAGTAGATTCTGTAATTGGTTCTTCCGTATTAGATTCTGTAGTTGATGTAGTTTGGTCTTCCGTAGTAGATTCTGTAGTTGATGTGGTTTGATATTCCGTAGTAGACCCTGTAGTTGGTGTAGTTACCTCTTCCGTAGTAGACTCTGTAGTCGGTGTAGTTATCACTTCAGTAGTAGACTCTGTAGTCGGTGTAGTAATCTCTTCCGTCGTAGAATCTGTAGTTGGTGTAGTTATCTCTTCCGTAGTAGACTCAGAAGTTGGTGTAGTTATCTCTTCCGTAGTAGACTCTGTAGTTGGTGTAGTTATCTCTTCCGTAGTAGACTCTGTGGTTGGCGTAGTTATCTCTTCCGTAGTAGACTCCGTAGTTGGTGTAGTTATCTCTTCCGTAGTAGAATCTGTAGTCGGTGTAGTAATCTCTTCCGTAGTAGACTCTGTGGTTGTCGTAGTTATCTCTTCCGTAGTAGACTCAGTAGTTGGTGTAGTTATCTCTTCAGTAGTAGACTCTGTAGTTGGTGTAGTTATCTCTTCCGTAGTAGACTCTGTAGTTGGTGTAGTTATCTCTTCCGTAGTAGACTCAGTAGTTGGTGTAGTTATCTCTTCAGTAGTAGACTCTGTAGTTGGTGTAGTTATCTCTTCCGTAGTAGACTCTGTAGTTGGTGTTGTTATCTCTTCCGTAGTAGACTCTGTGGTTGGCGTAGTTATCTGTTCCGTAGTAGACTCTGTAGTTGGTGTTGTTATCTCTTCCGTAGTAGACTCTGTGGTTGGCGTAGTTATCTCTTCCGTAGTAGACTCTGTAGTTGGTGTAGTTATCTCTTCTGTAGTAGACTCTGTAGTTGGTGTAGTTATCTCTTCCGTAGTAAATTCTGTGGTTGGCGTAGTTATCTCTTCCGTAGTAGACTCCGTAGTTGGTGTAGTTATCTCTTCCGTAGTAGACTCTGTAGTCGGTGTAGTAATCTCTTCCGTAGTAGACTCTGTAGTTGGTGTAGCAATCTCTTCCGTAGTAGATTCTGTAGTTGGTGTCGTTATTTCTTCCGTAGTAGACTCTGTAGTTGGTGTAGTTATCTCTTCCGTAGTAGACTCTGTAGTTGGTGTAGTTATCTCTTCCGTAGTAGACTCTGTAGTCGGTGTAGTTATCTCTTCCGTAGTAGACTCCGTAGTTGGTGTAGTTATCTCTTCTGTAGTAGACTCTGTAGTCGGTGTAGTAATCTCTTCCGTTGTAGACTCCGTAGTTGGTGTAGTTATCTCTTCCGTAGTAGACTCTGTAGTAGGTGTAGTAATCTCTTCCGTAGTAGATTCTGTGGTTGGCGTAGTTATCTCTTCCGTAGTAGACTCCGTAGTTGGTGTAGTTATCTCTTCTGTAGTAGACTCTGTAGTCGGTGTAGTTATCTCTTCCGTAGTAGACTCCGTAGTTGGTGTAGTTATCTCTTCCGTAGTAGACTCTGTAGTCGGTGTAGTAATCTCTTCCGTTGTAGTCTCCGTAGTTGGTGTAGTTATCTCTTCCGTAGTAGACTCTGTAATTGGTGTAGTAATCTCTTCCGTAGTAGATTCTGTAGTTGGTGTAGTTATTTCTTCCGTAGTAGACTGTGTAGTTGGTGTAGTTATCTCTTCCGTGGTAGACTCTGTGGTTAGCGTAGTTATCTCTTCCGTAGTAGACTCCGTAGTTGGTGTAGTTATCTCTTCCGTAGTAGACTCTGTAGTCGGTGTAGTAATCTCTTCCGTTGTAGACTCCGTAGTTGGTGTAGTTATCTCTTCCGTAGTAGACTCTGTAGTTGGTGTAGTTATCTCTTCCGTAGTAGACTCTGTAGTTGGTGTAGTTATCTCTTCAGTAGTAGACTCTGTAGTTGGTGTAGTTATCTCTTCCGTAGTAGACTCTGTAGTTGGTGTTGTTATCTCTTCCGTAGTAGACTCTGTAGTTGGTGTTGTTATCTCTTCCGTAGTAGACTCTGTAGTTGGTGTAGTTATCTCTTCCGTAGTAGACTCTGTAGTTGGTGTTGTTATCTCTTCTGTAGTAGACTCTGTTGTTGGCGTAGTTATCTCTTCCGTAGTAGACTCTGTAGTTGGTGTTGTTATCTCTTCCGTAGTAGACTCTGTAGTTGTAGTAATTTCTTCATAGAGTTGACATTCATTTTCATTCATACCTGGTGGTATATAACGGAATGAATCTACTAAAACAATAGAATTTTCAGACGCCATGCCCATGATGGATATCTGAAACAAAAAAGGTAGGATTGTTGGTGGTTGTGTGACCTAAGGTGAGGTTCATAATATGGTATTGGTATTTATTAAGGGGGCGCGAACAGGCAGACAAAAAAGTCTCCAACCCGTGAACGACGCGGCCTACCTTTAAAAAGAATCCACGAATAAAAAAAAACGTCATAGTCGGAATGAGAATTTCCGCATACACAATTCTGATTTAATTTTCATCGACTACAAATATTAGTTTTTAATTGATCCATACTATCCTACTTATATTATAATTGGGTTCATTTGGACGGTTGTTTGTGTCTCAATCACGCCTGAACGAATCTGGAAGAAATTTGGCACAGTGATAGATTACTTTGGTCTGGAATAGCACATAAGGTTTTTTTTTAATTTCCATTAGTAAGTCGCATGCAGCGATTAGTATATAATATGTTTTAAATATAATATGGAAAACACACACAAAACTTCACGCCTGTTTTCTCCAGAGAGATTTGCACCTATAGTAAACTCGCAATACACGTTAGTAATATGAAATTCAAAGGTACTAGCGGGGTTTTAACTTATGCAGCGCATGCCTCTCATCAATTATATTCAATAATATAGCCAAAAAGGAAATCCGAAAAAGTCGTATTTGATTTGATTTCAGGCCGATACACGTTTTAGGCGGCTGAAGGAACAATAATGTTATACTCCTTCACTATTTCAGAATATTGTTTACCAGCACCAGCCTCTCGCCTACATATTTAAAATTTTGCTATGCCTGACAGTGTCCATAATTATTTCTATTTACTACTTACTGTACTTAAGAAAAAACGTAATCACGTCAAACATATAGATTCACGGGTCACGCACTGTGTCTCTACACCCGTAGTTGCCTGTCCCGAAAACAATGTAGTGATTGACATGACCATGAAAAAAAAACAATTTTTTATTGGGGCCATCTTGAATTTTAAATTTCGACCCCATTGTAGGTCTCCTGCGCCAAAAAACATTTTTTTTTCTTCTATATCACACTGACGAAGACAGTGTTGAGGGTTTTGTTAGTTATCTATAGAGATGCGGAACATTTTGGGCGTTTTAAGGGACATCGAATACTTATCTCGTAATCTTGTAAATCAATTCGGCATTAGATAAAAGGAAACTAGATAGATGGACTGATATGTGGCGAGACCGCTGTTCATAGCTGTTGTTCATATGGACAGCGAAGGATTGGCCTTATAAATGCTACATCATAATTCTCATAATAAGGTATAAAAAAGGTATAAAAATATAAAGGCTACATCATAATTCTCATAATATAAAATATGTTTTGGCTATCCACTAAGAAATGAAATAAATCGATATTAAAGAAATCGATCCAATTTAGCAAAAACGTTTTTATTGTAAATTATTTTGTTCTTTGGCGGCTTGAAATATTGGATGTTTTACTTCAAAGCCAATAACTGCAGAGTTTTTGTAAATATCGTTATTTGCGGCTTGGAACTTTAGCCGCAAGTTGTTTTCATGACATAGTGCCTTCATATTGGTGATGGTGAATGGAGGCATGTAAGGTACTTTTATACTTCTATGCGACTGACAGGCACCTCAAACCATTATCAATGATTGCTGTAAGATCCGGATGATGGTACAATACCTTGTAACTGTACCTAGAGTAGAATTGATTTTAAGGCAGAGTAACATATTACATCAATTGATTAATAATAAAAGTTAAAATATTGTTACTTGAATTCAAGGTCAACGAACCGATTAGTCAAATTGCTTATGAATCAAGGCCTCTTACTATATCCAAAATTAGTAGGTATATAAAAAAACATTCTCGTGTACCTGCCTATACACCGGTGTGCCATTCAAATATAGCTGATTGTATGATGAGTATGGCTTTGGGTAATCAGGTTTTCAGAAGAACACTTAAAGTGAGGTTGAGTACAAGTTGAAATGTAGGTTTGTTCAAAATTCAAAGGACAATGGCAGAAGCCCATACGTTGTCTTAGCTGAGATTAAATTCCTACCTATTTAAATGGAAAATATCTGGTAAGGGTCAACATCTGAATTAGTTTGCGTATATTTACTTTAAGTTAGCGACTTTGACGTGTATCAAAAGGTCATCGTCAACAACCATTTTAATAATTTGGATACTAGTGTATGCCTATCATAATTTGAAAGTAATTCATTTATTTCTACTACACTACAGTATTCTTACCTACCTGCAAGGAACATCTACACTAAAACATGAACTGTATTGTTAATTTATTTACTCCGTTTAATATACAATAATGATATTATACTTACCTACTACAGTTACTACTTGTCACTTGGCAGAATAAGTATAAAATGGCAACACTACACTAGTGAAAATTAACGAAAAAATCAAATAACTTTCATAAAAAATGTTTTTTTATCCGTGGTGGACCAGTTAATGTTGTTGTTTGAAAAACGTAGACAATTAATTAAATATCTTTCGCATAAACTCACTTTCACACGCTCAAATTAAAGTCAGCTTTGAATTCGCCATTGTTCTTTAACTTCATGTTATAATGGTCGTTTCAACTGTGTTTCTGTACAATAAATTTAAATTAATAAATTTAAAAACCTTAACACTTAAATGTTTAACTAGTCTAGGATAGAGGATACTATTTTCCTCAGAAGGACTTCATAAAATGATGTCCTTTCTTCGACCTTCACGCGGGAGAAATAGATACATGTTATAACAATAAAAAGACTAACATGACCAACACCAACTAAAGTATTGCCAATACTCACGATGCCTTGGTAAGTGCCTTCGCCTCGTAAGCTCATCTTCAGGGTGTGCCATCCCCTCACGAAGTTAACTGGATCACTGGCCATATTGAAAGCATTTGCTATGAATTCCGTCGGGTTTTCAAGATTGGTGACTTGAACAATTATGTAGTCATTAGGATCCATATCATTCTCCATATCACTTGCTTCCATATAAATGTTCAATTCAATCGTACCGCCGACTTGCATATCAAAAATAAATGACGACACACAACTTTGTGTTTCAGACTGAGGCGCGGGCGTAATAAAAGTGGTACTGTAACTGTGATCAATTGTTAAGCCCAAATCGCTGTACTTGCCCGCTGTCCAAAATGGATTGGTTGAACATGTTTCCGGACGCAAATCATTTGATAACCATTCATTAAAGTTATCTTCAAATGTGTATTTCACGCACCCGTCGATGTTCCCATCACTGATTATGTAAGACACTAATACAGTTATTATAAAAACTTTGCGAATCATTTTGGTTCGCCACATGCAACAATTACTGCGAATCGACACAAGATCTCTTATAAAATAATTTAAATTTCATATTTCTTCGAAAACTGTATCTTAATATTATAATATCCAGAACGGATATGGATAAGATAGCATGCTTTATAATTGATTATTTCACACGTAACATTGCATACATTTATCTTTTGCATTCCTGAATTACCCCGAATATAGCTTCAGCGGTTTTGTTTATTTCATGAGATTTTTTATGTAATCATAGTAGTACCTACATATTGATAAAATGTAACAGTGGGTATGTAACAGATAAATATAAATAAAGATTTCCTCTTTAAAACAATTAATAATTAAATAAAACGTATAAAACACGTAACTTTTTTGTTGTCGATAGACAATCTCAGAGAGTAATTATTGTTTTTCTCCGAGCTGTTTTAGGTACGAGACTTTTCTATTAAGTATTTGGTAATTGATTGAAACATAATACAATTAATATAATTGCTATCTATAGAAATAAACTGCAGTACCTACTACTTTTATTATTAATTACTAGATTCTGCCAGCGGCTTCGCGTGGAAGTCGAAAAGAAATTACCTATGTCCTTCCCAGGGTCTCATACTATCTCCATACCAAATTTCATCTTAAGCGGTTTAGCAGTTTAAGCGTGAAAAGGCCACAAACAAACTCATATTCGCATTTATAATATTAGTAAGGATTTCTTTAATCCTTACCAAGAGATAATGCACGTTATATGATTACACATATCTTTTGTAGAGAATGTGGTTATAAATGTATTATATTTAAGGTTACAAGATTTCGTTATTTTTTAGTTTGTGTTTAAAATGTGCAATAAATAAAAAAAAATGCTAGTTTCTACCTGCTCTGAAAGTAGTAAGTTGACTTCTATCTTGTTCTAAAGCAGGGAATGGTTTGGTACCTAATGATTTTTCATCGTTTCTAATCTGTACTAATATTAAAAAAGGAAATATTTGTATTTTTGTACGTAACGAATAAATTTAGAAACTACTGGAACGATTTCAAAAAAAAATTCACCGTTGGGAAGCTACACTATCCCCGGGTGACATAGGCAAGTTTTTATACCTGTATTCTCACGGGAACAGGAACTACGCGGGTGAAACCGCGAGGCGTCCGCTAGTTTTTTATAAAACTTGGCCATTATCTAAAACATCAGTTATTATCGTCATCACCTGCAACGTGATTATTTTATAATTTTTATTTATAGATATGACTTATCATATCGCTTCGTGCACGTCAGTCTAAATTAAAAAATCTTTTTTACAAAAAAAAATACTACCGACTTCCAACTAAAAACACTACAAAGTGAAAAATAACTTACTTTTTCGAAGTCGGTGTCTTTGGTAGGTACCAATTTTTTTCGTTATGGACACCGACTTCGAAAAAGAAAGTTATTTTTCACTTTGTAGTGTTTTTAGTTGGAAGTCGGTAGTATTTTTTTTGTAAAAAGATTTTTTATTTTTCACTTTTTAGTTGTTCCTATTAAGCAACTTGCTTTAGTGAGGTAGTAATGCCAGAATAGATTAACTGAATGCCATGAAACTTGATCATAACCTGTGAAATGAAAGTGTTTCAAGGTGAACTGTACACATCTGTGTACCCCTTTAGAGCGTACTGGCGTGATGTTATGTTATGAAATGGTATAAACAATAAAAAGACATGCGGTTGCAGCAATCCCGAGAGATTTGCCTTCATTTATTGAAGAGTTCTGCTGTATATCTCCGAAGTTCTTCATCAGATCTTCACCAAATTAAAATGGGACCAATTTCGAAACATACTCTAAAAATCAAAAAAAGAATTTTCAAAATCGGTCCACAATTGACGGAGATATCGGTGAACATACACAAAAAAAAAAAAAAAAAAAAAAACAAACATGAAGTCGAACATAGAACCTCCTCCTTTTTTGGGAAGTCGGTTAAAAATAAAAACAAAACTTTGCAGCCATGTTGGTCTGAAAATCCATTTTATTATTATTATATCATGTTACGATAACAACACCCATCGTGCCTGTAAAGCTAACTAATTAATTAGATCCAGAAATATTTATTTACACAAAAGTAAACACGCGGAATAATGCCTTGGCATTCTCTAGCAATCAACCGTTGGAAGCCAAAACATATTAAATATTCTTCACATCATCATGATATTAAATCTATATATGTAAAGAAATGATTATAACATTTCTTTTTTGAATTCTGCCGCGACTCGTTCTGTCAGTATAGCAGTGCTGTCAATGGTGAAGTGTTAAAAGTTATGAAAATAATATTGTGTATGAGCCTAAACATTATTAATTTGTTTAGATTTATATAGATTTATTAATTTGTATAGATAGAAGGAATTAACACTGTGAATAATAAACGTTAAATGTTGTTTCTTTGGTTACAGGTAAGTTTCCTTAGGTTCAGAGTGTTATGATGTTTAGTATTGTCATAGAGTATAACTCTTTGGAATAAAACTTTGGTTCAACACATTGTTCAATTCACCATCGATAATAAAATTAACATTATATTATCATACTCATATAAATGTGAATGTAAGTTTGTTTGTTACGCTTTCACGCAAAAACTACTGAACCGATCATCATGAAACTTTGTACATATATTCTTGGAGGTATTAGAAGTAACATAGGATACTTTTTACTAAAAAATAATATTTATTATGAAAGATTAACAAAATCGCGGGTGAAACCGCGAGGCGCCAACTAGTATATACGTTACGGCTAATACCCGAAGTGCGGCTACACCTAGTATTAGTGCGGCTACACCTAGTTTTAGCCGGTTAGAACTAGGTGTAGCCACGTGACGGAGCCCCGCTGCGCGGGGCTCCTATTTCCGTCCGCAGGGTCTAAAGTAACCTAACACGAACGAGATGACGGGAGCTGAGTTCGCTCGCTTTGCTCGCTCACTTCAGCTCCCGTCATCTCGTTCGAACCTAACCTGTCCGTGTCGGGGTGCCCTCAGCTCCGGCTAATACTAGGTGTAGCCGCACTTCGGGTATTAGCCGTAACATATATATATCTATAATATAAAAATGAATCGCAAAATGTGTTGGTAAGCGCATAACTCAACAACGCCTGGACCAATTTTACCAATTCTTTTTTTAAAATGTTTGTTAAAGTCCAAGGATGGTTTTCGAGAAAAAATCGAATAATTGCCGGGGAAACCCTAAAAAAAGTCCTTTTCTTTTTCCCATACAAACGTTTTCTAACTAAACTGACATTTTCATGTGATCTGACGTCTGTCTGTCTTTAGGCTAGGTAGGTTAGGGTAGGTAGGGTAGGTAGTGGGGAACCACCCCACAGTGCTTACGTCCTCGTCGTGTTCCCCGGAAACGTCCCAGTTCTGACCACCGTAACGGAGTGGCAGACTGGGTACGGCCAAAGTGCACTGTGCGATCGTAGCTATCATTTTTATTTACTTGCGGAAACTGCGATCCCTGCGGAGGCTAGCATGCCGAAACCTGCGCGGGATGCCCTCGGGCATTTTATCAAAAAAGGCCCTTCTCAGGGCCAAAACAAAGGCCCTTCTCAGGGCCAAACAAAAGGCCCTTCTCAGGGCCAACCCAAAGGCCCTTCTCAGGGCCACCCAAAAGGCCCTTCTCAGGGCCACCGTGACGCTTCAGCGTCAGAAGAAGGACGAGCCTTCTATGGAGGAAGGGCGGACGAGCTGTTGGACTCTGACAGCGAGTCCGTAGCGTCGGACACTAGCTCGATGGTGATCGAGGATTCTCGATCACGACCGCGATCTAGGAAGCGGGCCTTCTTGAAGGAAGGGTCGGATGGCTCCTCAGCGTCGGGTTCGGCAAAGGAGCCGAAGAAGAAGGCTAAGGCCAAAAAGCCGGACACCCACGACGTGGGACTCGCGGATGCCCAACGCCAGCTAGACCTGGCTCGGCGGACGCAGCTCCAGCAGGAGTTGGAGGAGCGCGTGGTTGCGAAGGAGCAACAGGCACGCGTTGCCCGGGCCAGGTCCGGGTACGGAGCGTCCCGCGTTGTGTACGCGGACCACTCCCTGGCCGAACTGGAACGGATGGCGGTAGAGGACGAGGAGGAGATAGTGTTGGTCGCCTCAAAGTCCTCCAATTTGAAGGGGACATTTCAGAAGTCCCTGAAATGCCGGGCCGCCAGCATGCGAAGCATCATCGCGGAGCTGGTGCAGAGGCAGGCGACCGACGAGTCGCGGCAACTACAGGCGAGGATCGATCGCCTGCAGACAGAGGTCAGCCAGCTCCACCAGAAGCTGGCTGAAGCCACGGCCCTGCCAACCCAGGCCGAGCCGAGACCTGCGGCAGAGGGCCCCTCCTCCTTCGACCTTGAGGACACCATCCGCAAGGTAATGGTGGAGGAGCGGGCCTTCGTGAGAGCCTGCCTAGCGGGAATAGAGGACCGGCTACTGCCGGAAAAAAGCTACCGGCTGCCTCTTGCGGCAGACAAGAGGCGAGAGGAGCCGGGCTCGACCTCGACCTCACAGAGGGAGGAGGACACCCTATTGCCTGCCACCACCCCGTCCAACCAGCAGGGGTGGACGAGGGTCGTCAGCGAGAAGGGGAAAGGCAAGGGCAAGAGGGCGGCAGCTGTCGTTCCAGCCGTCCCCGCCACCACCACCCCACTTAGCCAGTCGAAGACGACAGGCAAAGGAAAAGGGAAGGGCAAGGGGAAAGGGGCGGCAGCGGCCGCCCCTGCCGTTCCCGCCACCACCACCCTTCCCAGCCAGTCGCAGGCGACCGGCAAAGGGAAGGGGAAGGGAAAGGGGAAAGGGCCGCCCTCCAAGGCCGCTAGCGCTGCTCCCACAGCCAAAACCGCCGGCACAAGGAGGAACCTGGTTCCTCCTAAGACCGCAGCCGTCGTGGTGACGCTCACCACGGAGGCTGCGGAACGTGGAGAGACGTACGCGTCCGTACTGTTGCGGGCGCGTGCTAACGCCGATCCTACCCAACTGGGGATCGGCAAGATCTCTTGCCGGCGGACCCAAGCCGGGGCTCGAATATTCGAGTTCCCGGGGGCAGAGGGCAGTGCACACGCGGACCTCTTCGCAACGAAGTTGCAAGAGGTCATAGCGGACGCGGCCAAGGTGGCCAGGCCCGTAAAGACGGCGGCCTTAGAGGTGACCGACCTCGACGACACGGTCACCAAGGAGGAGGTGGTGGCGGCGGTCGCAGCAATTGGTGGCTGCGACGCCGCAGCGGTGCGAGGCCGGGACATCAGGCCCGGCCGCGGCGGCATGGGCACCATTCGTCTGGAGTGCCCAGTCGCCGCTGCCAAAGCCGTCCTTGACAAAGGACGGCTTAACGTCGGCTTCAGCTCGGGTGCAGTCCGGGCACTTGTGGCACAGCCCTTGCGGTGCTACAGGTGCTTCGGAGTCGGGCACACCCGAGCCCTCTGTCCGTCACCGGTGGACCGGACAGAGAGCTGCTACCGCTGCGGCAAGGAGGGCCACAAATCCGCGGCGTGCAAGGCCGCCGCGCCGCATTGCGCTGTGTGTGCCGCCAGTGGCCGCCCGGCAGGCCACATCATGAAGGGGAGGATGTGCAATCCTCCCCCTAAGAGGGGAAAAGCGCAGGCCCCGAGCAAGCCTGCCGCTACCACCGCCGTGCCCGAGGCTGGGCATTCGGCTGCTGCAGCTGAAGAGGGGGGTGCGATGTCCGATTGATGGATAGAGTCGAACATCGCATCCTCCAGGCGAACACCAACCACTGCGCGGCGGCCCAGGATCTGCTGATGCAGATCATGGCCGAGTGGTTGGTGGACGTGGCGGTGGTCGCCGAGCCTTACTCGGTCCCCAGTACCTGGCTGGGCGATCGAGACGGCTTGGTGGCGTTGGTGGCGCGGTCTTCTACGGACTCCCCTCCCCTCTCGCTCTTAGAGAGGGGACCGGGATACGTGGCCGCCGCGTGGGGGGACATAGCCCTCGTTGGGGTCTATTTCTCCCCAAACCGCCCTCTCTCGGACTTTGAGGACTTCCTCGAGGTCCTCACCGCAGTCGTAGGGAGGGCGGCGCCGCGCCAGGTCGCCGTTATGGGCGACCTGAACGCCAAGTCGGAGGCTTGGGGCAACCCGGCTGCCTCGTGTAACGTCCGGGGACGCGCCGCCGAATTTTGGGCGGCCTCGTGCGGCGTGTCCCTCCTCAACAGGGGGGCGGTCCACACGTGTGTGCGGCAACGGGGTGGGTCGGTGGTAGACGTCTCATTCGCCACCCCTGCCCTAGCCGCCCGCGTCGTGAACTGGCGGGTGGAGACGGTGGAGACTTTGTCGGACCACCGATATGTGCGGTTCGACATCTCCACCGGCCCCCGGGGGGGGACGGCCCGCTCTGGCCAATCTCCCTTCCCGCGGTGGGCTCTCACCCGCCTGGACCGGGAGGCAGCCAAGGAGGCGGCCTTTCTCCAGGACTGGCTCTCGCCCCCTGTCGAGCCTGTCCTGGACGTGGACGCCGCAGCGGTCCAGCTCCGCGGCTCTCTGACCGAGGTGTGCAACGCCAGCATGCCTCGGTCTCGCCGTCCGCCTCCCCGTCGCGCCGTTTATTGGTGGACGGAGGAGCTGGCGGGGCTCCGAGCCGCGTGCGTGGCGGCCAGAAGGGCCTATATGCGGAGCCGGCGGCGCACTACCCGATCTCAGGCCGGGGAGGACCGCCTCTACGCCTCTTACGTGGAGGCAAAGGCGGTTCTCAAGTCGGCGATGTGCGCCGCCAAGGACTCGGCAAGGGCCGAGATGCTGGAGGGCCTCGATAGGGATCCGTTTGGGAGGCCATATAAGGCGGCGCGCAACCAACTGCGCCCCTTTGGCCCCCCACTAACGGAGACCCTGGAGCCGGCGTTGCTGGATGGGGTGGTCCGGTCCCTGTTTCCGCGCAGGGCCGACTTCACCCCACCAACCATGAACCCCCCACGGGGGGTGGTGGCTTCGCCGGAGGAGGAGGTCCCTCCAGTATCGGCGGAGGAACTTCGCGCGGGGGTTCTGTCCCTCCGCGCGAAGAAGACGGCCCCTGGGCCAGATGGCGTCCCCGCACGGGTGGTGGCCATCGCGGCGTCCCTCATGGAGGACAGGTTTCGGGACCTCTTCAGCGCGTGCCTGACGGCTGGGAGGTTCCCGAAACAGTGGAAGGAGGGGCAGTTGTGCCTCCTCCGGAAGGAGGGACGCCCGGTGGACTCCCCCTCGGCTTACCGACCCATCGTTCTGCTCGATGAGGTCGGTAAATTGTTCGAGGGGATCATCGCCACCCGGCTAAACAGCCTTTTGCGGGAGGTAGGGCCAGACCTGTCGGACGCCCAGTTCGGTTTTCGACGGGGGCGTTCGACGGTCGACGCGTTGGCCCTACTCAGGGGCCAGGTGCAGGAGGCGTTCGAGGCGGGGGACGGAGTGTTGGCGGTGTCGTTTGACATTGCCAATGCCTTCAACTCCGTGCCCCACTCGACCATATTGGAGGCACTCCGGTACCACGGAGTGCCCCAATATCTGCGGGCGATCCTGGCCAGCTACCTGGAGGACCGAGAGGTCCTCCTCGTGGACAAGACGGCCAGGATCAGGCGCTACGGCGCGGAGTCCGGTGTTCCGCAGGGGTCGGTTCTAGGCCCTCCCCTGTGGAACATCGGTTTTGACTGGCTCCTGCGAGGAGCCCTCCTCCAGGGCACGAGTGTCATCTGTTACGCAGATGACACTCTCCTCACTGCCCGGGGGAGGAGCTTTGGGGAGGCGGCCTGTTTGGCCTCGGCGGGCGGATCCTTGGTCGCAGAGAGGATCCGCCGCCTGGGATTGAGGGTGGCGCTGAACAAGACCGAGGCCGTGTTCTTCCACGGGCCTCGGCAGCGCTGCCCTCCAGATGCCCACATCGTCGTGGAGGGCGTCCGAATAGCGGTGAAGGCCCAGATGAAATATCTGGGCCTAGTGCTGGACAGCAGGTGGCGCTTCGGCCCGCACTTTAGCGGGCTGTCGACGCGCCTGCTGAAAGCCGCGGACGCCCTCTCATGGCTCCTCCCCAACCTCGGGGGGCCGAGTGCACGGTGCCGGCGCCTTTATGCCGGCATCCTTCGGAGCATGGCCCTGTACGGGGCACCCATCTGGGCGGACTCCCTCCAGAGGAGGGAGAATGCAACCGCCATCCGCAGGCCACAAAGGGCCATTGCACAGCGGGTGGCGAGGGCCTACCGCTCGGTGGGTTTCTCGGCGGCGTGCGCTCTGGCCGGCACTCCTCCCTGGGAGTTGGAGGCATGGGTGCTCGCCAGAGTGTACGAGTGGAAGGTGCGGCGTAGGGCGCTGGGCGAGCGCCCCGCTATGGAAGAGCGGGAGGCCGTGCGGCGGGAGGCGAGGGACGCCATCGTCCTCCATTGGGCGGAGGACCTCGCCACCGCCGCCTTTGGACGCCGGACGCTGGACGCGCTCGGGCCAGTCTTGCAGGGCTGGCTCGAGCGGCCACATGGTTTCCTCTCGTTCCGTTTGGTGCAGGTGTTGTCCGGACATGGTTGTTTCGGAACGCACCTGCACCGGATCCGGAGGGAGGAAACCCCGGCGTGCCACCACTGCGGCGCGGCAGAGGACACGGCGCAGCACACCCTCGAGGTGTGTCCAGCTTGGGCTGAGCTGCGCCGTGCCCTGATCGATGTGATCGGACAGGACCTCTCACTTCCCAGCGTGGTCTACTCCATGTTGGGGAGTGAGGAGGCCTGGGCGGCGGTTGCCTCCTTTTGCGAGGTCGTGATGTCGCAAAAGGAGGCGGCGGAGCGGGCGCGGGAGGACGATCCTCTCGCGCCGCCGCACCGCAGGCGAAGAAGGGGTGGGAGAAGGCGGTTGTACGATCGTCTCCTCCCACCTCCTGGTGGTGACTAGCGGGCGACAGGCGCGGGGGCGCCTTCGCTCGCATTGCACGAGTCACCACCCTCGTCGGGCGGGAACGGCCGAGCACTCGCGGTCGTTCCCGGGCTCCTCCACTGAGGGAGGGGCGTGAAGGCCCCGCTATAAAGGCGGGCGGTCGTCGGCGGGGGACTGGACGTAAAGGCTCTGCCAGTTTCCCAGTCCTCCTCCAATTCAAGACGATGCGGGAGTGCCGCTGGGTTATTTTAGTGGGTATACCGGATTCATTCCGGGGAGTCCCACATACCCCCCCCCATTCCCCCAATGGGTGGGTATGCGTAATGCATTTTTTCCCAGCGAGATCAAAAAAAAAAAAAAAAAAAAAGGTAGGGTAGGTAGTGGGGGATCCCCTCACAGTGCTTACGTCCACGTCGTATCCCCTGGAAACGTCCCAGTTCTGACCACCGTAACGGAGTGGCAGACTGGGTACGGCCAAAGTGCACTGTGCGATCGTAGCGAATCTATTGCCTTGTCGTGTACGATATTGCCGAGACTATGTCTAAATCTGCGCGGGACGCCCGCGGGCGGTTCTTAAAAGGCCCTTCTCAGGGCCAACCCAAAGGCCCTTCTCAGGGCCAGCCAAAAGGCCCTTCTCAGGGCCAACGCGACGCTTCAGCGTCGGAAGAAGGGCGGACCTTCTGCGATGAAAGGGTGGTAGAGTTGACGGACTCCGAAAACGAATCCATTATGTCGGACGCGAGTTCGTCGGTTGCCGAGAGAGAATCTCGGCGCAGAAAGCGGGCCTTTCTGAAGGATGGTTCCGATGGCTCCTCGGCTTCGGGTTCGACGAAGGAGCCCGCGAGGAAGGTCAAGGCAAAGAAGCCGACGACAGTAGCGGACACCCACGACGTGGGTCTCGCTGGCGCCCAACGTCAGTTGGATCTGGCAAGGCGGACACAGCTCCAGCAGGAGCTGGAGGAGCGGGTTGCAGCCAAAGAGGAGCGGGCGCGCGTCAACCGTGCCAAGTCCGGGTACGGTGCGTCCCGCGTCCTGTACGCCGACCACTCCCTGCTGGAGCTGGAGCGGATGGCCGAGGAGGACGAAGAGGGCATCGTGGAGGTCGCCTCCAAGTCCTCAAACCTGAAGGGGACGTTCCAAAAGTCCCTAAAATGCCGGGCCGCGAGCATGCGCAGCATCGTTGCGGAACTGGTGCAGCGGAAGGCCTCCGATGAAACGCGGCAACTGCAGGCGAAAGTTGATCGCCTGCAGTCGGAGGTCAGCCAGCTGCACCTTAAGCTGGCTGAAGCCACGGCCCGGCCAACACAAGCCGAGCCGAGACCTGCGGCAGAGGGCCCCGCCTCCTCCTTCAACCTTGAGGAAACTCTTCGTAAGGTTATGGTGGAGGAGAGGGCCTTCGTCAGAGCCTGCATAGCAGGCATCGAAGACCGGCTCCTGCCGGAGAAAAGTCTCCGACCGCCGCTTGCGGCGGACAAGAGGCAAGGCGAGCCGGGGCCGACCTCTCAGGAGGAGGACGCCCTCCTCCCTTCCACCACCCCGACCAACCAGCAGGGCTGGACGAGGGTCGTCGGCAAGGGGAAGGGCAAAGGCAAAAAGACGGCAGCGGTCGTCCCTGCCGTCCCCGCCACCACCCCTCCCAGCCAGTCGCAGTCGACTGGCAAGGGAAAGGGGAAGGGGAAGGGGAAAAGATCCCCCCCAGCCGTCCCCGCCACCACCCCTCCCAGCCAGTCGCAGTCGACTGGTAAGGGAAAGGGGAAGGGGAAGAGCTCCCCCCCAGCCGGCACCAAGAGGAACCTCGTTCCTCCCAAGACCGCAGCCGTCGTGGTGACGCTCACCGCGGAGGCTGCGGAGCGGGGCGAGACGTACGCGTCCGTCATGATGCGGGCGCGTACCAACGCCGATCCCACCAAACTGGGGATCGGCAAAGTTTCATGCCGTCGGACACAGGCGGGAGCTCGTATATTCGAGTTCCCAGGGGCGGAGGGCGGCAAGAACGCGGACCTCTTCGCAGCTAAGCTGCAGGAGGTCATCGCAGACGCGGCCAAGGTGGCCAGGCCGGTGAAGTCGGCGGCCATAGAGGTGACCAATCTGGACGATTCGGTCACCAAGGAGGAGGTGGTGGCGGCGGTCGCAGCCATAGGGGGCTGCGACGTCGCAGCGGTGCAAGGCCGGGGCATCAGGCCCGGCCGCGGCGGCATGGGCGCCATTCGCCTGGAGTGCCCAGTCGCCGCCGCCAAAGCCGTCCTCGATAAGGGACGGCTAGCCGTCGGCTTCAGCTCGGGTGTAGTCCGGGCACTTGCAGTACAGCCCCTGCGGTGCTTCAGGTGCTTCGGCATCGGACACACCCGGGCCCTCTGTCCGTCCAGCGTAGACAGGACGGATAGCTGCTACCGCTGCGGCAAGGAGAGCCATAAGGCCGCCTCCTGCAAGGCCGCCACGCCGCACTGCGCGGTTTGTGCAGCCAGTGGCCGCCCAGCAGGCCACATTATGAAGGGGAGGAGTTGTAATCCTCCCCCCAAGAGGGGCAAAGTGCAGGCGACGACCCGGCCTGTCACTGCCACCGCCGTCCCAGAGGCTGGGACCACGGCGGCCGTGGAGGAGGGGGGTGCGATGTCCGACTAATGCAAAGGGTCGAACATCGCATCCTCCAGGCGAATACCAACCACTGCAGAGCGGCCCAGGATCTGCTGATGCAGACCGTGGCTGAGTGGTTGGTGGACGTGGCGGTGGTCGCCGAGCCGTACTCGATACCTGGCCATTGGCTGGGTGATCGGGACGGCTTGGTGGCGTTGGTGTCGCGGCCTGCCACGGACTCCCCTCCCCTCTCGCTTTTAGAGAGGGGACCGGGATACGTGGCCGCCGCGTGGGGAGACATAGCCCTGGTTGGGGTCTATTTCTCCCCTAACCGCCCTCTAAGGGACTTCGAGAATTTTCTCGAAGTCCTAACGGCAGTCGTCGGGAGGGCGGCACCGCGTCAGGTCGTCGTGTTGGGCGACCTGAACGCCAAGTCAGTGGCCTGGGGCAACCCGGCCACCTCTTGCAACGTCCGGGGACGCGCTGCCGAATTTTGGGCGGCGTCGTGCGGTGTGTCCCTCCTAAACAGGGGGGATGTTCACACGTGTGTGCGGCAGCGGGGAGGGTCAGTGGTTGACGTCTCGTTTGCCACCCCCGTGCTAGCCGCCCGCGTTGTGAACTGGCGGGTGGAGATGGTGGAGACCCTGTCGGATCACCGCTACGTGCGGTTCGACATCTCCACCCAAGGCCCGCGGGGGGGCATGGGCTCAGGCCAATCTCCCTTCTCGCGGTGGGCTCTCACCCGCCTGGACCGGGAGGCAGCTCAGGAGGCGGCATTCCTCCAGGACTGGCTCTCGCCCCCTGTGGAGGCCCTGGACGTCGACGCCGCAGCGGTCCAGCTCCGAAGGTCCCTGACCGAGGTGTGCAACTCCAGCATGCCTCGGTCACGCCGTCCGCCTCCCCGTCGCGCCGTCTATTGGTGGACGGAGGAGCTGGCGGGGCTCCGGGCCACTTGCGTGGCGGCCAGGAGGGCCTACACGCGGAGCCGGCGGCGCACAACCCATTCTCAGGTCGGGGGGGACCGCCTCTACGCCTCTTACCAAGAGGCAAAGACGGTCCTCAAGTCGGCGATGTGCGCCGCCAAGGACTCGGCGAGGGCCGAGATGCTGGAGGGTCTCGACAGGGATCCATATGGGAGACCGTACAAGGTGGCGCGGAACCAGTTGCGGCCCTATGGTCCCCCACTGTCGGAGACCCTCGAGCCGGCGTTGCTGGATGGGGTGGTCCGGTCACTGTTTCCGCGCAGGACCAACTTCACCCCACCAGTGATGGACCCCCCACGGGAGGCGGCTTCGCCGGAGGAGGAGATTCCCCCGGTGACGGCGGATGAGATTCGCGACGGGATTCTTCGCCTCCGCACGAAGAAGACGGCCCCTGGGCCGGACGGCGTCCCTGCACGGGTGGTGGCAATAGCTGCCGCCCAAATGGAGGACAGGTTTCGGGACCTCTTCAGCGCGTGCCTTACGGCTGGGAGGTTCCCGAAACTGTGGAGGGAGGGGCGGCTTTGCCTCCTCCGTAAAGAGGGACGCCCAGTGGACTCCCCCTCGGCATACCGGCCTATCGTTCTTCTTGATGAGGTCGGTAAAATGTTTGAGGGGATCGTCGCCGACCGGCTCAATAGCCTGCTGCGGGGGGTGGGGCCAGACTTGTCGGACGCCCAGTTCGGCTTTCGGCAGGGGCGTTCGACAGTCGACGCCTTGGCCCTTCTGAAGGGCCAAGTGCAGGAGGCGGTCGAGTCGGGGGGCGGAGTGTTGGCGGTGTCATTCGACATCGCGAACGCCTTCAACTCCGTGCCCCACTCGACGATATTGGAGGCACTCCGGTATCACGGAGTGCCCCAATACTTGCGGGACCTCCTGGCCAGTTACTTGGAGGACCGAGCGGTCCTCCTTGTGGACAAAACGGCGACGGTCAGGAGGTACAGCGCGGAGTCCGGTGTCCCACAGGGGTCGGTTCTAGGCCCTCCCCTGTGGAACATCGGTTTTGATTGGCTCCTGCGGGGCACCCTCCTCCAGGGCACGAGTGTCATATGTTACGCGGATGACACTCTCCTCGTTGCCCGGGGGAGGGACTTCAGAGAGGCGGCCTGTCTGGCCTCGGCTGGCGGATCCTTGGTCGCTGGGAGGATCCGCCGGCTTGGATTGAGGGTGGCGCTGAACAAGACCGAGGCCGTGTTCTTCCACGGACCTCGGCAGCGCTGCCCTCCTGACGCCCACATAGTCGTGGAGGGCGTGAGGATAGAGGTCGGGGCCCAGATGAAGTATTTGGGCCTCACGCTGGACAGCAGGTGGCGCTTCGGCCCACATTTCAGTGGGCTGTCGACGCGCCTGCTGAAGGCCGCCGATTCCCTGTCATGGCTTCTCCCAAACTTGGGGGGGCCCAAGGCGCGATGCCGGCGCCTTTATGCCGGCATTCTGCGGAGCATGGCCCTTTATGGGGCGCCTATCTGGGCGGACTCCCTCCACAGGAGGGAGAACGCGACTGCCATCCGCAGGCCCCAAAGGGCAATTGCACAGCGGGTGGCGAGGGCCTACCGGTCGGTAGGCTTTGCGGCTGCGTGCGCTCTGGCGGGCACCCCTCCTTGGGAGTTAGAGGCTTGGGTGCTCGCCAGAGTGTACGAATGGACGGCGCGGCAAAAGGCGCTCGGTGAGCGCCCCGCCACGGAGGAGCGGGAGGCCGTGCGGCGGGAGGCGAGGGACGCAATCATCCTCCATTGGACGGAGGACCTCGCCACCGCCGCCTTTGGCCGTCGGACGCTGGACGCGCTCGGTCCAGTCCTGCGGGGCTGGCTCGAGCGGCCTCACGGTTTCCTCTCATTCCGTTTGGTGCAGGTGTTGTCCGGACATGGTTGTTTCGGAACGCACCTGCACCGGATCCGGAGGGAGGAAAACCCAGCGTGCCACCACTGCGGCGCGGCGGAGGACACGGCGCAGCACACCTTCGAGGAGTGCCCAGCATGGGCTGAGCTGCGCCGTGCCTTGATCGATGTGGTCGGGCAGGACCTCTCACTTCCCAGCGTGCTCAACTCCATGTTGGGGAGTGAGGAGGCCTGGGCGGCGGTTGCCTCCTTTTGCGAGGACGTGATGTCGCAAAAGGAGGCGGCGGAGCGGGCGCGGGAGGACGATCCTCTCGCGCCGCCGCACCGCAGGCGAAGAAGGGGTGGGAGAAGGCGGTTGTACGATCGTCTCCTCCCACCTCCTGGTGGTGACTAGCGGGCGACAGGCGCGGGGGCGCCTTCGCTCGCATTGCACATGTCACCACCCTCGGCGGGCGGGAACGGCCGAGCACTCGCGGTCGTTCCCGGGCCCCTCCACTGAGGGGGGGGCGTGAAGGCCCCGCTGTAAAGGCGGGCGGTCGTCGGCGGGGGACTGGACGTAAAGGCTCTGCCAGTTTCCCAGTCCCCCTCCAATTCAAGACGATGCGGGAGTGCCGCTGGGTTATTTTAGTGGGTATACCGGAATCTTTCCGGGGAGTCCCACATAACCCCCCATTCCCCCAATGGGTGGGTATGCGTAATGCATTTTTTCCCAGCGAGATCAAAAAAAAAAAAAAAAAAAAAAAAAAAAAAAAAAAAAAAAAAAAAAAGGTAGGGTAGGTAGTCCTCCAGGACTGGCTCCTCCAGGACTGGCTTCCTCCAGGACTGGCTCTCGCCCCCTGTGGAGGCCCTGGACGTTGACGCCGCAGCGGTCCAGCTCCGAGGGTCCCTGACCGAGGTATGCAACTCCAGCATGCCTCGGTCACGCCGTCCGCCTCCATGTCGCGCCGTATATTGGTGGACGGAGGAGCTGGCGGGGCTCCGGGCCGCCTGCGTGGCGGCCAGACGGGCCTACACGCGGAGTCGGCGGCGCACCCACCGATTACAGGGCGGGGAGGACCGCCTCTACGCCTCTTACCTGGAGGCAAAGACGGTCCTCAAGTCGGCGATGTGCGCCGCCAAGGACTCGGCGAGGGCCGAGATGCTGGAGGGCCTCGACAGGGATCCGTATGGGAGGCCATATAAGGCGGCGCGGAACCAACTGCACCCCTTTGGTCCCCCAGTGACGGAGACCCTGGAGCCGGCGTTGCTGGATGGGGTGGTCCGGTCCCTGTTTCCGCGCAGGGCCGACTTCACCCCACCAACGATGAACCCCCCAGGGGGGGTGGTGGCAGCGCCGGAGGAGGAGGTCCCTCCGGTATCGGTGGAGGAACTTCGCACGGGGATCCTGAGCCTCCGCGCGAAGAAGACGGCTCCTGGACCGGATGGCGTCCCCGCACGGGTGGTGGCCATCGCAGCGTCCCTCATGGAGGAAAGGTTTCGGGACCTCTTCAGCGCGTGTCTTACGGCTGGGAGGTTTCCGAAACTGTGGAAGGAGGGGCAATTGTGCCTCCTCCGGAAAGAGGGACGCCCGGTGGACTCCCCCTCGGCATACCGGCCCATCGTTCTGCTCGATGAGGTCGGTAAATTGTTCGAGGGGATCATCGCCAACCGGCTAAATAGCCAGTTGCGGGAGGTAGGGCCGGACCTGTCGGACGCCCAGTTCGGTTTTCGACGGGGGCGTTCGACGGTCGACGCCTTGGCCCTGCTGAAGGTCCAGGTGCAGGAGGCGGTGGAGTCGGGGGGCGGAGTGTTGGCGGTGTCATTCGACATCGCCAACGCCTTCAACTCCGTGCCCCACTCCACCATATTGGAGGCACTCCGATACCACGGAGTGCCCCAATATCTGCGGGTGATCCTGGCCAGCTACTTGGAGGACCGAGAGGTCCTTCTCGTGGACAAGACGGCCAGGATCAGACGTTATGGCGCGGAGTCCGGTGTTCCGCAGGGGTCGGTTCTAGGCCCTCCCCTGTGGAACATCGGTTTTGACTGGCTCCTGCGAGGAGCCCTCCTCCAGGGCACGAGTGTCATCTGTTACGCAGATGACACTCTCCTCACTGCCCGGGGGAGGAGCTTTGGGGAGGCGGCCTGTTTGGCCTCGGCGGATCCTTGGTTGCAGAGAGGATCCGCCGCCTGGGATTGAGGGTGGCGCTGAACAAGACCGAGGCCGTGTTCTTCCACGGGCCTCGGCAGCGCTGCCCTCCAGATGCCCGCATCGTCGTGGAGGGCGTCCGAATAGCGGTGAAGG
Source organism: Orthosia gracilis (assembly GCA_947562075.1). NCBI lineage: Eukaryota > Metazoa > Arthropoda > Insecta > Lepidoptera > Noctuidae > Orthosia > Orthosia gracilis. Next base: position 45,427,100 of record OX387271.1, on the reverse strand, counting down.
CCCAGATGAAATATCTGGGCCTAGTGCTGGACAGCAGGTGGCGCTTCGGCCCGCACTTTAGCGGGCTGTCGACGCGCCTGCTGAAAGCCGCGGACGCCCTGTCATGGCTCCTCCCCAACCTCGGGGGGCCGAGCGGACGGTGCCGGCGACTGTATGCCGGCATCCTGCGCAGCATGGCCCTGTATGGGGCGCCCATCTGGGCGGACTCCCTCCAGAGGAGGGAGAATGCAACCGCCATCCGCAGGCCACAAAGGGCCATTGCACAGCGGGTGGCGAGGGCCTACCGCTCAGTGGGCTTCTCGGCGGCGTGCGCTCTGGCCGGCACCCCTCCCTGGGAGTTGGAGGCATGGGTGCTCGCCAGAGTGTACGATTGGACGGTGCGGCGTAGGGCGCTGGGTGAGCGCCCCGCCATGGAGGAGCGGGAGGCCGTGCGGCGGGAGGCGAGGGACGCCATCGTCCTCCATTGGGCGGAGGACCTCGCCACCGCCGCCTTTGGACGCCGGACGCTGGACGCGCTCGGGCCAGTCCTGCAGGGCTGGCTCGAGCGGCCACATGGTTTCCTCTCGTTCCGTTTGGTGCAGGTGTTGTCCGGACATGGTTGTTTCGGAACGCACCTGCACAGGATCCGGAGGGAGGAAACCCCAGCGTGCCACCACTGCGACGCGGCAGAGGACACGGCGCAGCACACCCTCGAGGTGTGCCCAGCTTGGGCTGAGCTGCGCCGTGCCCTAATCGATGTGATCGGACAAGACCTCTCGCTTCCCGGCGTGGTCTACTCCATGCTGGGGAGTGAGGAGGCCTGGGCGGCGGTTGCCTCCTTTTGCGAGGTCGTGATGTCGCAAAAGGAGGCGGCGGAGCGGGCGCGGGAGGACGATCCTCTCGCGCCGCCGCACCGCAGGCGAAGAAGGGGTGGGCGAAGGCGGTTGTACGATCGTCTCCTCCCACCTCCTGGTGGTGACTAGCGAGCGACAGGCGCAGGGGCGCCTTCGCTCGCATTGCACGAGTCACCACCCTCGTCGGGCGGGAACGGCCGAGCACTCGCGGTCGTTCCCGGGCCCCTCCACTGAGGGAGGGGCGTGAAGGCCCCGCTGTAAAGGCGGGCGGTCGTCGGCGGGGGACTGGACGTAAAGGCTCTGCCAGTTTCCCAGTCCTCCTCCAATTCAAGACGATGCGGGAGTGCCGCTGGGTTATTTTAGTGGGTATACCGGATTCATTCCGGGGAGTCCCACATACCCCCCCCCATTACCCCAATGGGTGGGTATGCGTAATGCATTTTTTCCCAGCGAGATCAAAAAAAAAAAAAAAAAAAAAAAAAGGTAGGGTAGGTAGGGTTGGGTAAGTAGGGTAGGGTAGGTAGGGTAGGGTAGGTAGGGTAGGTAGGGTAGGTAGGGTAGGGTAGGGTAGGTAGGGTAGGGTAGGTAGGGTAGGGTAGGTAGGGTAGGGTAGGTAGGGTAGGGTAGGTAGGGTAGGGTAGGTAGTGTAGGGTAGGTAGGGTAGGGTAGGTAGGGTAGGATAGGGTAAGTAGGGTAGGGAAGGTAGGGTAGGGTAGACAGCGTAGGGTATGTATGTATGTATGTGGGGTAGGTAGGGTAGGTGAGGTAGGGTAGGGTAGACAGCGTAGGGTATGTATGTATGTATGTGGGGTAGGTAGGGTAGGTGAGGTAGGGTAGGTAGCCAGTTGACGGGAGCGAAGCCGCGGGGGTCAGCTAGTATATATATATGTTACGGCTAATACCCGAAGTGCGGCTACACCTAGTATTAGCCGGCCGGTTGGAGCTTAGGGCACCCCGACACGGACAGGTTAGGTTCGAACGAGATGACGGGAACTGAAGTGAGCGAGCAAAGCGAGCGAACTCAGCTCCCGTCATCTCGTTCGTGTTAGGTTACTTTAGACCCTGCTGACGAAAATAGGAGCCCCGCCCAGCGGGGCTCCGTCGACTATGTTGCGTGGCTACACCTAGTTCTAACCGGCTAAAACTAGGTGTAGCCTAGTTCTAACCGGCTAAAACTAGGTGTAGCCGCACTTCGGGTATTAGCCGTAACATATAAATAAACCCGTATTTCTCCTGGTCACGCTATAATTTGAGAACGGCTTTACCGATTTCGCTAATTCTTTTTTTGTTGTTGTTGTTATGGTTAGGAGAAGGTTCTTGGATAGAAAAAAAAAGTAAAAATTTAGTAGGTAGGTAATGTAGGTTGCGTAGGTATGTAGGTAGGGTTGGTATGTAGGTTGGGTAGGTATGTAGGTAGGGTAGGTATGTAGTTAGGGTAGGTAGGTTTGTAGGGTAGGGTAGGTAGGATAGGGTAGGTACGGTAGGGTAGGGTAGGGTACATAGGAAGGGTAGGTTAGTTTTTTATTTTTCACTTTTTAGCTGTGGTACCTCCTAATAGGCAAGTTCTTTAGTAAGATAGGCGGAACGAATAATGCCAGTATAGATTACCCAATCAAAATATCATGAAACATGAACATAACCAGTGAAATGAGAGGGTACCAAGGTGAACTGTACACATCTGCGCACCACTTTAGAGCGTACTGGCGTGATTTTATGTAAAGAAATGGTATAAACAAAAAACAGACATGCTATTGCAGCAATCCCGAGAGATTTGCTGTCATTTATTGAAGAGTTCTGTTGTTAATCGCCGAAGTTATTCATCACACTTTCACCAAATTTGAATGGGAACAATTTGGGAACATATTCTTTAAAACAAAAATAATTTTACAATGCGTGTCCTCGAAAAAAGTGTTTTCCAAGCACCCAAACTATTCGGGAAGTGTCACTTTTTTCGAGTGCTTTTTACTTTTCTGTATTTTTTTAATTTTTATCTCAGTCGTCAGCCAGACGCATAGAGTTAAAGTTACATTTTGTTTTGAACTTAATAGGAGACATTTAACCTCTGTGGTAAATTTATAACTAAATAAAAAAAAACAGTGCAAAAATGAAAAACTGCAACAATAAGATTTCATATAACATTTCTGCACTGTTTTGGTTCTGAGCAAAAATACGTCCTTTGTGATCGGTTTTGTAGTGATTAATGATAGCATTACTACGTAGTTAAAAGAAAAATAAATCACTGCAGGGTTGCCTGGAAAGACCTAAATTAAAATTTATGTTTGATAGTTAACCTCAAGTATATGTTTTTCAAGTGAATCCAACGTCATTCGATAGAAAATAGTGTATTAAAAAGGAAAAACTAAGGTTGCCAGCTCTCAACCGCAATCAGTGGGTTGCCAGTTTATCTACTTAACCTGACGTCCCATAAATGGCGGCTTACTGAGAGCTAGATGATATTGCACACGCACTTACCATACAGGAGAAATTCCTAGTGTATGGCAAAGTTAAAAAAAAAAACAGAAAAGAAAAACGAGTCGCAGCCAGATGCGGACACGCAACACTGCATTAATCTATTCTACTATCAAGAAAAATTCATAAAATCAAATTTTATCAAAAACAATGGTACCTAATGCAGATGTTTGCAAAGTGATCTCATACTATGTCCTGTCAATTACACACGACAAAAAAAGAATTAGCCAAATAGGTGCAGCCGTTCTAAAGTGAACATTCAGCAATTTATTTTTATTTGTGTAGATATAATATTTAATAATTCTTTCAACTGATTGTTATTCACCTGTGTGGGCGGTCTTCCACGTGGTTCGTTCTTCAAATCAATGTTTTCATCACGAAAGTGTTTAAACCAAAATCGCACGGTGCGTTCATTAGCAGTCCCCTCTCCAAACGCAACATTGATATTTCTGCCGCGTTAGTTCCGCGTCGGAACTCGTATTCAAAAATCACTCGAATTTTTGAAGTATTCATCTTTGTTGTCTAAGCTGAATAAAAAAAACAACTGGAAGTCGAAAGTCGGTTTGAATAGTATTTATATTTTTTACCATTTTTCTGCATTGCTGACATTTGTTTTTTTTTGTATTTGAATGATTTTAACAATGTAATGATGACAACATGTTTATGTCAAAAGTCAACCCTTATTTTACGACAGGGATCGCAAATGTTTTTTTTTAAACACTGGGAACTTCGTCTCCTACCTAGAAGAACAGTACTGCACCCACTAACTACATAGATTAAGAAATTTATGGCTGTCTTACTTAACCTTGCAATGTAATCTAGTCCAAATTTCATGAATAACTAAATTATTAATTAATTAGTGTTAGTACCAATCAAATTCGTTATGCCTCATAGTAAACGATTTATTAAATTACGTTTTTATTATTTAATAAAGTAACATTCAGGTATCCTTTCGTTTTATTTCTTTATTGATATCGTACCTATCTAAATTTACATATTATATAAGTTTATTATTTCAATGCCAGCTTTAGGCCTTAAAATGAACGAGTAATAGTCGACTCTAACTTATAAAATGTACCGTAACTGTACATATTTTCATAGAAAATGTCTTTAAACTAGGTACATTATATTTATAACTCTGTAATATTATTCAACAATGTCAAAAAAGAATTATTTTGTGATGAAAACTGTAAAAATGACATATTATTATTATGAACTATCTACTATTAATTACTTTTTCCTTTGTGGGGTAGGCAGAGAGGATCGATTATCAAGAGATCGAATATTTAATTCTTTCTATACAAATGATTGCAATGTTGATGAAAATACCAAAATCGCTGTGTGTATGCCTATAATATTTGAGGAGTTCCCTCGATTTCCATGGGATCCCATCATCAGATTCTGACTTGATGACAATGGGACCACCTCGGGAATATACCCTATCAAACACAAAATTAATTTTCAAAATCGGTCTACAATTGACGGAGTAATCTCGTAACTAACATAAAAAAAACAAGGTTGAGTCAAATTGAGAACATCCTCCTTTTGGAAGTTGGTTGAAAATGTAATTAGGCACTGTTGGTTTTAAAATATATGTTTATCCTAAGATTTGCCGGTAAAACCAAAGATTGACTAAGTACAATCTAGGGATCCTTAAGTCAAGAGTGAATAGGTTACTTCTAGGCAAGCGTGATTCACCGTCGACCACATTGTCGCTTACAATCAGGTGAGATAGTGGTCAAGCGCGAGCATATAGATAATAAAAAAAGTCTTATTGTATAATTTTATGGATGTTCTGTGAGAATCGTTAAATTAATATTTTTTATTATATACTTCATTGTACCCCATAAAAAAAGAACATAAAGGACAAACATTTACAAAAACAAGTGTACAATCAGCGGTCTTATCGCACAGATAATACCGTCGCTAGATACATCGCAATTAAGGACTTTTACTAGCCCTTACTTAGCCCTTAAGCAGTGGTGGCCCAGTGGTTATGGCCCCGACTTACAAGTCGTATATAGTGTGTTCGAACCCAGGCGAATTACTTTATGTAATTTATTTAATCACTAGTTTCTTGCAGCGGAATCGCCCGCGTGAATTTCGAAAATTATCCCAATGGAACCAAATCCCACGATAAAAAGTTATATGTGCTATTCCAGACTATAATCTATCTCTGTACAAAATTTCATCCAGAACTTTTCAATTATCCACATTTATAATCATAACTATTTAGTAACATGCGTTTCATCCCTCCTCGTCACATGACCATACCAGGACAAACGGTTTCCCTTCAACTTTTCTGTCACTGGCGCCCCATTCAAACTGCCTCTAATATTTTCATTTCTTACTTTGTTCGATCTCGTCACGTCGCACATCCATCTCAACATTCTCATCTCTGCTACATTCAATCTCTTTTCATCCATCTTTTTCACAGCCCAACATTTTATTCCATACAGTAAGACAGGCCTTTAACTTGAGGGGCATCCGTGGGTCCCAAGTTGTTCCAGTGACCTGTCGGCATTTCGTCCATCCTGAGCGTATTATCCGGTGCGTTACGTATCGGTCTACTTCGACGAGTAATATATTATTATTATGTATGAGCGAAGAAAAGAATATGGTAGAAAAAAACCTTGAGTCGACTAAAGCTTCTTATCTGCAGTTTGTAAGGTCTTGTTAGGGTTTGTAACCAAATCATCAAAGAAGTAAAAAGTCAGATGTGCCCAAGTTTTCGACATTTTTCATCACACGTAATATTTTTCTTTCGTCAGAGTTGTTTTTTTCTGTCTTTGAATAATATGAAAACATTAAACTTAGTTACTTCTTGCCCTGGTAGTTCACAGATATAAGTAACAGAGAAAATATTGCTTGTATTATAGACGGACGTCGAAATTGAACTAAGCCGTATAGAAAAGGAAACTAGTAAAGGAGGCTAGTAGAGGAAACCTAAAATACGTCAATTAATATCCAATCATTATAATTGATTATACTATCATACAAGCAATTATCGTAATTCAATTAATTATAAGATTGATGGAATGACTGGTGCCGGAAGTGGCTTTCCTTAGGGAAACCAGGATCGTAAAATTTAGCACTTCGCATAGGTATTCTTATCACCTAATATAAGAGCTGGCTGACTGGGGTGTCCGGTGTCCTATATGAACATTGCTAAACAATAATTTTCAAAGTGGCTAAACGGCGAAGGGACGGTGACGTGACTGATGTACTATGTTCTTGCATTGAAGCCATTATTATTAATTTCATATGGTGGCAAACGTTCAGTTCTGATGGATCCATATTAAGGTAAGTTTACACATCAGTCACGTATGTAAATTTGACCGTAACTACGTTAGCGATAAGACCGTATCTTGAACTTGAGCTGGTCTAGCATAGTACGTATTTTCAATACAATAAGAGGCCATCTTAAACTGTTTTTGTAACCTCTGACGTGCGGTCTACTGTACAACAATTTAATTATTTATAAGTTTGTCATGTCTTTATTCATACTAGTATCAACCTATACATATGCGTACTAAACACACAATTACAGTGGATTAAATTTTGTCAGTTCCAAAATAGAAATAGTAATTGTTTTTTTTTAACAACATGATTTGCCCGGTTACCTATCGGTTATGTTTGAAAACAATGTTAGATTTTAGTCGGTTTGTCGCGCTTATAGTCAAGAATAACAAATCAAGATTGCTTAAAATCAGTAAACTGGAAATGGGTACGTTTTTGGTAAAAATCTAGTAACGGGGAGGGCGGGGGGATTGAAAAAAAAACTCACGCTGTGTTATTACACCATCCGATAGTGTCGCTTATAAAGATGAAATTCTGGAAGTAAAGTCATATAGCAAACTTAATAAAATAAAGCCTTTTAGTGTCGTTTTTTATCCTTTAAAAAGCTTGAAATTGTGGATAAAAAGCATTTTAATTAATCACTATTTTGGTGTTTGAATTTAAAACACACCAATATATTCAACCTTCATCTCAATGTTATACAACCTCCTTGCGCAAAAAAATACTCGATACAAACTCCTTGTGCAAAAAATACGCGACATACAAACTCCTTGATCTTTTCGCTTAAACCTTAAATTTTCTCGTAGTCATGGTATAAAGTATAGCAACTCTTGAATAAAACGGATTTATATCGAGGGCCGCGTTGCTCAGGATTCTAACACTTGATCTCTGACCCCGAGTTTCTCAGCTCGCCGCATTAATGTGACAAATTATCAAGCACGCGTGGCTGTCGAAAATTCATTCAACCAATCACATCAGATAACGCATGCTTAACAATTTGTCACATTAATTCTGCGATAATTTAGAGCTGAGAAACTCGGGGTGAATCATCTTAATCACTCCCTACGGTCGTGATTCAATTTTTAGAATCCTTCACTTGCTCGTGATTCATCTATGGCCCTCGCTTTAAATCCGTCCTTTATTCACTAATTGCATAATATTATATTTTTATATTCACTAATTGCATAATATACTATTTTTAGTAGGAAATCTACGAAGACTCGTATCAATAAGTTGAAGTCATGAAAAAAAATAATTGGAGAATATTCTAAACGGAATCAAATTTATTGTAATGCTGAATGTAGTACAATGCTTGAGTTGTCGAATCTAGCTATTTGTTATAATGGCCATCATTTCATCACTTACAGTTTTATAGAAAAAGAGTTTTAAAATGAGCCCTTTCCTTAAGTTGTCATGTCATTACTTCCCATAATTTGATCCTTGTTATAATATAGCATGTGTTTTTTTTCATAATCAATGGGTTCGATTCCTGGCTAGGAATATTGATTGTTCAAAATTCCAATGATTCAGTTTTAGTTTTCAGCAAGATCGGCCTCGTGACTCCTTTGAGTGTTTTTCGCTATTCCACATAGTTTCGGATTTGGCCATCCACGCCAACTTAAAAACTCAACATGTATATACTACGGCCGTGATTTTTTTCATATATCCAAAAGCAACCACCTAGCTAGCAGGGGGTGGGACACTTGATCCTAACAAAAATTTGCCATTTCAAGCGACCCGTAATATTTTTGAATGGCCTACCCAACGATACGCCACACCATGGGATAAAGTATATCCCATAGTATGGCTATCCGATAGACGATAAAAAAAGCATCCCCACTTTACGAGTACAGGAGATAACCTAAAATTTTTTTTACTTGATTTTATTATGTATATCCATACCAAATTATAGCTTCCTAGTACTAAGAGTATCTGAGCCAAGCTGCGGACGGACAAACGGAAATGGCGAAACTATAAGTTTTCCTTGTTGACCCTAAAAAATAAGTATTTAATTTTTATATTAATTTGGCTCTTGCCTGCGACTTCGCCCGCGTGAATATCGAAAATTATCAAATGGGGAATATCAATCCTATGTACAGTTTAGGCGTGATTTAGTAACAAACTTACAGATTTTCAGAATGATTATATTCTCCAGTAAATCCAAAGTTAAACAATAATGCGGCATAAGATCATGATAGGGTTACGTGGAATATTGCCATTTTGTATAAACCTAGTTTCCAAATGTATATGCAAACAAATTATACTTAAACAAAACAACTTAACAGAAGTAATGCGGCACAAAAGCAATATAAGTAGAAGAATTATTCTGTAGCAATACTATATTCTTCCTTTTGTCACAGTTAACTAAGCCGCCTCTGGGAACCCCACAGGCATCTGACATGGCTCAAGTAATATCCTCGCAATGACGTCCCTAGCATCAGCCTTCAACCCAGGATATATAATACTATGATTTCATTTTATTACTTTCCTAGTTTCTGCCAGCGGCTTTAGCTGCGTGAAAGTCAGAAATTATCCTAGGTTTAAAATTATTATAGGTTTTTCCTAATCCAAGTTCCATCAAAAACAGCCGTTAAGACTTGATACAAACAAACATCCATAAATAATATTTAAACATTCGAACATATTGAATTTTACAAGTAGAAAGATAGGATTTCGTGACATACCTTCACAATTTCTTTTTAATCGCATCTTAATTTTTACCCGACTGCCAAGGAAGGGTTATGTTTTTCGCGAGTATCTTGTATGTTAATTTCTTTATTACCTCATATCTTCCAAACGGCTAGATGGATTTCGACAGTTAAGGTATCGTTAAAAAAAACAAAATGGTATAATTTGGGCACCATATTGTTGGAGGTCCCAATTTTTTTCTTCCAAACCCATCGTGTGGTATCAAAATGAAAGCTTTAAAAAGTTGTGAATGAAAAAAAAGAAAAAACCCGACTGCGTAAAAAGACGTAAACAAGAAGAAAATCATGCTGCGCAGTCGGCGGATATATGAATGGTTTGGGTCAGCTAGCTCGTGAATATGTATAATACGTATCCTCCGACTGCACTTTTCTTCTTGTTTACATCTTTTTACTTCGCTTTGTAGGTAGTCGGGTTTTTTGATTTTATTCACTTTTTTATATTTAATTCCAATTAATTTATAAATAAATTTTGGGCTTGTGATATGACTAACTTCCCCCTTAAAGAGTTCTAAAATTTTGAAAGTTTGGCGCTGGCGTGCAATTTGCTCTGTGCTTACCCTGAACGGCATTTTCAAAAAGGTTCTGGTATCCGGCCCATACCAGAGTTATGTGGAGTAGGGTTGTTTGAAATTTACGGTTTTTACGGTTAGGGCGGTACGTTGTATGTCAGTAAAAAGATATTTCTGATAGTTATAATGTGCAGGGGAAAGGCAGTAATTATGGGCAACTAATTGACTGTTTCAAAATAATTACTGTTTGGCCTTTAGATTAAGCGCGCGATGAGCAATATTTATGGCACTATGAGGAAAAATCTAACTTGACAAACAGCCAGATGCCAGGCAAGAATCTACTTAATAAAACAATGTTAAAACTTACGTAGCCTTCATAAGTTTCTGAGCCGGTTAAAGTTATCCTCAGAGTGTGCCACCCTGACACGAAGTTTGGATCCATGGCCAAATTTACAGCCTGTCCTGTTACCCTGTCACCACCAGCTACGTCTAACAAGTTGGCCAATATAATAATTTGGTCAGAAATTTCCGTTGCTTCCATATAAATGTTCACTTCTATGGTACCACCGAAGTTCATAGAAAAGATGAATGATGACACACAACTTAGATCTGATAGAGGCTTAATAAATGCGGAACTGTGTTCATTTTGACCAGTCAAGTCCAAATCACCGTAGTTGCCAACAATCCAATATGGCATGACGACACAAGCTCCCCCCCACTCATTTCCCAACCATTCATTGAAATTTTCTTCAAACGTGTATCTCACACAAAAATCACTGACTGCGTAAGACACCAATAAAAATAATATTAACACTTTGCGAATCATTTTCTTTCGCCACATGCAGCAGTTACTGCTATAGATATAAAATCTCCTTCATTTATATTTCACATAATATTTTAATCGAACACATATCTTAATTATTCTTAATGGATTTTGATAAGATAAAATCTCTGAATGTATAAAATGAAGTCACCCGGCTGCGTTTGGCTGTCGGTGTATTTGTAATTCTACTTGAAAAGTAAACATCGTAAACAATACATTTTGATATAAGTGGCCAAAATTCGACATTGCAATCGAGGCGGTATTGACCGAATGGACCCGAGAGTACAATTTCACAAGTCTATCAAACGATGTTTCTTAACACCCTTATACATACAGAGAGAAAAAAAAAATTATGAACATATTACGAGTATTTAGTAACAACTTGAACCGTACCTATTTATTTATTTTATTATTAAAAATACAGAGTAGACTTATAAGCTACACACACTCCCGCAAAACTGCACATACAGTTTGACTGCGGGATCATTGATACTCGCTTACCTGATTTTGCCTGGTCTTTATTTTGCTCTTCTACCTTCTTCCAGCGGTTTCTCCCGCGCGCGTGAATAGGGTTTTATCATCCCAAGGCCTTGGGATGATAGAAGGGAACATTATACCAGGAAGCATATGTACTAATTCAGACTATAATCTATCTCTGTGCCAAATTTCATCCAGATCCGTGCAGTCGTTCTGGCGTGATTGAATAGCAAACGCATCCATCCATCCGTCCAAACTTTCGTATATAATATTAGTAAGATTTACGAGTACTACTATAACTATGTACGAAAGATGCATCAGAACGAACAGAAATGTCTTTGACTTGCTTTCTTTGTCTAGTGACAACTACTAGACTAGACTGTAGTCTATTTTAGCAATATAAAATTGACTTAACATGGAGTTCAATCTAAAATTTCTAGTTATCAATGAAAAAAATCGCGTTAAGCAAAGCATAATATTGTGACAAACGGATAATACAATATAGTTTCAATATTATATTTTATCGTTTAATTCTTAAAAGAAGATATGAATCATTAATCGATTCCACAAATTGAATAGCGTATAGAAAGCCGTTGGTAAGTACATATACAGGCTGAATTTTTCATGTGGGCGTGGATAGCGAAATCTTAAACTATGAGGCATAGCGAAAAACACTCAAAGTGCTCAGAGATTCGGACCCGCTTTTGATGAAAACCAATACTGCACCCTCGAATTAAAAATAAACAATATTCTAGGCCAGGAATCGAACCCTTTGATTTTTATAAAAAAAACATAAGTTTTATCACCACTCGATAGTGACGCTAATAAGGATACAATTCTAGAAAGTAATAACATACGGCAGATCTCATTGTTAACAAAAAAACTTTTTATTTTGCTTAATAATATTATATTACTTAAATACCAATTATTGTAATCTATCATTTCGTATTTATAACTTTTTAGGGTTCCGTAATCAACAAGGAACCCTCATAGTTTCGCTATGTCCGTCTGTCCGTCTCCGTCCGCAGCTTAGCTCAGATACTCTTAGTATTAGAAAGTTATAATTTGGCATGGATATACATATTAATCACGCTGATAAAATGGTAAAATAAAACCGGGAAAAAAATTCGTTTCCTGTACACCTTACACCACAAACCCGTTTTTCAATTCAGGGATCCGAAAGCTTATTTCCCCCCTGCCAGCTAAATGGTTGCTTTTGGATATGTGAAAAAAATCACGGCAGTAGTATAACGAAATTAAAAAGAAAACTATCACAGCTAATAAGGATTTACAAGTTTACGAGTAATAGTCGACCAACTTATAAAATGCAATTGGAAAAGTAAAAAAAATATTGATGTATTGGGACAGCAGTTTTCGAACAGCAAAGTTAATTTAGTCCCTTAGAGCAATGTTCGGTGTTTTCATTTTTTATGAACGTTAGTAACGTATTGGTATTGGTGAATGAAGCTGTTTAAACGGAACCCTCTGTGCGCGAGTCAGACTCGCACTTGTCCTGCTTTTTCATTGTAATTTTTATTACTGAGCGTTTTATCACGGTTTTCATTGGAACTTTATATTTATTAGGTACAGCTTATTATCGATTAGCATAAAATAATATTCTCATTGTATGATAGTGTGTTTAATAAAACCGAAAGTTGAAGATCTGTTATTTTGTAAGTTTATTTAGTACATTATCTGCTTTGCTAAACAGCACCGGTAGCGAAAATGTGGCGATTAAATACGTTTATGTCAAATATGGCACATTTTCAGTTATATTAAAAACCTGATAGACACATCTTTATTGAATTAAGTTTTGTTTTGCATTATCGCCTGCAGCATGTGTATGTTACGCTATCTTCAGATAGAGCACGTATCAATTCGGTCCGTCCGTCAGTCTACTATGAACCTATGATAGGTGTAGACTTTTGCCAGTAATCTAAAATGGATTGGATAAACATTGATCCGGACATCAGTTTTTTTTTAAATATTGAAATTTTCTTCGAACCTGTACCTTACATAATAATCGCTTAATACAATGATTACTAAAATAAAAACTTTGTGAAACATTTCGCTCCGCAGAGAGATTCATGTTCCTATTTATCAAATGAATGAATTTACCTATAAGTGCTTGTAATACTTTTACGTATACGTTGCATAGTAGTGCTAGTATGGGTGCATCTACCTCACATGTTTGAATTATAGTTGTAAAACAGCTTTTTTAGAAGAGGAAGTGTGGAGTTTCCTGGCTTTTAAATTTTTGACGTTCGTAAGTGCCACTTAATGACCTAATTGAAATAAAGAATTTTGGCTTTTGTCTTTGACCGCATGATAAATGATTTTACCTATTTCTGTAAGTTGGTTTGTACAAAACACTTTTAGGTACATGTCGCTCATATTTTAAAACTAGATGAGGTCAGCTTTTCCTATCTGACTAATTTGAGAAAAGAGGCCGAAACAAACTCAGAGGTCTTAAAGTTCAGACAAAATCTTGGTTAGATCATTTGAAGACCAAGTAGACTGATGTCTGAAATGGTCTTATGAGGAAAGAACCAGCCAGATAGAGTGGACCTGTCCAGTCAGTGCATGCCTTTGTCAATAACCGTGAAAGTCAACATAGAATTTAAAGAGCTCAACTATTCGGCGAACAATACCAAAGAAAGAACATTCGGGTAGGCCGCATAAATTGCTCAAACTGCCAGACCATGATTAAACTAACGGAAATACTAACTGAGTTTTTTTTTTTTTTTATTTGTTATAGGCTCGCGCTTGACCACTATCTCACCTGATGGTAAGCGATGATGTGGTCGACGGTGGAGCACGCTTGCCTAGAAGTAACCTATTCACTCTTGACTTAAAGACCCCTAGATTGTAGCTATCGGGAAACACAGACGCTGGCAGGGAATTCCACTCCTTAGATAAATTAAAAGAAAAGAATGATCCATATAGTCTTCATATTCACAATAATTAAAATAAATACTATAATTCCTTAAAAAGTAAATATTCTTGTCATTGCAAGAAAACCAAATAAAAGAAACAAAATACAAGCTGCAAAAAAAAATAAACAATTAATTAAAATTAATTGGAGTAGCTCAATCCCAAGCCTTTTTGTCCTCAACGTAATCTTCAACGGTATAAAACGCTTTCAGACAAAACTTACGTTTAATAAATGATTTAAATTTATTAAGGCTAAGATCTTGTACGTGGTTTGGAAGCTTATTATAAAAGCGTGTACATTGACATATAAACGAGCCACCTATTTTCTTGAGCCTTGTTGTAGGTACGACAAGTTTGTGTTTGTTCCTAGTATTTATGTTATGGATATCACTGTATTTTTTAAACTAATTTTATATTTTTATGGGCATATAAAAGATTTATGTATATATAAACTGAGAAGGCACAGTCATTACATTAATCTCCTTAAATTCGTCTCTGAGAGAGTGTCTCGGACTTAATTTATAAATTGACCAAACAGCTCTTTCTGCAAAACAAAGATAGTCTGAATGTGGGCGGCATTTCTCCACAACAGAATACGATACCATACGACATTACACTATAAAAATAGCTAAAGTACACTAAACGGGCTGTCTTTGTCAGCTAAATAACGAATTTTTCGAGCAGTATAATATGCTGCCGAGCTTAGCTTCTTTGACAATTTATCTATAAGTGGGCCCCCTAAAGCTAAGCATCCAAAGTTAAGTCTAAGAATACTGTGCTATTTTCAGAATTCAATTCTTCGCTCTTTATCAACAAATCAGTTTGCACCTGCCAAAAATCTCCTAACTGTTATTTATATAATTTAATCGATCACATGTCTGCATACTTCATAATTTAATGAACACGGAAAAGATAGGATCTCCACTGGACAAGAAAAAACACTCGCAGAAAGGTGCGACGTGACTAATTGACAATGATGAGACAACGTATTTTCAAATGAAGTCATGCGGATGAGTTTGTCTGTTTACTAATCTGATAAGGATTTGGATCTACTTGATGTTACGAAATATTTAATTTATTTATTCAAATCGTTCACACAGACACAGATACAGAGTCGGACTCACTAAAGCGATAGTTATGTACTCACATACTCAAATAGAGTTCATGGTTATAAATAGTTACAGAACAAACAAAACCAAATAATAAATGAATGATTTTAAAATAGGATGAAAAGAAAGAAAATACATACACAGTTTATTTGAATTTTAAATTCCAAGTTCAACCGAAGTGATCACAGTTCAAAGTGGCCCGTTGCATAAAAAATAAATTATTCATAGGTAAAGACTCAATATTATATGAAATTACAGTGTTGATTGTTACGCGGGGGCAGGTATGAGTATAGGAGATAATAAACTAAATATTGTATTCATTAATTATCTTAACTCTTTTACTACTTAACATACCTAATAGCCTAAGATCCCACTGCAGGTAATATTGTTTTAGCTTAAGGTTACACTAGTCGATCATTCTTCCATACAAACGTAGTCTGGCGATGTACGATCAAAATAAAAAATTACATCAATTTGTCTCATCATGATCTAGCCCTGTATGGAAACAAAAAAGTAAAAAAAAATATATTTGAAAGTTATGAGCGTCGAAAAGAAGAAGGAAAACTGCAAAACGGCCTCCATACAGGGCTTGTAATTCAACAGTAAAAATAATTTTATTTTGAAAATATACATTGTCTTTTTTCACGATATTAGACTCCCAAAGATCTGTTTATAAAATTTCGCGCGCTCGTTTTCGTCCAAAATCATCATCTATTTCGATACAAATTAGCAAAAGTGCTAATTCGTACCCGAACTAGCTTCTTACTGCTCATCACAGCATCTATCTCTTTCGCACGTGTTGTTGGATGAGATAGCGTGCATTTTAACCTCGCGCACAAAATAGTTCGTGCCGTCGACTAGGGGAACCTTACCCTTAATTTACATGAATGACACTTGATTGCAGAAGAGGTTGCTGTAGGGTTTATCTTTACTACAATATAATAAGATTTTCCAATTGCAAAAAATAATTTTTAGCTTACCGTGCATTGTCATCCAAACCAAACGTGTATAAAAAATTTCATCTTAATCGGTTCAGGGTAACTGCTTGAAAATTCAGTTGCAAGATTTGACCCGAACATTGCAAGTTAATAAAAAGCTTGTAATAAAGACGTAAGGTTTGTGAGGTTGTAGGGAGTAATCTCTGGATCTAATAAACCGATTTAGATGAAAATTGGCATGGCGATAGTTTGAGACCCTGGGAAGGACACACGATAGTTCGTATTCTTTTGGGATGATAAAAAAACTATTAACTCGGGTGAAACCGTGGGCAGAACCTAGTTTTAAATAAATTGATGTGTATGTTTGCGAGATAACCCAAAATATATGTTTAAGTTTTTCAAGTGAATCTAACCTTTATAAAAAATGGTATAGAAAATAGGAAAAAAATATTTTGCCGGCTCTCAGCTAGCCGCAATCTGTGGATTGCCAATTGACATGCTAAACCTGGCAAAAAAAACTATGTCTGTTTGCGGCTGGATATCCAGCAGGTAACCCAGCAGTTATCTATTCTACTATCAAAAATCAAACATAAAAAACCAGTTTTAACCGATTTTCCAAAAAGGAGGAGGTTCTATGTTCGACTTCTTGGATGTTTTTTTTTTGTGTGTATTCACCGATATCTCCGTCAATTGTGGACCGATTTTGAAAATTATTTTGTTTGATAGAGTATATTCCGAAATTGGTCCCATTTTAACTCTGTGAAGATGTGATAAAGAACTTCGGAGATATACAACAGAACTCTTCAATAAATAACGGCAAATCTCTCGGAATTGCTGCAATCGCATGTCTGTTTATTGTTTATACCATTTCATAACATAACATCACGCCAGTAGGCTCTAAAGGGGTATGCAGATGTGTACAGTACACCTTGGCACACTCTTATTTCACCGGTTATGTTCAAGTTTTATGATATTCGGGTAATCTATTCTGGCATTATAAGTGCTTTACTAAAGGCAAGTTGCTTAATAGGTACAACTAAAAAGTGAAAAATAAAAAACTTTTTTACAAAAAAATATTACCGACTTCCAACTTAAAATAACTTTCTTTTTCGAAGTCGGTGTCCATAACGAAAAAAATTGGTACCTACCAAAGACACCTTCAGACAGAAGTTATTTTTCACTTTTTCACTTGGAAGTCGGTAGTATTTTTTTGTAAAAAGGTTTTTTCATATCAAAAACATTTACCAGGGAGATTTATGCAGCGGGATCTCGTACTATTATTATCTGAAGGGTTAGGCAGAGTTGATTACCCATAGTAAACGGAACATATTTTTCCAGTTATGTTTAAATCATGGGCTTTTGGAAGGAAGAAGTGGTTTACATGAGTATGCATTTCTTCGTTGCATTGATGTAGTAAAACACTATTTTCCACTACCTTGTCTATTATGTAACACATTGCCTCGTTTCGAAATATGAACATTTGACAGAAGAGTATAAAAAATAAATAAAAAAAAAACATAATAACGAAATGACTTTGAAACTTTTGTATGGAGCTTTAATATAACTACAACGTAATTATTTTTTTTAACTGAATAGGCTACTGTTGGCATTGCGCATTCTGCCGCTACGCTCGCGTATTTTCCACCGCCCCATCCGGCAGAATGATACTAAACCTGTTACCTCGCAAAAAAGCGTGTTGATGTGTGCATATAGTCTGTGACTTTTAGTCTGAACGTTTCTAATAAATCGTTGTTGGAACTTATTTGCATATAATTAAGTAAGACCATCAGGTAGTGGAAATATAATCGTTCGTGTCTCGCATAAAAAGGCTTGATTTTAATACTCGCATGTAGCTTTCGAAATTGGCTACATCGTTCGTGTTAAAATCTCGACTTTTATGCTCGACACGAAATGTACTATTTAGTTATTGTTTTGATAACTACTATATTAAATTGACTTGAAAAACACAAGGTATTTGATATCCTGTGAGTATCATACTAAAACATGGTTAGTCACGATAGGGCTGTGCTCGGATTTTCTCAGGAATGGGAGATTTTTAATTAATAGATAAATATAATAGTCTAACCTTGAATGTTTTTTAATCACAGTTAAATATGTTAACATAAAATAACGAAAATGAAAGTCTGCCAGGACTTGGGTGAATGCAAAACTCCCATCCTTAATTTCTGGATGATAATATGTGGGTATGTTCTATACGTAGCCATTTATCATATATAACTATGTTCCAAATTCGGCCATATATAAAAATATGCTTCATAATAATGTAATAAATGTTTAGATATGGCTATGTAACTGGTACGGTATGGTATGGTTTTATGGTAACAGTGGTCAGATTTCAGACATGTGAATCACCTCACTCGAGGTGGCTATCAGCTGTTAAAATATTATACAAGATGTAACGAGAGATGCGACCATATTTTAAGGACTGCTTCTGCCCTGCTCTGCAAGAAAGTCATAGAATATAATAGAATTCTCTTTATTCGAGTATCCATGACTCAAAAGATGGTTAGTAAAACTTACAACTATGTTAGTAACACAGATATTAACAAATTGACACTACGAAACAAAACAACAAATAACAGTGGATCACCGTTGCGACAAACCATGTGAGATGGCACTACAGTGACCAACGAAAACACAGTCTAGGCGACTTGAGATCATACTTAGGATACTGTTGGAGCTGCCCCACACCCTGCGTACCATGGATGCGTTTCTACACAACCATGCGCACCTTTTGCGCATGGTTGTGTAGAAACAATCCAGATGCGCATCAGCAAACATCCCCGATGCACTACAGAAGCGAGGCAGCCCCACCAGCATCCTAAACGCATTATTGTACTGAACACGGAGAGCGTTGTACGATTTTTGCGTATATCTAGCCCACAGGCTGCTCGTGTAGAAAGACGTACAGTAGGCTCGAAAGAGCGTTACTTTGACCGAAATTGAGCATCGTGCAAACCTGCGAGCCAGCATGTTCACTCTAACCGACAACGACCTCCGCTCCCGTTCAATGTCGTCATCATGTTTGAGATTGGGGGTTAATATATGACCTAGATATTTAAACTTATGGACTCTTTTTGAAGGCGTGCCATAGAGTAAAACAGGTGGCATCTTCTTAGGGCTCTTACCCCCAGCCTCAAAGACCATGATCTCAGACTTTTTGATGTTATATGCCAGGCCATGTAACTTAGCATACACCTCACACTGGGCAACCAGTTTTCAACGCCTGGTGGCCAGCAGTTCGAGTCCGTCTGGTGGAGGAAAAATGTGCAGTAAATCTTAGGCGGGTCATAGACAGCTACCTCAGTGACCGAGTTTCGATCAGGTACGGCGGGGAGGTATATACCAAGGGCACCAGCAAGGGCTGTGTCCAGGATTCCATCGGGGGCCCTATTTTTTGGAACTTGCTCTTAGACCCCCTCCTTAAAGCACTGCAGAGTGGCGGGACTTACATCCAGGCGTTCGCGGACGATGTCCTAGTCTTTGACGGGGAGACTGTGTTGGAGGTGGAGGTATCCGCCAATGCCGCTCTCGCTCGTGTTCTGGCGTGGGGTGTCGAAAATAAGCTCACATTTGCACCTCATAAAACCACCGCGATGGTGATAACAAGAAAACTGAAGTTCGACACACCACGCCTGAGCATGGGGGGGACAGACATCGTCTTGGCGAAGGAGATGAAGATCCTGGATGTCACCATAGATAGTGGGTTGACATTCAACACTCATGTCTCACTCGTGTGCAGGAGGGCAATTGGAATATACAAACGGCTGTGCAGAGCCGCGAGGGTCAGCTGGGGGCTACACCCCGAGATTATCCGGATAATCTATGTGGCCACAATTGAGCCCATAATTCTGTACGCTGCCAGCGTCTGGGCTCCAGCGGCCGAAAAACTGTATATTAAAAAGAAGCTATGGACCGTCCAGCGCGGGGTTGCCCAGAAAATGTGCAGGGCATACCGCACGGTCTCCCTGCACTCTGCCCTGGTACTGACTGGGATACTCCCACTCGATCTTCGCGTCCGCGAAGCAGCCGCTCTTTACGGAGCCAGGAGGGGAGTACCCCAGCCTGTATTGAGGGGCAGGTGGAGCGGATGGCACCCGCGTTGGAGGCCCCGCACCCCGTGGAGCAAATGTGTCTGGAGTTCGGAAGCCTGGTAGACGAGGATCAGTACAACAACCACAGCAACTATGCTGTGCGTATTTTCACCGACGGCAGCAAAATTGAGGGCAGAGTCGGGGCGGCGCTATTCTTGTGGATTGGCGTCGTCGAGGCGAAAGCCCTCAAGTCTGCACTGCCGTCCTATTGCACCGTCTACCAGGCTGAACTCCTGGCCCTACAAAGAGCGGTGGGAGAGGTGCTCAAGCACATTGAAACCACGTTCGGCATCTTAAGCGACTCCATGGCGGCCCTTCAGTCGGTGACCAACTCAAGCTCCCGCCACCCCTTGGCTGTGGAAACCAGAGACGCCTTGCGTCGCTGCAAACTCCAGAATAAGTGCGTCTCGCTATTCTGGATAAAGGCCCACGCAGGGTTGGAGGGAAACGAGAGAGCCGACCAGCTTGCGAAGGTGGCCGCCCTGGGGTTGAAGAAGAGGCCGGACTATGATCAGTGTCCCGTTTCATTTGTCAGGCGAGTAATCCGGTCGGAGACGCTTGGCGAGTGGAACGGGAGATATAGATCGGGTGACACAGCTTCGGGCACCAAAATCTTCTTCCCGGACGCTGTGGCGGCGTACGGAATAGTACGTAAGATGACCCCCGACAGCTTGACTACGCAGATTCTGACGGGGCACGGTGGGTTCTCCGCATACCTGAAACGCTTCAGGTGTAAGGAGAACCCATCGTGCGCCTGCGAACCTGGCGTCGAGGAGACGGTTCTGCACATCCTATTCAATTGCCCAATGACTGAAAGAATGCGATATGAGACTGAGCAAAAACTTGGTGTAGAACTGAATGCTCAACAGGTACCGCATCTAATGACGGGCAAAAACAGAGAACTATTTTTAAGTTACTGCAGCGAAATAGCATCCATAGTTGTCAAAAGGAACAAAACCGCATGAGTAAATATGCTGTCACAATATACTGTGTTATATTTAAGAACAGCATAAATCAAGTAGTTGTATAATAGTTTAAAGATAATATAATAAAATGTGTAACATATAAAGTTAGTCTAAAATAAAAACTGCTCCCGTCTCTAATGGACCTGTAAAACAACCATAATGTAATAAGTTAGAAAATAAGTGTTTAAATAAGAGATGCTCCCCCTACTCTGTAGGACCTGTAGAAATAAGTAATGTTTAAATTATGTATTAAAATGTAAAAAGTTAAGTTATTAAAAAGCGTAGAATGTTAATTTCTGTGTGAATGAACCGCTCCGAATAAGAGAGAAAATAAGAGAGATGTAATAGGTATAACCTTAGAATAAGCTTATTATGTACAAGGAATGTCAACGAATAAAAAACGACTTCACATGTTTTTCTAAACCCAAGTAGTAATAAATAAAGAAATAGAGATAGATAGTATTAGGCGTTAGATTGGCATCCCACCCATAAGATACATAAGAGGATGAATGAAAGAAAGACCTACGTATGAGGAATGGAAGTGCGAGAGGAATAATTGCGAGAACTAGAATAAATGTAAAGCTCAGAATAGACTCCGACCATGTTGGAGGTAGTAGAATAAAAAAAAAAAAAAAAAAAAAACAGTTTTCTCAACCCACAGATTGACGAACTCAGCAGCACCATGTCGTCCGCGTAACTGATATTATTAACGCAGATACCGTCTACGTAACATCCAACCCTGATACTGCTGAGCTCGGCAATGAGTTCGTTCACATACAGGTTGAAGAGCGTAGGTGAGCTCAGCCCACCCTGCCTCACCCCACACTCCAACCCGTACGAATGAGACAACGCACCAGCCCATCGTACAGTGTTGATCTGGCTTCCATACCAAAACTTAAAAATGTTTATTAATTCTGCGGGTAAATAAACCCGCAGAATAACTTACTCCATAACACATCATAGGAAAACAGATCAAAAGCCTTAGATAGGTCGAGGAAGCAGGCTTAAACAGATGTCTCACGCTTTGTATAGTATGTGACATCATGCTTAAGACACAACACTGCACTCTAAGTTGACAATCCAGCCCTGAAACCAAACTGGTTGTCATGTATGGTTGTTCTTTTATTCAATTGTGCATTAAGCATGCTGTCGAAAACCTTCGATATCACAGTAGCTAGGGAAATGGGCCTATAGTTACTGCTGTCGGCGAGGTTACCAGTTTTGTTTTTAGCGATTGGTACAACAACTGTTCGCATCATCTCACTAGGCATGTAACCATGACCCATACAGAAGCTGTACAGCATAACAAGTACCCTAGGTAAGTGAGGGCCAGCATATCGGAGGTGCTCGATGCTAAGCCCATTATGGCCGGGGGACTTACCCCTTGACATACATCTAATCGTTCGAGTAATTTCTGCGGCCTTAAAACCCCTATTTCCATCCCGGGCATAACATTGGGCACCGACCGCGATTGGCCCAGAGGAGATTTGACAAAGAACGCTTCTTTAAAAAGATTTGCAATGTCCTCCGGCTCACTCATGCCACCGACGCTCACAGGGATACCCGGCCTGGCCTTCAATTTATTTGTGTGTTTCCCGAAACTACGAAAATCATTATTTGCGTGGTGTGACGCTAGAATATAATATAGACAATACTCAAATAAAAAAAATGCATCTGCCATACAAATTTACATTTACACAATATTACATCGTCAATGAGGGCTTCCGTAAGGTCCATAAATATAGCTGTTAAACGTTGTTATAACGCGCACGAAAGCAAAATTTTAATTAAAATAATTTCTATAAACGTAAAAGTGCGATTAAATATAAAATCGAGTTTCACAATACATTTACACAATACGTAAATACAGTTTTGCGCAGGCCCCTTTTTATTCGAAAAAAAAGGAGGACAAAATTTTCCGAAACGAAACTATATTAAAGCAATGGTTGGTAAAACCCGTACCTATCTGCCATATTTGGAGAATATTCACAACAATAAAAAACTATGAAATTTGACACTTTGAAGGCCTCACTCTACGCCACTAATAATGGGTTTACCTGCGTTATCTGCCAGGAAGACATTTTCTTTGCTTTGAAGTCAACTCTTGTAGAGTTGCTTCAGCGTCAACTATTGTAACATGCTAATAAAAAAATGAAATCATGAAAAACTTTCATGATCATAGTACACTCGTAGACCGTACATGACTCAACTCCTCGGGTATTGTGGGCACCATGTCATATGTCTACATAAAACAATGTAGGTAGATGCCTAATTCCTTTTATTGTGTAGCAATCATAATTATGATATAAATATAAGTAAAGAACTTGTAAAACATTAATGAAACTCTAACAGATAATAATTATAAATTAAATCATTCAAAGAATCGCTATCAAGTTGACATCAGACAAAAAATTTTACTCTTTACATTTGTAATTGCATGTAAGGAAGTTTTGCTTTTGATATCTATGAAGTATCTTTTTTATATACCTGCTAAATTAAAACGGACGACATTTTATACCAATATCACATAAGTAACGACACAAATGACAAACATGGATTTTAGATTAAAAAACTTTTTTTCAACAGTCGGTGTCTTTCGTAGGTACCATTTTTTTGCGTTATGGACACCGATATTTTTCACTTTGTAGTTTTCTTATTTGGAAGTCGGTAGTATTTTTTTGTAAAAACTGTTTTTATTTTTTACTTTTTAGTTGTACCTACCTAATAGGCAAGTTTTTTTTTTTTTTTTTCAATTGGCTCGCGTTTGACCACTATCTCACCTGATGGTAAGCGATGATGTGGTCGACGATGAAACACGCTTGCCTAGTAAGTTGTTTAGTAAGTTACCTTAACGCCAGAATAGATAACCCAAATATCATGAAACTTGAACATAATCGGTTAAATGAGAGATCTGCGTACCCCTTAAGAGCGTACTGGCGTGATGTTATGTTATGAAATGGTATAATCAATAAATAGAAATGCGATTGCAGCAATCCCGAGAGATTTGCCGTTATTTATTGAAGACTTCTGTCGTATATCTTCGAAGTTCTTCATCAGATCTTAACTAAATTAAAAAATGAAGCATACGCTGCTAATCTTAAGGAATTTTGAAGCATACTCTTTCAAACAAAAAAAGTATTTTCTAAATCGGTCCACAACGGAGATTTACGACGATTTTAGACGTTGACGGAGATTTCGGTGAACAAACAAAAAAAACAAACATGGAGTCGAAAATATGAAGTTTAAAAGTTAAGATGTTGTAAAAACTTTGATAGAACGGTCGGCTTAATACCTAACGTATTAAGCCGACCGATTAACAATTTTATTACAAAACTTTGATTATTTGATTACACATTAACATTCTTTACTTAACTGATTTCTGGCCATATTTTTTGTTTTTATCTAGCTGTAATAGATAGCTTGATATAAGCGAATCTATATCGTGCAATCGTCCGTCATTTATGCCGTCGCTTAACTCGAACGTTGGGACGTGCTCGGTACAACAGAGCGGGTACGCAAGCGTTCGAGGACGTCCAAGTGGCTATAACAAACAACAACACAGAACCCCAAGCCGGCTACCAGTATAACAGCTACTCAGCTGCTTCCACAGCTGAGTACCTACAAGTATTTTAAATGGAGCGACTGGCTATCGTCAGATACCCTAAAGAATATTAAATTAAATTATAAATAAGGGCTATCCCACACGTTATCTGCTTGACACCGGATCGCGATCAACTCGCCTCATCAGCTCGTAGATCACTAGGCGTCAATCTAATGTAGGAACGTAAATACGGCGCCCGCCCGCGCCGTCGCATACCTTTCGACTGTGTAATAAATGACGGCCGTAGGATAGTTTGCTACGGCCGTCCTTCGTCAGTAAATGTTTAAGAAAACTTTTTTATGCTCATTTTCTGCCTCTCGAGTCGATGGTTAATATTTAACTAATTTAGGTGCAGTACTTGGCCATGGTAATTGCGTTACTGGCGTTTGATACTGTAAATTCAAATATTTCACGGTGTCGCTGCCGCAATGGCCGTAATGCAACTTGATTTAGGAAACTCAAGGATTTTTGGTATAACAATAACGTGTGATTTCCAGAACTGGACGTCACGCGTTTTTTGTATACCAGAAGTAATTTTAAACCTTTATCTCAGTATCGTTTTAAACTTGTTGAAATTAATTAAAAGATAAATATCGCCTGATTAATTTACCTAATCTCTAAACTTGTATCGTGCTCATCTTAATTATAAATCTAATGACAATTAAGTATAAGGTACCTTACCTAGTCTAAATAGATACTTATCGCCTGTCTTACCAATAACATGCATTATTTTTTTCAAGTTCAAATAGAAAATCATGATCACTCTGGTATGTCTGACCGTTAGTCACAGCCAATTTGCTGCGATTCAACTAAACTGATTGACTTATTTTGTATATACATAAGGAGATCTTTCAGCGTCCAAACATTGTTGGGCTAATTATAAAAATAATGTAATAGTACAAAATAGTTGAATGTTATTGAATATTTTCAATGAATCTTAAAAATAAGCTCACGTGAATGTAGTCACGATTATTATTCTAACTGTTATTCAAACTAAATATTTTATAAAATAAAGATATAAACTATAGATTTTTTTTCTAGTTTAATTTATCACTTAACTATTTTCTTCGTAAAATTAGTAGAAAAGGAGATATTGTCAAAAAACTGTTTTAAGGCGCCATTATCCAATATGGCGGTGCGAGCGGCAAAGATACAATACGAGGTGGTAAAGTAAGAATTTGGAAAGACCACGTGAAAATCTATAAAATCGCCAATTTTTCAAAAGTCCCGGGAATCTATGTATCCTATTTTTTGAGCACTAAATTATGTTTTTTTAAAGGTAACGGTTTTTTAGTAAAACTAGTAACCGAAAATTTTGAAGCATGGACGATGCTTCGGAATGTTTTTACGACTTGACTTGCATTTCTTTATTATAAACCTTATCAAAATCCGTTGCATATTTTAGTAGAAGAAAGCGACCGTACAAACCCCGTCGAAAGGTGTCTGTGCGGCCCATATGCAATACCGAATGCCGCTCCACGTAAGTACGACTCAACGCTAAGCTTGCCAGCCATCTTACTCACATATCAGTACGAGTTCGATGTGAGAGTAAAATGCATTCCGGGGCAGTGGTCCAACTGCTCTGTACAACTAATTGGACTATGGGTCTTTACTAGGGGCATTTGTCTAACTTTAAAAATTGTTGGACCACAGCACCTTTTGGGAGTTCCGTGGTCCAATTCATTTAAAGAATAACTTGCCAACTCTAAAAACATCAACTGCATCTTTGTGAGTATGGTACCTACTGATTGAACCTCTTTGCAGTATATAGGTAGGTACTGGCTGGTTGTTATCAATTATTGTACCCGTCAAAAGTAAAACTGATTTTTTTTGGCCATTCAATTAATACAGAAGTTTTTAATACGTTTTTCGAATAACTACGAGTAATATAAAAAAAAAACTAAGAGAAAGTAGGAGTGAGTGCAGCAAGCTTGAAAATTCAGCAAACCATCTTGAGCAGGTTAAGTTCTTTTTTATACAGAAGCAGTTTTAACAGTGTCAAGTTATGCAGAAATACTTAAGAACTATGATAATAAGAACTATAATAATGCAGGATGGAAGAACGAGCGAAGCGAAATCGAAAGCTCACACACCTCTTCTCGAATAGAATAGTATTTTTTTATCCATTCACACAGAAATGACTGACTTTTTCAACGTATGCAGAAAAGCTCTAGGTCTAAGGATTTATCAAAGATATGAGGAAAAGTTTTGAACATCAGAGGTTAGGTTCTTTAATATTATATAAGATTTTTTTCTGACTTGTTTGTTTATTTTGCAGCCATACTCCTTGAACCCGCCTCCGGATGCCCACATTTTCTAGGAGAATTTTAAGTTCATAAAATAAATTGGCTCCACAAAACAGTTACTCACTAGGTCTTGAATCGGCGGCGGCATGGGAGCTTGAAAGAGTTCTAGTATTTTCAGATATGTATAACTCGGTTTGGAAATTAAACGAAGCGAACACTCTTCAATTTTAAACATATTAAAGTCTCTTTGCTTCTCCAGCGTTACAACTATGTCTTTTTTTTAATTACATAATATTTTTTCTGAAAATCCTATTTTAATGGTTTCAACACGGTCATCATCGAAATATTTGTTATAACGGAACTAAGATAGATAATATTTTATTTCAGGTAATATAAATTAGGTAATTATATGAAATTTGCACATGCAGAGACATATGAAAATGACATTAATGCATCTTTAAAACTAGTTGTAAACTGGTTGGAAGAGAACAATTTAAAAATAAATTTATGCAAAACAAAAGTTATACACTTTAGACAACGTATGCCTAGTATGAACCTAACTGTAAGTTGTAATAATGTTGTTGTAGAAGACGTTGAAACTACAAAATTCTTAGGTGTTACGATTGACAGCCAACTCAACTGGAAATCACATATACATAATCTGTGCAAAAAACTAAGTAAATCTGCATACGCCTTACATAATCTATCCTACACTATAAATACGGATGCATTGCTGACTGCGTATTATGGCATAGTAGAATCACACCTACGTTATGGAGTCATTTTTTGGGGCAACTCAACCGATAAAGTAAGTGCATTTAAGGCACAGAAATGCTGCATACGGGCAATGTTCAATCTTAAAAGTACGGATAGCTGTTTGCCCTATTTTAAAAAATATAAAATTTTAACACTGCCTTGTTTGTATATATTGGAAGTGGCTATATTTGTAAAAACAAACAAAAGTCGTTTTAAGCGTGTAGCTGATGCATTTCCAAGAAACAGGCGTGATAATAGTCAATTATGTCACCAGTCGTCTAATACTGCACTAATGCGCAGGGGTGTCTACTGCATGGCACCGGTCATATTTAATAAAATCCCTAAGAGCTGGAAAGAGTTACCACTTACACTGTTCAAAAAAACACTGCGAAAATTCTTGACTAATAAGGCATATTATAGTGTGACTGATTTTCTAGCAGAGAAAATATTGATTTGATTATAATTGTAACTTATTTATTTATGAATTAAATTATGACATTTTGAATTAAATTATGAAATTATGACATTATGAATTAAATTATGAAATTATGACATTATGAATTAAATTATGAAATTATGACATTGTGAATCAAGATTATGACACTATTAATTAAATTGTGCATTGTAATTTTTATAATCTTGACCACTAATGCTATTTTTGTTAGTTGACATGTTTTTGTCTTATATTGAATTTTTTAATCAAATTTTAATGAATGTTAATGCTATTATTGTTGGTTGACATGTTTTTGTTTTATATTGAATTTTCTAATCAAATTTTAATGAATGTATTTGCATGCCGCTGGTAAAATATGGCTGAACATTGTAACCTATAAATGACATCAAGCATGACTGTACCCATATTTGCAAATAAAGTTTCTTTCTTTCTTTCTTTCTTTCTTTCTTTGCGTTTTAAGTAATGGGTCATTTTGAAATGTGTTATATTCGGTTTTATTTTGTGTTATAGAATAATATATACTTTACTACCTTCTGCCAGCGGTTTCGCCCGCGTGTAAAATGTTTTCTTTTCCCAAGGAAACCTTATACCATTATACCGGGATCAAAAGTAGCCTATATGCTATTCCAGACTATAATCTTTGTCTGTGCCAAATTTCATCCAGATCCGTTCAGGTATTCTAGCGTATTGAGTAACAAACATACATTCACACATACAGACACACATCCATCCAAACTTTCATATTTATAATATTAGTAAGAAGTAAGAGTGTACACCAAAAACGTTACATGTCAAAAGTATTTAAGACATGATAATCTTCTCTAAGAATTAGTTACTTATTCATTTTTTTTTGAATTTGGTGTTTTCCTGTAATTTAACCACTTTCATTGCCATGTACACTAAGAAAGTTTGTGTAATCTATAAATATAAAAGCGAAAGGTCACTCACTTACTCATCACGAAATATCGAAAACCGCTTGACGTATAAAGATGAAATTTGCCAAGGTATGTGGGATGTAAGGGGGCGCACTCGCAAACTTAGCGCCCCAAGTCAACCTCACCTGCTCGTGGTGCATCCTGCTGATCAACAAACGAGGCTCTGACGACAACCGACGAATGGCGGTATAACCATTTCAACAAATCTTCGCAGTCAAATGGCACAGACTGGTGACGGGCAGCAGCGTCACCAGTGCGAAAAACTGCGATCTGCGATCGCCAACCCGCATGCCCAGCGTGGCGATTATGGGCAAACCCTCCAATGGCAAGTCAAAAGAAACCACGGCCCCCAGTTCCCGGCCGCCCTGCTGTTATTGCTGATTACGGCGGCGATCACGGTAGCGGCAGGGCACTTGGGGGTGCGAAGAATCTCCGGGTTACGGAGTACGGCCGCCAAAATCAAAAAACCCAACTGACCTTGGCTACGTACAACGGACGCACGTTAAGGCTTGACGAACACCTCGTGCAGCTAGAACAGGAGCTCGAGAATATAAGGTGGCACATTCTGGGGTTGAGTGAAGTCCGAAGAGAGGGGGAGGACACAATAACTCTTGAATCGGGCCACCTTATGTATTTCCGAGAAGGAGACCGGCTATCCCAAGGGGGTGTCGGGTTCCTGGTTAACAAATCCATCTGTGGCAACGTTGTGGAAGTCTCCAGTGTGTCGAACAGGGTAGCGTACCTCATAGTGAAACTAACCGAGAGGTATAGCCTCAAGGTTGTGCAAGTCTACGCACCGACCTCGGCGCACTCGGACGATGAAATGGAGGAAATGTTCGAGGACATTTATAAGGCCTTGCACTCCACTACTAAGATCCACTACAGCGTTGTCATGGGGGATTTTAACGCTAAAGTGGGAGTACAGAACTGCAGCGAATCGGTAGTAGGATCCTACGGGTTTGGCAGCAGAAATCATAGGGGGCAAATGCTTGTCAACTTCCTAGAGAAGGAGGGGCTTTTCTTAATGAATTCCTTTTTTAAGAAACAGCCCCAAAGGAAGTGGACGTGGCAAAGCCCTGACACTATGACCAAAAATGAGATAGACTTCATCTTAACAGATAAAAAGCATATATTCAGGGATGTCTCAGTGATCAACAGGTTTAATACCGGCAGCGATCACAGACTTGTTCGAGGCTCTCTGAATATCAACTTCAAGCTTGAGAGAACTCGTTTGATGAAGTCTAGGCTCCGTCCAAACATGCTCCAAACTATGTTAGGATCTGAAGCGTTCCAGTCAGACCTGCAGAACCGGTTCGCTGCCGTGGAAACCACAGACGACGTTGATCAGACGCTCGACCAAATGGTGCAAATCCTCAGGGAGGAAAGTACGAGATTTTGTAAGATGCGGTGTACGGGCCGGAAGTCTAAACTTTCGGAAGAGACTCTAAAGCTCATGACGGAGCGACGTGAAAATCCACCAGCCACTTCGTCAGAACAGCGGGCACTCAACAAAAAGATTAGGAAACTGGTACGACGCGATCTCCGACGATCCAACACGCTCACTATAGAGAAAGCGATTGAGCAAAACCGGGGGTCCAAAGTGTTCTTCCAGCCACTTGGGAGGAGTCATCTGACGAAGCTGGCTAAATCGAGTGGGGATATCGTCGTTTCGAGGCCGGAGATTCTTTCGGAAGTTGAAAACTTCTACAGCCAACTGTACGCATCGCATGCATCTCGGCCTGATCCCGAAAATGAGGATTCTAGAGCCACCTTAACCCGCCATTTTACGGAAGACCTGCCTGAAGTAAGCCAAGATGAAATCGAGGCGGCTCTCAAACAGCTTAAAAATGGGAAAGCCCCGGGCGAGGACGGGATTACAACTGAGCTCCTGAAAGCGGGAGGACGCCCTGTATTGAAGGAGCTTGGAGCGCTATTTAACTCTGTCCTGTTCTCTGGCAGAACTCCAGTGGCGTGGCAGAGGAGCGTGGTCGTTCTTTTCTTCAAAAAGGGTGACAAGACCCTTTTGAAGAATTACAGACCCATTTCGCTTCTCAGTCACGTTTATAAGTTGTTTTCGAGAGTCGTCACAAATCGTCTAGCGCGAAGACTCGACGACTTTCAGCCACCGGAGCAGGCCGGGTTCCGAGGAGGATACAGCACCATAGACCACATCCACACAGTGCGGCAAATTATACAAAAGTGCGAAGAGTATAATCGGCCCCTGTGCTTTTGTGGACTACGAGAAGGCTTTTGACTCCATCGAAACCTGGTCTGTTTTGGAGTCTATGCAGCGATGCCAAGTTGACTGGCGATACATCCAAGTGCTGAGATGTCTTTATGAAAACGCAACAATGACCGTCCAAAGTCAGGACCGGCAAACTAGGCATATCTTACTGCGTCGAGGGGTTAGACAAGGGGACGTAATTTCCCCGAAATTGTTTAGTAACGCAGTGGAGGATATGTTTAAAACGCTGGACTGGGAAGGACGCGGCATTAATATAAACGGCGAGTACATCTCACACTTGAGATTTGCGGATGACATCGTCATAATGGCTGAGTCGCTGCATGACTTGCAGCAGATGCTGGATGGCCTAGCTGATTCTTCTGCACGCATCGGTCTCCGGATGAACTTGGATAAAACCCAGGTTATGTTCAATTCACACGTCACTCCGGGATCGATTGTGGTCAATGGCGGTGCTCTCAAAGTTGTTCGAGAATACGTTTACCTCGGCCAAACTCTGCAGTTTGGTAAGAACCACTTTGAGAAGGAGGCTAGCAGAAGAATACAGCTGGGCTGGGCGGCGTTTGGAAAACTTCGTCGAGTCTTCTCGTCGCGAATCCCACAAAGCCTGAAGACTAAAGTCTTCAACCAGTGCGTCCTACCTGTTATGACCTACGGTGCCGAGACGTGGACACTCACAATACGGTTGGTCCATCAGTTCAAAGTTGCTCAGCGAGCTATGGAAAGGGCTATGCTCGGAGTCTCTCTAAGGGATCGAATCCGAAACGAGGTGATCCGGCAGAGAACCAAAGTTGTAGACATAGCTCACAGAATAAGTAAGCTGAAGTGGCAATGGGCCGGCCATATAAGTCGCAGAACCGATGACCGTTGGGGTAAACGTGTTCTTGAGTGGAGACCGCGAACTGGTAAACGTAAGGTAGGACGCCCTCAGGCTAGGTGGAGCGACGATCTTCGCAGGGTAGCTGGTAGCAGCTGGATGACAGTTGCCGAAAATCGAACCAAGTGGCGTGCAATTGGAGAGGCCTATGTCCAGCAGTGGACTGTTATGGGCTGATGATGATTGCCAAGGTTAGTGCGCACTAAGAAAGGATTTTTGGAAATTCCACCACTAAGGGGGTAAAGGGAGGTTTGAAAGTTGGTATGAAATTTATAAAAAATTTAATTGGACACGTGGAATGTTACATTTACACTCTTGATTGATAAAGAAAAGGTTCCCTATCCATTTGCATAAAATTTTAAGACCTAATATATCTTAGCATAATTTTGTTTGGCATAATTATATTTTCGCATAATATAATTACGCATAACAGCTTACGTATAATTTTTTTAAGCATAATTTCTCTAACCATAATAATGATTAAGCAGAATATTCTAAAGCATAAATTTATTAAGCATAAAGTTCTAAAGCATAACTTTTTTAAGCATAATATCCTAAAGCATAAATTTATTTACACATACAGCATGCAAGCAAGCATACAGCATGCAAGCAAGCATGCAAGCAAGCATGCAAGCAAGCATGCAGCAAACAAGCAAGCATGCAGCATGCAAGCAAGCATGCAGCATGCAAGCAAGCATGCAGCATTCAAGCGAGCCGGCAACATGCAGCAGGCAGGGTTTCTGTCTCGGCTCCGGCGCTGCGGGCTTCCGGCGGCCCCACGCGTGCTAATCGTCGCAGACGGCTTTCGCTCACCACCCTCGCTCGCAGCCTGCTCCTCAGCCCGTGGGCCGCCTCGCCCCTACGCGCCTACGCGATTTTAAATTACACTCTAGGGGTAGGACAAACAAGACTACGTAGAGTCGGTTTTGCAGCAATTCGGTTCTGTCACTAACTTTTGTTGCACATCATATTAAATTTTTACCAACAATATTATTTAATTGTTACAGAAACTATAGCAAATTGGTTTGATCAGAATTATGTATGGGGCACTACAAGTTCACAACCACCATTTCCACCCAAAGTCTGGAGTACGTATCTACTAAAAAAGGAAAATAGACCTAGGACACAAAATCATGCAGAGGCATAGCACAATAGAATTGCACATTTTGTGGGTTAAAACATCAAACCATTGAAATAGATAAACTGGATGTCGGAACATCACTTATACCAAAAAAAAGAAAAAATACACGGACAAAACCAAAAGAATTGAAAATATTATTAGTAAAAAAGATGAGTATACTTCTAAACTAGCATATTTACAAGCAATTGCTAAAAATATACACTTAAAATAAATAATTATACATAATTAAGGACCACTGTTTCAATCAGTTAACTTCTATATGAGGAATAACCGCCATATTTATTTCTCATAATAGAAGTTAACTGCTTGACATATTTTTTTATACAAAAACTGTCAAAACATCTAATATATTCTTCAGATAAAAGTTATCTCGCGATTGAAAAATCGTTTAAGTTACATAATGTATAATAAATCATTTGCATGAAAATTGTTTTTATATTTATATTAATTGTATGCCTAAATATTATTATGTTATCATTAGGCCTACTAACGTTATGCTAATAGTCATTAGGCCTACTAACGTTATGCGAATCAAATTTATGCCAAAACAAATTAGTCTTTAAGATGATTATGCCAACATAAAATGTATGCCTAAAAAAATTATGCCGAAGTATTATTATGCCAAAACAAATTGTGCCAAAATCGTTATGCCGAAGTATATTAGGATAAAGAACATTATGCGAAAAGAAGGGATCCCTAAAGAAAATGCATGTATTTATTGGACATTGGAAATTCCACCCGTAAGGGGGTAAAAAGGGGTTTAAAAGTTTTTATGAAATTTCAACAGTGTGTATGTTGGACACGTGAAATTTTAGATTTACGCTGTTAGTTGATAAAAAGAATTTATGTATTTATTGGTTTTTGGTAATTCGACCCCTAAAGGGATAAAAACCCTTTTTTTAGAAAAGTTGAAAGTTTCGATACAGTTTTTACAGATTGGTTCTCCAATTATTATGTTTTGTTTGAAAGGCTCTGTCTAGGTCAGGGATGGCGAACCTTTATTAGAAAACGTGCCATTTTAATTTTTTTTTTTTATGTGACAATGAAGTGCCACCAAAGAATTTTGACTTTGTCTTAATTGAATAAAAATTAATCTCTAAATGCTATGAATTAATAAATTCTTTATTTGCACCCAGAAATTCTTACAGTAATCCTAATATTTATTTACCTACAGTTTTATGTTGTATTTAAATAAAAGTAAGAATTGGTGTCATTTCTGCAATTTTGCGATTTGGCATTTTGCACGTTACATAGATGCTAAATCACCGTGCCCAAAATATTTTGTCGTGTGCCACCACAGGCACGCGTGCCATAGGTTCGCCATCCCTGGTCTAGGTGATCCCATTGCCAACAAATCAGAATCTGACTAGGAGATCCCATGGAAATCGAGGGAACTCCAAATATTATAGGCATTTTATATATAGCGATTTTAGAACATGACAATGATTTGCATTCAGAGAGCATCATTTGATGAAGAAGCCCAGAAATGACCACTGGAACCTTAAGATAACTCGAATAATTAAGCGACTATGATAAAACAAACATAAATAAATGGTTTTGATGAAAATGGTACGATAGAACTGATCTGATGATGACACAGGAACTCCATAAAAAAAGGAATCGTAATCGTGTTTGGGCTTACTGGAACTGTCATAATAACTGCCACTCTTTTATTATACAACTAAAAAAAATTGCGAAAAAGCAAACTGACTTCGATCGAAATCGGAAAATGAAAAACAATAGGTACCAAAGACACCGAATTCCTAAAAAGTAACTATTCACTTTGTGGTGGTGTGTTTTGGAAGTCGGTTTATTACACAAATTTTACACTTGGCGCTTCCATTTCGCTTGCACGGACCGGGTTAGTACCGTTGGTGTTATAAAATAACTTATTCTAACGCCACCCACTTGATATAAGTTTAACACGTATTAACGCTTAAAAAAATAAACCCTATATTATAAGTAATTTTCCTTCATTCGACTCAATGAATCTGACACTTCCAGCTTTTTTATTGAACTTAATCAGACATGGCGATCGATCCGATTGGGAGGATGGAAAAGGTTTTAGAATAAAGCTCGAAAAAGCTACAAGTGTTTGCTCAAAATTGTTAAAGGAGAGGAAGAAAATATGTTTAACTATACTTTTTCCAGGAGGTTATTTTATTTAGTTATAACGCCAATTTGATAAGTTTTATGCTTTTTCTAAAAATTTGTTATTATGAAGGTAAAATAAATCATAATAATAGAAAAATAAAACTTACGTAGCACAAGGATGTTCCCTGGCTGCTCAAGTTCACTTGTAATGTATGCCACCCGTCCGAGTAATTTGGAGCGAGGGGTGAGATCCCAGCGGTTCCCAGGGTAGTGTCATCACCATTTGGCACATATTGGTTAGCCAATACTGTTATGTGTTCGTTTTGGCTGCCTGCCTCCATGTAAATAAGCACTTCAAGTCTACCTGCGTTGGTCATTGGGAACATGAACGATGACACACAACTTAACTCTTCTAAAGGCATTATAAATGTACTACTGCGTTCATTTGTAGGGGTCACATCAATGCTATCGTAAGTCCCGACTTTCCAGAAGTGGTAGTCGACACAGAGTCCCATATTAGAAAAAACTTCATAAAAGTCATCTTCAAATGTATATGTTACACAAGATTCACTAAACGCATGCGACACTAAAAGTGTTAATAAAAAAAGTTTTTGTAACATATCGTTTGTCAACACCAGTTTCATGTATGTTTGCCAATAGGCACAAAATCTACTATGGTTAATAAGCTTGCGTTATAATCAAAATAAACTATCATAATTATTCAAGTAATCGAGGATAAGATAACGTTCTGTGTAACCGAGATAAATCCATAGATAATAATTTTTCGTCACTATTTTCTTTCCTGATGAAACTTGAGTTGTGCGGTGGATTTGTCTGTCATTTAATGAACTACATTTACATTACATTAATTTTATTTAAATTACGGGGAACCAGTAGGATGGGAGACAGTATTGACACTTTCGTCTTCTTTTGTTTCCGGATCCATGTGTGGTCAACACAAATAATGTGTGGTAAACCTACGTTGTCGCCAATTGGAAAATAGACGTTTTAATCATGTCATGTTTTATTTCATTATCTTCTAAAATATCCCGGAGTGACTAGCTAAACTGGGAAGAGGGCTGGACAAAGAAGAAGAGAAGACACTTCTTAATAATGTGGACAAACCGACAGTTTCAAGTCTGAGAAGTGTGTCGGTTTCTTGATCGCAACAATAGCAGCTTAATTGTGTAAGTGAATTCGGCAAGCCAAAAGGTTTGACCACATGAGAAAGTATGTAAAATACTTTAAATAAATTTAGGAATTGCCAAAAATTATGACTCTTTCGAAAAGAGTATCTTAATCAATGAAAGCGTCATACTCTTTCATGGGGTTAAACCCTTTGCCTTGTCGATTTCACTTACGTAATTAGGTTGCGGGGTTCTGGCCCACGTGAATCACAAAGACGTTGTGGCGTTGACAATTTTGCTCACAAACTAACGCTCTACCAGTGTAGGTAGTCAAATTAATAGTATATTATGCAACTAGTGAATAAAGGACGGTTTTAAAGCGAGTAATAGATGAATCACGAGCATAGTGAGTAATTCAAGTGTTAGAATCCTGAGCGACGCGAGTGATTCATGGCCCTCGATATAAATCCATTTTATTCAAGAGTTGCATACTATATTTTATACCATGACATCTAGAAAAAAAAAGATTTAAGCCAAAAGCACAAGGAATAATAATAAATAAACAAATGGTTTATTACCTTCAAATTTACAAAAAAATGAAAAACCTCAGGGTTTCACATTTTTTGTAAATTGAAACTGAGCTAGATAACAGCACCTGTGATTCAGGGGCCAGTGACCACCTCCGTTACTTTATATTATTATAATTCATTAAACACCAATGCAATTAATATTAGAATGACATCCTAGACCAAAATCAAAATCGTTATTAAAATTCTAAATATAAACATACTCAAAATTAAATCGACGAAGGAGTTTGAAAGTCGAATATTCTTTGCATAAGAAGTTTTGTATCGAGTCTTTTATGCGCAAGTAGGTTGTATAGCATTGAGATGGAGGTTAAATATGTATATATTGGTGTGTTCTAAATTCAAACACCAAAACAGTGATTAAAAGTGTTTTTTATTCTTATTTATTATTAATTATTTTTATCGTTCCAAATACGTTACGGCCATACTGACTGGTCACAGATTCGCACCGTCCTCGTGTGAATCTGTGAACAATAATAAAACAATTTGTATTCTGGTTTCCTTCAGAACTAAACCAATTCACTAGCACTAGCAACGGGTTAGAATTCAAAACAATGGATAATGCGCTACACCGCTACTACTTCTGACTTCCTGACGGCAGCCGAATCTGGGCTTCACATAAAGTCGTAATGTTTCAGCCACTTAACGTCAACAATAACAACATCGTTGCTCACACGGACACTATCACTTTAATCTCAAATTATTAAAATTTAGTATTTTCTTGCTTACCCTTATACCTATAATAAACATGTGAGGTGCAACCTAGCCTTAGTAATCTAATTGTTCATCAAACTATTATCGCGAGCTTTTATTTTATTAGCTCAGTGTGCAACTGAGCATGCAACTAACAGGTCACTCTCGTCTATCATACACTAAACCACCGGGCATACCTCAGTTGCCGACTCTGACCTTAGGTACTGAACCTAGTTCCGAAAAGACCCAAAAAGGTACAAATCACAACCATGTGATTGATGTGATTGTCTTCCATAAGATCTAGGTCCCTAACAAGTGTCCGACTGACTGAAAAAGAAAACGGAAATTATCAAAACATACTAACTTGCAGAAAAGATGCCAACATTCTCCGAAAGCATAAATATATGCATGATAGTGCACCCGCATTTAGCTATTTTGTTCAAGTACTAAATAATAGTTGGCGAACCTATTTTATAGCCGACTAGAGGAGAGCCTTGCAAAAATGGAAAATTTTTAAAGTCTCTAATGCGACGCTTCCGTAAATAAAATGACACGTTTTCTAAAGCCTCGGGGAATCAATAGAATCCACTACAATCCGAGTACTGGTAATGATTTTGAAAGGATTTTTTAGATACTTTGAGTCGAACTTAGTTTGATGACGCTCTTCATTTTTACCTACAACACAAGTCACCAACACGAAAACTAAACTTTTCAAGCTTTAAACCAAAGATTAATAAAAAAACCTTTGTAACAAACAAACAATATAATTTTTTTAGGCTGTATTCTTTTGATTGTGATATTGAAGATATGCACAAGACCAGATTACACATTATTTTATCTGTCAATCGAGTCGAGTGATTTTACTAGGACATCTTTGATGATTTTTACTATCGTCGTCCTCTTATTCCCACATTAATACGTACTGGTTTTCGGTTCAATAGCACTTGGCCCGTAGACGGACCAATTAAAAGATCAAGAGATTGCCGTTACTCACCACTCACTTAGTCACCAACAATCTTTAACAAAAACTGCACCACATTAAAAATATTATGAGAGCTCATCATTCAAACCATGTGTTCTCCAACTATCTGATGTTTTTTTTAAGACTTAAATCCATTTCTTGTATCTTTTTGATTTTGCTACTGCTAATGACCTGATAACAGCTTGCACTGCACTTGTTATCGATTTTAATGTTTTGTTTGTATCCACATATAATCTCAATGATTTGTGCTGATTTTGTTACACAACTAACCTGCAGCCTAATTGCGTAAGAGCATTCATGCGAGATAATAGATGCGACATGGATTTCCGTCTATCCGATTGGTCGATTAAAGGGGTCAAACCCTTTGCCTTGCCGAATTCACTTGAGCAAATAGGCTGCTGAATAAATGAACCTGTTAGTCCATAAGAAAGATAAAGAAAGCTGAACATAGCCGTAAGCACTTGGTTTAACACTTCTATCAGTATACAGGTAATTATGTTTTTACTTTGTACATACAATGAGATATTCCATTACACGAGGTGAAAAGGAATGCAGAAAAAAAAGGGGTGAAGGGGAACAAACTTTGATTAGGATTTTAAATGTGATACCACTTTATTGGTTTTAAACAAAGCATCGTTTTTTTTTAAATAATTATTTAATATATTAGAGTACCTACTAAAATGCTGCAAAAGATTTTTAAATAACGTGAAAATTCCCTTCAAATTTATGTTTCTATTCACCCCTGCGCTCCTATTCATCCCGTTTGACGGTTCATAACTTATTACCCATACAACTTAATTCGTATTATTATCAAATAATGTCAGTATCTTGGCTCTACTCAAAGGTTGTATTCAAACTTCTTAATAATTGTCATCGCGATGAAGTCTGAACATTAAGGTAATTACCAGAATGTGCATTTCGATTTGTTTACTAGCCTGTTGAAAAAGTCTGTATTTCGCACAATTAGGCACCGGCTACGTACATGATTTTGATGATGAATTACCTGTACGCACAGATACAGTCCCATCGCTGAGCATAATTCTACTTCTTGCCAGTCAGTATCGAACAAACATATAAAGTAACTTCGTCGGTGTGTATTTGATAGAAATCATATTTAAACACGTATTTGGTGTAAAATATAAGCAGAATTTATTAAGCACAAGACATGACCTAAAAACATTTTTGACCAGTAACAGAACACAATGTCAGTCATTTCAATAAATTGGAGTCGGCCAGGATTAGCAATAAGGTTTTAACCCTCCAACACGCCCTCTTAATCCTGGAGGACTTCAAGCATATCTCGTACAAACGACAAGTGCTTACAGCTAGGTAGTGCCTTCGTGAGCACATCAGCAGTCATCTGCTCTGTTGGCATGTACATCAGTTCTAGCACCCTATTCTCAACAGCTTCACGAATATAGTGATATCTAATGTCCACATGTTTTGTTCGCTTATGGAACACTGGGTTACTAGCCAGCTTCGCCGCAGACTGATTATCACTATACAGGGTTACAGTGTGACATTGACCTATCAACTCAGCAAGAACCGCACGGACGTATACCGCCTCTTTGGCAGCTTCAGACAAAGCTATATACTCCGCCTCGGTAGACGAAAGTGCGATACACGATTGCTTAAAACAACCCCAGGAAATAACATTCCTACCTAGCTTATAAATATACCCCGTGTAAGATTTACGATCCGCCCCGTTAGCCCAATCAGCGTCAGTAAATCCATAAACATGAAATTTATCATGTTCATCACTTTTTCTGTACACAAGACCTAAATTCATTGTGCCTTTTAAATACCGCAATACACGTTTGGCCGCTGCAAAGTGTTCCGCTGTGTAGCAAGTATTAAACTGACTTAAGAAACATGCAGCAAATGAAATGTCAGGTCTTGAGGTCACAGCTATATACAATAAACATCCTATCAGCTCCTGATACGGTAGTCTACTCTCGTGGGTGGCGCTATCAGAAAACTTCAGACCTACATCTAAGGGCGTCTTAGCAACTTTACAGTCACTCATACCGAAACGTTCAAGAAACTTTTCAATATAGGTTTTCTGACTCAGCTTCAACTCACGACTAGTGCGCTGTACTTTGATGCCTAGCATATGTTTAACCTCACCTAAATCTTTAATTGTGAAGTGAGACTTTAGTGACGTTTTTAGCTTATCAGCAAGCTCGTCACAGTCGTAAAAAACGAAAAAATCGTCTACATAGAGAGCAATAATAATGGTTCGCTTACCCACTCGGCGACTGAAGATACAGCTCTCATACTTGCTCTGCGTGAAATTCTCTGCGAGTAAAACTTCCTTTACCTTATCGTACCAGGCACGTGACGCCTGCTTTAACCCGTACACGGCTTTCTTGAGTCTGTAGACCATATGCTCATTGCCTTGCTTGACGAAACCTTCAGGCTGTGAAATATAAATTTCTTCACTCAAATTGCCATTCAGAAAAGCAGTCTTGACGTCAAGGTGATCAATCTTCAGATCTAATTCAACCGCAAGAGACAACAGCATTCTCAACGAACTATGTCGCACAACCGGAGAAAAAATATCCATGTAGTCAATTCCGAACTTTTGGGTAAAACCCTTTGCAACCAATCGCGCTCTATAACACGCCATTTTGCCATTGGCGTCACGTTTGATTTTAAACAACCATCGATTCTTGACAATATTCTTGTCTGCCGGTCTGTCAACTAGCTCCCAAGCCTCATGCTTATTGAACGAATCAATCTCATCTTGCATAGCT
The DNA here is from genome assembly GCA_947562075.1 of Orthosia gracilis. NCBI lineage: Eukaryota > Metazoa > Arthropoda > Insecta > Lepidoptera > Noctuidae > Orthosia > Orthosia gracilis. The sequence goes on along the minus strand of OX387271.1, from coordinate 45,385,429 downwards.
TGCCGCCAAAGCTTACTATCACTCGATTGCAAAGCTTCCTTGACATTCGTCGGCTCACTCAATTCTGTCTCGAGCGCAGACATCGTCCTCGGTACTCTCGGCCGTAAATTATAGGCTGGTCCGTCAGATAGTGGCTTCCGTGGCATTCTGGTTGTATCAGTAGATGAACTCGGCACCTGCTCGTCAGCCTCAAACCACACTTCAGGCGCTACCGGTCTCTCCGCCTCAACCTCAGCCTCTACAGTTGGTAGTGATGGCATCTCCACGTCAAGCTCAGTCCCAGACTGATCACGAACATCCGCATCTTCAACGGTATCTCCGTCATCACTAGTCGGAAAGAAGATCTCCACGGGCCGTTTACTCTTGACACCTGGAAAAATTGTTTCGTTAAAAACAACATCACGACTACGAAAAACTATATTTTTCGCCGAATCGTAGAGCCTATATCCATTACCGTCATAGCCAAGAAATATACAACGCTTGCTTTTTGGTTCAAGCTTATTCCGCTTCACTTTATCAACGTGAGCATAAGCTTCGCAGCCAAACACACGTAAGTGTTTCAAGCTAACCTTCTTACCTGTCCAGGCTTCCTCAGGAGTTTGCCCTGAGAGCCTTTTCGAAGGTGACACATTTATTAAATGTGCAGCAGTACAGGCAGCTTCTGCCCAAAACTTGTGGTCTAGGTTCGAAGTATACCAGAGGCACCTTACTTTTTCTAGGAGGGTCCTGTTTAGCCTTTCCGCACAACCGTTCTGTTGAGGACTGTAAGGCACAGTTACCTGATGGACTATCCCCTTACCTTTCAAAAAGCCTTCAAGGTCTCTGTTCACATACTCGGTCCCATTGTCCGACCTCAAAACTTTAACTTTGTCACCAGTCTGAGTTTCGACTAGCTTAATATAGTTTTTCGTGTATTCACTCACCTCGCTCTTACGCTTCAGGAAATACACGAACACCTTCCTCGAATGATCATCCAAGAATGCCAGGATATACCTCTTGCCTCCAAGCGAATTCACCGGCAACGGACCACACAAATCGGTATGGATTAAATCCAACCGCTTTACAGCCACAGACTTCTCAGGATTGTTGGGAAAAGGAAACCGAGCTTGCTTTCCCTTTAAACAAACTTCACAGGCAACGTCTTTACAAGGGTCGTCCTGAAAACTAATATCATTAGCAAGTCCCTGCCTCAAAAGCTTCATATTGTTGGCGCTTAAATGGCCAAGTCTTTGATGCCAAGTTGCAGTGCTAATAGTAAGATTCGCCCGTAGACTGCAGGTCTGAAGTCTGTAAGCCCCTCCAACGTCATTTGCCTTAATCAAAACATCGCCCAGCTTAGAAATTGTACAACCAGTAGTATCAAAATTAACAATACAACCATTCTTAATCAATTGCGAAACAGATATGAGATTTACAGACAGCTTAGGTATATACAACACATCAGTTAACGTCGCGCTATCCGACAACTTAACAGTACCTATACCTGTACACCGCAGTTTATCTCCACTAGCAATGGTGACGTGACCATCTCGCGATTTGAAGTCTGTCATCAAATCACGCCTGCCAGTCATGTTATTTGTAGCCCCCGAGTCTATGTACCACGAATATTCCGAGTCAGTTCCAGTACTATATGCTGATAAGACACAGTTTCCTGAAGAATCCTTCGCGTTCCGGCAGTCTTTCTTCAGATGTCCTTTCTGTCTGCACTTCCAGCACCACGGTTCTCTCTTTCTAGCGGAATTATCCTTCGCTTTTGACTCATCCTTGTGCTGCTGCGCTTTTCTCGTCCAGGAGTCACTCGTACTAGCGCCTTTTCTTGTAGAATACAAGCACTCACTCGAATCTCCACGAGTAGTCCAACGTTGATCCTGTAGCAGTTTCGATTTGACTAGATCAGCAGTAATGACAGCTCCCGAATGCTCTAGTGCCATTTCATGGGCTCGTACTCTGTCGGTAAACCTTTGAGCATCAACGCACCAAGAAACTCGTCATCAACAGGTTTGTTCATATTCGCCAATTGCTGCGCTAATGACAATACTTCATTGACGTAAGCTTCCATGCTAGAATAGTTCTCCAGTTTGACAGCGCACAAGTTCTGAAGAGTTCTCACTCTTGAACCGAGTCCTTTATCATCATATGCACGTTCCAGTGCATTCCAGGCGTCTTTCGCCGTATCCGCTGACATCAAATGTGAAAAACATGACTTTTCAACGCTCATTCAAATTTTAGATTTTGCAATTTCGTCACGTCGATTTTTCACTTCGGACGTTGTTTTGTCATCCTTACCGTAACCGCTTATACAGATCCATAAATTGTCGTGAATCAATGCATTTTTCATAACAAATTTCCACTCGACGTAATTTTCACGTCCGCGTAATTTTTCATGTGAAAAACTATGATTTTTCGTTTCCGACATATTTACAATAACGTTGCACTATTTTTGCTGAACCATAACCTGATAGAAATCATATTTAAACACGTATTTGGTGTAAAATATAAGCAGAATTTATTAAGCACAAGACATGACCTAAAAACATTTTTGACCAGTAACAGAACACAATGTCAGTCATTTCAATAAATTGGAGTCGGCCAGGATTAGCAATAAGGTTTTAACCCTCCAACAGTATTTGAATTTGAAAGAAAAATTACAACCGACTTCCAAACAAAAACACTACAAAGTAAAAAAATAATTTCAATTTCGGAAGTCGGTGTTTCTGTTTTCGTTTCTTCGTTTATTGACACCCACTTCCGAAATTGAAGTTATTCTTTTACTTTGTAGTGTTCTTATTTGGAAGTCGGTTGTAATTTTTGTAAAAAAGTTTTTATTTTTCACTTTTTAGTTGTGTGTGGTACATAATGGACCAGTTCTATAGGCACCTAGCCTATAGAACTGGTCCATTATGTACCACAACTACCTACGCTTATAGTGCCCAAAGTGAAGCCAGAATAGATTAACCCAATAACATGAAACTTAAACGAAACCGGTGCAATGAGAGTATACCAGGGTGAACTGTTCACACCTGCGTACCCCTTAAGAGCGTACCAGTGTGATGTTATGTTATGAAATGAAATGGTGTAAACAATAAACAGACATGCGATTGGATCTATCCAGAGTGATTTGCCGTCATTTATTGAAGAGTTCTGATGTATTTCTCCGAAGTTCTTCATCAAATCTTCATGAAAATTAAATGGGACCACATGAAAAGCACCCGCTTTCAAATGAAAAAAAGGTTCATCAAAATCGGTTCGCCCAATAAAAAGTTCTGAGGTAAAAAACATAAAAAAATGCAATCGAATTGATAACCTCCTTCTTTTTGCGAAGTCGGTTAAATGATAACCTCCTTCTTTTTGCGAAGTCGGTTAAATGATAACCTCCTACTTTTTGCGAAGTCGGTTAAATGATAACCTCCTTCTTTTTGCAAAGTCGGTTAAAAAAGCATTATCAATATATTTCACTTATAAAAATTGCTGTTATTATTATTTAGGCGCGTTAAAATATTAAGCATTTATTAAATTAATATTTTTAAACTTAGAAATTTATTCCTGCAACAGCCACCTTGGTTGTGAACGCGGCCTTATTGGTAAGTGTAAAAAATAAATTTCGGTAAACGAAATGTTAAAAAAAGCTATTGTATCTTTTTTTTTCTAAAATTGTCATAGCAATGAATATTAAATGTGCGCGAACATACATTCAATTGACACAAACTAATAATATGAGATCCTATTGCAAAAATCTGCAGGTAGCTTTTTTGATGATTCCTGCAGATTTCTGCAGTCGGATCTTAGGCTATGACTAATGTGTTATTGCAATGACTATTTTCCCGCTGGTTGTGAGACTATTCAATTTGGTATGTAAAGTGTAGATATGTTTGTTCATAGGTAGGAAGATACTTTGTTGTAAACAAATGTATGATCCATCAAATGCAAAATAGTCAGCTGCCAAACAAGACATCTACAGTACCAGAGTAATAACAGCGTTGCCGTTACAAAGCTGCAATCTTTCTTACACCGACACTCATATCTCTTAAACGATATACCAACAGACTTAGGTGTAGAGACAGTCTTTTCCCTCTTTACTTGATTCTTGTTAAATATGTAGAAAAACTGACTTGAGGCATAAGGATCCTGATAGAGCAAGCAACTGTAATACCTGCCATCAAAACTCAAGCTTAAGTAAGAAACTCAGATTCTTAATTCTGTGCAATGAGACGTGCACCAAGACTAAAGCGTTTTTTGTACACGTGATGTGGGAGTTATATACATGTTACGGCTAATACCCGAAGTGCGGCTACACCTAGTATTAGCCGGAGCTTAGGGCACCCCGACACGGACAGGTTAGGTTCGAACGAGATGACGGGAGCTGAAGTGAGCGAGCAAAGCGAGCGAACTCAGCTCCCGTCATCTCGTTCGTGTTAGGTTACTTTAGACCCTGCGGACGGAAATAGGAGCCCCGCGCTGCGGGGCTCCGTCGCGTGGCTACACCTAGTTCTAACCGGCTAAAACTAGGTGTAGCCGCACTAATACTAGGTGTAGCCGCACTTCGGGTATTAGCCGTAACATACATACAAGTGTGTGTATGTACTTTAAGCCAATATAAGCAGCATAAACAGCTTATAATATTCCCACTGCTGGGATCCAAGCCTCTTGTGAGAAGGAATAGTGCCATAATTTACCACGTGGGTACAGTGCGGGTTGGCAGTTTTTGTTTCACTGTTTTGAGAGCAATGCAAATAAATGGTGATAAGACTAATAACACAAAGTAATGCATCTGCCTGTCAATTTAAATGTCTCTTCAGAAATATCAATAGGCGCCAAGTAAATACGGAGCTTAAAATATTTACACCGGACTGATAAGTTTTAAGCTAAAGAAGGTCTTAGAGTGATACAAAATTAAATTATTGAAAAACCAGTGCCTATATTGGCCACGGATGCGGCTACATACCAACATACTTTGAGATTATTTAGGCAGATATCTTTGATGTCATATTCTGGGAATATTAAATCACCAATGCCTAGCATCCGAGCAACACAATAGCATTAGTATTTGCAGCATTACGATCAGTTCGAAACTGTAATAATCAAAGAAACTTAAGATGTAAAGTTGGATTTTGTTAAAAAATTTGGTTATCTTTTGCAATGACGGTAGTTTTGGTTGTTTGTTTGAAGAGTCTGACTGATATAAATTCTCCCTTGAACTATTTCATACAAAAATAATGATATAATCTAGCTTCTGCACAAAATAATATTCGGTAACTCTAGTAACTTTTAGTCATTTGAATCTTGTTTTCGCTTAACGAGACTTAATAAATACATTCAACAACATTATAACCAATCATTTATTCATACGTAAACTGTTCGCTTCAAAATCTTACTTCAAGCGGCAAAAGTTTCATGTACATCATGAAAAGTTTACTCATTTCTGTGAAAATGCCTAGAAATCACTGCAAAAATAGCATATGCATATGTGTAAAATCTCAAACATATCTTTTATGCTTCGTAACGGTTGGCAATTCGATAATTATGGTCAATGAATTATTCCAAGAGCGAGCGAAGCGAGCTCGAGCTTAGAGCATCCCTACATGGATAGGTTAGGTTCGAAGGAGATGACGGGAGCGAAGTGAGCGAGCGAACTTAGCTTACTTTAGTTTTAGGACATTTACATATGATGTTTTCATTCACCGTTTTGAGAGCAGTGCAAGTGGTGATAAAACAAATTACACAAAGTGATGTGTCTGCCTGACAATATAAGTATTTTTTCAGAAATATTAACAGGCGCCATGTAATACGGAGCTTAAAATATTTACAACGGATTGATAAGTGATAAGCTAAGAAAAGTCTTAGTATGATAAAAAATATGCCATTGATAAACCAGTGGCTATTGGCTACGGATGCGACCACACACACACCAACATAGTTTGCGTTTTATTTTGTGTCTTCAGCATTACGATTAATAAACAATCAGTTCGAAACTGTAATAGTCAAAGAAACTAATTTATATGAAAAGTTGGATTTTGGTAAAAAATTTGGCTATCTTTTGCAAATACGGTAGTTTTGGTTGTTTGGTTGAAGAGTCTGACAGATATAAATTCTCCCTTGAACTTTTTCATACAAACATAATACCTAATGTAATCTAGCTTCTGGACAAAATAATATTCGGTAACACAAGTAACTTTAAGTCATTTGGAGCTTGTTTTCGTTTAACGAGAGTTAATAAATAAATTCAACAACATTATAACTAAGCATTTATTCATACGCAAACTGCTCGCTTCAAAAATTTGTTCTAAGCAGAAAAAGTTTCATGTACACATTACTCATTTCTGTGAAAATGCCTAGAAATCACTGCAAAATTAGCATTATTATGCAGTGCAAAATCTCAAAGATAAAAAAGTTCTCTAAAAAAGTTGACTTAAACTGCCGCTTTTATCTATTCACCACACATGTCTACCATTAAACCTTTTTGCATTTTTTTTTAACTGACTTTCTACTACTAATGAACTATCTACTACTAATGAACACAAAAAACAGTCTAATGATATTAAAAATATACTTTTACAATTTTGACATGCCTAGGTAGCCTGAAACCATCATATAGGTACCTTCACATATATTTAACAATATAATAAGCACATAAATTTAAATTACAATAAGTACACTACAAAATAATGTCAATGACGACCTTTTAAATACTCGTATACCTTGTTTTGCCATTTTCAACAGTGAGTAAATAATAAATATTTCTATACTTAAAAATAATGTACTACTCGTATTTATATGTCATGGACCTAGTGATATTAATCAGGGCACTATGTGTAGTGCCCGGGTATTATGAATCTAGTCAAGTCAAATCGGGCAATTTAATAAATATTAATTTAAACTTCAATATTTATCACATTTATGGTCATTACGAATATTGCTACGTAATGGTTGGGCAAATCGATAATTATAGTCAATAAATTATTGCAAGAGCAAACTTGGGAGCTTAATTGCCGATTTCCACCAACCGGGCGGCGCCGGAGCGCACTTCACACTGTGCTAAAGGAAATTCAGACTTCTATACAATAGTTAAGTTTCATGTTTGCATGGAATTTACTCTATTTGGAACTCGGTTAGTTCCGCGCGTATGCCGCGTCAGACAGTCGGCTGCGCTCGGACGTCGCGGCGGCCGGTTGGCTCCTCGCGTACGTGGACGGCGGCGCTCGGCTGTCATCGCGTCCTTTTGGCTCCGCTCGGCTACCACCACGCGCGCTCTTGTGTTGTCGCCGGACGGCAAGTTGAATCATTCAAGTTGTGCATTGAACTGTAGACTGACGTGATCTATTTATTTTTTGATAGTTTTTCGTGCAAAATCAATATGGATACAGATGAAAAGCTTATCTGTTTATTTGAAACTAAACTCTGACTGCAACAAGAGCATTGCTAGTTGCTGAGAGCATGCTAGCGGATACGCGAGCACACGCGCGCTTGCGCCCGGGTGCCAGCAGATTGTTGCCGTTGGGCGGACGCAATCGGCTACTGGTGCGTGCTCGAGCATATTACCCGTCATATCCTTTATGTTTGGTAACTTTTAGACCCCGCAGACAGAAATTTCGACTTTGTTGTTTAAATAGTAATCGTACTTACCAATTCTATATTAAAATCAATGTTAATATTATAATAATTTTATAATACACATCTTTTTATCATCCCATTAAGTGATGGGCATTATTCAGAACACCCGGTCAATTTAATTATTTCAATAGTTTTTTTCATATTGCCTACTCATATTGGGCATTTTTCAAATTGCCCGGGCATTATGAATAATGCCTTATTAAGTATCACTTGATCTATAACATATACAAATTATAAAATCATTATCAACAAGTAGGTAAGGTTAAATTTCAAAATACACTGATTGAATTTTTATAAAATACATATTCTTAATTTAATTAAATGACCTATGATGCAGAAACTTTGAGAATTCTTTTTAGAATAAACTATGACAATTTTATATAGTACACCACTTCCATTATAAAATATGCTAATAAACTGACTTTTATACCTGAGTTTTATAGTGTTCACATAACGTGGTCATCACTTTTAACCATGTTATAACACAACAGTTACTATGTAGTTAAGGTATCTCACTAGAACCGCTTAAATTATATGAAGTGGCGCCTAAATAAAAGCCTGTTTTAAAGCAAACGAACCAGATGGTAATTCCAAGCCCTGCTACTGCAACAACAGAACTCAAAGTTATCGCTGTAATAACAAAAGCGCTAAGTCTTTCAATGGGTGCATCGTCAGGGCTTTCAGATGAATCAGTTTCAACTGTGGTTGATTCTGTTGGAGTGGGATCAGTGACCGTTGTTGTTACTATAGTAGTAGGATCTGCTGCCGTTGTTGTTTCGATGGCAGTGGTATCCGCCACCGTTGTTGTTTCTATGGTAGTGGTATCTGTCACCATTGTTGTTTCTATTGTAATAGGAGCAGTGATCGTTGTTGTTTCTGTAGTTGTGGTATCTGTCAACGTTGTTGTTTCTATGGTAGTAAGATCTGTCACCGTTGTTGTTTCTATGGTAGTGGTATCGGTCACCGTTGTTGTTGTTGTCATGGTTGTAGGATCTGTTACCGTTGTTGTTTCTATGCTAGTAGGATCTGTCACCGTTGTTGTTTCTATGGTAGTGGTATCTGCCGCAGTTGTAGTTTCTGTAGTAATAGGATCTGTCACAGTTGTAGTTTCTGTAGTAGTAGGATAGGTCACAGTTGTAGTTTCTGTAGTAGTAGCATCTGTTAAAGTTGTAGTTTCTATAGTAGTAGGATCTGTCACCGTTGTTGTTTCTATGGTAGTAGGATCTGTTACCGTTGTTGTTTCTATGGTAGTGGTATCGGTCACCGTTGTTGTTGTCATGCTTGTAGGATCTGTCACCGTTGTTGTTTCTATGGTAGTGGTATCTGCCGCAGTTGTAGTTTCTGTAGTAATAGGATCTGTCACAGTTGTAGTTTCTGTAGCAGTAGCATCTGTCACAGTTGTAGTTTCTGTAGTAGTAGCATCTGTTAAAGTTGTAGTTTCTATAGTAGTAGGATCTGTCACCGTTGTTGTTTCTGTAGTAGTGGTATCTGTTAAAGTTGTAGTTTCTATAGTGGTAGGATCTGTCACCGTTGTTGTTTCTATGGTAGTAGGATCTGTCACCGTTGTTGTTTCTATAGTAGTGGTATCGGTCACCGTTGTTGTTGCCATGGTAGTAGGATCTGTTACCGTTGTTGTTTCTGTGCTAGTAGGATCTGTCACCGTTGTTGTTTCTATGGTAGTAGGATCTGACACCGTTGTTGTGTCTATGGTAGTAGGATCTGTCACCGTTGTTGTTTCTATGGTAGTAGGATCAGTGACCGTTGTTGTTTCTGTAGTAGTAGGATCTGTCACAGTTGTAGTTTCTGTAGTAATAGGATCTGTCACAGTTGTAGTTTCTGTAGTAGTAGGATCTGTTACAATTGTAGTTTCTATAGTAGTAGGATCTGACACCGTTGTTGTTTCTATGGTAGTAGGATCAGTGACCGTTGTTGTTTCTATAGTAGTAGTATCTGTCACCGTTGTTGTTTCCATGGTAGTAGGATCTGTTACCGTTGTTGTTTCTGTGCTAGTAGGCTCTGTCACCGTTGTTGTTTCTATGTTAGTAGGATCTGTTACCGTTGTTGTTTCTGTAGTAGTAGGATCTGTCACAGTTGTAGTTTCTGTAGTAGTAGGATCTGTTACAGTTGTAGTTTCTATAGTAGTAGGATCTGACACCGTTGTTGTTGCCATGGTAGTAGGATCTGTTACCGTTGTTGTTTCTGTGCTAGTAGGATCTGTCACCGTTGTTGTTTCCATGGTAGTAGGATCTGTCACCGTTGTTGTTTCTATGGTAGTAGGATCTGTTACCGTTGTTGTTTCTGTAGTAGTAGGATCTGTCACAGTTGTAGTTTCTATGGTAGTGGTATCAGTCACTGTTGTTGTTTCTATGGTAGTAGAATCACTGACCGTTGTTGTTTCTATAGTAGTAGTCTCTGTCACCGTTGTTGTTTCCATGGTAGTAGGATCTGTCACCGTTGTTGTTTCTATGGTAGTGGTATCTGCCGCAGTTGTAGTTTCTGTAGTAATAGGATCTGTCACAGTTGTAGTTTCTGTAGTAGTAGGATCTGTCACAGTTGTAGTTTCTGTTGTAGTAGGATCTGTTAAAGTTGTAGTTTCTATAGTAGTAGGATCTGTCACCGTTGTTGTTTCTGTAGTAGTGGTATCTGTCACCGTTGTTGTTTCTATGGTAGAAGGATCTGTCACCGTTGTTGTTTCTATGGTAGTGGTATCCGTCACCGTTGTTGTTGCCATGGTAGTAGGATCTGATACCGTTGTTGTTTCTGTGCTAGTAGGATCTGTCACCGTTGTTGTTTCTATGGTAGTAGGATCTGTTACCGTTGTTGTTTCTATGGTAGTAGGATCTGACACCGTTGTTGTTTCTATGGTAGTAGGATCAGTGACCGTTGTTGTTTCTGTAGTAGTAGGATCTGTCACAGTTGTAGTTTCTGTAGTAGTAGGATCTGTCACAGTTGTAGTTTCTGTAGTAGTAGGATCTGTTACAATTGTAGTTTCTATAGTATTAAGATCTGACACCGTTGTTGTTTCTATGGTAGTAGTATCTGTCACCGTTGTTGTTTCGATGGCAGTGGTATCCATCACCGTTGTTGTTCCTATAGTAGTGGTATCTGTCACCATTGTTGTTTCTATTGTAGTAGAATCAGTGACCGTTGTTGTTTCTATGGTAGTGGTATCGGTCACCGTTGTTGTTTCTATGGTAGTGGTATCGGTCACCGTTGTTGTTGCCATGGAAGTAGGATCTGTTACCGTTGTTGTTTCAGTGCTAGTAGGATCTGTCACCGTTGTTGTTTCTATGGTGGTAGGATCTGTTACCGTTGTTGTTTCTATTATAGTAGAATCTGTCACCGTTGTTGTTTCTAGGGTAGTAGAATCAGTAAACGTTGTTGTTTCTGTAGTAGTGGTATCTACCACCGTTGTTGTTTCTATGGTAGGGGTATCGGTCACTGTTGTTGTTTCTATGGTAGTAGGATCAGTGACCGTTGTTGTTTCTGTAGTAGTAGGATCGGTCACCATTGTTGTTTCTATGGTAGTGGTATCTATCACCGTTGTTGTTTCTATGATAGTAGGATCTGTCACCATTGTTGTTTCTATGGTAGTGGTATCGGTCACCGTTGTTGTTTCTATGGTAGTGGTATCTGCCGCAGTTGTAGTTTCTGTAGTAATAGGATCTGACACCGTTGTTGTGTCTATGGTAGTAGGATCTGTCACCGTTGTTGTTTCTATGGTAGTAGGATCAGTGACCGTTGTTGTTTCTGTAGTAGTAGGATCTGTCACAGTTGTAGTTGCTGTAGTAATAGGATCTGTCACAGTTGTAGTTTCTGTAGTAGTAGGATCTGTTACAATTGTAGTTTCTATAGTAGTAGGATCTGACACCGTTGTTGTTTCTATGGTAGTAGGATCTGTGACCGTGGTTGTTTCTATAGTAGTAGTATCTGTCACCGTTGTTGTTTCCATGGTAGTAGGATCTGTTACCTTTGTTGTTTCTATGTTAGTAGGATCTGTTACCGTTGTTGTTTCTGTAGTAGTAGGATCTGTCACAGTTGTAGTTTCTGTAGTAGTAGGATCTGTTACAGTTGTAGTTTCTATAGTAGTAGGATCTGACACCGTTGTTGTTGCCATGGTAGTAGGATCTGTTACCGTTGTTGTTTCAGTGCTAGTAGGATCTGTCACCGTTGTTGTTTCGATGGCAGTGGAATCCGTCACCGTTGTTATTTCTATGGTAGTGGTATCTGTTACCATTGTTGTTTCTGTGCTTGTAGGATCTGTCACCATTGTTGTTTCTATGGTTGTGGTATCTGCCACAGTTATAGTTTCTGTAGTAATAGGATCTGTCACACTTGTAGTTTCTGAAGTAGTAGGATTTGTCACCGTTGTTGGTTCTATGGTAGTGGTATCTATCGCCATTGTTGTTTCTAATGTAGTGGAATCTGTGACCGCTGTTGTTTCTATAGTAGCAGGATCAGTGACCGTTGTCATTTCTATAGGAGTGAGATCTGTCACAATTGTCGTTTCTATGGTAGTAGGACCTGTCACCATTGTTGTTTCTATAGTAATGGGATCTGCCGCCGTTGTTGTTTCTATGATAGTAGGATCAGTGACAGATGTTGTTTCTATGGTAGTGGTATCTGTCACCGTTGTTGCTGTAGTAGTAGGATCTGTCACCGTCGTTGATTCAATCGTATTAAGTTCTGTCAGTAATGAAGATTCCATCGTAGTGGTATCAGTGACCGTGGAGGATTCTGTGTCAGAGTTAGTGATATCTGCAACGGTTGGAAATGATGTCGTTGGTAATGAAGTTGTACCTGGCAAGGTATCAAAAGCATGCATGGAAAAAAGATAATTCTTTCTAATGTACAAGGCATTTTCTAATAGAGGAGCTGGTAGATAGTAAACAGATCTGACAATGATGCTAGACACTTTAGAAGCACGTCCCAGAAGAACAACCTGAAATTGATTAAATATATAAATTATAAACCTTACGAGCGTTTGTGTGCATTTCTATCTTAAATGATAAATTCCAAATAAAATTAAGGTTGAGAATACATAGAAGTTGTAAAACTTTGTAATTTTAAAATAATTTTAATTGTGCTCATCTCATGATTTTTCGACAAAATGAAACAGGAGATATTCTTAAATCCTGTTATACAACAAAATTTATTCTTAATGTGCTCCAAGAACAACATAGGTAACATTAGGTTAGGTCAGCAGAAGGTTGACAAAATCGACAATGGCGTAAAATGCTTAATTGGCAGATTTTTCTTAATTGGAATTTGAAATATATATTTAATAATGAATGACTGGTCATTGAATTTACTTAGTGTAAGTTCATACTTACATATCCGTTACTCTTCCTAATAGGAACTTTGAGTGTATGCGATCCATTAAAAACATTTCTGTCAGATGCATAGATGTCGGCTCTTCCTACCAATTTGTCATTGTCGTCCAGGGCTTCATACACTAATATAGACACACTGTCATTCTTTGAAGCTAATCGTACAAAAAGGTTGGCTTCTAACAGTCCAGCGGGTATTTGAGCAACGTCAGATGCCACACAGCTTAGTTTTTCATTTGGAGTCAAAATACTTGCACTAACTTTGCCATGAGCTAAATCCTCAGATCCTTGTATCCAGGCAGGAGTATTAACACAATCACGTACATTTTTATTTGGATTGAACGTTAAATATTGTTTTAACTGGTACCCAACACAGCAATGATACGCACACATAAATATAAATAGTTGTCGCGTGAGCATTTTGCTCGTTTACATTAAATAAAATAAAGACATCATATTTTTCTATCTTAAAATCACTGGTACTAAAATCAGTATCTTAATTGAAGTTTGATAAATAATAAAATTGATAAGGCGGCGGATCTTTGTGTCACAAGAATTCATATCAATATCCGGCCATAGCTAAAGCTGTGTAGACATGAGCGAAGTATTTATTTATTGTAGAACCTTGACGACACACCTAATCACCAGAAGGTGGAGATAAACAGGTAGTATAGTGTTACTCTAATTTGCCACCCACTAACCTGTAAATCTAATGAAATAACCCGATTCTTTTAGATTCTGGTGGAGCAAATTCACCAGAATGGAGAATAATCGAAAACATATTCCAAAGGGTTATTTTATTTACAGTAACACAATATCTCAGCTATTATATCAACATATTGACCTAAACAGTCTTAAAATATAGATATTCATTGAATCATGAAATTGATTTTTTACTCGTTCTATCAAGTTAAGAACAACAATTTCAAGTTTGAATAGTAGTATATTATACAATTAGTGACTAAAGGACGGATTTAAAGCGAGGGCCATAGATGAACCACGAGCAAGTGAAGGATTCTAACAACTGAATCACGACCGTAGGGAGTGATTCATGACCATCGATATAAATCCCTTTTATTCAAGAGTTGCATAGGTATTTTATTTTATACCAAGAATACGAGAAAAAGAAAGATTTAAGCGAAAAGCACAAGGAATATTAATAAATAAATGGTTACAGCACCTGTGTTCCAGTTCCCGTGTAACGGACGCGGTACATAATTATTTATAAATAATTAAACACCAATGCAATTAATATTATAATTACAATCCAAATAAGTATTCAATAAATATCCTAGACTAAAATCAAAATCATTATTAAAATCCTTAATACAACGCAAAATTAAAATCGAAGAAAGAGTTTGAAAGTCGAGTATTCTTTGCACAAGAAGTTTGTATCGAGTATTTTTTGCGCAAGGAGGTAATATAGCATTGAGATGGAGGTCAAATATATTGGTGTGTTCTAAATTCAAACCCCAAAACTGATAGCTCGTGGATGAAGAGTTAAGTGGACTGTATAAAAAGGCGGTTGGTTTAAAGCCGTTATATTTAAATTACATTAAACCTGTCCCGCACAAACAATATCCACTTAAATGAGAGGTGTCGACTGTCGTGGTGGAGTCCGTGGAAGCGAGTCTCTTCGAACCGCGCCGCGCTGCGTTGATGTCGCGGCGCTCACCCTTCACTGAAAACAGTGAATAAAATGTAAGCTTTTTAGAGGGGGAATGGTATAATAGTATATTATGCAACTAGTGAATAAAGGACGGTTTTAAAGCGAGGGCCATAGATGAATCACGAACAAGTGAAGGATTCTAACAACTGAATCACGACCGTAGGGAGTGATTCATGATGATTGAATCACGAGCATAGCGAGTGATTCAAGTGTTAGAATCCTGAGCGACGCGAGTGATTCATGGCCCTCGATATAAATCCGTTTTATTCAAGAGTTGCATACTATATTTTATACCATGACTTCGAGATAAAGAAGGATTTAAGCCAAAAGCACAAGGAATAATAATAAATAAATAAATGGTTTATTACCTTCAAAATTTACAGAAAATGAGAAACCTTAGGGCTTCACATTTTTTGTAAATTGAAGCTGAGCCTGTGAGTTTGAGTTACCTAAACAGCACCTGTGTTTCAGGGGCCAGTGACCACCTCCGTTAAGTTACATAATTATAATTAATTAAACACCAATGCAATTAATATTAGAATTACAATCCAAATAAGTATTCACTAAACATCCTAGACCAAAATAAAATCATTATCAAAATCCTAAATATAAACAAACTCAAAATTAAATCGACGAAGGTGTTTGAAATTCGAATATTCTTTGCACAAAAAGTTTGTATCGAGTATTTTATGCGCAAGGAGGTTGTATTGCATTGAGATGGAGGTCAAATATATATTGGTGTGTTCTAAATTCAAACTCCAAAACAGTGATTAAAAGTGCTTTTTATTCACTGTTTTCAGTGAATAAAATAAGCTTTTTAGAGGGGGAATGGTATAAAGATTATTATTATATAAGTTTTTTATTTTATCTACACTCACAACGTAATGTTCCAAATATGAATTCAAAAAATCATGTATAAACACGAACTTTATATTCGTGGATAGGTAAAATTAAAAAAAAATACCATTGCAGTGCAAAATTTGCCTTCTATTTTCAAACAACTGCACCATAAAATAACTTTTTAATTTTTATAGCACACTTTTACTTTTCAATTTACTGGCGCGTATGAGCTCATTGACTTAATGTAGAAAAATAGTGTAATTGTCTATGGATGCGCGCGCTGCGCTTAAATTGCCCGCCATACCTACCACATATTTTTCCGTTTCCACTTTTGTTTTATTTCAACTGTATGAGTGAAGATAAAGTAGTGTATATTTAACGGCATATAATTAGGTATTAAAACCCCCGCTCGTGTTTTAATAACACCTATTATATGACCATTGCATAAACTACTAATTTACACTTTAGTGGTAGTATTATGTGGTTCATACCTGTAAAAAATGGCAATTGATGGTGCCCCATTAAATAAATGAATTTATTTATTTATACCATTCCCCCTCTAAAAATCTTATTTTATTCACTGAAAACAGTGAATAAAAAGCACTTTTAATCACTGTTTTGGTGTTTGAATTTAGAACACACCAATATATATTTCACCTCCATCTCAATGCTATACAACCTCAAAAGACCCAAACAAAAGACAAAACATTCTACAAAAGACTCGATACAAAACTTCTTATGCAAAGAATATTCGATTTTCAAACTCCTTCGTCGATTTAATTTTCAGTTTTAATAACAATTTTGATTTTGGTCTAGGATGTTTAGTGAATACTTATTTGGATTGTAATTCTAATATAAATTGCATTGGTGTTTAATTAATTATAATAATATAAAGTAACGGAGGTGGTCACTGGCCCCTGAAACACAGGTGATGTTATCTAGCTCAGTCTCAATTTACAAAAAATGTTGAACACTGTGGTTTCTTATTTTTTGTAAATTTTGATGGTAATAAACCATTTATTTATTTATTATTATTTCTTGTGCTTTTTACTTAAATCTTTCTTATTCTCGTAGTCATGGTATAAAATATAGTATGCAATTCTTGAATAAAACGGATTTATATCGAGGGCCATGAATCACTCGCGTCGCTCAGGATTCTAAAACTGGAATCACTCGCTATGCTCGTGATTCAATCATCATGAATCACTCCCTACGGTCGTGATTCAGTTGTTAGAATCCTTCACTTGTTCGTGATTCATCTATGGCCCACGCTTTAAATCCGTCCTTTATTCACTAGTTGCATAATTTACTATTTCATTGGGTAGCTTATGAAGGTTTTACACTTGATGGTAACATTATCGTGTACTAGTAATACATAAAATTACATAAATAAATAGTACCTACTGTACAAGTGTACACGCCCAAGTAACAAAACATGACGTGCATCGGGGTAAAAACCGCTATCTTATTGTCAGCTACTGCTGAAAAAATCTTTGATTAACCGTTCAGATGCTATCGAAATATTAATAACATTTCTAGAATCAATGACGTAACTGATTAGGATTTTTAAATTTTCTTATTAATGTATTAGGGTTGTTCTTATAGCTATTATTAAGAATAATGGTTGAGTGTGCAACACTTTAATTTAAAACGTAACCAACATACAACAACATTCAAAACATTTGGAATAAAAAATAATCATGTCAACACAATATATTTTATAATAGTTCATTATTCCAGATAAAAGATATGAATTGAAGATATTATGTTGGTAGGGACATGATTATAACCCTAGTTAAGCCAGGGTGGGTCATTTACCTAAAAAAATGATTAAAATATTTAGAGATTAAATAATTGAAAGAATTTTATGTTTTTTTTTTTATATAAGTACTTAACGGTTTTCAGATTTTTTTCCTTTACGTATGTGATAAAACATAGCTTCTTGCCAAAATTCATATTTTATGTCAACGGCCAGTACCCTATAGGTTTTGATTCTCTAGCGATTCGTCAAATATGAAACATAAAAGGTCTTAAAGAATCTTTTGATTGTTTTGATTTAGAAGTTTGATTTTTTTATACATTCGTTTATAGAATGTTCTGAATGTCATCATTTGGGCAAACGCCCGAAGGGCGTCAGGCACGTCAATTGATAATTGATGGAAAATAGTTTTTTTTTTTTTTTTTTTTTTACTTTTGATGGTTTTGCTCTTGACTCTAGTCTAAGTCAATGACAGAGACAGAGTCAACGATGGAGCGAGCTTATCCAGAAGAAGCCTGTTCACTCTAACTTTGAAGAGATTCGGGTTAAATGCGTTCGGAAACACAGACGCAGGTAGTGAGTTCCATTCCTTCGCTGTGCGCATTATAAAGGATGTTTGGAAGCGCTTGGTGCGAATTGGTGGAATGGCAACAAGGTAAGGATGGTAACTTGCAGTGCGTCTAGATGTCCGATGGTAGAAGGGGGCTGGTGGGACAAGATCGTGGAGTTCTTGAGCACACTCACCGAAGTACAGTCTGTAGAAGACCGACAAGCAGGCAACCTTGCGGCGATGAGCCAAGCTGTGAAGTTTGGCATTTGCCAGTTTAACGTCGCCGATGAGCCTCTTGGCTCTGCGTTCCACCGAGTCAAGCGCGGCAAGCTGATACTTAGCTGAGCCATCCCAAAGGTGGCTGCAATACTCCATGCAGGATCGGACTTGCGCTTTGTATAGGGTAAAAAGCTGTCCAGGCGTAAAGTATCGCTTCACTCTATTAAGGATGCCCAGTTTTTTGGCCGCAATTTGGGCTTTGTACTCAATGGAGGTGCCGAAGTTGAGACTGGATGTCAACTCCATGCCTAGGAGCTCGAGCCGATCAGTCACAGGAACAGACGCACCCCGAAAAGTAGGCGATTGTTCGAAAATACTCCTTTTAGCGGTAAAAAGACACGCCTGTGTTTTGGTGGCGTTAAAGGAGACCAGATTGTCATCACCCCACTGGGAGACAAGGCTTAAGGTCAAATCTGTCCGCTCCACCATAGCCTCTCTCAAGGAACGAACTTCTTCCACGCTGGTTTTTGCGCTGGACAAGTATCTCTCTGACACAGTACTGTCATCTGCGTACCCAACAATACCGGGCTGAAGTAGGTCATTGATATGCAGCAGGAAAAGAGTTGCAGAGCATCAATAGCCATAAGGTCAGAGGAGCAGCCATCAATGACTACTCGGATCGACCGCTCGCTAAGGAAGTCCGATATCCAGCTACAAAAACCCGCGGGAATGCCATAAGCAGGAAGCTTACTGAGTAGACTTGCGTGCCAGACCCTGTCAAAAGCCTTCGAGATATCAAGAGATACAGCAAGTGCTTCGCCGTGTCTCTCGATGGCCTCGCCCCAGCAGTGCGTGACATACACAAGAAGATCGCCAGTTGACCGTCCGCGGCGAAAGCCATATTGACGGTCACTGAGGAGATTATTGTCTTCAAGGTAGGTCAGCAGCTTACTGTTCAGTACCCTTTCCATAACTTTGCACAGAATGGAGGTAATGGCAATCGGACGGTAATTGGCAGGGTCTGCACGGTTGCCTTTTTTGGGCACTGGTTGCACATTTGCAAGCTTCCAGGACTTCGGCACCGTTCTTTTTACAAGAGAGAGGCGGAACAAGCGTGTCAACACAGGAGACAGTTCAGGCGCACACAGCCTCAGCACTCTCGCTGGAATGCCGTCAGGCCCGCTGGCTTTGTTCACGTCTAGACTGCACAATACTCTCCGGACCTCTTTAGTGTGCACAGCGACCTTCGGCATCGAAGAGTCACAATGAGGTACAGTAGGTGGTTGCTTGGAGCCAGCGTCCAGACGTGAATTGCTAGCAAAGAGAAATGCAAATAAATTTGCTTTCTCACTCGCAGAGTGAGCCAGCGACCCATCAGGTTTCAGCATTGGAGGTAAAGTCGGACGACAGAAATTCAATTCAACCGCTTTAGACAGGGACCAAAACTGTTTACTACCCGGAGGGTGCGATGCCAGCTTGGCCCCAATACGTCCAATATGGTCAAAACGTGCCCGACGCAAAACCCGCTTGCAGAACTTGGCGGCAGAATTAAAGGCTCTTTTCCTCGCGCGAACCCTACGCGCTCTAACTTTGCTGTCACTGGCTCTGACCCAAGCTTGGTAGGCAGACTCTTTACGGGCCTCAGCGTGGGCACATTCTGCATTATACCAAGGTCGGGCTTTGTGACCGAGCGGAATGTCGGAGAATGGGATGAAATACTCCATTCCCTGCCGAATCACATCCGCAACCGCGTCCGCACAGCTCGAGGGGTCACCCGAGGAGAAGCACACATGCCGCCAAGGATAAGACGCAAAAAAGTGCCGCATCTCGTCCCAGTCTGCTGACTCGTATCGCCATACTCGCCTCGTGCCTCTAGGACTCTCATCTGGAGGAGTGCAAGTCGACACGGATTTCACCAGACAGTGGTCAGAGGTTCCCAGCGGGGCTGAGACCGATACCGAATGACTGTCCGGATCAGTTGTCAGCAGAAGGTCTAAGCAATTGGGTGTATGGCCGTCAACATCCGGTACACGCGTTGCCACATTCACCAGCTGGGTTAGATCCAGCGATAGAGAAAACTTGCGCGCCTCCAACCCAGCATGGTCAGTTTTCCGGTACGGGTACAACCACTCCTTATGATGGGCGTTAAAGTCCCCCAGAAAATTAAGCTTTGCTGTTGGATACCGTTGCTGGGCCAGGTCAGCAGACTCCACGAGGCAATTAAAGAGCGCTGTCGTCTCCTGGTCACCGGCGTGCGATCTGTAGACGCCGACGTAGAGAGACGTCTCCACACCAGTGTCCACAAGTAGCCATATGGCAGAAAACCCGATTTCTCAAAGCAACGGAGACGACGACAACAAATGTCATCGCGGACGTACACACAGACCCCAGCTTGCTTCTTGAACTTGTGTTCCAGAGAGTAACCCGGGTAGTTGAGGTACGCCACGTCCGACGGGGTTGCTATCTTCGTCTCCGTTAGGAAAAACAGGTGCGGCTTCTCGGTCTCTAGGTGGTGGTGGACCGGATCGAGATTAGAGTGCAACCCCCTGATGTTAGTGAGGTGCACTTTTAGTGGGAGAAAGTGCAGCCGTTGTTTCACCATGTTCTTCTTTGCTTTCGTCATGTTTTTTTTATTTTAGAGTTTGCTGGGGAAGAAGTTTAACTGTTGAGGCGCTGCTCAGAGAACCTAAGTGGAACACTGGAGCTAACCCAACCAATGGGGAACTCACCTGGAGACTGCGGGGACGCCCGAACCCCCCCGAATATGGCCACCGGGTCCTCCCATCCAGTCGCCAGCTGGCACGGTGGAGCATACCGGGATTTTTCGCGAGTTGGCGGGGCAGCCTTTGGCACGTGGCTAGCGTGCTAGTTGGGCCCCCTACTGACTGCGGTCGGCCAACGGCTGGCACCGTGCTTCGGATCCCGCTACCCTCCAAAGTGAGTTACCCGGCAAGTATTGCCTAGAGACCAAGACCGGTTCTGAACAGCGCAACTGACATCCTCCTTCTCCCCCAAAGGCGCTGGCAGTCCCACACACCGACGGAACACAGCAAGCTGCTTGGCGCCGGACTCCGGTGGGATAGTGAGCCAGGCGGCCCCTTGCGGAGCCTACCACAGCTTAAGTGGGATCGTTCAGCCGTACCACAGACAAGCCTGTGGTGCCGTTGCCCGGGATGGACCACTAGGAGGTAGATCCCATACCCACCCCAAAAATGTGAATAAACGCTAAATCCGAAGTATATATTTACATCGGATTTCGGCTTATTAGCTTCTGCCAGCGGCTTCGCACGCGTGAAAAGTGTTTTATCCTCCCAAGGGAGCATTATACCGAGATATAAAGCCTACGTGCTCTAGCAAAAACATACTAAATCTATTCCAGTTATTCCAGACTATAATCTATCTCTGTGCCAAATTTCATCCAGATCCGTTCAGCTTTTCTGGTGTGATTGAGTAACAAACATACGATACATCCACATATCCACACACACATCCATCCAAACTTGCACATTTATAATATTAATAGCTTACCTTACCTTACCTTAAGGCTACAACAGTACCTTCAGGCTTTCCAGACTGACAACGAAGTGATGTAATATGTAGTAAGGGTTACTTTTTCCTTTTGAGGAACGGAACCCTTAAACCATTATACCAAATAAGTGCTTGTCACACAGATACACGTTACAATTTATATGCAGGAGTGTTTATTCTGGCGACTACCGTTTAAAGAAAGCGGAATGCGGTAACCCTACAATGTCATCAAGGTGTGTTTATTAAATAGTATTCAATTAAGATATTTATCACCATTTTGCCCGTTGTGCACGATAGCGCAAGAGATAACACACACAGCGTAATTGTCCGTTATGCAAGTTACATCGTCAAAAGTTTTTGAATCTCAAGCCGCAAACCAAGACGAATTGCGGTTGTCTGTTTGATTTGTATTCTTAGGAATATTATCCCAGTAGGTGTATAGTATAGCTCGGCTCTAATATGATGGCGCAACATTGGTCGCACTGCCGATAAAAATGTATGGCTGGTTGTGCAATTAATCGGACACCTGGTGTCTACCCACCATAAAGAGTGTACCTGTACATTTTCCCTGCAGCGCAGCGCCCACACTCAAAATAACACTTGATAATTGTCGTCAGTCAGAAAAATGAAGCTAGTTTCCTATTCCTAAGTGCACGGTCAAATTCCAACACTCTTTTAAATCAAATAAAAATATAGTAGAGGGCTATTCCATAATTTTACTTAATCATGAATAAATCAGTAAATGCGTGGTTTTGCTATTGATCTCGATTTTTTTTATATTGATACATAAAATAAAAGTTTTTAAGTATAAAATAAAAGGAAACGGCAATATATTCAAATACCATCGAATGCTTTCACAGCAAAACGGTGAATACGACACTCTGGGGAAGCGTCACAACTTTTTAAATAAATATAGGCGAATAAATAATACCGGTGTGGGCGATGCTTGGGGAGTTGAAGGGAATATTTCATAGCTTTTTCATTTAAATAATACCGCAAAATGTCCTCCGCAGGTATAAGAAGAAATAGTGTCATCTTTACAATAAAATATGATGTAGGGCGAGAAAAGAACTTAGCGTAGTTTATATATACAGCTAACAAGTTCATCCTCAGATCAGATCGATTGTACCATTTTCATCAAAACCATTTATTTGAATACCAGCGCAGCATTATTTTCTTTTTGGATATCGCTGCACATGCTGAGATAGGAGCCTTTTTGGTCTCTCACGGGATTTTATTTTTGTATTTCTGTTTTTTAGAGTTCCTCAAAAGGTAAAAAAAGGTCACTCTCTTGTCCGTCTATCTGTCTGTCTATCTTTCTGTCCGTCTGTCCGAGTAAACCTAGCAAGTTGAAATTTATACCAGATACTGAGGTCTATAGTCCCTATTAGGTGTATAAAAATCAAGATCCTGAGTCAACACGATATGGGCAAATTTAGATTTTCGCGAAAACTTGTAAGTACCAAAATTTACCTCAATTTTCAACTTTTTTTATATTTCGGAATTATCCCTTTACTTGTGCTATAAGACCTTGCTTTTAACCAAAATTGTCAATTCTAGGTCAACCGGAAGCATTCTATAGGTTTTGGGTTGAAAACCTATATGGTAGTTCCCGTTGACCTAGAATCACAAAATTTTGCAAAAAGTACGGTCTTACAGCACAAATAAAGGAAAAATTCCAAAAAATTAAAAAAGATGAGTAAAAGAAGGTTTTTTTTTATGGTGGTATAATGGGTAGGTACGGAACGGCGCACTAGTTCGACTCGCACTTGACCGGTTGTTTCTTTGTTTTTTCATTTCTCTCGTGTCTCCTGTGTGTGTCACTTATAAATATATTTTGTTTTCTTTTCAATTTAAATTTGCTTCATTATAATAGCTTAGCTATTCCAGATATCTAATGTCTGAGACGAAATTTTCAATCAGGGGTTCTAGTGGCCATCTGTACTCTTTTCCATCTGTTTCAGTTCACCAAATGATACTTTCTGTAGGAAATACCGTTGTTTAAGGAGTTCCCATCCCATCATCTGATTCTGACTTGCTTGGAAAGAAAACCTCATGTAGTAAGTAGTCAGTGTAGTAGTTAAAAAATTTCAGGAGGTTTTTTCCATACCAAATAGTAGATTGTTTACCTAGGGAGCAAACAAATATTTTTAAAATAAGCTTTTTAGAGAGGGAATGGTATAAACAAAATAATTAGAGGCTAATGCTTATATTTGAACAATTATGGAAGTGCATCGTAATAATTTTATTAGTACCATCCGTTACAGTTGTAGATTTTTTTACAGCTTGGGAATTAGAAATAGTCTCAGAAAACGGTGTCTCAGGATGTAGTTTTTGAGAAACTTGAATATAATACTTTCAATTGACAAAACGCACTCATTTTTTATAATTCTAAAATATGAATGAAACAACTACGAACGAAGGCAGAATGCATTTAGTTTCGCGCGTTGTTTATTTTTAATCATTTTTTTATTTATTTAACCCGCTTGCAGTTTTTCAGCCAGTCGCTTATTCAATACATTGTTCCCGCATGGTTTGTGATTCATCTCTTTGCTAATTGGAACATTTACTAACAATATCCACATTACAAATTCAAATCAATTTTGGTCCCTTAGGGATTAATGAGCTATTTTGGTCCCTGTTTACGAGGAATAAACTAGCTCTTTTTGAATAGATGTGATAAAAATAGTATTTTGAATTCTGACTTTCATGATTGGTAACAAAATGTTTGACACCTGAGGGATCTGTCCAGCTGAATCGGACGTCAGCAAGTGTTTGAAAAATTGTTGCTTTAGTACGAAAAAAATTACCTTTAACGAAAACTATTGTAAGTTAAGATAAAAGGTTGGTAAAAAGTATTTTATATACTAAAAAGATGTAAACAAGAAGAAAATCATGCTGTGCAGTAGGAGGAAACATATCTGCGAGCTGGCTGACCCTGATCCTGAAACATATAAATGTTATACGAGTATATTTTTGTAACCACCCCTTAAAACTCTTCATTTTGATACCCCACTCGAAGCGTTTGGAAGAAAATGAAAATTGGGACCCCCACAATATGGCGCCTAAAAAGCCGCCATGTTTTTTTTTTTAATGTCACTTAACTTGGGCGGTCAATGCGTATCTAACGATGTAATGAAGAGTATTACATACATACAAGATACGCGCGAAAAACATGGGCTATGTTTTTCGCGTTTCGTTTTGCCTTGCAGTAGGGTAAAAAACAGCAGCAAGGCATAAGCCGCAAGAGTGATCAGAAAATGTTTTTATAGTATTACGATTGAAATGATTGTAAACGGAAACGCTGTGTGAATGTTATCAACCTTGATACACTTATAAAGTAGAAATCAGCAGTATTATTCAATGTTTACGGGACGGGTAGATTGTTTGATGATTGTGATCAACCTTAGATAGATTATGGATCCAACGTTGATAACTATATATTAAGTCAATCAACTGCTACAAATTCCTTGAACTTTATATCATCATCACCTAATTAAATATGTTTTTTTTTGTTCTTAAGTAATGATTTCCTATCTGGATGTTCTTGTGTTTCATTGCCACAATACAAGGCGAATTATATTGTTTTAGCATATTCAAATAACATCGTGTTTCACAGCGACAGTCGTTCACTGTCCACATAGCAAAAACAGTAATTAAAACAGTCACAATGCAACATCTGTGGGTCATGGGACTGTGAACCTGTTAATACATATGTCTATAATGTGGACAGAAGTAAATATGTTACAGTCAAATTCTTAACCGATAAAACTGCTTTTGGTCAATTTCAAAACCGTTATTCAAAACACATAATTTATCTCTAATGAAACCTATTTGTTTTTACAACATTACTTCTACTAACATAATTGATAGACCATGTGACTCTATTACTAGTGACTGGTTATCAACTATTACAAGTCCAGACTCTAGGATGTTACTGACAGTATCTTAATGTAAACACTCTTTTAGGGGATCAAGCCAGAGTTACAGTTGTCATGCTTGTAATAGACAACCTGGGCAATGGAAAGATTCAACGCCTACCACAAATAAAAGTATAATAAGGTAAATGACAAAAGAAAACAATTGAAAATTTTAATCAGGCGTCTTAGCGTGATTATGGAATAACATTTTCATGTTGCTATAATTAAATTAGCAGGCATTAATTTATTGATTGATTTGTAATTCAACACTGTACCTTTGCACGCAACAAGCATAGTGGAGCAATTTCTTGTTGGTACATACCATATTGTGCGGATGCAAGTGCGTGCATAGGTACTTAAGTGACTACTTAAATCTATTTCTTTTTCGTTAAGTTAACGTGTTAACTCATTAACCTTTACTAATTAGTCTGTTTTGGAATTTACATATTATTAATATATAATTCTGCTGAAATAGTTATTGTGAAATTTATGAAACTGAGTTTTAAATATTATTGAATTAATTTACTGTACCGTCTTTCGTATTTACCTAAGTGGCTCTTGGGACAACATGTGGCGTAGATATAAAATTGTTCTTCGAATTCTGGTCAGGATAGCTATACTATACAATATGCCCGGACTTGTAGTAATAAAGGCCGTGAAATACACCTAATGTTGTCGATAAAAGCACCCCAAAAAGGGGTGCAATCACCACACTTTTAATGATAAAGCATAAAATTGCTATACCTGACAAACATATTATGGTATCGACATAGTCTAACAACCTTCTAAATACCTTCGGACCTAGATCTCATAGAAGCGTAGGTACATTAATTTAATGTTATTTTTACGGTCACAACATGGCGACCTACAAAAAATATTCAATTAACACATAAAAGGAAGTATTAAGTAGTATTCGCTTAGCATCAGGTACGATAGTGGTCAAGCGCAAGCCTATAGTGTAATTGAAAAAAAAAAGAAATGTTTTGAGTCACAAAAGTTAATCTTTAAACATAATTGCACACGTTTTCACTGCATTTCCTAAAATTCTGCAATTTATTTAGGGTATGACACATATTTTTTATGGGTTTTTTTTGTTAGTCTTTGACTTGTTCTCCACACTGACATTAGAATCACAGCTCTAAGCCAATTAGTTTTAATTTTATTGTTGCCTTAAAAGAACCCCTGCGCATTTTTTTCTTATATTATCTGCAGATTTTTAAGAAATGTCATCAACATGTATTTGGGTTTAAACCCCTTATGTGGGGTATTTTTATCGATAAAATTAGGCCCGGACACATTATACAGGAGATTTGAATGATAATAAAAGGAAAGATTACCACTTTTAGTATTTCTTTAAATCAGAATTTAGAGGAAGTCGTAGAAGAGCACGACGGGACCGTTGCCTTAAAGATATGTGAAAATTAGTATTGGCTGTAATGCAGCAGAATGAGTAAAATTTCATGTGGAATTTGGAATGTGAATATGTATAAAAGGCTCTATCAGTAGCAGCAGATCAAAGATGATGATAACCTGGATGGAAGATGTTATGTCTAGGAAGTGGGTAACTACTGAGATTACGACTAGTCGACAAGTATGGAGGAAGAAGACATGTGGCACTGACCCAAATCAATTGGGATACCAGCAAGAGAATGATGTTGTCTGTATAGTGTTTGTAGTGTCCGTAAACTTTTCTTGACCTCAAAATCTAATACTTTAATCCGGCCACTAGGCAATCCCTTCTGAAAATTTGTAAATAAAAATTAGAAAGTTGTCCACAAATAAACATTCTGCAATTACACGACGACGGAACGGTCATGTTAGTTACCGTTACGGTCAACAATTGTTCTTGTAATTGTTGACATTTGTGATTAACATGACGACAAGGTGTGGAGGTACCTCATCTGCTACGTTTTGTCACGTTTTGTGGCATTACGACGACAGTCAATTAATCAAAGTATGATTATGCACGCGTGATAAATTGATTAATATGCTTTATTTTTTATTAAGTGTTGGTAATCTGTAGGAGGTAAATTATATCTTTAATCTTGACGTAATAAGGATTATTCCAGCTCAAAATAATGCATCATTATACAAATGTAAAAAAAAAACACGTTTACAAACGTGCATTACTGATCCGCACTTAACGGATCTAGATCACGATCAGAGATCCATCTGATAGTAATGAGTGGTTTTCAGATAATTTTTTCATAATAACACTTGCCGACCGTTATTTGCTTGAAAACTTTTAAACTTTCGTATTTCCTATGAGCATTATTTTCCTGGCTTTAAAAAAGAACCGGTTACAAATTTTAATTTGGTAGATCGTAGTCGCTATGTCGCCTTGCCTGTGTCTACATACAAATAAACTGAAATTTCCATAAATTATTACACTAATCTAAAATATTAAAACCAAACCGGATTCTTTAATTTTTATATATGAGTAGGAAAGCCGATTTGGCGTGCGTGAGATTCCCATAATTGGTTTAATTTCGTGTCATGGGATTATTGGCGATAAACAAATAGGTAGTTAAAGTATATTGCCAGCTTATCAGTTGGTATTGAATACTTTCTTCGAACGCCTGGGTGTGTCGAATCAATTTTAATCGGTCTGCTTCTAATGCGCTATGGTGCCAGCCTGCAGGGCGGCGACCGTAATACCTACATGACTGTCGATCTTATCATTAATCATTTGATAAGCATTTTGATGAAAATCGGAAAAAAAAGAAATTTAAATGAATAATAATAATTTTGTCAGGTGTTTCTGATGAAAGGAAGAAACATATTTTTTCACATAAGACGGCAAAAGTGGTCCAAATAGCTACTACCTATCATTGTTAAATAGTTGAATAAACAGCTTATTGAATACTAGCTTTAGGACGTGGCTTCGGTCTCGTGGCTCACCTGCCCGTTTATCTGATAAAAATATCCTTTTTTTTTGCATTTAGAGAATGCTCATGCATACTGCGCTACCATGGGGAAATAATACTTTTATGTGGACTCTAACCTTCTAAAACTCCACGGTGTCCTTCTGTGCCACTTATGGCGGGCACACGGGCACGCGTAAGCACTCATCCGCGAACCCGCCGCGGCTGTGCTCACCGCGTCCGCCATCAGACAGTGGCGACCCCGGTCCATATTGGTGAAAGAATGTTCAAAATCGGTTCAGTAGTTCCAGAGATTACTTACTACCTACAAACAAAGGTTATCAGTTCCAACTTCCATCTTTACGAAGACTATTTGCAGCTATATCGACACTTCCTGCTTGCAGACGTGGACTCAGCGATTAATGTTATGAATCGTGACCTGGAGAGAATCAGTGAATGGGCAAAGACCTATGGCTTACAAATTAACCCTGCCAAGTCCCAGGCCATGATCATAGGCAGTCGATGTTATCGCACTGCGCTTGACGTTTCCAACTTGACGCCACTGTCCTTTAACGGTTCGACCACTGCTTACACCGAAACGGCAAAGAATCTCGGTGTCTTAATTGACAGCAATCTTTCTTGGCGAGCGCAAGTGTATGAAGTTAGTCGTAAAGTGCATTTTTCCTTCTACTCTCTAAAAACCCTTCAAAATTTCCTGCCTTTTAAAACTAAAATTTATTTAGCTCAAACGTTAATTCAACCGATCATTGATTACGCCGCTGCCTGCTATCTGGATGCCACTAAGGAGCTCTTAAATAAGCTGAGCGCTTGCAAAACCTGTGTATTCGTTTTGTTTTTAGTCTGAGGAAATATGATCATGTCTCTCAGTTTCGCAAGGATCTCAAGTGACTCCCTATCCGTCTTCGCAGGAACACTCGCATATTCTGACTCCTTTTCAACATCCTTTTTATCCCTGCATACCGGCTACCTGCGCGATCGTTTTTCATTTACTCGCCCTGCCGACGCCCTTTGTAGATCCCGCCTTAAATGTCGTCTCAATTTCTCATCCCAAAAAACTCATTTCTATTCCCACTCTTTCTCTGTTCATGCAGTACGATTGTGGAACTCACTTCCACCTAAGATCCGTAACGCTCAAAGTATCTCTATTTTTAAGAAGCAAGTCAAAGAACACTTTCTTTCTTCCATCCTGTGATATTTTATATATATATTTTATTTTATTATTATAGTTAGTTTATTTTCGACGAGCTGTTTCCGCAACTCCACGACTAAGCTCGTATTTTGCGTATTTTATTATGTATTTATTTTATTTTTCTCTTCAATATAATCATATAGGCACTTATTGTAATTTTTTATACTGTTTGTATTAGTTAAGTTTTACAGTATATTACCTTTCCTTGTACTTCTACACACTGTGTCTATGTTTATTATTCAACTCTCCTGTCGCAGGTCTGCTGGAAGAAATTTCTCTAGACATAAGCAGTACCTTTGTGCTCTTCTATCTTTATATGTATTTTCTTTATTAAGTGTTTTGTGTGTACGTAAATAAATAAATAAACAAACTTACAGACTTTACTTGTTTAGAATATTAGTGTGGATGGAGTAATTTTGGGTAAAATAGACATGAAAAACTGAATAAAATACATAACCGAACAAGTGTTGTAACTTTAAAAAGCACACTTTAGTAATTAGTTATTAGAAAAAAAACTTTACTAAATTAATACAAAACTAAATCAGCAAATACCAAAACTCTGTTTTGGTGCTAGTAAGAAATAGTTCGCTTCTGCTATCTTTGCTAAGGATTAACTAAACTTTCACGGAAAAATTACTGTCAGAAAAAGTTAAAGCTAAAACATAATATATTTGTCCATTTTTAATAGGCTATTCAATAACTCGTTTGTGGTGGACATTTGAACCAAATCCCATACATTTCTCGCTCATAATTATAAGTGTATTTTGTCCTTTGGCAACCTGACACAGTCTCCAAGGTCCTAGCATTAACTAACATGTGTATCTGTCTGCACAACCAACGCACGGGGTTAAACAAATGTTATCTGTGCACTTTAACGATGTAGACGAGAAAGTATCGTTATCGTTGATCGTAAATCGCACGGAACGATCGTCCGATACGTAACGATAGCGTTCGGAATGGATTCCGTTTTGCATTGATCGCCCCAGTACACTGTATTGTTACGCCTTTTTATATGCAAACTGTTTGGGCGTAAACTATGCAATTTGTGATGCGCTACATTCGTATGTAAAAGTTTTTCTTAACGTGTTATAACTTATCGTCTTGAGGGGACGAAAAATGTGAAAGTGAGTCAATTATGGCAGGGCAGGTCTCAGGTCATTGAGTTTGGTTCGAAAAATGTGTCTTGGACACTTGATTATGAAATTGATCCGGCAAAACGTTCCTTCTCTTTGTGCACCATTGCATCCACAGGTCAATCTCGATCGTGATTTCATTAACTTGTAATTAATCTGGATTGCGATCACTGATTTCAATCACGGCTCACGATAGTGTTAGGTACTAAAGAAATAGATTATGAAGGTCAGACGGGTTGTCCTCTATGCATGTAAAATATTTATATTAATCTGCATCGACTAGAAGCCAATCCCAACATAGCTGGGAAAAGCTTAGACACTAGGGAGACGAAATAATGATCGAGAGACTGGAAAACGATACGACACAAAATTATTGCGCAACCTTCGTTTCACCATGTATTCGCTACTTTAAGTTTTAAATAGGAATTGGTCAGGCTGATTGGTATTGGAAAAATGGGAGTTGCATTTAAATGAGAGAACTTTACAGTTCAGTGGGCAAATAAAAAAAATCATACCTTTAGTGAGTAGGTAGTTTACTGATTTCATTTTTCTTACATTTTCAGGAATTGTTGAAAATTCTTATTAGAAATGTGTGCAAGCACTTCATTAAAGTTTGTCTGAAAAACAATACTTGACTGTTATTTTTCGGTGGTCACCATAATGCTGGTCGAGTGATCGATTTGAATAAAATTTTCGTACATCAAATGAGTCCAGGTCCTAAACAAACAGTTTGATCGATCGGTTGCTTGGGCCCTTAGACGAATCGATAGATATCTCATTTGTCAAATCAATGCATTGTATTGGGACCCTATGACACAATATCCATCTACTTAAGGCGATATGTATACACCCCAATGTAAACGCAGTACTGGCCGTGCGCCCGCTCGATGCCAAAATATCAATATTGAACCTCCGTTTGAACAGTTTTGTTTGCAAAATATTATTTGATTTACATATGTTATGTCAGTTATGAAGAAATTCCAGCCATCAATTTTTCTGTGTAAAAATATTTTTAAACATCCAAGTCGCTTTGGAGGAGTATCCAAAAGTTGCGAAAAATATCGTGTTGTTAATTATTTTTTTAAAGCAAAACTATTTGTTATACGAAAAAACCATGTTTAAAAAATAATGTACTTGAAACAATTATAAATATATATTTTTTTCAAACCTTTTAACCTAGCTGTTACTAAGGAGTATGCTTTAGAAAGTTACCGTTTTACGGCACTAAAGCGCATGTAGGCCCTTAAACTGTTTTATTTCTTTGACTTATCTTCTTGAAAAATGATTAGCGTAAGGGTAGGCAGGTGCCATATAGGTGATGCACGCACTTACTTTTACTAACGTTTTAGTTTTCTATAACTTTATCTTACTGATAAAGTTATAGAAATGTATTATACAATGCACATTGTCCATGTTTAGGAGCAGGTTAAGTTCAACCAGCGAAACAAGTTACCGTTGCATTCTGAATTAAAAATTTGAAGTTGAGTATTTGTCAAACTTTACTTTGGCATTTAAAAAGTGTTTAGAGGCACACCATGGAACGACAGAACATTCATTGTAAAGGAAGGAGTACTGCTCAGGTTCTTTTCTTGACATACAATAAGCGTTTAATCGAGTATGGCTAATGGGCCTCCTACTTGAACTAAAATCCTGTATAAAACACAGGTGCTCATGAATATGCTCAAGTCTTGCTTGGATGATCGAGTGTTCCAGGTTTAAATCTGGAGAATGCCTATCATCTTTTTACTACATAGAAGCTGGAGTGCCCCAGGGTTTAGTGCTGGGTCCTGTTCTGTACACGGTCTACACTACTGACTTACCCACGTCAAAGCAAATTGTTACCGCAACCCATGCTGACAACACCGCAATACTTTCATGTGTTAAAGATCCAATCAGAACATCCTCAAAACTTCGAGAACATCTTTTTTGGATCCTGAACGTTTTTGGATCATGATTGAAAAAGTGGAGAGCTAGGGCTAGTGCTGCCAAGTCTGTCCACATTACTTTCACTCTAAGAAGAGGGGACTGCCCAACAGTGAAACTTGATGGTAATGCTCTTCCACAGAAAGTTATGGTCAAATACCTAGGTAAGCACATCTATGGAAGGCTTACCTGGCGAGAGCACGTAAGGCCAAAATGGATCAGTTAAACAGGAAACAGGGAGACATCTATTGGCTTTTGCGCAGACTCAGCTTGAAAAACAAACAACTGATCTACAAATGCTTTCTAAGACCCGTATGGACGTATAGTATAGAAGTCTGGGGTTTGGCAAGCCGCTCATACATGGAGATACTACAAAGCACTAAAAAACTTGAGCTACGCTCCTTGGTTTACAAAAAACATAGAAGTACATGAGTACTTAGAAATCCCTTCTATTGAAGAGTTTGTGAAAACGTCGTACAAGTCTTGTAAGGAAAGACTCCAACATCGCAAACATGAACTCGCTGCAGCACTACTTGAGTCCTTGGACTTTACCTACAGACTTAAAAGACTAATATATTGCGTCCATCTCATATTGTTTGTGATACGTAACAAGAAGGCGCATCACAAGATGTGAAGAATTTCGAACTGCTAAATGAAGGAACAACTAATCTGATTAAAGCTCAGAGACTGATTGAAGATAGAATTTAAAAATTAAAATGGGTATTAAAACTTCTTAAGTTCGAAAATACAATTCAGAAATTGACCCTAAGACTAGGAAGAAGAGCAAACAAATATAGCTGACCAAGAACAAACAACTGTCACTTAGAACAAACTACATTTCAACCGGCTAGTGTTTGTGGTAACACCAAACCAATTTAAACTGTTACAGTTAGGTGCAAACTAAAGCGTAACACCTGACGTGGAAGTTCAGCCGACGTTGACGCCCACCCTCGTTGAATTAGAATTAGAATAGAGCTTGATTGGCGGTGCTGAGTTCTCAGACAAAGTTCCCTGCGTTTCGAAGTACATGGATTGATTATACAGACGGGTAAAGATTACATAGATATGTAGGTAGTTGCTTGAATTGCAAGTCTTGCCTGTTTTGCTAGTACCACGCATTGTTATAATATAAAACCACCAACATATCGTATTACTTATTTAAGTACTAGCTTCTGCCAGCGGCTTCGCCCGCACGAATGTTGAAAATTATCGCAAGGAAACATATTCCCGGGATAAAAAGTACCCTATGGGCTATTTCAGACTATAATCTATATCTGTGCCAAATTTCATCCAGATCTGTCCAGCTGTTTGAGAGTGAAGAAGTAACAAAAATACAAACACACACTCACATACACACTCATAAACTTTCGCCTTTATAATTTTAATGTGATTATGTGACCTGTTACTGTACCACTGCTACTGTAACATATGGTTCAAAATTGTAGTGTTGCGATATTTACTGATTGGCTTAAAATATAATTAAATATAATATAAAATATCACCTCATTTAAAGCTGGAAGACCGTCTACAACTCATGAAAAAGGATTCTCAATAGTTTGTGATTTCATTTTGCTTATACAAATAAATTAAAACGAATTCTTAATACTAATACAGCGGTGGTACGGTTTCAGGCCAAGTCAAAGACGTTGGGAATTGTATTAAATTGTATTGTATTTCCGCATTGCGGTGTACTATGTCCCCTAAACAGTAACACAAAGGCTGTCACACTGTGGTCTTTGTGTCTAAACGAAAGAATTGGACTTTCCGCCTGAAAGCACCTGAAAGCCATCCAATATTAAAGTGTCGTTTAACATCCCAGATTTATTAGTTACTGTTTTCTTATAAGTCATTGTTGTTGAACAAACAAGAAACTTTTATATGTTCATGACTCTATATGTTCCCATGTGAATGCAACATAATAGTAGTTTATGCAATGGTCACATAATAGGGGTTATTAAAACACGGGACGACATTCGGCTTCGCCTCATGTGATAATAATAACACCGAGTGTTTTACTACCTAACTATATGCCGTTGCATACATTATTTTATCTTCACTCATACAGTTGAAATAAAACAAAAGTGGAAACGTAAAAATATGTGGTATGGTTGGCAATTTGGATTCTCATTGCGCATGACTGCGCAGCGTGCGTCTTCATAGACAATGACACTACTTTTCTACATTAAGTCAATGAGCCCATAAGCGACAATAAATTAAAAAGTAAAAGAGTGCTATAAAAATTAAAAAGTTATTTTATGATGCAGTTGTTTGAAAATCGAAGAAAAATATGCACTGTAATGTTTTTTTTTTTTTATCTATCCACGAATATAAAGTACGTGTTT
Source organism: Orthosia gracilis (assembly GCA_947562075.1). Taxonomy (NCBI): domain Eukaryota; kingdom Metazoa; phylum Arthropoda; class Insecta; order Lepidoptera; family Noctuidae; genus Orthosia; species Orthosia gracilis. Next base: position 45,350,534 of record OX387271.1, on the reverse strand, counting down.
ATACAATATTTTTTGAATTCATATTTGGAAAATTACGTTGTGAGTGTAGATAAAAATGATGAAATATGTATTCCTTAGTTCACGATTTTTAAAACAACAAGAACGTTATTAACTGCTTATCTGATAAGGGCCCACTAAAGTTATGCCCGAATTGTATTATTATCTACAGGGATTAACTATTTCTTAGAGTTTCATTATCGAATCGCAATTTAGACCTAGCATATATAATAGTAGATTAGAAATAGGTATCGGCCTTATTATATTCAGGTGCGTTTCAATTATAAAAATGCCTAATAACAAAGTCTACTTAGTATTTTTTATTGATCTTAAATAATATTGGTTAAATTTCAAGCCTATTGCCAAGAACGGGATTCTCATCAATCGTTTGATAGATACTAGGTTGTTCAATCGCATTTTGTTAGATGCCATCGATCGACTTCGCCACGTGTTGGTCAAAAGCACAAAGGGTGTGGATTGCCTCGAAAAGTTTGGTACCACTACCGCCGACTACCGACTTACTTGTTTCTTTTTAGTTTTTTTTTTTTTTTTATGAGCGAGTCTCCGGTGCGTCCCACCCAGCTCAACCAACATGAAGGGAACCGAACGATCCAACACACGCGCCAGCATCAGAGAGACATTTGAGAGAGCATGACACACTCAACTGCCAGGGCACACACAAGTCAACGAACGACACTAAGGTACAGCAAATAGTAGATTCACAGTTGGGTACATAGAGTAAAGATAGTTAAAGAGAGATATAGATAATACTAAAAGAAATTGAGTTTACATAATACAAATATATTCATACAGTCTTCAGCAGGTCCAACAATACTTCAAAACAATAATGTACTGCGTATCACTTGTTTTTGCGCCCTAGTGGTTGTGGAGCAGGACTAGCATTGAGCCAAGCATTTTTATCAGTGATGCAATCCCCCAACTTATAATATGCCAGCCTGCATAGTGTGCGTTTTACGAGGCATGCCTTTTAAGTCCTGACTTTTCTATATTTCCCGGCAATGTTGAATTTGGAACTGTTCTATATTCGAATGTGTTTAAATATTGAATCTCAAAACGGTTGAAATTATTAGGATTAATGCTATTGTTTAGTCACAGCGTCGATTGGAATCTGTCAGGTTACGTATGAAAATGAAACTTTCTAAGGAAATTGTTCGTGCAATAATTTTCTACAACTTTAGAAAAGGCCTGACACGGCTTCAGTGTTTTGAAGAGCTAAAATCTGTGTTAAGTGATGAAGTCCTTATTCCGTATTTAGAATTCCAGCATGGACATACTAGTGTTAGTGGCAAATCTCGCGAAGGACGCCCAAAATCCGCCTTCACTGAAGATAACATCATTGCTGTGAGACTACTAATTCTCGATGATCGTCATGTGACGTATCGAAAGATAGAGGCTCTATTAGGCATCTCAGGGACAACCATTCAGAAGATCTTGCATGAAGCGCTTGGTGTGAGAAAGCTAGTTTGCCGTTGGATACCGCATCTGCTTTCCGACGATCACAAGGCGGCCCGCGTCAGATGGTGTAAGAAAACTCTGCAAAGGTTCAACCGAGGAGAGTCAAATCACGTCTACGACATCATCAGTGGTGACGAAACTTGGATCTATGCCTACGATACTGATTCCAAACAACAATCTACAATCTGGGTCTTTCAAGACGAGCCAAAGCCGACTAAAGTTGTTCTTTCTCGAAGCACTTCAACGAAGATGGTGGCCACGTTCGTTGGAAAAACCGGCCATGTTGCGACTATTGCACTTGAAGATCGTAGAGCGGTTAAAGCAGAGTGGTATACCACAGTTTGTTTACCACAAGTCATCGCCGAACTTCGAAAATCAAACTCAAAGCGACGCATCATCCTGCACCACGACAACGCAAGCTCACACAGCGCTCGTCAAACCATTGAAGTAGGAAAAAGTAGAAATTCTTGACCATCCTCCATACAGTCCTGACCTAAGCCCTAAGGCTTTCTTTACATGTCCTTAAATTAAGAAAAGTCTTCGTGGTCACAGGTTCCAGTCCGGTGAAGAAGCAGTCGACGCTTTCAAGTCAGCCATTTTGAACACCCCCACTTTATAGTGGAATAAATGTTATAATAACTGGTTTGAGCGAATGGAAAAGAGTATTAAGCTACGTAGTGAATACTTTGAAAAACAATAAAAAGTACTTTAAAGTTCTAGTTGTGTTTTTTTGTTCAAACGACAAAATTTAAAAGGCATGCCTCGTATACAAGTTTTTAATTTCGTCTCATTCAGTTCTAGAATGTGGGGAGGAATTTTATAGTAACATTTTGTACAGAAGCCCATGAAAGATGAGGCTACTTTAGCCAGTCTGAAACCTTTTTGAACTAATTGGTCACAATCGCGGTCCGCTTCCTCCTTTGTAAGCTTTATTGCTTCGCAGAAGGAAGAGACAGCTTCCCATGCCCTCTCGCTCCGTACCATGGCCTGAACCAGGGCCGGACGCGAGAGGTCGCCACCGCCGATTTCCTCTACGAGGGGGACTAGAGACCTGGAGAGAGAGAATTAGAACGCGATGGCATTTAAACATTTAATAATAAATAACTTTATTAATTTAATCGACACTCGTATCAAAGATTAGAGAGAAATACAAAGATTTAGAAACCAAGGGGATGGGACTATTAGTATAATCTAATCGTAATAGATTATGTACAGGCCGTTACAACCAATCAGAAAAATGTAGGTAGTAGCAATAACAACTTCTATATCTTTGCTTGTCGTCACATTCAAAAACTTGAGCGTCACATTAATTACCTAATAAATATTTTTAGGTTTTATATAAAGGGTAAATAATTTAAGACTCGGTGTTTTTTTGTTTTTAATAATTAGATTATTTACATTAAAGAACTTATAGAAACTGGTTGCTCAGGTGACTGGCCTAGAAAACAGCAATGCCGCACTTTACTTATTAAACAGCTCTTCAAAATGATTTAATAAAGTAGATACTTTAATAACATTATTTTATTCTTAACAGCTGCAGAATTTCTATTTAATTGAGTATCCATGACTCAAAAGATGGTTAGTAAAACTTACAACTATGTTAGTAACACAGATTTTAAGAAACTGACACTACAAAAACAAAACAACAAATAACAGTGGATCACCATTGCGACAACCCATGTGAGATGGCATAACAGCGGCCCACGAAAACACAGTCTAGGCGACTTGAAATCATACTTAGGATACTGTTGGAGCTGCCCCACACCCTGCGCACCATGGATGTGCATCTTTGTGTAGAAACAATCCACATGCACATCCGCATGTAACAACAATCCCCGACGCACTACAGAAGCGAGGCAGCCCCTCAAGCATCCTAAACGCATTATTGTACTGAACATGAAGAGCGGAGAGCCTTCCCGATTCTTACAAACCTAAGAAGTCATGCAAGTCGTCTTATGATCTCTGTTGTGGGCTGTAAACATAGTAAACATCATTCACATTAAGCTGTTCCTTAAATTCTCCGTTAACTAAAGTATCATAGTTCTCTGTTTGTCTAACTTTTAATATTTATGATTTATTAAGTAAATACTTAAACCCACATACTTAAACGTACTTTACCTGTGCTGATAATCATCAAAATAACGCACGTGTTAAATCAATCGATCACGAACACTGCAAGATAACGCTGCCTTATCCGTTTCAAAGAAAAACTCTCCCATGACGTCACTATTGCGTAAATCAAGCAAAGGTGACAGGTTATTGCCTTCGCGCAGTTAACGCTTGCGTCCCCCAAATCCGTATGAATTTATAGCTCCCTCCAGTGCAAATGTTGGCAGGACTAACTTGTTTGTATGGGGCATCATTGCTTTGCTGTTTTCGTGAGCAAATATGGCGGATGTCACATGAATCTGGTAGGTAAAGATGTAAGGACAGAAAACTCTCACCCGCAAGTTTAGTAGGAATGTTGTTGATTTCTTGTCTAATGTTTTCCTTCAATTAAATTGTGGTTGATGGATTACTGTTGTACACCCGACTTGATATGATATCAAATGGCTTTGAAGAGTGCCAGAGCCGCGAAGATATTTGAATAATATTGTTTTCAAAAAGTAATTTTTCCATGTCTTCAGTTTCTCATTTTTTACTATATCTGTAAGTTTTTTATGCATCTACAAAAGCTAGTTTTTGAAGATTTGACAGCCATGAAAATACAGTATTTTTATGGCTGTCAAATCCAACTTCTTAGATTGTCACGACTATAGTGTGCAGCTCTTGGTCGTGGTGGCCCAGTGGCTAAGACCTTGCCTCTCGTGCTTGAGATTTTAGGTTCAAATTCGGGCAAGTACCAATGTGTATTTTTCAATCATATGTACTTTCTAAGTTAAACTTGGACATCGTTGATAACGGTGAAGGAAAACATCGTGAGGAAACCTGGACTTATAGTGAGTTTATTATAAGATTGTGCTCCATTGGTGTAATTGCTGCAAGGCGTTCCAGTGCGAGGATAAACTACTAAATAAATAATAAATATCTCTTTCATCTGAAAATGAAAAATATGGGTTGCGTTTTTTACTGAATCAAATACATAATATGATGGAATGGTGAAATAGAATGACTTTCATTCTAATGGAAGTACTTTATTAAAAAGTTCAATCCACAAGCACCTGAAACGGAAAATTTTGTGAAAATCAGTCACTAACTATCATAATTATTTGGTAAGACGACAATTGCAAAATGTCATCAACTCTTCTTTTTAGCGTGTCTAATAAATAATGTGATAAACACGGTCAGAACTTCCTCAAATCAAAGTAATAGGATCGTTTTTATTCGAGCAATGATTGCATTCAATCAATGGAATTCAAATCTTTTATTTTACATTGCCAGATGTTAAGCGAATGCGCAGTTCGCTATGTATAACCGATAGATCAGTGCATATAGCAAATAAATGCCAAAGTTTAACTTCCAGAATGCATTTTTAATCTTTTGTCGCTTCATATGAGTCGTTTCATAAGAGTCATTGTAATAATGCATATAAGGAAATGCAGTTTATGCTTGTTATTGCAAGGTTAATAACATGAAGAAAGATCATAGAGGAATAAATTCATAGCATACTAAATTAAGGGAGGCCTATTTTCAGCTGTGGATGTCTTTCGGCTGATTTGATGATGATAATACAAAGTTGACAAGTTTAGATAAAAGTATATATTAATGCACAGGCATACATACAATATATACTTTTATTTAAACTTGACGACTTTATTACTTTGTTTACTTATAATCAATTCTACTTTACACAGGTAAAGTAGGATTGACTATTTTATGAAGAGGACGTAGGTTTTAGGAGTGGGATATGTTTTAATTAAACACCTAGGTATATCATAAGCATCTTCCTGACTTTGACCCATCTTTCGTGGTTGGTGCAACACGATTTTCTCCTTTCATTCTCCCTTATCAACCGTCACGCTATCATTCAATGAATTTTCTGTTATTTTATAGTTAAGTTCATACAATCTATCCATTTTTAGATCCGTATGCAGAAATCTGCAGGACACAGGGTTTTCGATTAAACTTAATTATCATGGTTGTCACTTGACAGTAGAATAGATTGCTGCAAGGTTAATAATCTTAATTAAATAAATTGAAATTTATAAAAAAAATAAAAGCCAAATATAAAAGTTTTTCAAGTGAATCAAACGTCATTTGAAAGAAAATGAAAAAAAATAAAAATAAGGTTGCCAGCTATTAGTTAAACGGCAGGGGTAACCTAGGGTGTAAAAGTGGGAATGACCCTTAAATGCCACCTTAATTGTGATGTGTATAGGCAAGCAGGAGCCGGATTTTCCTAGATCGGCCCGGCGGCTAGGCAGCAGGAGCGCGACACCATCTTTGGTCCCTAGATCATTTCTGCCGCCCAGCAACGTTGCCGCGTGTGTAGCGCGATCGGGGCATTTTCTATTATTTTTTAATTCAACTCATTTCTTTTCTGTAGCTACTTCTTCACCCAGTATCCCCTTTTCCTTTTTTGCGGTAGCACCATAGAAAGAGCCAGATCTTTTGACACTTAACCGACTTTCCAAAAGAGAGGAAGTTCTATGTTCAACTTTTGTTTTAATGTATTTGTCTACAATTGACCGATTTCTCCGTCAATTGTAGACAAATAACTTTTTGTTTGAAAGAGTAAGTGCTCAAATTGGTCCCATTTCAATTTTATAAAGATATGATGAAGAACTTCGGAGTTATACAACTGAAATCTTCAATAAATGACGGCAAATCTCTCGGGATTGCGGCAATCACGTGTCTGTTTATTGTTTATACAATTTCATAACATAACATCACACCAGTACACTCTAAAGGGGTACGCAGATGTGTACAGTTCACCATTATACACTATCATTTTAGCGGATATGTTAAAATTTCATGATATTCAGTTAATCTTATTCTTGCATTATAGGTACCTTATTAAAGAAACTTCCCTATTAGGTACCTCAACTAAGTATGTCGGTGTCAAAAAACGAAGAAAAGAAAACAGTAACACCGTCTTCCGAAAAAGAAGTTATTTTTCACTTTGTAAATAGTGTTTTCATTTGGAAAACGTTTGTATTTTTTCTTTTGGATAATACTGGTGCCATTCTTAACACATGTTTTTAGCTTAGCTTATACCCAAACACTGAAAGGCACGCATGTGTGTAGAGATAATTCCGATATTGCCGCGACCGCCGTGCGCCCTAGATTGACCCTGCGGCAGGTGTGTAAGTAGCCCGCTTTAGCTGCAAGCTGTGGGTTGCCAGATTACCTTCAAAACCTGGCAACTCATAAAAGGTAGCTAATGGAGAGCTAGTTGGCATACTTATCCACGATATGGGAGTTTCTAGAGTAGGGCAGAGAAAAAAAAACGAAAATCTTGTTGCAGCTAGATGCGGCCAGGCAACCCTGCAGTAATTTATTCTACTGTCAAAAATCACTCATAAACATCTTGTTTTATCAAAAACAAAATACCTGCAGATTTTTGCAGTGGGATCTCAATTTATGTATCAAGTAAATAGAAACAATATTTAATTTGTTATGCTTAACAATAAATTGTTAAGTAAATACTAACTGATCCTTTAAGACACACGATTTAATGAATCAATAAAATTAATAGAACAGTTTTATAACTCGATTTTATTAAAAGTAATAATTTAAAGTTTGATCTTACTGCTTTATTTAGTTTATATTCTGACTATTTCAAACTACAAAATGGTGAAAAAATATTTTTTTAAGATTTGAATTTCACGTAGGTTATGAAATAACTATTTGTATACAGGTATTTATAAACAAATATGTAGAAAATATTGCAGATTAATTTGGCAAAATACTTGAGAACTTACTAACAAAAAATAATCAGATTGATGTATATTTAGTTGGATCAGGTTCCTCAAATCTCACGTCCTATTGTTGAAAGTAAAGTCAAAATATTATTTAAAAATCTTTTTATTTTATTGAGTTTGTACAAAAATTAAGTAAACATTAATAAATAGCTTATTTTGCCTTTATCTAGTCATCCCCGTCGATTGTTGGTTAACGTGGTGGGAGACCAGCTCATTCCACCATCTTCGCTTGCGCTTACCATTACCCATATTGTATTATTGAAATATGTTTATATTTTGAACCCTGAGTGGGTTTTAGTCATGCTATCGTTATAATTACAAATTAATCACCGAAAGAGCTTACGGCTCTTTCATCTTATCTAACATTTTCAAAAGAAACCTCGTTTCAAATTAATTTAAAATCTGATGAAATACATACTTCTAACTTAAACTTATATATTTGTAATCTACAGTGGAGACAGCCTTACTTTCAACAATATGACGGCAGATAACACTTTAGCCGAAACTTCGTCTTCAATAGATTTCACAGGTGTCTGCGGAGTTCGGTGGCGTGTATCTGAACGAGTCAATCAGAACTATGGACTCTTCTGCAGTCGAACCGAGTAGGGTAATCTGAAACAAAAATAAGACAAGATTTTGGTAATCGTTATTCCGTTTTCACGAAATGCAGCCTTACTTAATTTATTAACAAGAATAGTGCCAAATAAGGACATGTGAATTAAATTATGAATTTCATGGAATATTCTTCCGAAGCTTGCTTAACATCACCTTTACGAAGCGATATATAAATCATGGTTCATATTATTCTTTATAATTATTATCATTATATAAAAATTATAACTGAAAACTGACATTACAAATCTTTAGATTCGTGATAGAAAGCAATAAGTAGTCGTTATGCTTTAATATCGAAATTAGCGATCTTTATTATGAGTTTAAAAAAGGTGATCATTATCGATTACTTATTCGCTTAAATAACACTTAAGAAGTCAACGCTTTAACAAAAGTGTTATCCACTTCATTTTATTATTATCAATGACTGATTTGATTTTAAAACACAAAAAAAAATATTTTTACTTCTTACTTTTTTTTAAGAAATTTATTTCGCTCAAAAATAATACAATTATTCACTCCAATGAGGAAAAAAAAGATACATTATAATTAAGATGAGCAACGGTTTCGTTTGGTAATAAACGAAATTAAGTTATAAGAACAGTAAAAACTTACAATTTACTTCCATTTCTTTATCGTCTCATATCCCTAATCTGCGACTAAAATCCGAGTGATGATTTTCACCTTTTGATAAGCGTTAGAAAAACTAAAAGACCAATGCGATCCCAACAGTGTTTTTTTTGGTACATGATTTCGTTTGGTATATTGTACCTATTCGTACTTAACATAATCCTTGTATAAACTTTGTACTAGGATTTATTTTGCATGTTGATCTATATTATACTAAAATTCCTGGGCTATAGAAAATACAAAAAATTGGTACATAAACAAATCATTTCTTTTTCTGTAGTTTCTGTCTACCCCCATGGGTAAAAGGCGTAAGTTTATATATGCATGTATATATAATTAAACCATACTTACATAGCCGTCAAAAATTGAAAAGTCCGTTACTGTAACTTTCAACTTATTCCATCCTTCAACGAAGTTTGCATTGGACGCATAATATAACTGGAAGCCAGCCACAGTATCATCTCCAGAAGGTACGACTTTCTTAGCCAATACTATTATGTAATCCAGACTTGAAGCTGATTTCATAAATGCATTCACTTCTACAACTCCTCCTGGCGCCATTCTGAAGACGAACGAAGAAATGCAGCTCGAAGTTTCATTGGGGGCAATGAAAGTTCTGCTGTCAGGATCAATTGTGTTGATAGCCAGAGAATGGTAATCTCCTAAATGCCAGGAAGAATATCCATTGCATAACACATTGTCAGTATCAAACGAATTCTCGAAGTTGGTTTCGAAATTATAAGTAACGCAGTCTTTGCCAGTCCCGATTGGGGCAACAGTTGTGACCGGAACTGGTGTTGTAGCTTCATCTTCATAAATTGTACACTCCTCGTTTGCAAGTGATGGTGGAATATATCTAAAGGAATCAACGAGGACTGTCGATTCTGCCGATGCTGAACCCAAAAAGGATATCTGAAAAACAAAAAGAAATTATTAAAATTCAGTTGAATATTTTTAGTTTTAGGTACAGTCGCGTTTTAAAAATTAGGAACTTCCTAACTGATAAAAATTGTTTTCCATGTTAAAAATTGAAAGAACGATGGAAGATAATGATATTATCTGAAGTTATACAGATTTTATCAAAATAAATGACTACAAATCGATGAAACCAAATTCAGAACTATTTATTATAACAAAAAAGTAATAGAACTTACGTATCCATTAAAGGAGCCGCTTCCTATTAAATCAATTGTTAAGACATGCCACCCATCAGCATAGTTTGAAACTAAAGGTGAAACTCCTGCGCTTCCAATTACTACATCACTGGCTTCATCTGCTATTTTGTTTACAAGCACAGTTATTTGATCAGTGAGTTCTGCTGATTCCATGTACACGTTAACTTCCACTACACCGCCATTACTAACTTTAAATGGAAATGAAGAAACGCAACTGATGAAATCTTGTGGAGAAATGAATTGAAGGCTTTCTGAACTTGGATGATCAATTGGCAACGAAGTGTATTGGTTTAAGTTCCAGCGTGTAAAGCCCGTGCACAGCCCCCTGTCACTGTCAAAAAGCGCCTCAAAATCTTTTTCAAAATTATAAGCGACACAATCTTCAGATTCTATTGCTTCAGGTTCCACTGGGCTGGAGGTAACAAACTCGCCATCGTAGACATGACAATCGTCGTCGTATAGTGGCGGGATGTATCGGAAGGAATCAATTATGACTTTAGACTCTGGTGATGCAACTCCGAGGAATGTCACCTGAAATAGGACAAAAATAAGAAATTAGTTTTGTTTTCTTGGTCTTCTCATCTTGGTATAGTAAAACAACAATTAAATAGGTCTCAACGTACTCCAACGGACCAAGATCAAATTATTGTAATGGAGGCAGAGGTGAAGATAGATACAATAGTGCTTTTGGTATGTCTATCTATATGTTTTGTTTATTTTTCTATTTTCATGACGTCGATAGTGTTATCAGCATTACTAATCTAAGGAGCTATTCATATATAAAACATTTATTAATATGCTTGAATAGACTTGCCTGTCATAGCTATTTTTATTAGTAAAGTTAGATGGGAATTTTATTGTGCGTAAAATGTTTATGAATATTCAGATAGTTCACATACTAACGAATAGTTGGCGATGTAATACAATATGTGAATGTCCTTGTATCTACCCTTTTATGAAATATAAGGCGGTTTAAAAAGACTAAATGAAAAACAAGTCAATTACATGTTTTGTTTGTCTGTCTTTTAACAGTGGTTTGCAAGTTCTGATGATGGCGCATACTGTACAGTATACATACATACAGTAAATTTTTTATTATAAGATAGTTGTGACTATCGTATCGAATCGTATTTATACTCATAGGTAGGTATATAAGTAAATTAAAACTCAATTATTAAAGTATATAAAGATGTGGTGAATTGCTAATACTCCATCAGCAGTTCACTAAATCCTTATCAAAAGATTTCCACTTTGTCTTTTGTCTTTAACCCATTTTTGACCTTTATCATCGTTTGCCAGAACCATTAATCCAATGTTATAAGTATACCACTATCATTATGAGATTATTATTTTAAAGATATCAGAAATATTTTCATATCCTGGTATACAGATTATAAAGCTCAACTTCAGGGATTACATTTTTTTTAAATGGCTGAAGTTTTTAAAAACCCCTTTTTAAATCTTTAATATAGATACTAGCTGTCCCACGTGGCTTCGCTCCCGTCAACTGGCTACCTACCTACCCTACCCTACATATATGAATGTTGCGAAACTTTAACCACTTAAAGGCAATATACGCTTTAGTGCCAAAAAAACGGTTACTTTCTAAAGCATACTCCTTAGTAACGGCTAGGTTAAAAGATTTGAAAAAATAAAATATTTATTATTGTTTCATGTACATTATTTTTTAAACATAGTTTTTTCGAATAACAAATAGTTTTGCTTTCAAAAAATAGCAACACGATATTTTTCGCAACTTTTGGATACTCCTCCAAAACGACTTGGATGTTTAAAAAGGGAAATTATTAACCGGGAGAAAAATATACTGAATGGGCGACTATTATACTAAGTAAGTAACTATTTATCCGGTTTGAGAAATACCTTTTTGGAAGTTTTAGTGAGCTGCAGTAATAATATTGTGACATACTATAATTGTATTTGGGGTTCTATTTTTTCTATATTAGCATATTATTCTTTTAAAAATAGCTAAACAACTCCAAGCGACTTCATCGTAAATTAAGGCGACATCGCTGTGCAGCGCGGGAATTCGGGTATAATTGTGTTTTCAACGAATTGGTACAAGAGCAAGCGGAGCGAGTTCGGGAGCTTAGGGCACCCCGACACGGACAGGTTAGGTTCGAACGAGATGACGGGAGCTGAAGTGAGCGAGCAAAGCGAGCGAACTCAGCTCCCGTAATCTCGTTCGTGTTAGGTTACTTTAGACCCTGCGGACAGAAATAGGAGCCCCGCGCAGCGGCACAGTGGCACTATGTTGCCAAAGTACTAATCAAGTCGCTGTTTTAAACATTTGTATTCGCCCACTGTTTGTCGCCCACTTAGTATTTCAGTAAGCCATATTCAGTATTTTGTACACCTTTAATTTGAATTTATTTTCGCTCGTTTAAATACTAGCCGTTTAAAAATATTTTTACACAGAAAAAAATATGGCTGGATTTTCTTCATAACTGACATAGCTTATGTAAATCTTTTTAAAAAAGACGTTCAATATTGATATTTTGGCATCGAGCGGGCGCACGGCCAGTACTGCGTTTACATTGGGGCGTATATATCGCCTTAAGCAGGGCACGCAACGGAAGCTCTCAAATAGGAATAATTTTGCCCGTTTTTGCAACATTTTTCATTTATGCACCGCTCCTATTGATCGTAGCGTGATTTTATATAGCCTATAACCTTCCTCGATAAATGGACTATCCAACACAAAATTGTTTTTTCAATTGCAAACATTAGTTCCTGAGATTAGCGCGTTCAAACAAACAACTCTTCAGCTTTATAATATTAAATATAGATTTAAAGATCTTCCTACAGTTACGACATCTTCAAATAGGATGCTTTGAAATAAAATAATTAATGTTGGCTCTTTTTCATTTACCTACTTTGTGTCACGTTATTTTGCTACAACACTCATGGTTAGGTCTGTAATCTTTTAATCCTATCGTATCAAAAATCATAAAAGTGCTTAAATTGATCACTGTACCTTGGTGCACTACGAAATATATGTAATCTGAAAAATAAATATAACTAAAATAACTTACATAGCCACTAAAAATCCCGGTACCGAACAAATTTATTCTTAGAACGTGCCATCCATTAAAGTAATTGGTGTTGAGGGGCGTCAGCATAGCCGTGCCTGTGACGACATTGTTCCCACTGCTCGAGACCTCGTTAGCAAGCACGACAACCTGATCCCGCTGCGATGTTGACTCCATGTAAACGTAAACCTCCACAATCCCCGTCGACCTCATCTCGAAGCCGTACGACGATACGCAGCTCAGTTTCTCATCAGGAGTTATGAACAAATCGGTTACTTCGTTAGGACCGTGTATGCCAAGAGAACTGTAGTTCCCCAGATTCCAGGAAGCCATACCCTCACACAAAGAGTTGCCATTATTGAAGCTGTCATAAAAATTTGATTCGAAATCATATGTTACGCAATTTTCACATTTTATTGCCGAAACTGCTAACAGCACAACAAACAAACGTTTAATATATTCCACCATATTCAGACACTTATACACAACTGATACTTCCAACAGTCGCGTAAGTGTAGTAATTATAGGAATATTAAAGTTATCATGGATAAGATTATATTAATATACCTATCCGGCAAATTGATAAAGTGCAATTGTTTTCTTTTTATCTTCGACTAGCCGCTTGCTTGGTGGCTTTATTTGTGACTTGCGCTTTTATATACCTACTAAGTGTCAAATGAATATTTGTAATGTTAAGTGGTGAAATGATTTTTCAGATATGTTAGTTTTGATTTTTTGATACTGAAATATTTTATTAAATCACATCCTTTAATTTACAAAAATAATCTTCATGAGACATCCATAGAAGCATTGCTGGCATGAAGGAAAATTTGGGAAATCCTTGTTTTATTGATACCTATCGCCGTAAAAATAATGTATTAACTGCACACAGACATACGCTGTTTTGGAAAAGAAAAAGGGATGCTGGTAGTACATACCTACCGGAAAAACTTCTCAACTAGAAACTTATAAGTAACTAGGGACTTGTACTTAATTTAATTTGACACATTTTAATGCTTTCACAAACTGACAAACGCCAGACACATTTCTTGTTAGTTTCAATATTAATAATATGCAAATTATTATTGTTATTTGTTTCAAGATACATAGATAACATAAAGTGTTACAGGAAGCGAGCACCCGATTTTAATCTGTAAATTCTGGGTAAACACTGGGTAAGTCAACAATGCTTTAATTACGATAGCCAGTGATTGATTTCTAGTATGATGTAGGTTAGTTAGGATTGATTTTTGGTTTTATTTAAAGGAAAACCTAGACAAGAAAGTTGGGAAACATGAAAAGAAAAAATATATAAAAAATTAAGGTACTCATCTACTCAGAATCTACAAATAAAGTATCTAAAAACTTGTTTCTAGATCTGACAATGTCATGTTCATTGTTCGCCTTTCATTCATTGGCGACAAAGTTGTGTAGCCGGCTTTCTAATTATTCCGTTTACTTCGCTCTTCACTGCCGGGATAATTTTAGCCATGGTTTTCTGCAATGTATTTTTTATTAAATTATATAAACAATATCAAGTTTTATTAAGCTCTTAAAAACGTGGACAAATTTTAAATGTTCTCTCTGTAATACTATCTTTTTCTAGTTATATCTTCAAAAGTGAAGTAGATTAATTATTTATTCTGAAAACTTGAGATAGCTGATCTTAGCAAGTGGCATTCTGTAGTTACTACCCATTACAAAAAATACGTCATTCATATACGACTATGTGTGTCTCGTTTTTGTTTGCTTAGTTTCTAATGCTTTAAAGAAAAAGCAAGCTGACTTCAAAGATATTTTTATCCTGCTTCTGGGTTTTCTGATTTAAATTATTGATAAATCATTTTTGATTTAGATCATTGATTAATATCGTTTGATTTAGATAATTGATTAAAACATGATCAAAATCTAGCAACCCTGGTATAAACATTCCAATTAATTGTGTTATTTCTATAAATAAATATGCAGTCGCATAAAAAAGCTCGATAAGGTAGGTACTGCTGCATGCACTGGCTTGAATATCAATTGCTGATTTGCTATTATGTCCAATGTGTTGTATGGAACAGTCTGAAATAAACGAATTTATTTCCTAGAGGAATTGATTTATTAAATAATGTTTCATAAATTATTCACACACGTTCATTTTACGATAACATGAACGTGTGTGAATATAAAGTTATTATTTATTAGGGTTTTGGAGATGACGTTATTACAATCGTTAACACCTATTAATAGTAGTAAAGTTTTACAGTCAAACATTAGGTAAGTATTATTATTTTATTGTCATTTTATATTTCGGAGAACTTGGTGGCAATTTAGTTATTTACGGTTTCATTCATATTTTATTCGGTTAAAGTTATAGTCAACTTATTCTTGCCTTAAGATCCTATGGCTCCTAGCTGAGGCAGAGGGCTTCCACATCAGTGCTCCATCGAGACCTGTATTGAGCTTCGCGCTTCACCTCGCGCCACGTCATTCCGATACTCGTTGCTTTAGCCAATACGGTGCGTCGCCAGGTTTGACGGGGACGGCCTCGCTTCCCTTTTCCTTGAGAATTCCAATCCAAGGCCTGTTTAGGAATGTGATCGAAGTCCCTCCGGAGAGTGTGACCAATCTAACACCATTGCCTTTTGCCATCCACGCCGCTTGATCTGGCGGTCAATCGGGGTCTTGTGGCATCTCTCAAACAGCTCTACATTAGAGATGATCTGAGGCCAGTAAATTGCGAAGATGCGACGAAGACATCGGTTGACGAAGACCTGGATTTGGCGTGAGATGTCCTTTATTACCTTCCACGTTTCGCACCCATAGAGCAGCACGGATTTGAAATTGGACCAGAAGATTTTGACTTTAACCCTTCGGGTCAGTTTCCGTGATTGCCACACAGGTTTCAACAGTGTGAAGGTGGCTCACTCAGCACTCAGCGGTAGGCACTTTGGTGATCCGTGAAGTGATATCCTCTTTAGTTCCTCCAGTCTCAGACACGATGCTGCCGAAGTACACAAAGCAAATCAGATAGGTTTGCACGGCAAACCAACATAGATGTTTCGTGTGCGTAGATCAAAGAGTGTATTACTTCGCCTATTTATTAGTGTTTGCTTCACAATAATCCGTTGTCCACGCACACACTTGCAATTCCTTGTCACGTGCGGTATATAATTAATAATTAGTAATTTTGACAGTTTTTTGACAACACTGTCCTCTCTTGCCTTCGAAACTGATGTCATTATACTGACGGAATGTAGATTAAGTGACTATAAACAGATACCTCAACTAAGCAATTATCACTCCTACACTTCTACCCACCACTTAAATCAAAACGATGGCGTAGTTGTTTACGTTAAAAATACACTTAAATGAAAGTTAGGGAAGTAAAGTTAATTCACGCATCGTGCCTTCAATTAGACGTTCTTAATTTCAGTATTCTGTGCATCTACCGGTCGCCATCAAATATTAATACTGATAACTTCCTCGACTCGCTTGGAAAACAGCTTGACTCTTTACGCACGCAAAAAAACATTATTATAGCGGGAGATATCAATATTAATATTAGACCAAAAGACTCTGAACCGACTCAAGAGCGTAAAAGTAGATTAAATTACCTTAATATGCTGTCTGCATATGGTATACTACCTGGGCACACTCAGCCTACTAGGGAAAATAACTGTTTGGATCATTTTATGCTGAAATTTAATAAAAGTAAATTGACAGCAGTTGTTGGTATCTTACACACTACAATCACTGATCACTACACCACCTTTCTATCTATATCTAAAATAAAGACTATACAATTTGCTCCAAAAATTAGAAAAACTGTAAATTTTGAAAATGCTTTAAAATATCTCCAAGAACATAAAATTGCAGATCTGCTCTTCTGTGACGACCCTATAGCATTAACTAATATTTTCCTGCATAAATTATCTGAGTCTATAAAAATAAGCACTGAGATTGTAAAAATCCCTTGTCATAAGCGGATAATTAAACCTTGGATCACCCCTGGAGTCTTACGTTGTATACATAACCGCAATAATATGCAAAAATGTCTCAAAAAAGAACCGCACAATGATATTTTAAAAATAACTTATATGCGTTACAGGAACTACTGCAATAATCTTATTAAAAAACTTAAACGAAAACATCAAAAAGAACTTCTCGGTCTACTACTAAAACGGTCAATAACAATAAACTACTTTGGAAAAATATAAAAACTATAACTTATTCTAGCAAACCTAAAAATGACAATTGTGAACTGCTGAACTTAAAATCATCCCCGATTGATTCAGTCAACTTTGTAAACGACTTTTTTGTAAACATTGGTGAACAGCTAGCTCGGAATATTCAATTAAATGCAAACCTCCCTAGTTCGATAGGCAAGTTGTCTACTCAGCCCAATTCATTTGCACTCTATGAGACGGACTTCATTGAAGTTAACGAAATCTTAGCTGGTCTAAAAACTTCTAGCGCCCCTGGCTGGGATAATTTAACGACTGGTTTCCTTAAGTTTATACGTAGGGAGGTAGTTCCGATTATAACACATCTTGCTAATTTATGTTTTAGAACAGGCTTATTCCCGGAACCGCTTAAACAATCCATTATTACACCTGTACACAAGGGCGGAAACAGAGACGATGTCAATAATTATAGACCCATATCCGTTTTACCCATAATTTCAAAAATAATAGAGAAGCTTATAAATAACAGACTACTTAAATATTAAAACAAATTTGACCTACTATCACACTCTCAGTATGGATTCCGACAAGGTTTATCTACTGAGGATGCAGTAACTGCTCTTACAACTCTAGTAGTTGACAATCTTGACAGTGGAAATAAATGTATTACAATATTCTTAGATCTGAAAAAAGCATTTGACACCGTCTCTGTTCCGATCCTTGTAAACAAATTAGAACAGGAATTCGGCATAAGAGGTATCCTACTAGAACTCCTTCGTAACTATCTTTCAAACAGAAAACAGAGAGTAAGAGTTGGTGACTATATTAGTGAAGACGCACAAGTATCATTCGGCGTGCCTCAAGGAAGCGTACTAGGTCCAACATTATTTTTGACCTATATTAATGACCTCTGCAACTTGAACATCAAAAATGCAAAAATTTTCACTTACGCTGATGATACAGCTGTTGTATTTTCTGGGAAATCCTGGAAAGAGGTCCAAGACTATGCTGAGTTGGGTATGGCTTTAATAGCCAAATGGCTAAAAAGTAACTTACTCACATTGAACACTTCAAAAACCAACTTTATATGTTTTAGTATAAATAACCGTACTCAGCCAGACGAACACTTTAAATTAAAAATTCATCAATGCGACTGTACAAATAATCTAAATTGCAAATGCCCAACAATAGATAAAGTAACTCATACGAAATACTTAGGAGTGGTTGTTGACCAAAGGCTATCCTGGTACCAACATCTCGAACAAGTTACTAGCAGAGTCAGAAAGCTTAGCTGGTTATTTAACTCTTTGCGACATGTTGTCCCAAAATCTTTCCATACTCGCCACAATTCAAATAGAAACCTTCTGAATGAAATATATATTACTATAGTACAGTCAGTTTTGACGTACTGCATCCCTGTTTGGGGAGGGGCTAGTAAATCAAAATTCATAGATGTTGAACGGGCACAACGCGCTTTAATAAAAATCATGTATTTTAAGAAATTGAGATTCCACACTGACGAACTATTTCAGATCAGTGATCTGCTCTCTGTGAGAAAATTATATATTATACAGACTATCTTGAAAATTCACAAAACTTTACCGTTCGACTCATCCAAATTAACAAAAAGACGAAAGGACAACATCGCACAAATTCCCCAATCACGAACTCGGTTTGCTAGGATTCAATTAAAAAAACGTTCAGCCCATTTATATAATAGGATAAATAAGGAAATAAACATTTATACAAAACACTACTATGATTGCAAAAATTCTTTAATTAATTGGATAAAACTTTTAAATTATGATGAAACAGAAGCACTGTTAACACTTGTATCATGATTCATGATGCCTGTTCTGACCACTTAAATGGTTGCTTTTGCTTGCAACTGAGTGCAACAGTTTAAGTGTTGATGGGATAGTGGTAGTGCGGTAGATCGCACTCTCCTCACATCATATGTAGGCACACTTATTTTACACACACACACAAACCTGCTCACACATTCACACATATACACAATTACACAAACATATACTCACAAGTCACACACTCACACAAATATTGTTTGTAAATATAATAAAAATATTGATAGTCGATATTATTATGGAAGAGCGGAGTTTCCCAACACAGGCATTACTTTGCTTAAAGGGAGGCTCCAATCACTAATTCTGTTCATGTTACTTTGCTGAAGAAATAAATGATTTTTGATTTTGATTTTGATTTGATAATATCTTTCACCCTGGCGCCGTAAAATCGAATCCGACTGCTGACGGCTAATGTTTAGCAAGTCTTCTTTATATTTGACTAGCTTTCCCACGCGGCTTCGCTCCCGTCAACTGGCTACCTACCTACCCATCTAAACCGTTTACGCAGCGCACGCAACGGAAACTCTCAAAAAGGAATTTTTTTTCCCGTTTTTGCTACATTTTTCATTTATGCTCTGCTCCTATTGGTCGTAGCGTGGTGTTATATAGCCTATAGCCTTCCTCAATAAATGGGCTATCCAATACAAAAATAATTTTTCAATTCCAACCCGTAGTTCCTGAGATTAGCGCGTTCAAACAAACAAACTCTTCAGCTTTATAATATTAGTATAGATTTGGTATATATTAATTGTCTACCCTCTAAAAATGACCAATCATATTTAGGTTAGTTCTTTGGTAATAATACTATTGGCTATCGAGCTTTCGTAATTTTTAGACATTGCGTGTTTTGAGAAGTGCATAATAATTAGTGCATAATGTGAATAATTTTGAACACATCGATAAAAATGTCGATTTTCGGTAGGGAACAAAATTCAAAAGTTGAAACTTATAATCTTATATGTAATCTTTGTTGCAATACATGATCAATTGATCAGGGAGCATATATTTAATACAATATAGAGCCTTTACATACCATAAAATTGTGACAAAATTTTACCTACTTAAACATGACCTATTTAAAGAACAAGCTATATTAATGTTCAACTAATCAACTGTTACTCAATCCTATTCTCTATTCCAACCTCTCCTCTCTTTTCTTTAATCATGATTATGACTCGTACCGCGCGGGCTCGCCTAGAAGAGACCAAACTCAGTCAGGCTTTGAGCGAATTAAAGGCGTCTCAGGAGCTCTGTGACCAACTGATTAGGGAAAAAGATGAAAATGAAATAGAGTTCCTTGGTGTCCTTGACAGGAATAGCAAATTAAAAACAGAAATGGCTCAGTTATATATTCAACACACTGATGCTATAGCAGCCCGCAACAGGCTCCAAGTTATTGTGGACGGGTTCAGCCAGTGTAGCAATGAGTATGAACAAGCTCTTAGTCACAAATGCTTATTACAACAGCAGCTACAGGAGGCTCAAAGTCAAATAGAACAACTTGAAACCACAAATCTTAACATCACTGCCTCGTTGAATCAAAGTCTATTCAGTGAATTGGTGCCTGTTGCCCCATCAATGGTTACAGCAATAAACTCTTCTTACACAATAGATTTAACAGGTCATGACGATTCAAAATCAATTAAATCATTGAGGGTAGTTACTAGTAAAAATAAAATAAAAAAATACATAAAAATTAACAAATACATAGTCAAAACTAAGAAAATGGTCAAAAAACAAAGATTCTTCATCAAAAATGTAAAACTTAATAGAGAAAGGTTGCATTTACTTAAACAATTAGATATGTATTCATTTAACTTAGAAAAAAGTACTAGGAAATACCAAACTGACACAGAAGATTTGCAGTATGAACTTGACCAACTTCAGGAGAAACTTACTTCTATGACCATCAAATATACAGCCTCTGAAAACCAAATGAGGGAATATGTATTGGCAATGAATGAGCTGGTAAGCTCACAAACCAACAAATGTGATCATTGTCAACCACCATCTGTTGTACCCACGCCGGACCATTCATTGACAATATGTGATATCACCATATCGCGGTCTAGTGCCAGTTTGCCATTAGAAATTACTAACTGTTTGCCTAAAAAGAGTGTAAATACAGAAATAGTATTATTTTGTGATGAAATTGGAAAGGATCTAGGCCACTTGTTGACGAATAAATATCCAGGACACTCTATAATGAACTATTGTATGCCTGGTTGTTCTTTATTTGACATAATGAAAAAAGTTATAAAATGCAATTTTAACCAGGAAACTATATTGTTAATATTTATTGGTAATAGGGGTAACGTGAACAAAGGAGAATTACTCCAACATTATAGATCATTGTGCGACCTTAGTTTAAAAAAAATTGTGATGTTCACATTCCCTTACAGCCAAAGTTTGCCACAGGAAGAAAACAATCTTAGATATGAATTGAATAGGACATTACATAATTTAACTTATAGTAATAATTTATTCCATTTAATTGACACTAACAATTATGTTGGTAACCACTTTTGTTTGACAAAAGATAGATTTTTCATGGATAGATACTTTCTTTCAAAGTATTGTAAACGACAGATAGCTGTGTCGCTATCATATTATTTTTCTATTACAGCCAAGAATTTGGCTAAACAACTTGCTTCTATTGAGCAATGCCAAGACATGTTATTTAATTCAGCCAATAATTTGGTCTCAGAAATAGATATTGATAATAATTTAAATTAGAAATTAAGACAATAGAGACAACCTCTTGCAAAAGTTTACAGAATGAAAATTGCAAAATAAAATCACATACAAGTCTAAAATCAGTAAATAGTATTAACCTGGTGCATCAAAATATTCAAGGATTTATGAACAAAGATTTAGAAATAGAATTATTTATGAATTTTAACAGTATTGATATTCTTTGTATTACAGAACATTGGCTTAAAAGCCACCAGTTATTGTTCAATTTTAATAATCACCAGGTTGGTAGTTCATTCAGCAGAGTTAATGCTATACATGGTGGCTCATTGATTTTAGTAAGTAACCAGCTTAAATTTAAAGACCGTAAGGATATTGTGATCCTATCTGTTGAGCGGACAGTCGAAATAGCTTGTATAGAATTGGAGCAGTTTATTGTATTAAGTGTATACAGACCCCCTTCAGGATTGTATGACTGCTTTGAAAAGGTAATGGATGAAGTGTTACACAAGATTTGTAAATCGAATAAATCCGTTATCACTTGTGGGGATTTTAATGTCAATTTATTAGAAAACTCAGGCTATTGTAGTAAAATAATAAGTCTGTTTCAGTCCTACAATCTTGTAAACCTATTTTTGGAGCCCACAAGAATAACCCCTACTAGTGCCACATGTTTAGATAATATTTATACTAATGTTATGCCAGTCCACAAAGAAATTATAAATTTACTAGATTCTGATCATTGCGGGCAGAGGATTACTATACCAAACCACAATAACAAAGTGACTAAAAAGGATATCACTGTTAACCCCAAAACTGCAAGTCGCTTGGCAGCGTTTAAAGTTAAACTCATTAATAAATTACCAATTTTATCAATTCATGCCGATCCAAATCATCTATACAATGATTTTTTTAATATGTACTGTAAACAATTTAATTCTACCTTTATTCCCAAGACTATCTCGGTTAATGGTAATGCATCATTCAGTGATTGGGCTACCACTGGTATTCATAAAAGTAGGAAACGGCTTTATGAGTTGTACAATGAAAGGACTTTTGTTAACACTGCTGAATTTAATTTATATGTTAGAAATTATTCAAAATTATTTAAAAAAGTTTGTTGTTTGGCCAAGTCGCGTTATTTGAGTTCGAAGATTAAAAATAGTAGTAACGTTATTAAAACGACTTGGAATATTATTAATAGTGAAACGGGAAGATCTGGTAACCGAAATATTGACTACAACCTGTCTATTAATGACAACATCATAAAATCAGACTCACAAGTCGCAGTGGCTTTTGAAAATTTCTTTTCAGATATTCCCATTTCAACTACTAAATTCCTAAACTCATCACCTTCTGTTGCTGAGTCTTTGCTAAAAGAAAATGTTAATGTTTGCGATTCGGAATTTCTTTTTGAACATATTACTTGTAGAGACATAATTAAAACCTTTCACACTTTAAATGTTAAAAAGACTGCAGATCTGTGGGGTCATTCTGTAGAAGTTGCTAAGTCTATTATTGATATTGTCGCACCTAGTTTAGCTATTATCTTTAATAAATGTATCGACTGTGGGGAGTTTCCTGACCTTATGAAAAATAGTAAAATAATACCATTGTTAAAATCAGGTAGTACATCAGACCCTACAAATTATAGACCTATTTCAGTACTACCTACGTTTAGTAAAATATTTGAGAAATTAATTTTAGAGCAATTGCAAAGATTTTTTAATAAACATAAATTATTACATAGCAAACAGTTTGGTTTTACAAGGGGTCGTTCAACTACTGATGCCGGTGTTGAGCTTTTAGGACATATTTATAATGCATGGGAAGATAAGTGCGATGCCTTGGGAATCTTTTGTGATTTGTCCAAGGCATTTGATTGTGTTCTTCATGATACGCTAATCAGGAAACTCCGCCACTACGGAATCCGGAACAGCGCTCTGGATCTTCTCACTTCATACTTGAGTGATAGGATTCAGAGCGTTGACGTTAATGGAAAAAGATCTCCCGGATCTATAGTAATGATGGGCGTCCCGCAGGGCTCGATTCTTGGTCCTTTCTTGTTTCTTATTTATATTAATGACTTGCCTTACCTCATAAAGGATAACCATGATATAGTGTTGTTTGCGGATGACACTTCACTTTTGTTTAAACTTAAACGTCAGCAGCTGGTTACTGACGATGTAAATAGCGCGATCTCAAAAGTAGTTCACTGGTTCAATGTTAATAATTTACTACTTAATGGAAAAAAAACCAAATGTATTAAGTTTACCCTACCTCACGTTAGGCAGGTGAAAACTGATGTGTTGGTAAAGGGCAAAGAATTGAATCCTGAAAATAGCACAGTATTCTTAGGCTTAACTTTGGATGCTAAGCTTCAGTGGGGCCCACATATAGATAAATTGTCGAAAAAGCTAAGCTCCGCAGCATATGCTGTTAGGAAAATTCGTAATTTAACTGACATAGAGACAGCACGTTTAGTATATTTTAGCTATTTTCATAGTGTAATGTCGTACGGTATTCTGTTGTGGGGGAATGCCGCCGACATCCAGACTATCTTTGTTTTGCAGAAAAGAGCTGTTCGATCGATTTATAAATTAAGCCCGAGACACTCTCTCAGAGATAAATTTAAGGAGATTAATGTAATGACTGTGCCTTCTCAGTATATTTATGAAAATCTTTTATATGCCCATAAAAATATAAAATTGTTTAAAAAATACAGTGATATCCATAACATAAATACTAGAAACAACCACAAATTTGTAGTACCTGCAACAAGGCTCAAGAAAATAGGTGGCTCGTTTAGATGTCAATGTGTACACTTTTATAATAAGCTTCCAAGCCACGTACAAGATCTAAGTGTTAATAAATTTAAAACATTCATTAAACGTAAGTTGTGCCAGAATGCGTTTTATACAATAAAAGATTACGTTGAGGACAAACAGGCTTGGGATTGAGCTGCTCCAATTAATTTGATTTTTTTTATATATTTTGCAACGTGAATTTTGTTTTTTTTTTTTTTTTTTTGTTTTCTTGCAATGACAAGAATATTTACTTTTTAAAGTATTATATTATTTTATTTTAAGTTTATTTTAATTGTTGTGAATGTGAAGACTATGTGGATTCAATTTTTGTTTGTTTTTAATTTTAATTTATCCAAATTAGTTTTAATCATGGTCTGGCAGTTTGAGTAGTTTATGCGGCCTACCCGAATGTCCTTTCTTTGGTATTGTTCGTCGAATCGTTGAGCTCCTTAAATTCTGAGTTGAGCTGCACGGTTATTGACAAATGCGTGCACTGACTGGACAGGTCCACTCAATCTGGCTGGTTCTTTCCTCAAAAGACCATTTCAGACTTCAGTCTACATGGTCTTCACATGATCTAATAAAGATTTTGTCTGGACCTTAAAAGAGACTGTGACCTCTGAGTTTGTTTCGGCCTTTCTTCTCAGAGTAGTCAGATAGGAAACGCCGAATTCATCTAGTTTTAAAAATATGATCGACATGTAAAAGTGTTTGTACAAACCTACTTACAGAAATAAAGTCATTTATCATTTATCATCATTTATCATTTAATGGTCATAGTAACTAATTAATTATCATAATGATTAGAATATGGCCGCAGTCCTGCAAGGATATCCATTACTCAGAGATGGCTTCTCGCTTAGCATAGTGTTAGGTGTTAGATTACAATAGGTATCTTGTAGTAGGTAAAATATGCGTAAACATGGGCAAAGTAAATGGGTCCAAGGCTGGTGAAGACAGAAGTTTCTATAATGCATCAAGAAATCTTATGCCATGTGACATACTAGTAACTACAAAAGAGAAATCAACTAAGTCAATGGTAACGTATTCTATGTTATGGGCGTTGCTAATTAGGTTTATTTATAAAATAATACAGACATGCCAGCATAGAAAAATGTGGATAGCATTGGAAACCAATCGCAATAAAATTATTTAGGGTATGATCACACAGAACATGAATCACTTAACTACACTTTTAAGAGCTGAGATAATTGTTTTGCATGAGCAAAACGTTTCAATTAGTGAAATTGCGAGGCGTATAATGATATCGGTGAGTAACAAAATGTTATTATTATGTTTAGAAGTTTAATATGTTTAAATAATACACATTTTATTGATTGTCGATTTTGGTAACAATATTTTATTATTGTTCACAGAAAGGAACTGTGCCATTGTGGGTCCATCGGTATGCAGATTCGGGAAGTATTGATCCTCGCCTGCTGGGACCAAATGCTGGTTTTGTATACACAGATGCCAATGCGCGGTACCGTGATATAGTTGCTAGGCATATAGCTGAGCCCTTCCTCATTAATCGTTTCACGGCGATTAGACATGGCGTGACATTACAAACTGTACGGAACCACTTGCGTGCTGCTGGTGTGAAATGTAGCAGGCCAGAAAAGACAATTTTACTGACAGATATTCACAGGCAAAATCGGGTACGCTTCGCAACAAAATATTTGATAAATGATGAATATTAAATGACAAATGATAAATGGTAAATGATAAATGATTTTATTTCTGCAGATTCTAAAAATGACAATGGTCTTCATCATGTAGACTGATATCTGAAATGGTCTTTTGAGGAAAGAACCAGCCAGATTGAGTGGACCTATCCAGTCAGTGCACGCATTTGTCAATAACCGTGTTTCTCAACTCAGAATTAAAGGAGCTCGACGATTCGACGAACAATACCAAAAAAGGACATTCGGGTAGGCAGCATAAACTACCCAAACTGCCAGACCAACTAAAAATTAAAAAACAAAAAAAGAATGATCCACATAGTATGCACATACACAACAATTAAAATAAAATAATATAATACTTTAAAAAGTAAATATTACACAACTTACGTTTAATGAATGATTTGAATTTATAAAGACTGACAATTTACAAGACTTGTACGTGGCTTAGAAGCTTATTATAAAAGCGTACACATTGACATCTAAACGAGCCACCTATTTTCTTGAGCCTTGTTGTAGGTACTACAAAAATTTGTTCCTAGTATTTATTTTATGGATAACACTGTATTTTTTAAACAATTTTATATTTTTATGGGCATATAAAAGATTTTCAAAAATATACCGAGAAGGCACAGTCATTACATTAATCTCCTTAAATTTCTCTCTGAGAGAGTTTCTAGGGCTTAATTTTTAAATTGAACGAACAGCTCTTTTCTGCAAAAAAAAGATAGTATGGATGTCTTCGGCATTTCTCCACAACAGAATACCGTACGACATTACACTATGAAAATAGCTAAAATACACTAAACGCGCTGTCTCTATGTCAGTTAAATTGGTGTCAGTGTCGGCCGAACAGGGACCAAACTTGCTTCTTACTCAGCAGTCGAGTCGAACTTCTGTCGTCCCTCACTTCCACCACTGCTGAAACCCGACGGGTCGCTGGCCCACTCCGCTGAGGAGAAGGCAAATTTATATGCCTCTCTTTTTGCGGAATCTTCACGTCTAAATCCTGGTGACGCGCAGCCCTCTCCTTCTCCTGATGGATGCGAGACGAGTATGTCGGACAATCGCAACCATCAAAAGGACGTCCGTAGGGTGCTGCGCAACCTCGACGTGTACAAGGCTAGCAGCCCTGACAGCTGGTATTCCGTCAGGGCTGCTAGCCTTGTTCATAGTTCTTAGAACCTGTGCGCCTGAACTGTCTCCGATCTTGACACGCCTATTCCGCCTTTCGTATGAAGCTGGAAAAGTGCCGAATTCTTGGCAGCAAGCTAACATACAGCCCGTGCCCAAGAAGGGCAGTCGAGCTGACCCGGCCAACAACAGACCCATATCTGTAACCTCCATACTCTATAAGAGTTTGGAACGTGTACTCAATACTAAGTTCCTGGCGTGCCTAGAAGCAAACGATATACTTAGTGACCGCCAATATGGCTTCCGCCGAAATCGGTCTACTGGGGATCTTTTAGCGTATGCCATTTACATCTGGAGTGAGGCCATCGAGAGGCACGGGGCCGCGCTTGCCGTCTCCCTCGACATCTCGAAGGCTTTTGACAGGGTCTGGCATGAAAACCTTATTGGTAAGCTGCCTTCATTTGGTTTGCCCGGTGGTTTGTGTGATTGGATTGCAGACTTCCTGAGAGATCGATTCAATCGAGTGGTTATTAATGGCTGCTCGTCGGACCAATTGGATACCAATGCCGGGGTCCCTCGGGGTCGGTACTCTCAGCAACTTTATTCTTGCTGCACATTAACGATCTGCTAAAACCTTACACCTTTGGGTATGTTGACGACAGCACTGTTGCTGAGAGATACTTGTCAAACACTCCTGATGAGGACCCTACCTGCCTGTTTTAATGAATGATCTGCAAAGGAAACAGCAGATGCTCTATTATAATAAGGATAGTATTTAAACGAGTGAAAATAAATTCAAATTAAAGGCGTAAAAATACTGAAATACTTAGTGGGCGACAAACAGTGGGCGAATACAAATGTTTAAAACAGCGACATGAAAATAAAAGTTTATCGACGGAGCCCCGCTGCGGGGCTCCTTTGTCTGTCCGCAGGTACACCCTGCGGACAGTCAAAGGATCGAACCTAACATAAAGGAGATGACGGGAGCTATGTTCGCTCGCTTTGCTCGCTCTTCAGCTCCCGTCATCCAATCGATCCTAACCTATCCGTGTCGCGGTTTTCTAAGCTCCCGAACTCGCTTCGCTCGCTCTTGGACTAATTCTTTGAAAACACGAATACACCCGAACTCCCGCACTGCACAGCGATGTCACCTCGATGGTTGTTCAGCTATTTTCAAAAGAATAATATGCTTATATAGAAAAAATAGAATCCCAAATACAATTAAAGTATGTAACAATTACTACCGCAGCTCACAAAAACCTCCTAAAAGGTATTACTCGAACCGGATAAATAGTTACTTAGTATAATGGTCGCCCATTCAGTATATTTTTCGCCCGGTTAATAATTTCCCTTATAATAAACTGATGCATGCTAGTACGATTCTGCCATTCAGCAGCAAAGTTATAGTAAGAAACAATATGGAAATATTTTTACTAGATGCTCTGGACAAGTAACGAATGACACCAGAGAATCTGGAAAAAATCATTAACGCAAGGGTTTCCCAATTAGTCACGCCTTTCTAGTGCAATAAAATAAAAATGCCCCTTTTAGTAGATATTAATTTGTGTTTATTTTTAGGTAAAAAACAGTCAATTAAGTTAAAGATGAATGAAGGAAGGGTAGAGATTGTTTGTCGAAAAATTACTGTTACTCCAATGAATACCGCGATTGGCAAAATGACAGCATTATCTAAAAAGTGCCAGAAATAGTTTTTGCTGTACTCGTGGCGGAGTACCGTCGTAGTCTGCTTTATACGGTACTACGAGTACCGTAATACTACGAGTACAGCAAAAACTATTTCTGGCACCTTTTAGGTAATGCTGTTCCCACCAACAGCGATTCCCACCAAGCCATAACTTAGCTTCTCCCCCCTTATTTCAGTCAACTTATTCACTGTGTGCAATATATTTTGATAGTGCTTGGCAATCCCATACATTTTTGACATTTTGCCAATCGCGATATTCATTGGAGTAACAGTAATTTTCACAGCAG
This sequence comes from Orthosia gracilis, assembly GCA_947562075.1. Lineage (NCBI taxonomy): Eukaryota > Metazoa > Arthropoda > Insecta > Lepidoptera > Noctuidae > Orthosia > Orthosia gracilis. Next base: position 45,321,384 of record OX387271.1, on the reverse strand, counting down.
CTCTCAAAAACCTCCTAAAATACCTTTTAGGAGGTTTTTGTGAGCTGCGGTAGTAATTGTTACATACTTTAATTGTATTTGGGATTCTATTTTTTCTATTTTAGCATATTATTCTTTTAAAAATAGCTGAACAACCATCGAGGCGACATCGCTGTGCAGTGCGGGAGTTCGGGTGTATTCGTGTTTTCAAAGAATTAGTCCAAGAGCGAGCGAAACGAGCTCGGGAGCTTAGAGAACCCCGATACGGATAGGTTAGGATCGAAGGGGATGACGGGAGCTGAAGAGCGAGCAAAGCGAGCGAACATAGCTCCCGTCATCTCCTTTATGTTAGGTTTGATCCTTTGACTGTCCGCAGGGTGTACCTGCGTACAGACAAAGGAGCCCCGCAGCGGGGCTCCGTCGGTAAACTTTTATTTTCAAGTCGCTGTTTTAAACACTTGTATTCGCCCACTGTTTGTCGCCCACTAAGTATTTCAGTATTTTTACACCTTTAATTTGAATTTATTTTCACTCATTTAAATACTATCCTTATTATAATAGAGCATATGCTGTTTCCTTTGCAGATCATTCATTAAAACAGGCAGGTACGTACCTCATCAGGGTACGTTCACACAGAACATCCGTATTTCCAGGATGGTTTTTAACGGATCCGTCGCTTTTGGGAGAAATGTTCACACCACAATTAGTCAGTGTACCACCAACTTTCATACAAAACGTATCAGTATTTTTATACTATTGTTCGCTCATACAACTATCTACGCCATTGCCCAATAAAAACTTAAACGTTAAAACGGACCTTTGTACAAACGAATACTTAGGTCGGTGTGAACCAGTTTACTGACCGTCAAAATACGACTCTATATAAATTGAAACATCCACTCCGGAAATAAACGTAACTTGGTATCCCCACCATACCTCCATAATAATAGGGCATGACCGCGTCTGTAATTTTGAACGAAAATTCATAAATCACCGAGGGGTTTGTTTGAGAGGTAATCCGATGAATTCGGAGCGTGTCAGGCGGCCGGATGTAGGTGGCGCCCGCGCGTGACATCACCGACACTTCCGGTGGCGTGCGATGCCTTCGCTGTATTTTTATAGCCCATTTTCAAACAGTTTATCTAAACAGGACATATTAAGCCCACGTTCAATGAGAAACATACATACGAAAATACACACAAGCACGCACGCACTAAATGTTTTGGTAATAATTTTAATTCCACCTTTATTCCCAAGACTATCTCGGTTAATAGTAACGCATCATTCAGTGATTGGGCTACCATTGGTATTCATAAAAGTAGAACACGGCTTTATGAGAAGTACAATGAAATCACTGCTGAATTTATTTATATGTTAGAAATTATTCAAAATTATTTTAAAAAGTTTGTTGTTTAGTCAAGTCGCGTTATTTGAGCTTGAAGATTAAAAACAGTAGTAATGTTATTGACACGACTTGGAATATTATTAATAGTGAAACGGGAAGGTCTGGTAACTGAAATATTGACTAGAGCCTATCTGTTAATGACAACATGTCGCTTTGAGTTAGATTTTCAAAGTTCGGCGATGACTTGTGGTATACAAACTGTGGTATACCACTCTAAGCGTTAACCGTTCTACGATCTTCAAGTGCAATAGTCGCAACATGGCCGATTTTTCCAACGAACGTGGCCACCATCTTCTTTGAAGTGCTTCGAGAACGAACAACTTTAGTCGGCTTTGGCTCGTCTTGGAAGACCCAGATTGTAGATTGTTGTTTTGAATCAGGATCGTAGGCATAGACCCAAGATTCGTCACCACTGATGATGTTGTAGACGTGATTTGACTCTCCTTGGTTGAACCTTTGCAGAGTTTTCTTACACCATCTGACGCGGGCCGCCTTGTGATCGTCGGAAAGCGGATGCGGTATCCAACGGCAAACTAGCTTTCTCACACCAAGCGCTTCATACAAGATCTTCTGAATGGTTGTCCCTGAGATGCCTAATAGAGCCTCTATCTCTCGATACGTCACATGACGATCATCGAGAATTAGTTGTGTCACAGCAATGATGATATCTTCAGTGAAGGCGGATTTTGGGCGTCCTTCGCGAGATTTGTCACTTACACTAGTATGTCCACGCTGGAAATCTAATATTGAACAGTTCCAAATTCAAAATTGCCGGGAAATATGAAAACGACAGAACTTAAAAGGCATGCCTCGTAATTGTATAACTGTGGGAAGTTTCCTGACCTAATGAAAAATAGTAAAATAATACCTTTATTTAAATCAGGTTGTACAACAGACCCTTCAAATTACGTTTAGTAAAATATTTGGGAAATCAATTTTGGGCAATTGCAAAGATTTTTAATAAACATAAATTATTACATAACAAACAGTTCGGTTTTACAAGGAGTCGGGGTGTTGAGCTTTTAGGACATATTTATAATGCATGGAAAGATAAGTGCGATGCCTTGGGAATCTTTTGTGATTTGTCTTGTGTCCTTCATGAAACGTTAATCAGGAAACTCCGCCACTACGGGATCTGGAACAGCGCTCTGGATCTTCTTACTTCATACTTGAGTTTTAGGATTCAGAGCGTTGACGTTATTGGAAAAGATCTCCAGGATCTAAAGTAACAATGGGAATCCCGAAGGGCTCAATTCTTGGTCCTTTCTTTTTTCTTATTTATATTAATGACTTACCTCATAAAGGATAACCATGATGTAGTGTTGTTTGCGGATGATACTTCACTTTTGTTTAAACTTAAACGTCAGCAGCTGATTACTGACGATGAAAATAGCGCGATCTCAAAAGTAGTTCACTGCGTCAATGTTATCAATTTACTTCTTAATAAAAAATAAAAAAATGTATTAAGTTTACCCTACCTCACGTTAGGCAGTTGAAAACTGATGTGTTGATAAAGGGCGAAAGATTGAATCCTGAAAAAAGCACAGTATTCTTTGGCTTAACTTTGGATGCTAAACTTCAGTGGGGCCCACATATAAATAAATTGTCAAAAAAGCAAAGCTCCGCAGCATATACTGCCAGAAAATTTCATAATTTAACTGACATAGAGACAGCCCGTTAAGTGTTCTTTAGCTATTTTCATAGTGTAATGTCGTACGGTATTCTGTTGTGGGGGAATGCCGCCGACATCCAGACTATCTTTGTTTTGCAGAAAAGAGCTGTTCGATCGATTTATAAATTAAGCCCGAGACACTCTCTCAGAGATAAATTTAAGGAGATTAATGTAATGACTGTGCCTTCTCAGTATATTTATGAAAATCTTTTATATGCCCATAAAAATATAAAATTGTTTAAAAAATACAGTGATATCCATAACATAAATACTAGAAACAAACACAAATTTGTAGTACCTGCAACAAGGCTCAAGAAAATAGGTGGCTCATTTAGATGTCAGTATACGCTTTTATAATAAGCTTCCGAGCCTCGTACAAGATCCTTAATAAAATCAAATCATTAATTGGACGTCAGTTGTGCCTGAAAGCGTTTTATACCGTTAAAGATTACGTTGAGGTCGAAAAGGCTTGGGATTGAGCTGCTCCAAATACTTTTTATTGCATCTTGAATTTTCTTTTTTTGGTTTTCTTGCAATGACATGAATATTTACTTTGAAAGTATTATATTATTTTATTTTAATTATTGTAAATGAAGACTATTTGGATCATTCTGTTTTTATTTTTTTTCAGTTAGTTTTTAATCATGTTCTGGCAGTTTGAGTTATTTATGCGGCCTACCTGAATGTCCTTTCTTAGTTTTTGTTCGTCGACTCGTTGAGCTCCTTAAATTCTGTGTTGAGCAGCACAGTTATTGACAAATGCGTGCACTGACTGGACAGGTCCACTCAATCTGTCTGGTTCTTTCCTCAAAAGACCATTTCAGACATCAATCCACATGGTCTTCACATGATCTAACCAAAATTTTGTCTGGGCTTTAAAAGAGACTGTGACTTCTAAATTTGTTTCAGCCTTTATTCTCAGAGTAGTCAGATAGGAAACACCGACCTCATCTAGTTTTAAAATGATCAACATATACAAATGTTTGTATAGCTTAAATAAATAAATTCATTTATCATAATCATTTATCAATGATTTCATTGTATGTGACAGCTAAGGAGTGGAATTCCTTGCCGGAGTCTGTGTCTCCTATTAGCTTCAACCTTGAGATCTTTAAGCCAAGAGTGAATAGGTTACTTCTAGGCAAGCGTGACTCACCGGCGACTACATCATCGCTTACCATCAGATGAGATAGTGGTCAAGCGCGAATCTATCAATAAAAATTACATAAGCTTGTTATTAATGAAGATGTAAAAAAATGTAAAATGTTTGCTTGGCTCTTACATGTGTTTTTATTCCGTCCGAATTTTTAAATCATATATTTTGATATTGTAATTAAAATCTTAATAACGATATAGTATTTTGACATAATTTTGAATTCTATATCATTGTATTTTATTTTTGACGTTATGATTTATATTTTGACATGATGATAATTTTTTTGACATTTTGATATTTTTTTTGACATTATGATTATTTTTTTGACATTATGATTATTTTTTTGACATTAAGATTTATTTTTTGATATTATGATTTATATTTCGAAATTATACAAAATTTCATAAATTTATATAATATTCTTATAATGTAGTTTTGAATTGCATGTATCTTATTATTTAATATTTCTACACCAGCAATGGTAGTATGTGTGAAACAATGTAAAATGTAAGATCTCAATGTACCATAAACTGAGAAATAAATATTTACTTACTTACTTTACTTACTACTATTTATTGACTTTATTAGAGGGTTTTCCGTTGTCATGACGACTGAGTCGATTAGATCAGAGGAAGTTGCCTTCAAAACAACTTAGAATTATGATTTAAAAACAAATGTATGTGCTCAGACATTAGTTTGCTTTAGTTGGTAAATTGCAAGATAGTGATAAGTAGATAACTACTTTTAACTGACTTCGAAAAAGATGAGGATCTATGTTCGACTATTTGTTTGATTTTTTTGTGTGTGTTCACCGATATCTCCGTCAATTGTTGACCGATTTTGAAAAGTATTTTTGTTTGCAAGAGTATATTGTGCCCGAATTGGTCCTATATAAATGTGGTGAAAATCTGATGTTGAACTTTGGATATATATACAGAACTCTTCAATAAATAACGACCAATAAACATCTCGGGTTTGCTGCAATCGTATATCTGCTTATGGTTTACATTATTTCATTGCATAAAATCACGCCGGTACGCTCGAAAAGGATAAGCAGATGTATACATTTCACCCTGATACACTCTCATTCCACCGGTTATGTCCATGTTTCATTTTGTTCGGGTAATCTATTCTGGCATCACCTTGGGCATTATAAGTACCTTTGTAAAGAACTTGCCATCATACACTACAACTAAAAAGGAAAAGATAAAAAAAATATAAAAAATATATACAACTATATATAATATATACAACCGACTGCCAAAAAACAATATAAAGTGAAAAATAACTTCAATTTCGGCATTCGGTGTTCTTGCTTTCACCTACTTCCAATAATGAAGTTATTTTTTCACTTTGTATTGGTTTTGGAAGTCGGTTGTTTGTTTTTAATAAAAACTTTTTTTCTTAATTCTTTATTGTACACCAAAAACAACATTACATACAGTGTGATAATAACGTACATGTACAAAGGCGAGCTTAGCTCAATATTGAGTTCTCTTACAGCAAACCCTAGGGTGACAGAGAAAGATGACATTATAGAGGGCAGGATCCAGTGTACAATTTTAAAATAACTTAAGACGAATTAAATTAAATATACTTACATAAATACATATTTTTATAATTTAATTCGTCTTAAGTTATTTTAAAATTGTACACTGGATGTGTACAATTTTAAAATAACTTAAGACGAATTAAATTAAATATACTTACATAAATACATATTTTTATATACATATAGTATTATGTCATTGCGCAAGGAAATGCTCTTTGTTCTTCCTCTTAAAACCTCCAAAGAAGGGCTGTCGCGTAGACAGTGCGGGAGAGAGTTCCAAAGACGCACTGCAGTAGCAGAGAAAGAGCCACTATAGCGGCTGGAAGTGTGTCGTGGAGGGCGAAGGAGAAGAGAAGTGGTATTAAGATAGGGTTTACACCTCGGGACAAGGTACACAAAGCGTTCACGAAGGTATTGAGGAGAATTAGGATTATGCAAGATAGTATAGAGAAGGGATAGGATATGGGTATCTCGACGACGCCGAATCGGCAGCCACTTCAATCTGTTCCGAAATTCCGATACATGGTCGTATTTGCGGAGGCCAAAGAAACGGATGCACAAGTTCTGCAGTCGCTCGAGTTTATTAAGGGGTACCTCCATTGCATCTAAAAAACAGACATCTGCATAATCTATGAGCGGTAGAAGAAGGGATTGCGCAAGAGTAACCTTAGTATGAAATGGTAAGAATTTTTGGAGACGTTTAAGGGACTGAAAAGAGTAAAAGACCCTCTTACTCTAATTTTTTGTCATAATTTGTTATACCTTAACATTTGAGGAAGTTATTATCAATAAAAAAATGGACTGTTATTACCCTACTACTACCTATTAATACTTCCATAAAAATTAAATTGTGATAGTTTGTATCACTGATTAGGTGAAAATTGTCAAATACCCAGTTGTACCTCATACGTATTTTATTATACCAGTAGGTATCTACGTTCTAATAAGGGATTAAGATAATTTTAGTTTTAAAATGAATTAACTTTCGATATATTAGAATTTTATTCAATTACGACTTACAGTAAATACATAGTAGTAGACAACAAAGTGATCCTATAAGGGTTCCGTTTTTTCTTTTCGAGGTACGGAACCCTAAAATATGAGACAACAAATACAAAAATTCCCTCAAAATAAAAAAAATATGTATCGTATCGGTCGAATAAAGCGATGCAACTTTCAACAGCCCGACTACCAGCAGTCGTGCTTGCAACCTTTACCTTTTAAATTGGATGGATTCGGCATTTCCTTTCCCATTAATAATTTCTCAATTTGTATACTAAGATAGGATTTTAAGTGCCTGGGCGCCTCGTTGGCAATATGCCTGCCAGAATTTGCTAGAACCTATCACCTAGAACTAAAACATACTTACCTGACTAAATCGAAATACTGGTGATGAAACCGACTACCGCGTTACCAAGGTAATACAGACCTGAGTATTTCATATTAATTTCAACTAGCTAGCTCCAGTGGTAGACAGATTAGATCAGTTTACGCAGTTGTCGATGGTAAGCCTGAATTCGTCTCACACTTTCTTTCCTTTCCACGGTGCGTCGTTCATTCAATAGAACAGAAATTCTACTAGACTGTTCAGTAGACTGCTGCTTGGTAAATTTTCGAGCTATCAAAGGCACTGGATACTTTCGAAAAAGAGTCCTAGTAGAGTAAGAATTTATGTACTTATCAGACTAAATAATATAATACTCACTGCATTACTTTATACAGGTATATTAAAAATCATATTGCCATAAACATAAAAAGTGAAGAGATAGATATTAGAAATTATTATTATTTGGAAATATATTAGATAGGTATAAAAACATAAAAATGAGTTAATTATACCTGAAAAAGAGTTGCCAACCTACAACGTAGAGTTTGGAAGGCTGACCTATACTCCGCCAGTCTATGGATTTCGTTGACAATCTGTGTAAAATAGACGGTCTTATAATGTAACGATAATTGACTGCTTAGCTCCTCGTAGATAAAGCATGATAATAATAATTTATGAGCTCACCCTATATATATTTGTAATTTTGTGTCATTTTTGGCTTCCTGTATCAATGCAAAACCAAGGTCATGGTGAACGCCCATGTAGCACCCACTCCTATCAAGATCGGAGACTCTACACTCGAAGTTGTAGACGATTATGTCTACCTGGGACAAACGATCCAGTTGGGTAGGTCCAACTTCGAGAAAGAGGTCAACCGTCGAATCCGACTCGGCTGGGCGGCGCGCCGCCCGTTCGGGAAGTTGCGTGGTATCTTCTCGTCCAATTTACCGCAGTGTCTCAAGACAAAAGTCTTTGACCAGTGTGTGTTGCCAGTGATCACCTATGGGACCGAGACATGTTCGCTCACAATGGGCCTTATCAGAAAGCTTAAAGTCACCCCAAGGGCAATGGAGAGGGCTATGCTCGGGATTTCCTTGCGTGATCACGTCAGAAATGATGATATCCGCAGGAGAACTAAAGTTGCCGACATAGCCCAGAGAATTGCTAAACTTAAGTGGCAGTGGGCAGGGCACATTGCTCGCAGTACGGATGGCCGATGGGGCCGAAAATAATTGAATGGAATCTGGAATGGCGACCGCGAACCGGAAGACGATACGTTGGAAAGCCTCCCACTAGGTGGACCGATGATCTGGTTAAGGTTGCGGGAAGGCGCTGGATGCGAGACGCACGGGATCGGTCAATGTGGCGACGCCTGGGGGAGGCCTATGTCCAGCAGTGGACGTCTTTCGGCTGAAATGATGATGAATGCCGCGCAATTTGAACTATATTGTAGTTAACGTTAGACAATTTTTAATTTTCATGGATAACTCACGCTTGACCAAAAAGGAGAATGATCAAAATTGGTACCAAAAAGTCTCATGCATCAAGACCAAAATTTTATAGCAATTAGATTTATAATTTTTGAGATTAAAAGAAAGGACTTTACTCTTTTGTCTTTACTCCCTTTAAATAAAGTTCCGTTTCAAATATTCAAATGGCAATAATATGATTAACATAACCTTGATTTTTGAAAGTGTCACTGATCTGTAAAAATTATACTCTGCCTATTCTAAATTTTTTAACAAAAATTAGAATATAATAGAATCTTTATTTAAAAGATTACAATTATTTTATCTACGGTTAATTGGCCGTTCACAGCCGGTCATAAAGATGTAGGATGCAATAGAATCGTTTTCTGATGAATCGACTAAAAGGTAATAGTTTCTTCTGTGTAATAAATAACTATAACGTCCTTGTATAACGGGTCTATATAAAATTCATCGTTGGTTGGGTCGATCAATAGATCTTATTTTTAGGTTATTTTCGATTTTATAAAATAACTCTGAACCCCGGGTTTTGTTTTAAAAACAAGCTTTTGTAAAGCTAATATGATCAGTATAGCCTATAAAAACCAAGTTTTATTTTGATGTTGCATGGTACGGGATTCCATACATTCATAAGCATTCTCCTTTGCCTATGGAAACATTATTCTCACAACAAAGCATCTATGATTCCTCAGGCAGTTTTCTGGTATCTCCTATGAATTCCAATTACCCCGTACTGAAACAGTTAAGAAAAACACTCTTTTATAGATAACTCGACTTCTAGGCGGCGTGTCAAGATAAAACATGTACCATATTTTAAGTTAGACCAGCAATAATGCAACTGTCAAAACCCCATCCAATTTTATGTAGTCATTTTTGCATTAACCGTGTACAGACATCTTCCGTGTCATGGTATAATAATATACTCAGTATACTTCGCCTGGTATTCTCTTTTCAGGATGGCCGAAGACTACGTCACGATAATTGTTACCATTGATGGTCATTTTCAGAAAATTTAGGTACTTTCTCATGTAGTTAATTAAAATAAAATAAATTACTAACTAGTTAAGCACTATTTAGTAACTCATGTGATTCATCTATTTAGTGTTAAATTAATTTATATATTTAATTATTAGTTCATAATTGCTTTGATAAGTTAAAAAATGCATTTTGCTTGGGTAATTTAATCACACATAACGGCAACACATCGAATTGACAAGTGTCATACTGACAACTTGCCATTTCATCGCTATTATCGTGTCGCTCACACCTATAGAGTTGTTTTGCTCGGTGAGCAAAATACTGCGGTGAACCCGAGAACTGTGAAGATACACAAGACAAATTGTTAATTGTTCCGTACTAAACTGTAAAAACAGAAGTATAAAAGACGATGGGAAAACTGAGTAATAACTACTTCTTTTTTTTCTGGCAGAATACTATAATAGCCTTTTCATCAATAAATACTATAGGTAAAATATATTAACATATATACGATTGAATATTCTAAAAACATACCTATAAACAAATACAAAGAGGAAAGGGAAAAGGGCTCATTATGCATCAAAAAATTCGTCCATTTTACTAACATTTCACTGACGTAATCATTGTTAATAACACTACATACATAATTGTGAAAATATCGTTAGATTTAGATAAGCTTTAAGGATTATAATATAATAGAGCCGATGTTTCAAATAGCGCAAACAGTAGCAGTGGGTACAATCTGGTAGATAACGCTTCTATGATTGATGTAAACTTTGATTTGATAACTGTGATTTGATTTAAATCAAAACATTTTCTCTCTGTAAGTAGTTTATTAAATTATTTTATGTGGTGATACCGGTAGTTTGCTTAAAACATAGGAATACAAACCTACCTATTGAAAATTATATTATCAAATAATACCTTGTTAACTAATTTTCTTTCTTTCACTTGTATATATTTGAATATTACATTAATTAATATAATAATTAATATCTTTTTTGTTTTAATTTATATTGTTTGAAGGTTGAGGCTGATTTCTGATGGGTTGCAGGTTCGATTCCAGTAAGATTGATTTGGCAATACTAGTCTGGCGTATTTTTACTTGAATTCAATATCACTTCTAAATAAATGCATCATAGTGCAATTAGGGCGATATTTTTAGTTTTCATAAATTTTGGATTAACGAGAAATGTTTAATTAGCTTTCACGTTGTATGTTTTCTTTTACAAACAAATGCGCAGAAGGGAAGTAATTAACCTACCATTAAACATTATTTAAATATAATGATTAGTCAGTGAGCACGTTATAAGTCGATAAGATCCTATTCGATAACTCTTTTAGGTCCGAAGATACATTGATAAAACTATATTCTCAGTAATCGAATAAATCTTGAACGAAAAGACGATTTACTTATAATTTTGTTGTTTATTATCGCGATTATCGGTATTATAATGAAACAGTTTTTATCGATATCGTTTATCAGGTTTATGGTCGGAAGACTTCGATTTCACAAGAACATGTCTTAGATTAAGGTTTCCTGACCTTTGCAATGACTTTTGACTTTTTGAAGACTTACAATTAAAAACAAAATAACGCTGTTTTAAGTGGCACCTTCTAGGCAGAAGGGCAGAAGATACTTAGACTGAAAAGTTTCAAAAGCAACATCAGTTTACAAAAAAAAAACAGCCAGATGCGTGTCGGACTTCGCACATTTAGGGTTCCTGTTAGGGAAGGTTTACAGAGCGAAAACACATGGAATATCGTTAAGCATATTGTAATAGGAAGGTATACGATCAAGATATGTAAAAACAGGACAACCGTACAAAAGACAGTACAAAACTATATTCTATGGCTAGTTCAAACTAGACAGTTCTCTATCTAGCCAGTACCTAGTGTTAGTACATGAAGGTGATATATCTTCAACAGTTCCATACCAAACTGCAAAATCAAGTTAATATTAATTAGAAAAATTTGGAAATTTCAAAGAAAAAATCTGATTTATCAATATATTGTGTAATTGTTAGTATAATATTCGAAATAATAAACATAATCACCAAATTTGAAGTTCATAGGTCAATGGGAAGTTAGAAAAATCTTCGGAACAAAATTTTATGAAAATGCAGATTCTGGTGGCTTCTCATTTCTTTGTATTCCAATATTTTTTTAAATCAAAACTTCAGGATTTATACACTCTAAACAACGATACCCCAGTTGATGCGGAAGATCAATATTTTTGTCCCGTCCTCCTTTTGCTGTTTGGCAGTACGATAAAAAAAAACAATTACTATATCGTTAGGCCAACAATATGCTTGTACTGTGAAAATTTTAAGACTGTAGCTCCAACCGTTTAGCTGCAAAACTTGTGTGATAGACGAAGGACAGACGGATAGACAGACGGGTACATTAATGACAGCAATAGTGCTCCGTTTGCAGCCTTCGGGTACGGAAAAGAAATAGCAACATAACGTTGTCGTCATTCATGATTTACTCGTCCAATTTCTTTTCTAAGAAACCTTTTCCACATTTCCACAGCCTTCCAGACCTAATAATGATTATGTAAAAATATCAGCTAGCCAGCTCACCGAGGCAAAGAGCCCGAGACGAAAACAACGCAAGTAAGCAATACAAATAAATAGGTTCATGAATAATGCGGTCTCTAAGGTGAGGTGTTTGCCTTGCTGACGACACTCGTTCCATTTGGGCACACTCTCCCCAGACTTAAACTCTCATTGTGGTAATAGCACATAGTTTATATAGTGAGTCCGACCGAACGGCGTAATGTCTTATAATATTTCATAGGAATTGCCGTCGGTAAGGTACGCGCTCCCTTTTTTGTGATTTCAACGATTTGCAGGTAAGCTAATTTAGTAAAGCGGTCGTTTGGAACATGATCGCGTACAAATATTAGTCTCTAAACTTTGATAAAATACCTATTTATAAGTACTTATTTTACATGTTCATGAAAACTGTGGATGTAATAATAATACGGATAGTCCGAACAACCACACTGGTAACCAAAAACTATAAGCAATATCATTTTGGCTTTAACTGATAAGTACAATTTATGCAAATTTGAGTAGGTATCACAAATAGGCGTCATTTTATAATAACTTCCAAATTTCGCGTCAAGGCTACTAGTAGATACTAACCACATGGCATCATACTTGAAGGTATACAAAGTGACATTGATTGCAGTGAGCCGTCGCTGCCGTACATTCTGTGTTCAATACATGATTGGTCCGATTAATACCGCCAGGACCACAATATCATGGCCACTTGTCATTGTAGCCGGTCAAATTGAGGTGGTCACCAAATTATAGTGCTCTCTGAGCGTTCAAGGACTATCATAAATATATTTAGAGAGAATATATATTCTCTCTAGTATTGACTTTGCATGAAAAATAAAATTCAATAAGGAATTCAATGTGGATTTAAACAATCCTATTTGGTTAATTAGGCTGATAAAATGAAAGAAATCTACGTTGCACATTGAGCATACCTACTTAATTTATAATATCTAAGCTAGATAAGCTCAGCCATAATGTTTTACAGCTGGTTATAAAAGTGACTTTGTTATCTTAATACGACACTTCCGCTGTATATTATGGAGAAGAAAGAAACCAATAATATGTATATTTTGTGTAATTAAAACGTTGTTTGAAAGTGACCTCACAAAATAATTATATTCTTTTGTTTTCCAATCTATAATATAACAAACAAATATGAATTATGGAGTGCCATACACGTGTCTCACGTGTTTCCACATCAAAATCTAGAAGATAAATAGCATGCATAGATGATGCAATAATCTCTTGAAACTATGGATTTACCGTACCAGCCTCTGGTGGCCTATTGAAAGATGCAATTTTTCTTTGTCTGATTTACACGGTGCCAAAACCACCACAAGGTCGTAGGTATATTTCGTTTAAAACAATTTCACCCGGAACAACTTGATCAGGGGAGTCAATCCTATCAGCATAAACGTTGAAAATCGTAGGAAGTTTACGATGGGATACAGCTAATGTCGTAACGTCAATACAATAAATCCGTTTTAACACAGGTGAGCCTCTTGCCATATTAAAATGTAAATCACACGGCCGATTTAATTTCAGGCTTGGAGAAGCTTAATAGGGGCGTGTATGTTAATAGAGGTAGCGGAGGTGACATATTGTTATTGGTGGAGCTTTTATGGGTTATGATTAGCAAGTCGGTGATAACTTCACTTTTTTTCTGTGATAATTTCAGTGCAAAGCTATCATCGATTGTTGCAGACGGCTGGCGTGCAGTCGATAATTGCAATGCAGTTTAATTGTAGGTAGGTATATATTTGACGTCGGTTGATGGATTAGCACGTAAAATCGCAAAATCTCTAGATAGTGAAATCATGATTGTGATCTGCTGATCATGATCAACATTCACTCACGGTACGCATAAACTTAATTAGTCTATGAAAATAAAAGAACAAAACTGGGAACGTAGGTGGGAAATTAGTGTTAGTAGTTAAAAAATCTTCATGTGAATATAATGGTGAGTCAGGTAAGCTCTCTTACCTGCCATCAATTCAACAATTGAGTTTTCGTTGTGAACCGAGCATCTTATTGTCTACGTATAAATATTTATTATGTTAATAATATATTCACAAACTATAACTGCTATCGCTGCCACTTATCTCTTGAGCCGCCTCCTACACTAGTTGGCTCATCTTGCCCGGCCTGGGGCGCCGTGAATGCCTCGTCCAAACAAATTGCGTTAACTGCTGACCCAATGAAATATCCTCGTGTAGGTCCGTGTTTATCTTCTATCTTAACTTTGTCGACGTACGTGCCGCGCTAGTAAGTTAGCACAGATTACTTACAAGTTGCTACGTTAGTTCTACTTGAGATGTTCTGCTTCTATCATTTTGCCTGGATTTAGTGTAATTTAGTTGTGTGAAAAGAAAATGGCTGTTTAGTGTTTTAGTTTTTTAGACAGTTTAAGACATTGATTTCGTATCGAACATCAAGATTTCAGATCAAGACCACTATTCAATTTAATGGAGTTTTGTTTATTTTGGTTTATTTTTACCCGACTGCCGAAGGAGTGTTATGTGTTTATCAGTCTAATGCATGTATGTTTGTTCCTATGTGGCGTTCTAGTGACTAAGCGCGAAACGCGTTGGCTGATTTTGATGATTCTTACGTCAGTCGATTCGTCTTAACCTTGTGTGTGCCACTGGCACATCAAAACTGGAAAATAGAAAAAATCGCAGATTTTGGTAGTCAGAGACTACACAGCATGATTTTCATCTGGTTTTAGTCAGCCAGCTCGCAAATATGAATCCTCCGACTGCACTCTGCTATATTACAAGCAGGTCATCGGATTAGGTACAAAACATACTTATTATTGTTTATCATTTTGTTTTCTAAATGCTTACAGAATTGGAACACTTAGTTAAATAATAAAGATACGAATTATAATAAAAACAAAACGATCAAAATATTGATACTCCAATAATTCTAAACGAAGATCGAGGACAGAAGGTCTTTGGCCCGACAATTTTATAACATGACAATATTCCGATAGTAAAAATATCAGAATGAAATAACTATTCCAACTGATTTATCAAAACATCAAAAAACATTTGAAATAACAAGTCACCGAAGCTATAAAAAAATATTATCATTTGATAATAGATAAAATTTCATGAACTGAATCTTCAGCGAAATGGGGCGAAAGTCTGAGACATCGTTATTATCAGTAAGTGTGGTTCATAGTCTAATTCATATGTACTTATAATCTTGTCAGCCATATACTAAGTGCTAAGGTAGTAGGTAACTGATTGAAATCTAACTAGTTCGTGAGTTTTATTCGATACTAAAATAAAATATCAAATCTTTCGAAATCTAGAGCAAGGTCTAGAATTGCAAAGTGTTCTAGGTGAAATATTAATCGAGAATCTGTGTTTAAAAGACAATAGAAAGATGCCGTCGAAGCGATGGGCAGAATGGAGATTTTCTGACCTTATTCCTTATTTACTGTACCATATAAAATTAAACTCAAATATAAACCCGATTATGATAAGTTATTCCAATATTGTAAAGTTTTAAATGTATTTGATGAAGTAAAATTAGCTGTTGCCTCTGATTACTGTGAACACAATATAAGTAAGTTAGAGAAAATAAGTAGTCCTAATTTTGTTCGTAACCTGTCGTACTTGCCTCTGTATAAACTGCCGAAGTAAATAATGAATACGGTAAAAGGATCTGGACGTATGCTCTTCCAAGCATTCTGAATAAGTTACCTCTTAGGTAACTTATTCAGAATGCTTAAATAGCCAAAAAAATGGAAAACAAAAAACTTCGACAAATAAAAAACATTCTAAAAATCTACTTTACCTGTGAAAAGTTTACAATGGGGGAGGGGCCTGCGTGTGGGTCCACTACCAGATAAACTGTGAGCGAGTAACTAAACCTAAATCTAAAACCTAAATGATAGCGCACATAATCTTGCCTCAAAAAGATTGAGCGTTATTTCCAATGTAAAAATTGTATGCTTGTGGAAATAAATAGTTTCTTTTTTTTTCTGATGAAGAAGCGCTCCATGGAAGTTATTTACTTACAAAAAAACGTATCAAAGGGCCTGTCAGTATTTCAACCACAGACATAACTCTAACTAGATAACGCGATTCTATGTACTTTGCGTGTCAAAAAACGGAGTGAATTTACGATCAATGATCGTAATCTGAGCTTTTCATTTAGCATTATTGGCACCGGAAATCTACCGAAATCCAGAAAAATGTCTTTTTATGCAATATTGAGCTGTAAAGAATGTATAGAAAAAGCTGGCCGAGGCATTCGAAATGTTTTCTTTCATTGGTAAGTAAATTTGTTTTTAAATTTTTTGTGAAAAAGTGGCACGCTTGGTTTTCATACAGATGGAGGGACTTGCGTTACCTAGTTAGATTTATGTCTGTGACTTCAATAGTTTCAGTAAATGCTGTTTTGAGGAGTTGGTTTAAATATTCTGAAATAAATTAATCCATCATATAATACCTAATTCAGAGATTGTTATGTTCTTTTCTCAAAACAGAATTTCAAGAATTTTAAAAATAATTAACTGTGTCTGATTCAAAACTCCCTTTTCAAAATAATGCCATTAAGAATAATTTAAAATAAATAAAATCTTCAAAGAATCTCAAAGTAAAGTCTGAGTGACACTCCAACTGATACCATTCTTCCACGTTATCTAAGAAGCAGTCCAAAAATTACACCTTAATAATTCATACTGCCGTCTGTTGTTGTCAATCTTTGTTTCGTATCTCCGTAACGGCAAGAGACAGCTGTCATTTGCAGCCGCCCTTATCTCGCTTTGTTTGCGTGTTTTCTGTAACGTTAGGGAGGTTACACACACGCGTTCATTATTGTAGTGGTTTTGGAACATTAAGAAATAAATTGCTTCGTGTGATTTCTTTCACCTTATGACTTACATGAAAGAGCAAAAATATTTAATTTATGAGAGCAATTAAAGTGACGATTCTCTTTATAAATACAAAAAAATATTTAATACAATGAAATTATATAGAACAAGATAAAACAAAAATATTTTCAGGTGCAAGATGCGATTTCGTACAAACAGCGAATACCCTGCGAATAGTTGAGTGATATAAAACATTTACATCTAACGACAGCGTACTTGTTCGTAACAATAAGCACCTATTTAATTACTACTTTCCCTTTTACTGGTGCAGGCAATATTCATGCCACCAACTTTTTTATTTTTTTTCTCATACGGCAATACTACTACTTTTAAAGTACCAATTCTGTGTGAAAAGGAACGAATTACAGATTAAAACTAAACTATGACATTACCACATTTGACATTTGACATTTATTTGTCAGTTATTGTTTTAACTGTTTTCGTAAGTTAGCGATCTGCACATAAATCCAAGAAAATCTTCAAATTGCAACATAACCACGGTAAGATTTTATATTTATTGTAAAGTAAATGGTATTCTAATTACGTTTTACTGTATATATTCAAATAATAATTACTAATTGTTCTTAAAAATGGCTTCGAACATGGTGGCCACATATTTGCCACTACCAGTTACCATTACTATTGCATTTGTGTAGCTTTTTTTAGATTTGTATAGAATTGTACAACTAACTTTTACTTTTTACATTTTATTAGACGATGAGTAAGCGAAGACAAGTACTGGTAGACCAGCAAATAGAAGAAAAGCTTGAAAGTCTATTCGGTATGCCAGATGGCTCTATATCTGAAGATGATGAAGAAGTGACAGATACCGAGTGTGTAGAAAAATCAGACTTGCTTTCTGTATTATTAGGTGAAGATGTTCTTATTAGCTCAGCAGCGGAGCGTCCCGGCGAGAGTCCCGGCCTAGCAAATTCACTTCAACCTTCTACGTCTAGAACAGAAGTTCATAATTCTCCATTGAAAACTGCAAGATTTCAGTCACCTGTACCTGAAGACGGAGAAATCCCAAACATTTCAGACTTTTCTTCTTCATCAGATGATGAATCAGATGCTGATGAGGTCCAATGGAAAAAGCAATCTTGGCCACAAAGTCCCAACTTGGAAAACTTCGATTGTCCACCTTTACGCTGTACCAAAAATCTACCAAACAGAACAAGGCCAGTTACATATTTCGAGCTGTTTTTTGATAACGAAGTAATGGATAATGTTATAGTACAGACAAACAGATATGCAGAACAACAAAATGCAAGAAACTGGACATCTATAACTGTACCCGAATTGAAGGCATTTCTTGGAATCATAATACAGATGGGTATTCATGTACTTCCTACAATCGAGGACTATTGGTCAAGTGATCCATTATTACATGTAGTAGAAATAGCTGAAACGATGACATTGCAAAGGTTCCAAAAGATATTGAAATTCTTGCATATCAATGATAATATGGCAATGCCAAACCGTAATGACAATAACTATGATAAATTATATAAATTGCGTCCCCTTATTGATCGTTTGAATAATCTTTGTCAAAACAATGCAATTACAACTAATTCTCAGTCCATAGATGAATGTATGATAAAATTTAAGGGTCGCTCTACCTTGAAACAATACATGCCAATGAAACCCGTGAAACGAGGATATAAAGTATGGTGCAGAGCTGACAGTTGTACAGGGTATCTATATCAATTCCAAGTATACACAGGCAAGACTGATACCGCAGAGACAGGATTGGGAAGTAATGTTGTAAAATCACTATGCGAGCCCTTATTGAGAAATAATTATTCTGGTCATGAGGCTTTTGATAACATCTTTTCAAGTTTTGAACTAATGCAAGAATTATATGCACAAGGTATCTACAGTACGGCAACGATTAGAAGTGATCGCGCCGATTTACCTCTTTTGGTAAAGAAACCAAAAAAAACTGGAAACAGAGAAGAAGATCAGAGAATAGCTGAAGCTTCTAATAGAGCGAGTACAAAGCTCAAAAAAATGAAGAAAGGAAAATGGAAGTGGAGAGTCAAGAAGAACGTAGGATTTGCTGTTTGGAAAGATACCAAACAAGTGAATGTTGCAAGCACAGCATTTCATCCTAAAGAAAAGAGAACTTGTAATAGAACTCAAAAAGATGGGTCAAAAAAGTCTATCAAATGCCCATTACTAATACCCGAATACACGAAACGTATGGGTGGTGTCGATCGTTTTAACCAAAAAAGAACATCATATGCCGTGGGTAGAAGAAGTCGCAAATGGTGGCCCCGAATATTTTATTTTTTGATAGATGTTGCAATAACCAATGCCTATATATTACATAAAACGAACACCAGAGTGCACAATGTTATGAGTCAAAAAGAATTTAGAATTACTCTTTCAAGGGAGCTGGTGGATAATAAAACCTTTAGAAAAAGATCATTCCAATCAACGCCAAAATATTTAGGTAAAAAAATGAAACGAGTGGAAGAGAGTGATGAAAGACAGAAAAGAATTTTTGGGGTACCAGAAGAAATTAGATTTGAAAGATTAGGAGAACACTGGCCTATAGAAATAGAGACATATAAGAGGTGTCGCTACTGCAGCACTAAAGTAAATAATAAGAGATCTAAAATAGAATGTGAACGATGTAAAGTGGCACTATGTATGCATCCCTGTTTTAAAATATTTCACCAACTGCCAGAAAATCAATGAAGGTGACCAGACTCCAAACTGGTGCTGGCAACCATATTGCCACCATGTTTTTTTCTTATCCAAAACATATCTAATTTTTTTTCTTGAACATTTACTATTAAACTACCCACAATGATTCCATAAAACGCGATTTTATTTCTTTGACATAAAAAAATGCATCTACCACTAAAAGGGATCAGGAAACGGGGCTACTTGTACCTTCATAAACAGTCTTGTTTCCATAATAGCTATAATACAGTAGATAGTAGGCATAGGCAGATTCACAATTATTTATCCTGTAACCGAAACAGAACAGTATCACAAATACATCTTAATGTAGAACCTCTGTAAAATTACAATATTACCACAACTTCTTTCTCTTTCAGATCTAAATCGCGGACAAGACCGCTAATAGACTTACATTTTATTTCCATTTATTTTTTCAAGGGTTCGTCCGCTCGAGTAGAGATATTCTTGATAAAGTTTCTTCAGTTTCTTTAAGTGACGTCGCATTGAAATTCTGCACGGAGCTTATATTCATTGAACTGACTCCGCAATCTTGTTTCTTAAACATGAGTTTCAAAGAGGTTGCCCCGGACGTTGCGTGGGATACAATGCTTGTTGTTCTATTTCTGTTTAGTTTGTTCGACTTAGAACTAACTTGAGATTTTGTGCTGTTTTCAAAATACTGTACTTACCTGAAAAATATTGGTAAAGCGATTTTTTGTAGTTCAGAAATGGTGTATAATTTATATACAATGACTGGAATAAAAACGATATGTACTCATCATCATCATTTCAGCCGAAAGACGTCCACTGCTCGACATAGGCCTCCCACAGGCCAACTTCCTAACTTACTCAACTTGCCAAAAATCATCCTATAGTCCTTAAAACTTTTTAACAAAAAATCAAACCGACTCCAAAACAAAACACTACAAAGCGAAAAAAATTCCGAAGTCGGTGTCTTTTGTACCCATTGTTTTCTGTTACTCGACACCGACTTTGGAAAAGAAACTTATTTTTCGCTATGTAGTTTTTTGTTTTGGAAGCCGGTTTGATTATTTGTTGAAAAGTTTTTTAACCAAACACGACTAGGATACATTGTTTTATTTCGAAGTTTCAGTGGCCATTGTGGTCTTCTTTATCAGTTCTACTTCACCAAATGATACTTTCTGAGTGCAAATGATTGCATTATTGATGAAAATACCACAATCGCTATATGAATGCCTATAATATTTGAGGAGTTCCCTCGATTTCTCTAGGATCCCATCATCAAATCCTGGTTTCCTTATTACGGTATCACTCTTAGGATATCTCTTTTCCGACAAAAAAAAACAATAAAAATCGGTTCATAAAAAAAAACGGTCGAATTGAGAAACCTCCTTCTTTTTAGGCAGTCGTTTAAAAATAACTAAACGTGTTTGGTGATATTTGAGACAGTCTATTGCAAAATAAGTAAGCGAAATTTCGTACTCTGACACTACTAAACCTACTACACTTTTCCAGCCTGAGAATTCAGAATGGACATTAAAACGCCCACTACAAACTACGGCGCAGATTGCTTAGTTTATAAGATGAACTTTACGTTAATTGCGAAGTAAGTGTCGTGTGACCCCTGTTCCCTGGAGGACACCTGTTATTACCAGTAATTACTTAATAGCTTGTTACCGACGACAAGAAGAGTGTTTTTATTTTAAGTCAACGAATGACTTTGTCTTTTGTTTTGTTAAAATTAATTGTTAATTTTGCCCTCTACGCACTGTTACTTCTAAATGCGCTGTCAACTCTGAAATCAACATTTAGCCACAATAAATCCTAATGGACGCCCGGGTTGTCTACGAGCCAGCTCTGCTGTGTCGGACTCATCAAGGTGCCTACCGACAAAAAAACCACTCCTGCCTTAAAATTTATCCATAACCGTGCTCTTATTTATTATTTTTATTACATGGTTTGCTGTGGGCAACTCCACGTGCAAGTGTGCACCTACATTGAACACATTTGATCTTAATTAAATACTTAAACCTACGAGAGATCATCATATATGTTTATGTTATGTATATATATACTAATTTACTGTCCTGTATGGTGTCGGACGTATAGAATTTCACCATCCCATGTCTTCCCGTGGGTGTCCTAAGAGGCAATTAAGCGAAAAACCAGAGATTGGGCAGCAGCATTCTTTGTGCATTAATTTGTAACAACCCTATTGCGATCGCCAACCCGCCTGCCAAGCGTGGCAAACGTTTTCTTTCTTTCTTGACGCAGCTATTATTCCAGGATTAACTTATAAATAAATATGACTAAATTCATAATTTCTGGGGGCGACGTATGTCAAAACGGCACACGTAAGATTAGTTGTAACAAACGGGAATATTCTAGGAAAAACTTTGTGGGTCTCCTCACATTATTATTTGCTTCAATATACTTACATATTTCTTTTGTTTTTGTGATCTTTTATAAGTAAGATTTAATAAAAAGATTTGGACTGGCTGATTGATCTGAAATCAAGAATAGGGGAAATACTTCACGGTGATAAAGTTTTCAAGTACACGATTCACGTGTACGGCATTTTACAATTATTGATATACTAGTAATGTAGATTAACTGATAGGGGTGATATGTCAACAAATTAAAATGCTGGCTATACTGGTGCATACGAGTAAGAGTAGTAGGTACCTAGATCTTAACTTTGTATTTATTAAATAAATTTTGAGTGTGTTTATGTAACGTCATTAGATGTAGAAGCAAAAAAAAAAATCGTGTCGCTATACCCACTATATCTACACTATGCCCACATTGCAAGATTTACTATTAGGAAGAAACAACATATATGATTGTTGCCAATAATAAAAAAAAAACAAACGTAAAGTTACGCTAACCAAAAAATTATATCAAGACTTTAGGACCGTATATTGTTTCACCCGGGAGCCAAAAAATGCGCCAACCATTTCACACTAGGGTACATCCACCAATAACAAGTATATTTTCTCAAAACACATCTTCTAAAAGCCGCTAACATTTATCAAATATTATTGGCTCAGTTCGCAAACATACTGTACGTGTTATCTTTGTAACGTCGTAACAAATTTGCGGTGTTAATGCGTTTGCCGTGTAAACTGCGCGTGGCCAACATTAGCCGTGTCAGGCTGCTATAACATTTGAACGGAGAACCTAGCGATATATCAAATGTATTGACAATCAACTTGGAGAAACTGGCCATGCGAGTTTCAAGGAAGCTCGCTCATACTTTTGTGGTTTTGCGGGCAAAGTAAAAGCTTTATTTTCCTGGAAGTTTCAAAAGAATTATAAAAAGTAATTAAACTGGTACCTATATTTTTGGCGTATCCAAGGAATGTGATTGTATTTTTTCCGATGTTTTTTACTTTTGGTTTCTATCTTGACTTCCATAAATGTAGAAAGCAGTGAAACAAAAGCTGCTTAGTAATAAAATAAAAAATACGGACATTTTCCCTATTCCGTATTGAATAAAACTAAATTACCTTAAATGAATTGGATTCTATAAACAACATAAATTGTCCCAAAGTTTACACAACATCTAGAAATTACGAAAGAAACCGACAAAAGAAAAAGAGTAAGGACGAAATCAAATGAACGATTAAGTCTTTTAAAATTCAACTCAACCCCGACGAGTCCCGAAAAACTCTCAAACGATTGTTAAGCTGTTACAAATAATCCGAATGTAACCGAAGATTATTTTAAATCGACGTTAAGAAAAGTTGGCGTACTAAAAATCGCTTTATCCCGTTTAATACGTCGGCCAGAGGATTAATGACTGTCCAAGTTCCTCTTTCCCTAGACATAAAAAAAACGTACAGACAAAACTTTGTCTCCTTAATAATTTATTGTGGGGTCCCTAAGCCTTGGCCTTTTTTACTCCCTCCTTCTAATTGTTACATGAAATGGAACGGCGCTCTTTTTATTTCTTTCCCTGTAGGTGACATTTAAGGTACTGTGGTTGAAAGATTAATGGGAGGACCTTTTGGTGTCAAGGTTTTCCGTTTTAATTGGTTGGTTTCTATGGATTAATCTTAGACAAAATAAAACTGTCCACTCGGTTGGCTAAGCTATTTTTAACTTTGGGTCCAACAGTTCAATTCAGTCTGAAAATAAGGAGTACTATTGCGCATTCATACAGTATTATTGCACCAGTTTTAATTATAAATGGCGGTTGCCTCGCTTATCCTGTTGCAATTTACATAGTTGAGTGTTTTAAAAATAACTTTTAAGGTTGGGGATATCGGGACAATACTATAATATTTGAAATGTCGAGTTATGTGTACGTATATGTTTATAATTTAGGAAAATATTCGATGGGGATTTTATCTCATGTAAGCCCTTCCTAAGCCACCACTTTATTTTTTTTGCAGCATAACATGTTTATGTAAAATATTCACTTTTGGTGAAGTAATATGAAACTACAAGTATGCTTCATGCATATTAAACACATTGTGTTAAACAACTTACGAACTCAAATCTCCATAATGTGTTCAACAGTATTTCTGACTAACATAATATATGTAATAACAAAAAGTTTGAAACATCGCTGGCATTAGAGCAACACAAAGTTAAATAAAAAGCAACACTGCGAGACGCACCCTGTATGTTGAATGTTAAGGTGAATACCTCACCTGTTTCATACGAAATACATAATAAGGATTATTTTTAGTTAATTTGACTTAATTTTAGTAGTGTATAACTATATTAAACTTTTTCAATACCTTTGAATGACGCGATGTATTTATTATTTATTTACGATAACTAAAACTATTTTAAATTTCAACTGATATTTTTTGAATCACTGCTTTTCTGATCACTCAGTTGAGGCGCTTAAATAGATAATGTTTTCGAATTGCTATTTAAAACTAGATATGTACTAAGTTAATCTGAGGTCCTCTGAGACGGGGAAAATACTTGTTTGTGCTCAGTAAAATTTTACTCAAATTATATTGCATAGATCAAACAGCAACTACCCTTTAAACAGACTATTATAAACTAGATGAAGTTTAGAGAAACAATAGCGAACGAAATTCGTTGGATCTAATATTAAACGTGGCGTGGAAAATATATACGGACTAGGTTCAGTGCATTTTATTTACGGATGTTGTGGTGTTTAGGATCGTATTTGGCATCTTTTGGACTTTTTCTACGTAATATTGTAACTTTATATTTGAAAATTTCTTATTTAAAATAAGAATTTATATCGTAACCTATTACTTTGGCGAGCTTAGTATACAGTAGGTACCTTATCTATGAAACAACTGTTAGATATAGAATGAAAATTAGAAGAATTGTAGATGCCTACCTCCACAACAACTATTTTGAAAGATGTTGAAGTGCAGCAATTGCTGATTTCGAAGAAAATCTGTACTAACCAATCTCCACCAATAAATTAATATCAAAGCAAATATTGGTCTAGTATAGTGTATTATTACTATCTATAATAATTTTAGAGTGGGGTCTGTTTTCATTCAGTCTCGTGCTTCTGTGAATAAGGTATTAGGCTGTCAAACTTTAGAAATTTCATATTTCAAGGAACTAGAACCGAACGGAGACGTCATATTTGATCATATTAGCGGTAGACAGTTTTTGTTATTCATGTTTATATTCTGGCATCCTGTTGTAAGTAACTTTTATTTGCCCTTCTTATAACTAAAGTAGTGGTATTCCAGACAGTCCGTAATAAATTGTGAAAGTTCTACTATTGCGATTGTTAATTTTCATAAGTGTGTGGAGACAGTGCAAATAGTGCAAATTCTGATTTTTTATTTAGTTATAAATGAATGGAACGCCTCATAATAAAATAAAAAGAAGTGATTTTACGCTTGGTAAAACTCTATTTACGAAAGCACAGAATAAATAATAACATATAAACGAAGCAGATACAGATTGATACACCAATATCCTTCATTCCGTCATTTGAAATCATTTTACGCTGAATTTTTATCTTGGGCCTCCTATATTACAACACAGTATGGCGGGTACAGTGTAGCGAGAAAATTGGGCAACAACATAACAAATCGCCTAATATACAGAGTAACACGCAGCCGGCTGAACAATGTATGCTGGCGTCACGGAGGAGCGACTAATGGAGAGACAATGTCCGAGAGTGAAAATTCATCGAAAGATCGAGTGAAAATTGCCACCTCGTCCTTGCATCAAAGAGGCTGTATTTTAATAGCCCTCAAAAACTTCAGGTTTCTTTATTTCCAATGTTATTGAGTTAAAGGATTTTTGACTCGAGAATCGCTCAAGGAGAAACTAAAGAGATATTCCATCAGCGATAAGTATTGTTAAAAATACAAAATACATGTGATTAACCACGTGGCATTTCGGTAGCGCGTGTCAACCCCATACTTTTTAGACTTCTGACTATTTTTTTCACATATAGAATGGATATAAATATGGCAATGGTAAGCACAATTGCCATATTTATATAGGCTAGATATAGATAGGTACCACGATAACACTTTTCCTAAGAAATTCTTACATTTGGAGACAGAATCTCTAACAATATCGCAAGGTTTTGTTCCATTCTTTCTAATCCGTGGCAAGCTCCAATGTACATTATTACACAGTACATTACTCCTCAAAATTGTAGTTTGATGTTGAATAATTGACTCGTGATTTGTATAAATGTTCCACTATATTGCTAAGCCGATTTGCGGTATCTATAGTTATATATTGGCCATAAATGGGCCTACAATATGCTAGATTAAATTTGATACACTATTCACTACGCGCAATGACTATGTTTAGACATTAAATATGTTTGTATTAACATTTTATTTGTCTACGAGATAAAAGGAGCTACTGTTGCTGTTACGACTAACGACTTTCGAGTTAAAATTTAGGTTACAGGCACAGAGGGCACCTACGGCTCTTACTTCGAAACTAAGAGCTTAGATTTCGTTGAGTGAACGCAATAATTGACATAATTGTTTAATCTTGGTACAATTCTCATAAAGTAACCTCTCAATTACATTTTCAACTTAAAGGTTGCACCCAAACACGTAGTTCTCTTCATAACCGAGAGACGTGATCCCAAAACACAGAACAGTATACACGTTACAATATTCTTAGAAAATGATGCGTGAAAACATGGTTTAATGCACCGCTCCCGACATGATGGATCTAATAAAAGTTGGCCACCCTACGTGACTCCATTATGGCATAGTGAATAGAATAAATACAACAGTAGCGTAATTTTAGAAAACAAACATATTTCGTACACAGACATGAATAATTGTAATTCTAAACACACAATACCTTCATATACACACAATAATCGTTAATATTTCACTTTTCCTTCAGTGACCGTTATTAGCGACAGTTTCTTTAGGTTTAGCTTCGAAAGATTTGCATCGGAATGGTTCAAAATTCTCTACTTGGTTAGTTGCGCTACTGTTTTACAATTCATATGTAGGTACTGTGGTTACTTACAGGAAACAAACGGTTTAAGCTATTCCTCTTAAACAGGGTTTTAGACAGGGTTGACATGTTCCTACTGAAAATTGACTTTTTGATATCAATTCTAAATTGCTGTGATATAAATATGAAAAGGTAGGTACACATTCAAAATTATCAATTGGACTACTTTACTTTCAGAATATTGTAGGGAAGCTGACACATTCATCTTGTATTCTTGTTCATATGAGCAGCGATCGGCGAGGCCAGTTCGCCCATACATAACCACCGCCAGCTATAGACGTGCTTACTGAATAAGTATCTCCATTGTAATACGTTTCATGAGTAAAGATACATCCAAATATATTCCAACGTTTAATTTCTCTTCATACACTACTTCACACCTAAAACATTACACAAGCAACACTCAAAAATACATGTTAAAAGACTCTTGAGTCAATTTTGCTACGCTTTATATTTCAAACTAAAACAATATTTATTATTATAGAAAATTGTTTAAGTTCGACTCAATTTTACCACAATGGCAGCAAAAACCATCATTGCATAAATCATAGAGAAGACCCATGTTATGGCAAGAGGTTTGTAATGTATTTTTTTGTTTTTAGCTTGCCTATTATGTGCCAATCTTAGACAAAAACCTCCCTCCACTCTTTCCACTTTTCATGAATGCAATCATTAGTTATAGATAAATTAATTATAAGTTTAAACAAAGGCGCTAAATTAAATGTTTACCTTTTATTTGTGCATGATATACTGCATAAGTTAGTTAGTTGGTCCTTGTCCAGACTTACGAGGGTTGACGTCAGCGAGTCAGGAAGTTCTGCGACTTGCAGCGTCTGACGTCGCCTGTGATGTGGTAAGGTACACGAAATGTGGAGTAGCCTAACATTTAGTATCATAATATTATTTTAGCTTACAGCAATCTATTAGCACACAACTGGGTTTAGTTCAGGTTGACTGATAGAGTTTTCTTCGTTGAATTTTCTCCTCTATTCTAAGTCATTTCATTTCCTCTTCTGGAAAAAATCAAATTGACAGCGTGGATATAGCTTGCTCTTTATTATTATTTTCCGTTACCATTGTGACTGAATCGATTGGAGTGGAGGAAGCTTCCTTTAAAAAGACTCACAATGTAGGTCTTCAATTTTATACGTACCCTACTAAGAGACAGGTTTTTAACAAAATTGCTACGGTACATGCCTACTGAACTGAAAACTCAAAGCTAAAAACTTGAAAAGATATTCAGGTGAAATAACTTTCAACTTACTTCAACGCGCGGTTATTAACTGAAAGACTGATTCGTGTGAGGACTTAATCAATTAACGACACCATTAGAATTTGAAAGTTGAAACGAATTTGGCACCCGTTGAGCAGCAAATGCTCAATGGGCGTTACGTTACGTGATCATTGGAAGAATTTGTGCACCTAATAATATGAACAAGAAGATAAAACATGTACAGCGGTAGCATTTCGGAAAAAAGAAAAACGACAAGATTGTACCTGCCCAAGTCAATGTTAAAAATCATTGAACGTTCAATAATAGCTCTTATGCTGTAGTAGCCAGTAGGTACCTTTTAGTGGTTGAAGATGATAGTTATGTCGAAAAGTTGCTTCTTAACTTACTACTGTGGCTCTTAAATTGTACTGACATCAAAAGGCGTTATACATAAAAGTTAAATGTAATAAGGGGCGGTAAGTAAAGAAAGGGCTCGGCTGATAAACAGCTCTATCTAGATGAAGAAGTTTCGTCTGAATAAACTTTGCAGTTCAAGAAATGACGCCATATATCATTGAAATTACCTGAGTACCTCGATCCTTGTACCTCATAGTACATGAGCAGAACTTTATTATGTCTTAACTAGCGCTCCAACTCTTATTACTTAGTTATGCCTAAAACTTGCACCGCCTAAACTATGGCTTGTCATGTAATAATAAACAAAATTTTAATTTAATCAAATTTTGTGTGTTGCTGCTTTGTTGCGAACATGTAAGGAAATGTAGCCTTAAGGAATGTAGCTCTTCTTCTCAATTAAGTGGACTTTTTTGTCTCAATCTTGGGTAACTTGAGATTTACTAGGTTGTAAGTTAACGGCACTATAATAATACTTAAGGTATTTTATAGGTTTAGTAATTAGTTGCATACTCACAAAAATCGAAACTTTTGAGAAAAAACAGGGAGGTTCACAAATTTCAAATTTGAAAGTAGGAAAAGAACCGAGTGTAACAGCTATTTATTTAACTGTAAGTTACTTAAATATATTGTAGTGAAAAAGAAAGAAAGAAAAATATTCATTTGTGTCCTGTACGAGTACAAGAGACAAGGGAGATAACCAACATTTTATATCCTGTAGGCTCGCGCTTGACCACTATCTCACCTGATGGTAAGCGATGATGTGGTCGACGATGAAACATGCTTGCCTAGAAATAACCTATTCACTCTTGACTTAAAGACCCCCAGATTGTAGCTGTCGGGAAACACAGACTTCGGCAGGAAATTCCACTTCTTAGCTGACGGCCAAAACGTTTTTTGCGTATGGGTGGGATGTCTACATGTATCGATGGCGCATAGCCGTACGTCTGGCAGCCGATAGATGGCCACTGCTGGACATAGATCTCCTCCAAGCGACACCACTTTTACCAGTCCCGTGCTTCTCGTATCCAGCGGATCCCCGCAACCTTCACAAGGTCATCGGTCCATCTGGTGGGAGGCCTTCCAACGCAACGTATTCCGGTTCGCGATCGCCACTGCCACTTAATTTTATCAATTCTTTGGGCTAAGTCGGTAACTCTGGTTCTCTTGCGGATCTCTACGTTTCTGATTCGATCACGTAAGGAATCTCCGAGCATAGCACTCTCCATTGCCCTTTGGGTGACTGTAAGCTTTCTGATGAGGTCTATCAAGGTCGGAGATTCAACATTTGAAGTTGTGGACGACTATGTCAACCTAGGACAAACGACCCAGTTGGGTAGGGCCAACTTCGAGAAAAAGGTCAACCGTCGAAACCGACTCGGCTGGGCAGCGTTCGGGAAGTTGCGCGGTATCTACTCGTCCAACTTAGCACAGTGACTCAAGACGAAAGTCTATGACCAGTGTATGTTGCCAGTAATGACCTATGGCTCTAAGACGTGGTCGCTCACAATTGGCCTCATCAGAACAATATTAAGATCAAAATCCGTGTGGGACAAAAAAGGCTCCTATTTCAGCATACACAAGTATATTTCAAGTCTTTCCTAGGCGTCTAGAATAATTATAGTCTGCATTAAGAACTTTATTTCCACAATTATTTTCTCATTAACACCCATTTTTCTCCCACGATTATCATTTACTCGCAATAAGCACTCACTTCTCGCCTCATCTCCAAGTAATACTGCTAAAAAATATGATCTAGCACATAGAATATAATTAAAACAGTCGTAACGTCCATAATATCTTGTCCCACTTCTTTTATTGGATCGTTAAAGCAAATTTTCAGTAGCCATTAAATATTTTTTATTCGTTCATTGTCTAGTTTAATTAACACCATCGTTATTTTTCGTCGTAATTCAATTCTTAATTATACTGAATTTGCTTTATAACGTACTTGGAGTTTTTGGTTACCGACACTAATTGGAGTTATGATTTTTGCAAATATGTCGTTTATTTTGTAACACCGGATTTATGAAACTGAGGTTTAAAAAAATCTTAAAAAGCAGTAAGTAAGCAGCAGAAATTGTTTTTACTGCGTATTTTTACCAACGGAAAACAGCCAGAACTTACAAAAACAACCTACCCGAAAAGCAAAGAGGCCAAACAGCTTAATAATTTATATAGCTACCCCAACTAAGATTTACAGGCATGACCTTTAGACAGGACCTTTAGAAGTTTTAGAGCAACTATTACGATATTTTCAGGTGGGTAGTATAATCCATGCATAGTAACTAGTGTCTACCAAGTAACACTTTCAAAGAGAAAAGTAAAAGAATATGCCAATAGAACTATTTTCATAACGATTGCAAAGATCAAAAGAAACGCTTCGTGAAACACCAGAAATTCAACATTTTACGGACGAAGTAATCGGAATCAGATATCGAATCAGAAAATATGGATTTGTAATGATAAAGCAAAAGAAATGGTGAAACTATGAGCTGTATATTTCTGAGACATGATGATGACGTGTGTTCGACTTAAATAATAATGTTATCAATGCCTATACAGAGAAATTAATCGTTATTGTTACTTAAATAAGTAGGCGAGAAAAACGATGATCATTTTTCACAATATGTTACTTTCCGCTAATAAACATTCACGACACGACACCCAAAACAGTAGGTAGGTAACAGATATCCATTTCGGAAAAATATCATACATTTCCGAGTATTAGGAAATAGAGAAATTGTTAGAAATGTTTCTTCTACTCACAAAACTTTCCGCTCAGTGTAGTACTTGCGGTAATCTAAAAACGATATCCGCGTGAAGCCGCCGTCGGCAAAAACTAGTCCGACATAAGTCTGTACTTCATAATTTCCTGCGTTATTAAGGACTTGTATTCACTAGACTATGATTATTGGGTTAATGTATTGCTTCGGGTTCAGACTGATGATGTTGATGCGGCGACAAAAACCATCGACTTAACTCCACAAACAGATTTTTTTCGTGAATAGAAATGATGTATGTGTAAAATGTAGTAACAATGTTAATACTGACCCAATTAATTGTACAAATTTAATAATTTTCCACCAGAATATATGTGGTATTTCAAACAAGATAAACGAATTAGAAGCCTATATACAAACTCTTAGGCAAAAGGTAGACTACCTATGCTTGACGGAGCATTTCTTAAATAGTGTATCTGTATCTTCTTTCCACTTAGATGGTTACAAATTAGCGTCTTATAATACACGTAATAAGAAAAAGAGAGGAGGGAGCTTAATTTTAGCACAAGCAGATAGGAAAGTAGAGAATGTGATAGTAATTGATAGACTGTACGTCGAAGAGAGTTTTGAGGTATGTTGCATAAAGGATACCACAACTGGAGTGTATGTATGTTGTGTGTATCGTAACCCTAATGATAGGAATTTTATTATTTTTATGAAGAAAATGGAACTATTGCTTGAGTTTGTATTCAATAAGAAATGCTTTATTTGCGGAGATTATAATGTCGACTTGCTTCTGGAAAACAAAAAACGTGCTGAGTTTTTGAGTCTGCTGGCATGTTACAATTTTAGATGTCTTTTTGATAGCCCTACTTTTATTCGTAACAACTCGTATTCCTGCTTAGACAATATCATAACGAACTTACATGAAGATCAGGTATTGAGAAGTGTAATTGACCACAATGCTTTAGGAGATGGACATGGAGCACAATTGGGTGAATTTTTACTAGAAAATATGTTAGTAAACAAAAATAATAATTATTTATTAATTAATAAAAGAATCTTTAATTGTAGAAATAGCTTAGCATTTAAGGACAGTCTGTTACATCTAAATTGGAGCGAAATGGGAATTAACTCATTTTTGAGAAAATTTAATAGTACTTTTCGGAAAAGTTACAAAAAACGGGTAATAAAAATACATTTGAAAAGGGGACAACAGTTAAAGTGGGTAACTAAGGGAGTAAAAACGTCTAGTAAAATGAAAAGAGTTTTATGCACAAATACTGGTAATCATCTTCATAAAAGTGTACTCAATTATAGAAATAAATATATTCGAATATATAGAAGAGTTCTGACCAAAGCCAAAAAAATTGCGGTCATAGAGAAAATTGATAACTCTGAAAATGTAAGTAAAGAAGTATGGAAAGTAATTAATAACAGCACAAACAGGGTAAAAAAAGTGCAACAAGAACCACTTTTA
Organism: Orthosia gracilis; assembly: GCA_947562075.1. Taxonomy (NCBI): domain Eukaryota; kingdom Metazoa; phylum Arthropoda; class Insecta; order Lepidoptera; family Noctuidae; genus Orthosia; species Orthosia gracilis. The sequence goes on along the minus strand of OX387271.1, from coordinate 45,288,409 downwards.
CTAAAACTTGAAGATAAAATTATAGATTCGCCAGCTGCCGTGGCTAATATATTAGCAAAACAGTTTAACCATAGTTGTGATTCATCTGAAACTGAGACGGAGGAAGCTCTATTGCTTCTTCAACAAAGTTGTGAAAGGGTTATAAATGATATGTCACTTACGCCTACTACACCCAAAGAAATAACACAAATAATTAAATCTATGACTAACAAGCTCTCCAGTGGATATGACGAAATTCCTATTGCTATTATTAAAGAGCACTTAAAAATATTGGCTGGGCCACTGTCAACATTCTTTAACAACTGTCTTGAGCAGGGTATTTTTCCGGAACAATTAAAAATTGCAAAGGTGGTGCCAGTTTATAAAAAGGGTTCAAAAAAGGATCCTAAAAATTACAGACCAATTTCGCTTCTACCGACACTATCAAAAATCTTTGAAAAAATATTGAAATCTCGGCTATTGACTCACCTTCATTTAAATAAAGTTCTACATGAAAGGCAGTTCGGTTACCAGAAAGGAATTGGCACTGGAGATGCTATTTATAAGCTTTTAGATGATGTGATTGGCAAAATGAATAATAAATTAAAGGTTGCAGGTATTTTTCTAGATTTGTCGTCCGCATTTGATACGATTAATCACAATCTACTTATTGCTAAACTTAATTATTATGGTGTAAGAGGCAGAGCCCTGCAATTATTTACATCGTATTTAAGAAATAGGAAAATGTATGTAGAAACCAGCACTATAGAACATAATGGACAACGGAAAACATACCAATCATCCATGATTAATGTTACCACTGGCGTACCACAAGGTTCCATATTGGGTCCCATTCTGTTTATTGTTTTCACTAACGATCTGATAAACTATATTAAGAAAAAAGAACCAGACATTAATCTCGTAGTCTTTGCCGATGACACTAACGCTGTAGTTGGGGCGAAAAGTATCAGTGAACTGACGGATAAGGTCAATACTACGTTGGCAGCTTTTCAGTTTTGGTTCAATACTAATAGATTAATAATAAATATTATAAAAACAAACATCATGTTGTTTCGATCCACTGCAGGCAATAAAGAGAATATGGACATAACCCTTAACAATGCAAAGATAGAATTAGTGAGGGAAGTCAAATTTCTAGGTATCCATTTAGATGATTTGCTGAATTGGAAAAAAGAACTAGCACACATTGACTCTACTATATCATCTGCGTGTTATGCGTTGAGGAAATTGAGAGACGTCATAGATACGAAACAGTTAAAGATGGTATATTATGCTCTTGTCGAATCCAGACTTCGATATAGTATACAGTTCTGGGGGAAAAGTTACGTTTATAATTCTCAGCGAGCTTTCATTCTTCAAAAAAGAGCAATACGTACAATTGTCAAAATTACACAAAGAGAAAGCTGTCGATCTCATTTTCAGAATTTACATATACTAACGTTGCCCAGCTTATACATACTTCTGTTGTTAGTTAATTTCAAAAAATATGTCCATGAATATGAATCTGGGGAAGAAAGAATTGCCAGGGAAAATACTCGTAGAAAGGACTTTAAAAATAAAGTTGTACCTAATTTCAACATTGTCAAGCATAGCCCTCATTACCAAGCTGTACAAATATTTAATAGATTGCCAGCGGATTTAAAAATTTTGTTATACACTAGCTCTTTTAAGGCTAAACTAAAAGCTTTTCTGTTGGATAGAAACCTGTACTCAATAGAAGAATTGTAATTTAGAGATAATATTGAAATTTTCTAACTAGAAAAAGCTACTTATTGTTATTGGTTTTGGTTGGTCATGTTTTCTTTGTATTTTATTTGCATGTATTTTTTTTTTAATTTACTTTAATATAATTAATAATGATGAATGTAATATTAAATAATGTATCAAACACAATGTAAATTGTTCCTGATAAATAAATAAATAAATAGCTTGAGACCCCGAGGTTACTGGATCATAGTTGTTATTTTAGAATGTTATTTACCTACTCTCCTGCAAACGGAAAATATTGTTTTCTAATCAACATCTTGAACATGAATATCTTAACTGTCCCTTTACCAGTTTGAGAGTTTTTTTTAGGGCTTTTTTCTCTTCACTATAAGTTAGTGAGTGAAAACTTCATGGCGACATACGTGGCACTGTGGCAGTGAGCTTTGCGTAGTAATGAGGAGATTTAATAATTGAAAAATATTTCCTATCTAGTGGATAGGCAGCTTAAATAAGTTTATTTTCTTTACACATCGTATTCGCGGGCCGCAAGTGCAAGTTTATCGTTAATACTCGAGATTTTATAGCCGATAATAAATCTAGCAAACCGTTGGAGTTAATTAAATTTCATTAAACTTGCCGACCGCCGCGGATTGGCTCGTATAGCTTTATAGCTTTAAATATAAAACACTAGCTTCAGCCACCGGCTTCGTCCGCGTGAAAAGTGTTTTAATATCCCAGGGGAACATTATACCGAGATAAAAAGTATTCTAGACTATAATATCTGTGCCAAATTTCATCCAGACCCGTTCACCCGTTCTGGCATGATTGAGTAACAAACATACATTGACACATCCAAACTTTCTCATTTAAAATATTACTAGCTTCTGCCAGCGGCTTCGCCCGCGTGGATTTCTAAAATTATCCCGAGGGAACAAATTCCCGGGACAAAAAGTATCTTATGTGCTATTCCTGACTATACTCGTATCTCTGTGCCAAATTTCATCAAGATCAATCCTGCCGTTTGAGCGTAAAGAAGTAACAAAAATACAAACAGACACATACACACACACTCACAATCTTTCACCTTTATAATATTAGTGTGAAATATAAGTTAGATTAATTAATTACTACCGCTACTTGTAAGTTATACCTGGCGTAAATATATAATAGTGTAGTGTCGTCCATTACACACGACGCGACGGAGAAAAATCAGATTCCATTTCATAGAGTATGATCCTGTTAATATCCACAGGGAATTATTCCAATGTCAGTTCTAATATACAGGAGAGTTTTTGTTTATAGAACTAACCCAAGCTTTGTTCCATACCGGAATCCAACACATGATTGAAATATCAGTAACAATGCGACCACAAAAATAAAAATCAGTATTTGGATCATATTTTTGTGTTAGTAAGCTGGTGGCTTATGACTATTTTACTAGCCGGAAGACATACTTATATAGGTCGCAGGTTTCAGACGTAATTACGCTTATTAATTCATAGACGGATGCTCCTGGCCAGCCTTTAGGTATGTATGTAATCCCTAAGTTGCCAGTGGCTTCTTACGACGCCCTGGAGGAGTGGTGAAACTAGTCTCATCTCTGACCGGTAACCACTTACAAATTAGCATATATTAATATTAGGATAGTTTGCGATAAAGGCAGACCTTGAAATGATCTCTCGATTAAAAGTACTGGGTTCGTAGAAGCAGTATATCGTTCTTATTCTTTATTGTGCACAAAACATAAAAACATACAAATAAAATAGGACAGTTGCTAGGTAGTGGTGGGGGTGGTGGGGTTGTTGGTAGTTGTTGCTTATAAAATACCAACTTGAGACATCTTCGCTCGTAGTATTACTCGCAGTATTACTCTTGTGTCAGAAATTATTTTCTTCTTGTAATCATTGTACTGCAGTAAAAACTAAAACCCAACTACTAAAAAAACACGCTCTAAAAAGTATGAAATAAGAAAATATTCTCATCTGTAATTGTTATGTACAAATTATTCCGTATAGGATAACCGTGGTCGTATGCCACCTACCGTAAAAAAAAACAATCTGCAAAGTGAATCCTGAGAATCATATGTAGCCAAAAAGACTTGCAAGTAATGTTTGAAACAAGTGGTTTTAGGAAACCTAGAGTAGGTATATGTAACCTTCACGAAAGTAACTATAAATAAAAAAGTGACGCCGGCACCAAAACAGAAATACCACCTCGAGGGCAACATAACGAATTTAAGTAGAAATAAAACTAACGTTCCAACTTTCCGTACATAAGAAATTTAATGAAACAAAGGATTTTCTTTCGTCCGGTGAATTATTATCGAATAAAATACTGGCGACAGGGAAGAAAAGTTACACCCCGTAAAGGGGCCGAGGGACACCGTCGCCGACGGCCGTCACACGAGATTTTATTACACGAAATATAAAGAAGACTTGCCGTCACGACATCCTTGCGGCAACATACAAAAAAAATGCACCTTTAAGAAAAATGTGACTGACATAAAGCTTAACAAGGTATTGCTCTTAGTTTGTGAGGAAATAGGCATAGGTACCGGTCAGCCCAACCTTCTGAGTTTGAAATCTAAAACTTGGGTTTAGTTACATAGTATAGGGTTTTAGGATTGACGGATGCATAACACAATGTCATTGCTGGATGTTGCTTGCAGGTGACTATTATGAATACACCACAGACTACTTAGAGATACTACGTGAATACACATTACTGAACAATTAAAAAGATACTATTTAAAAAGATTCATGTTATGACAGTTTCTTGTCAATTCATTTATGAAAATGTTATGTATGTAAGGAAAAATATAAATCTGTTTAGTAAAGTTACTGATAGACACAATTGTAATACTAGAAATAAAGATAAGTTAGATCAAGCATCTTATAGATAAGGTAAACTACACATATCTTTCATGGGGTACTGTGTTAAATTCTATAACAAAATACCTTGTGTGATATTAAAACTAAATGAAAGAAAATTTAAAACCCTTGTTAAAAGCACCCTTTGTAAACAAGCATATTACTAATTAGATGATTATATTCAAGATAAGAATGATTTTTTTTAGCCTGGAGAAACGCTCATGCATACTGCGCTACCACAGGGAGATAGCGCAGTTATGTGGGACTCCAACCCACTAAAACTCCACGCTGTCTACCGCTTATGTCGGGAACACGGCCACGCGTTAGCACTCACCACGAAAAGATAAGAATGCTTGGAAACATGCTGGTCCTGCTCCATAGAGCAATCTTTAGTGCAGACAAAATAAAACTGGTTAATTTGTATTATAGTCATAATCTCATCATTATTTTTTCTTCTCTTTTTGTTTAAGAAATTGATTCGCACACTGTTCCGTTAATTTACCTATGTTTGCAATTTTTAGTAAGTATGTGAGAAACATGGTCCTATTTATCAAGTGAAGGAATTTATCTGTTAGTGTTGTAATACATTATACCTATATAGTACCAACGTCCTCACGTATATGAATTTATGTAAATGTTGTGAAACACTTTTTTTAAAAGAGTAAGTATGGAGTTTCTTGTCCGTTTTTCTCCATAACAAGCAATTTTTCCGAATGGACGGTAGAATTAATTATTATCAAATTAAAATTTATGGTCAGCTTAAAATAAAAAATTTGAAGAATTTTGTCTTTTTAAATGAATAGCCAAAATGGATGTGTTTTTTATTATTATGACAGTGGGTAAGTCGAGTTAAGAGGATAAAGAAAGTTTAATGTGTTTACAAGTTCAAATAAGAAAGTTCAGATAGCAGTCTATTTATCTATACTCACTGACTCCTCTTATTACCGTCCTAAAAGAGGCAAATATTCGATGCAAATAATAAAAATCAAAGATGCCTACGTTCTTATAAATTAAAATCCCTGGAATCCCATTTAGATAAGTTCATTTTCACTCAACGGTTTTCTACCTGTGCCAGTTAAAATGGAAATTACGAGTACATCCATTAAATAAAGATTTATGGTACAATGATTACCTTTAAAAGGTACTTTACTATGCACTCTGAGCAGGCGTACGTCGAGCCATTTCAATAGCACATTTATCTATGCCTGAGGGAAATCTGTTTCACAATATGTAATATGTCAAAGGAAGGATTTCATGCATTGTTTCTGAAAATGGAGAAGATAATTAAATTCTATACGCATTTGTGTTTACGGAAAAAAAACTGAAATTTATAAATACTGGGTGCGACTTTTATCATATTGACGCAAATGAGCTTCTCACCTTTTTAAAATTGGAACAATGTTATTACAGTAGAGCTCAGCATCTTTGTCGTAACAGTTTAAAGTGCACAACAGACCAGCATTGCCCGTGGAATACCAGAGCTAAGCAGTATCATGTCAGCGGCAGGTACTCAGGTGGGGTACCGGTGCCCATTGCACTGACATAATCTCTTAATTGCCTCTTACAGGAACTAATGGTCAATTACTAGTCCACATGATGCAGTAGCGCCTCTAATCTTTTAACTGTGCATATGGAGTGGTGGAATGTGTTTTTGGAGCTTACATATAAATGTTCAGCATTTGTTTCGTTTGAGAAATCTAGGCTTTGGCAATTGCATGATTTGGGAGTTTGTTTCTTTTCTTTTTTTTCTTTGTAAAGAACAAAACAAGTCCCCAAAGGCATATTTTTAAAATTAAGGAAAACACAGGTATGTTAAGTTACGAAGGAGAACAACTATTCCGAGAATTTCCATAACTTGGAATTTCAAATACATCTATTAGGAAAAATACCCTTAGTTCTAAAAGTTTCCCTCATACTTATTCAATAGCAAGCGACGTAACGTCTCATAAATGAGAAAAAGGAAAAAAAAATCTGTCTAGTATTTACGTGTGAAAGAATGTCAAACTAGTTGGTACAAATCTTAGAGGCGCCGCGGGACTTTCAGTACTTAGAGCTTAAAGTCGAGTGTGCGCCCGAGCGAGTGTTAACACGCCCACGTAACTTGTGCGGACGCACTTATGTACCTACTACAAACTTGACTTTATTATGAGGGGAAAATAAACAGAACAGAAAGTTCTGATAGAAAAAGAGTTATTGTAAATTTAGTAGGTACCTGTCTCTAGGTGATGAAGATAGAAACGGGTGGTCTGAATCTGTGTATGTACGTTCATCACATTTAAATCAATTTAAAAAAAATCCCAGGCTGTGATGAATTCAAATTTTGCCATAGCAATGGCAAATAAGCCTATTTTTTGGCCAGCGCAATTTGTAGACGAAATTAACGTTGCTATTAGTTGCGTTCAACAATAAACTACGGTTGACCTCATTTTCTTGGTAATGCTAACATGCACCTAATGAAAGAACTTGCAATTAATTATGCCAAGATTAATTTGGTCAAAATCTAGCCAAATAACTTCAGAATTAAATTCCCAAACACCTGGTGCTAGCTAGCAGCTTGATAAACCCCGCGCTCCGATCTAATAATAAGAACAAATGGTTCATCTCATAGTTTCAATTCTATTAGCAAGTCTACATAAACCTGACTCCAAGTAACGTCTTACACAAATTTAATATCAAACTATCTGTTGAATTAAGGAGTATTCATATTCAAATTATTTGAAGGCATTCCAGTTAGACGTAGGTGTCCGTTACGATGACGTCTTCAGGCGGCTAAGACCCGAGAGAATCGGTGCAGCAGCGGTGGGAAATGTAGGCAGGTTCACCTAAGTGTTCCGGTTTGAGGAATTATTGAAAATGTCAAGGTAGCCAATTCTTCTGGGAATGCCATTATGGCTACCTAATGAAAGACTTTCGTTACTGATATTTGGTGTATAGCAGTGTTTCGAGATTTAAATATTTAAATGATTTTCATATTCAGAGGCTTGAAGGGATAAGGGATAAGGGATTTTAGTAACATCAATCTAGGTACTGAAAATCAATTACAAACTTGGTCAGGTATGTTATTAATTTTCAAATATTTCTAAAGTGAAATCGTAGCCTGGTAGGTATGCCTACGTTATGATACGACTTTCAACTAAGAAGATATTTTCTAGAGTATAATCTTTGAAGACATTCCAGACTGGCTGTGTCAATCGGAATGCTTGTAATAGCCTAAGATACCACTGCGAAAATCATTTGTTTTTGATGAAACTTGATTTTTATGAATGATTCTTGATAGTAGAATAGATTACTGCAGGGTTGCCTGGAAATATCTAACAGAACACAATACCTGCAGATTTTTGCAGTGGGGTCTTAGTATATGAAGTAGTAAGTAATTTAGTTGAAGATGACATTAAATTACGTCTGCTAGTAAGCATCACAAAGTCATTGATAAGAAAGGCAATTAGAACGGAGGACTCGTTGAATCTACAAAATTAATTTAAATGCTTGGGTTTGTACCTGTTATGATTGTGACTTCTTAAGAGTGTCCGCTGTCTAGGTCTGTATATCTCAATAGATATAATGTAGATACCTATGAAGAGCAAAATTTAAATTACAGAAGATTAGGTATTCTGTCACATGTCAGTTGCAAAAGTTCAATGACTGAACAAGACATCAGTAAATTATACTTTAAACCCCCCTCCCCCTCCAGTCGTTATCTCAATCTCGCATTATTTTTCAAATCAAAAGCTTATTACGTATGCAAGAATAGCATACCATTTCAGCCCTAACATGATGAGTTTTAAACCTTTTTGCACCAAGCAACACACGTATTATTAATAAAATAATATATCCTAGTCAAATCTTCTTATCTCGAATTGAAAATCATTCGTTGCGTTGAATCCAAGTCGATCCTATGCAAGGGGAAGCCGGGATCCGATTTTAACTAAATTGAGTTTATAAGATGTCTACTTTTAGTCGGAATGGTACCTTATAATATTGGGTCTACATTCTATGATATTGGGTTTTGTTTTTTTATTATAATAGTACTACACTTTTTTTTTGATTTATAATAACGCATGTGGTAACCATTTCATTTTTATCATTTTTAAACCGACTTTAAAAAGGAGGAGGTTCTCAATTCGACTGTATTTTTTTAAATGTTTGTTACATCAAAACTTTTTAAGTACTAGGTGAACTGATTTTGATGATTCATTTTGTATTTGCAAGCTGGTGCTGTCCAAAAACGAAGAAACAAAAACAGGAACACGACTGCCGAAATTGAAGTAATTTTTCACTTTACTGTAATATTTTTGTCGAAAAGTTTAGTTTTTTTTTTCATTTATTTTTCAGATGTCAACAAAATCTATGGCATAAAGTACATTTTAGGGTGTAAAATTGAAATACACCCACTCAAAAATCCTAAACTCATTCTCCAATGCAAGAGATGCCAGGCGTACTCATAAATATTGCAGAAAAGAGCCAAGGTGTGTGAAATGCACTGGCAAGCATCTTACAGCCAACTGCACCAAATCGCCGCGAAAATGTGTTCACTGTGGTCTTCCTCACCCTGCCAACTATAGAGGGTGTGAAGTAGCTAAACAGATACAAATTATGAAAAATAAAAATATTAAAAAGAAACTTGTGGTAATTACTAACCAGCAATCTCCTCCCTTACAAAATCTTGATAAACAGGCACAGAAAGCAAGTGTCCAGTTAACTGCAAAACCTATGCAAGTATCCAACACTGGATCCTATGCGGAAGCTGCAAAACAAAGATCACAGCCCTAGAATCTAGAGGATAAGATTAAACAGATCCTAAAGTGTATTACCTCACTTGACAAGAGATTAGATAAACTAGAATCCAGCACTAAAACAGCTATTTTAAATAATCCAAAATGATTAATACTCTCAAACTAATGGCGTGGAACTCTAATGGGTTCCTCAAACATCAAAATGAGTTGCAGGCGGTGTGACGTGTGTTTGGTCTCCGAAACGCACTTTACTAAGCAATCTTTTGTCAAATTTAGAGGATACATGGTTTATAATTCGCTCCATCCGGACAACTCTGCCAGAGGAGATAGCGCGGTTATAATCAAATACAACATTAGTCACTACGTGCAGTGTAAATATGAAGAACAAGAAACTCAAGCTGTGGCAATATCTGTTAAAACCAAATATTGTCACGTGTCTATTGCAGCCAAATACTGTCCTCCACGGCATATGATAAGAAAAGAGCGATATTTACATCTCTTTGAACTATTAGGCCGGCTATTTATCCTAGGCGGCGATTTTAATGCTAAGCACACGCATTGGGGATCAAGACTTACTACAACTAAGGGAAGGCAGCTCTTAAGTGCAGTTAAAGAAACACATTCAGAAGTTAGCAGCAAATCTATAAGATCCGGTATTTTCTGACCACCAGAAAATACCGGATCTTATAGATTTTTTCATATGCAAAAATGTATCCGCCAACTACATCAGTTTGGAGGAAGGTTTTCATATGAACTCGGACCACTCTTCGATTATACTAATGCTTAGACAAAAAATCCTACTCAAAGAAAGCCACTTAACCCTGGTTAATAAATTTACAGATTGGGAAAGTTTTGCCCTTGATCTAGATAATATTATCGACCTTAAAACTCTGATAAAAAAGCAAGATCAGCTTGACTCAGAAGTAAATAAATATATTGTTAATATCCAACAATGTGCGTGGAACAACACACCGCAATTAAAACGTAAATGGGGATTTATCTATCCTAAGGCAATTGTAGACTTACTATCTGAGAAAAGGAAACTAAGGAAGTTTTGGCAGCAAACAAGGTGCCCGAGGGATAAAACATCACTAAATAATCTAACTAAACGATTAAAGAGGAAAATTCGGCAGTTTGAGGATGAATCTCTGAATAACCAACCTTCTGCAGCTAACCAATGATAAATCAACTGATTACTCTCTTTGGAAAGCAACAAGAACTCTAAAAAGGCCAATTAAACAAATACCGCCCATCAGAGATAGCGATGGAACATGGGCCATAAGCAATGATCAAAAAGCGTTAAGGTTTGCTCAGCACTAAGAAGAAACTTTTCAACCCAATGAGAGCTCGATAGAAATACTTGAGAGTGAAAGATTGTCACAAAACCAAAGAATTAAGCTTGTGACTCCTAAAGAAGTAATGAGAGAAAGCTTAAATAACATTAGCTCGAAAAACGACGACGCCGACACTTCGTGTACCTTAGCATTAGTTTTTAGATATTTATGTTATATATTTATAGTATTTTTAAGTTGTTTATATGAATATAGTATTGTATATGTTGATATGGGCCTTGATGCCTGAAATAAATGGATAAATAAATAAATAAATAAAGTCCCCGGGTTACGACCTCATTACAGGGGAAATTCTAAAACACCTCCCACGCAAAGCCATAGTAAAGCTGACCAAGCTTATCAATGCTGCATTTATCTTAAAATGTACCTGAGCCATGGAAGGTCGCTGAAGTCATTATGATTGCGAAACCTGGAAAACCACCCCATGAAGCATCATCATATAGACCTATTTCCCTGTTGCCCGTGTTATCAAAGCTATTCGAAAAACTGTTATTGAAACGGTTAAAACCAATAATAGAAGATAAAGACCTTATTCCAAATCATCAATTTGGCTTTAGGGAAAATCACTCAACAATAGACCAGGTACATAGAAACACCCATATCATTGAAAAAACACTTGAAAATAAGGAAATCTGCGCCACCATGTTTTTAGATGTCGCGCAAGCTTTTGACAAAGTTTGGCATAAGGGTCTAATATTCAAGCTCAGACGCATGCTACCAGAATTTTCAGATATTCTAGAGTCGTATATAACTAATAGAATGTTTAGAATACGGCAAGAAGACGCATATTCCGAGCTAAAATCTATAAAAGCTGGGGTGCCTCAAGGAAGTGTGCTAGGCCCAATTTTGTACTTGTTATACACATGTGACATCCCAGAACTGGAAAACAACACCATTGGGACCTTTGCAGATGATACTGCAATTATGGCTACCGGATCAAGCCACAGAGAAGCAGTACAAAAAGTTCAACTAGCTGTGAACAAAGTCTATGACTGGACACAAAAATGGAAGATCAAACTGAATGAGTCAAAATCAATTCACATTGACTTCACAAATAAACACTTGGACTATCACCCAATCTAAATAAATGGCATGCAAGTGCCTTATGCTAATACAGCCAAATACCTTGACATAACTCTCGACGCCAAGCTGCGTTGGAAAGCTCATGTCAAAAAGAAAAGACAGGAACTCGACATACGTTATAAAAGTATGTATTGGTTACTCGGAAGGAAATCCTGTCTATCAATACATAATAAAATAACCATATACAAGCATATACTGATGCCAATTTGGACGTATCCAACTTTGGGGCTGTACTAAACAAAGCAACATCAAATTAATCCAACAATTCCAAAATAAAGTGCTCAGGGATGCTGTAAATGCACCCTGGTACATAAGAAATGACGATCTTCACCGTGACCTTAAAACGGAACTCGTCACCATCATCATCCAAAAATTTGCTGAAGCCCACGAACATAGACTTCATCGACACGTGAATGTTGAGGCTATCCAGCTGCTAGACAATACAGACTTAGTGCGTAGGCTAAAAAGAAATAAACCTTTTGAATTAGTGTAGTGTACAAAGTGAATGAATAATAATAAGAGATAAATTGCTTATTAGTATTTTAGGCTAAATCGTAATTAATTATTATGAATTTTGTTCTTATTAAGAAAGGAAAAAAAAACAATACAATAACACTTATTGTACAGCATAACACTTGTCTTAAACCTTAAAAAGTTTATGTGACAAAGTGAAGGATGCAAACTAACACCGCATATTACTAAAATACGTAAATATATACTTATATCCACTTAAAACTTAAGATGTGATGTCACCAGTAATATAATATTGTTTTAACGTAAATTTACATTTTTTATATGTGCTAGTGACAATATTTGACTGCACAGTACTAGGAATTTTATTCAGAGTATCAGGTAATATATATTCCCACGTTCTCGTGCCATACAAATCACATTTACAGTTGTAGGTAGTTTATAAGTTGGCAAGTCATCCAGATCACGCAACTGTTTTGGCCTATTGTTTAAAGTTAAGGAGCTAATGTTATTGAATTTAGCCAAGACAATTGCCAACCTGAATTTATCAAAGACTGACACAATTTTACAGTATTTAAATAATCCATACTCATCATCTTTATATTTAAGTTTAATATTCTTTGGCACAATAGTCTTGAGTATACTTAGTTGTAGTCTATATATTTTATCTACATAAGTAGTAGGAACGTCCGTAACTAGTTAGGCCATATCTTATGACGGAATCTGCCGGAGATATGGTATGCGTAGCGTGTGGAAGGGAAGTTTATATTTGAGGATAGCCAACTTGGCGTTAATAGATCTGAGTTTGTTACTTGCACTTTCAATGTATGATCCCCAATTGAAATGCTTGTCAATAATGAGTCCGAGATAGGTGTGCTGGACAGCCTCTAGCATAGGACACGCACACATGCGTGCAGTGGGCCCGCGTTGCAGGAACTGGTGGTCAGTTATCTTAGGTACATGTCTGATCTTCATATAAGGAGAGTGCATATAGATTATCTTGGTTTTTGCTAGCGTTGATAACCAGGCCTGCATCGTGTGCCCATTTACACAGGTTATCAAATAAACGTTGCATTACTGTTTGAGTCTCAATTATGTTTTTATGATGGGTTACCAAACAACTGTCATGGGCAAACTGGGAAACAGAGTCTTCCGGAATAATATTACACATGTTATTATAATAAATACTCAGTTGGGCCAATTATTGAACCTTGGGCGGTGCCCATTATAGTTGGTATTTTTTCACTTTGGCAATTGCCTAAACGGACTACATATACCGCAGAGTATCAAATGCTTTGCTAAAGTCGATGAGGGCAATAAGCACCTGTTCGCGAGCGCCCAAATGCTTATTGACCTCATCAGAAAAAGCCGAGAGTAGCTACGTAGTGTTACGACCTTTCTGAAACCCAAACTAGCAATAATGTCATAAATAACAAGCAGTTGTTATTTATGACATTATTGCTAGTCAAAAAAGGATTAATTTCATTACCTAAATACCTTTCGACTATTTAGTCTATGCTAGATAGATTAGTAATAGGCCTATAGTTGTTTATGTCATTGTGGGGACCTTTCTTGTGTATGGGTCTAATTATCCCAGTATTTAATTATAGTAATGACAGGTGTTATTTCGGAATTTATACACTGTATGTCACTAACTCGAATGCTATCTATACCCGGACTTTTTTCTTATACAAATGACTCATTATTTCTAAACTAATTTATCGTTGACATTTTTAAATCTCATAGACACCTTAGACATTTCTTTGGAGGAAGTGACTTGCAGTAGAGGCCTCCCAATTTTTACAAGTTTTGTTGATGTTGTCTTCAAAACCACGAGCAAATTTGTTACTTAAAGGACTGAAGTCTTCATTAGAATGCTTTTTAATTACGTCATAATATAATAAAATACTAGAACTTGTGAGTACTTCTAATATTTTCTGTCACCTCTTTTCTAATTGAGTCATTTTTAATTTTGGGTTTATATTTATTTGTTTTATTTCTATACATATTATGCAATAGGCTGTTATTTACATTATTTTCATCTTTTTTCCATATATTAAATAACTCGATCTTTTTGTTACACATATGTCGCATTCTATCGTTAATATAAGTACTAACATGCCTTTTGCCTAAATTGATTTTGGTTTGTATTTTACATTATTCAAATCTTTCACTAAAATTTGTTGTTATAAATCTTAACACGTTCAGTGGGAGTTTTCAAATCAAGCGCAGTCTTCCAATTTACATTACACAACTCATCTCGTATCTTATCATTATCTAGCTTAGTTATCATCTTAAAATAATTACCTGTAGGCCGCGTATTGTGAACAACTGTTAAACCTGTTATATAATGGTCAGCTATTTTATAGTTAATTACTGATAAGTACACCGCCTTACAATTCATTAGGCGTGCAAATATATGGTCAATACAGGACTTAGTAAGTGAATTATCTTTTATTTTTACGCGAGTGTGTTGGGCTATGCCACATTTGAGACCATTTTCGCTCATAAAATTCAAATATAATGTCCGTACAGGTTTTTTTTGCTTAAGATTAATGTTAATATCCCACAATAAAACATAATTACATGTACGTGACAACGGTGAAGGAAAACATCGTGAGTAATCCGGCATGTCCTAGAACGGAAGGGGCGAGGCGGCTTGCGAGCTGAGGAGCAGTTGGTTTAATAAAGCACGCCGCCGCGGCTGAGGCTGGCCGGTGAAGCCGGCCAGCAAGCTGAAGCTGCGGTAGTGAGCGTTAAAACCATATGCGACGATAGGCTCGCATGGGACCGCCGGAGCCCCGCAGCGCCGGAGCCGTGGCGGAAACCATACCTGCTGCATGCTCACTTGCATGCTTGCTTGCATGTTGCTTGCTTGCTTGTATGTTGCACGCTTGCTTACATGTTGCATACTTGCTGCATTTATTGTGTATGCTTGTTTGCATGTTTTCATGTTACATGCTTGCCGCATGCATGGTGTATGCTTGTTTGCATTTTTGCATGCTGCATGCTTACTGCAAGCATGGTGTAAGCTTGTTTGCATGCTTCAAACAGAGAAAAAAAAATTGTGTTCAATCAATTTTATTATTATGGTAGGTAACTCATCTCTGCCTAGCCTTTTTCCCAATTATTGTTGGGGTCGGCTTCCAGTCTGAGTACCAGTTTTTACATGGAGCGACTGCCTATCTGACCTCCACAACCCAGTAACTGGGTAACATGATACCTCTTGGCAAGACTGGTGCCGATATCAGGCTTCTGACTACCCGTAACGACTGTCAAAGATCTTCAAATGTCAGCCGGGATCAAAGGCTTAACGTGCTTTCCGAGGCACGGAGGAAACTCGGTATGTTGTAATGGTCACCCATCCACGGACTGACCTCGTCAAGCGTTGCTTAACCTTGAAGATCGAGCCGTGCGGCTGTTATTATTTAGCCACGAGCGCCTGTTATGGTAGGTAACTAAAAAATACAAAATTATTCTAACTATGAGTTTTCTGTAATGTGAAAGATTTCTGTAGTGTGATAGAGTATTTCAATTAATATGCATATGAAATGTATGCCAAAATACGGTTCTGACTATGATCTTTCTGCCATATGATGGTTCTGCCTTTTAATGATTATCGATATGAAATTTATGCCTATAGATGATTCTGACTTACAAAATTATGAGTTTTGAATGTATAATTGAGTGTATGCCAAACGATTTTCTGTGAAATGAAGTTTATGCTATCTGTTGTTATGCATGATAATATTATGACATAAAAAGTTCTGCTATAAAAGGTAGACCCGTTGTAGGTATCCGCGTAAAACTAAGACTGTTGTGCACAAACATAACTATACCGCCTCCTTTACGATAACTACGAAGTTGCGAGTAAATGTTGTAGTCCGGGACTTGAAATAGATTGACGCACGTATCTGACACGTTAACTTCTGTTATTAATATTATTATAATGTGTACGAGGTGAGGGCTCGACGACATCATGAACTAAAGATGGACATAGTTTTTGAGCATTGAGCGAATGTTGACATGGAACACATTTATGCGATTATTTATGTTTATTTTCAACACTCTTCATAAAAGATGTCCACGTGTTGTGGTTTTTTTCTTTAATCGTTGATTCAGCCATGAAATCTTTATCAATGGTTTATATTTGGTCGCCGGTATATTGAAGATTGTAGACCTGGATTTATGCACAGTACCGTGATTCAGTACTCACATTTTTATTTCACTAAAGTAAAATTAATTCTCACAAACGATGATAGTGTTTGTCACCTGACCGTGTTTTCTAAACGGGTAGCGACTCTTGGAATAAAACAAGGATAGTCTAAGATGTCTACGGAATTTCCTAAATATTTAGGTAAACAGTAGTGATACGAAGTAGGAAACAGTTGCTTTGTTGTGATTTGAAGGACAAGTAACGGCGAGACAACCAAATAGTTATCGGCATATGTCCATCATTCAATCTGCACAAGATAATCCTGGCTTAATAAGCTAGCAATAACGCAAATTACCTACAGGCCAGTATTGCGCGGCAATAACATTAATTGATTTCCATTGGGTGCACCTGATGCCTCTGCGCTTAATTACTCTGTGTATATTGATAATAAGATCTGCTATTACTTATATAAATGGCGGTAAACTTGCATTCTGTTTCACACCTGATGAAAAGAAACTTAATTAGCCAGAACAGTCTTGCAGTAACATCAATAACACGAATAACGTCAAAAATCATGACAAAAAAAATGGGAAAATAATTTACGAATCCTCAGTCAAAAACAGTCACTTTACCGATTTAAAGGACCATTTAGTTCCAAAGCTTTCAAAAATTGTTTATCAACTCGACCGTGAAAACTTTTAAGTACCTACTTTCAAAAGTAGATATTTCATTTATAATTTAAAAGGACCATTAGCTTCGTCTCTTGTTATTAAAAAGTAGACCTAATTTTAGGAGTATTTAGTTAAAACTTACAAGGTCAACTATCAGTGGTTCATCAAACATTCTGTTTTAGCTGACGTTAATGACCGTTTTGTGAGCACGTGTAGTTAACTAAGCTTAATTAAGTGAGCCTGCGCCCTAACGGCTCATTGTTGTGGCTCCCATAGCATCCTCGAATAACTACTTAATGAGATATATGTATAGCCCTTATGCTGTACACACTGCTGGCTGAAACGGTAGACAAAAATGTACTTGACTTTCAGGAAATGCTACATCGAGTTTTTTTGTTTTTAAGTACGAGATTATTTTTTCCAGGGCAATGGGCTATGGGCAGGAATTTATAGGGTTATGAGAGGCTCCGTAATAGGCTCCGGATCTAAACCGTCTCTTTCAGTCATATATTTTCAAATATTGTATCATTTCTTATCAAATTTTCTCAATTTATTTCGGCAACTATGATAAAACGAGCGTTATAGAAGTTCTAAAATAGAAAATTGCCAATACAATCCCCAAAATGCCACAACGTATGCAAAATTCTTTCCAAACTTTTATGTATGCAAACGTGTGGCTAAACTCTTGGCAGAGGGGTGAATAAAAATCTAATCGACAAAGCCAATATTACGTTTAGTTCCATAATCTAATTGATTTTATTGCCGGTTCCCTCTGCAAAATTTGCATGAGGGGAATAATATTATGTTTGCGATCGAATTCTGATAGACGGAATAAGGATATCAAAATTAAGGATGTGTGAATAAAATAAATTGAAATATAGCCTATAATTGTATGTAGCATTTTAAAATTGTTAATCAGTTCTAAAGGTTACTTAAACTGTAAACTGACTACTTTCTTTTGTATCTTGTTGGGTATTATCTAAATGATCATGAATCATAAACTCTGAAATAATTAGTCTTTTCTATTGTGGGCTTATAGCCCAACAATTTGATGTCAACTTTTTTATTTCTGTAGGAAAAGAGGTCTTATAATATTAACCATGACGGTAACCTAGTAAAATTTAAATTGCACTAACGCTCAATGTAGGAATAGTTTTATTGTTCATACTCTGAACGTATATGCAAGGGTTTGACTCTGACATACGCGTCATGGTAAAAAGCAACAGAATCTCCAATACCGTGTGTAACTCACAGTACTTGTTTTACTGTTATTAACTTTTCGCGATAACGTTGTCGGCTCGCTGGCCTATTAAAGAAGAATTGTTGGCAGTCGGGTGAATTTATTTCCAGGTGTTTATAGACTAAGGATCCCTGAAGATTGCTTTTAATTAAATTTAAATGTAGGCCTATTGTTCCGTGGCTTGATAAGGCAGCTTTTTAGTTGAGTTTTGAAGCAAGACTCGGGTCGTAAGTAATACATAAGAGTTTGTTCGTGTGTGTATTCTCTCTGTACAGGTAAGAGACGTGCGATTCGTGGTTTTCTGTTATGTAGTACTTGGTTAGTCAAGTAGTACTAACGGGGAGTTATGGTTAAAGGTGTAAAGTTAATTACTGGTTTATTTATGTTGTTACCTCTGAAATAAACATTAAGTAGTCTAGTGTATAAAATTTAACGTAGGTACTTACACACATATCAGATTTTAGAATAAATGTTAAAATGCACCATAACCAAAATTTAAACATGGTATTTTTAGGTGGGCTTCAGTACCTACCTAATAGATATTTATAATACAACTGACTTAATTGTGATTTAAAATATCTACTTGGGTGCTATGTATTTAAGTAACGAGAAATCGCTAAATTATGAATTATTGTGACTTGTTTCAGCTCTGTTTGTTATTAAATCTAGCAACACCACACTGGGAATTGAAATATACTACAAACAGGGATGAGGAATAAATTCTAAATCAAATTTGGCTAGACACTGCGACAGGTGTGCACGATTCTAGATTCGACGAGCAGTCGAGGAAAGTGAGATTGTGATATTTATGGCAAATAAATAAAACTAAATAAATACTTGGCTTACACACAGGTTTAAAATATTTGTAATTAGAGTTTAAAAGCCAACCATTCGATTGCGAATAAACTCTTTTATTGATAAAAAACCTATACTTGTTTGAGACTAGAAAGAATTGTTTAACTTTTCCTCCTGATGTATTTTAAATTGTAATATCCTTTGAACTCAAAATACACCATCAAATACATAATACAAAATTATGTCTGCCTGTACACATAAACCACAATTGTCAAGTATAAATGGCATCCAATCAAATTAATAGCTCCCCAAGCGATGTTATTGCAATTCATTTAGCTAAAGCTGAAACGTAACATCTGAGCCACTTAACATAAACAAGAAAATGTTATATTAATCTCAGTTGTTTCATAAGTATTCAAGAATATGAAGGAGTTGTTTGAAAGCATTTCGAGTTTTCGACTTGATGGTTTTCGTTTGAAATTTTCAAGAGTCATTCATTTAATTGTTTCTGAATTTGTATGTCTTTGTTTTCAGAGGTATTTATCGTGATAAGTACCGTGGCTTGTATTTATTGTAAAAAGAGCAAACAGCCCTTAAATATAAAACATTGCTTTAATATTCTCTCCTTGTAGGTTCTCTCTTTGTAGGTTTTAAAAAAAAACATTCTTCGTGATGTCCATCATGAAGTCTACTATAAATACCTCAGTAGTTTTATTAGTTTCCTGCTTCAAATGGAGGTCTGTGTTGGTCTTCATCAACTTAAACAAAACCCAAATGGATCACCTTAATATTCATAAATAGGTATGACATATCGAGGCATCCGTGTGAAGCCAATCTCATAGTGGGTTTGCATATATTATGTAGGTACCTATCGAGGTATTTCAATATGATTGGAAATCTGGAAATTTCCGTGCCAATTGCGTGGCCAGGTTTATTTTTGCCCACCTCCTTGCCTACCCTTCATGCCCAACTACCTGCAGTTTCCAGGATTAGAGCGTGACAAATGACAGAGACGTCCAAGATACCACATACTGGTCGGACACAATTTTAAAAGTTGTATAATTAATCGACAAGAAAAGAAGACGAAGAAAATGATTGAAATAACTCAAAGCACTCTTAAAGTTTCGTTTGTTGCATTTATACTGAGTACCATCGCAATTAATAAAGTATTAAAATATTTAATTTCGTTTTCATAATATTATTATAGGTATCTACACCTTACGGACTAATTTGTGGTGTAATGGCAAACAGTCCAAAGTTCAAATATTTGATTTGAAGTCACGTTTGGAAAGCAGGAGCTAATTAATATTATGGTTGGTAATTAACTAAGATATTATGTGCCATATTTGTGTGACTAAATTAATTATTGCATACAGAATTGCCAATGTAACGCAAACTGTCTATTTGGAAAATTGAGCGGTTAACCAAAAAGTATTAGTGGTCGTGGTAAGTAGAATTTACTTGTACAGTAAGGCTAATTAATTATTTATCACTTTAAAGTTGCACTCGCCCGTGATCATTCTCCAACTAACTCTTATTGTTTATTTTACTTTCATAATTCCAAACTCAAAGACTACCTATGGAGGATCCTGTAACTAAGATTCACCTCTCTCAGGATTTAAAATTATTATGTCATGTCGAGCTCATGTTTATCTTACGTGCCTGTCTGATTTGTTTTTATTGCCCAACTAACTTTTCCAAAAGCAATCTTAACTTATACAAGGTTATAGAATTGTGTTACGTATAAATAGCTGAAGCGGCTAACTTTGCCCCGTAGGCATGCAGAACTTGCACTTGAAGATAAATGGCTTACTCTGTGATTATAGTTACTAGGTCAACATTATTAACATATTAATGTTCAACCCACTTTGTACCCTGTTTACCCTCGGGAGGGAAAATGCGTGAAACACGATATTGGTTTAAACGTAAGGGTATAGTCACATTTATGGAGACGCGCTGTATGCTCTCGCGGATGTCTTCTATTTCGGTTTGCATACATTTGAAAAATGATCCAGTTCGTACCTTCTCTAGACAAGATATATTTGTATGTTTCCCGTTTCGAGACCATAGATAGACATGGTATTGACCTGTGGGCAATTCAGTGGCAGTTTGTACAGAAATTTGCCACCGTTACACTGCGCGCTTATTACACTAATTCAAAAGTTATCTCTTTGTTTGTTTTTGTAGTTGGGTTTTTATTGTGGATATGTATGTTTAGCCGTGTTCTATTCGTGGAATCGATTTAAGATTCATATCTTCTTTGAGTAATAAAACAATAAAAAATACTGAAACTAATTCTGTTTTGTTCATTTGTCACAATATTACCTACTACTAATAATAATATCATTTATCATTCCTTGAAAAAAAAGAACGTGAAGAAACCGGCATGTCCTAGAACCAAAAAATTCTAAGACATGTGAGATACACCAAACCGCACTGGGCCCGCGTGGTGGATTGCAGCAGCAGTGGGCAAATTAAAAAGCTGATGATAATGATGATGATCATTCCTTGGACTTCCTTTTAGATCAAAATAATAGTTATAATTTAATGTATTCATATGTATTGCGAGAAAGCTACTAGATTTATTTATTTATTATTTTTTTCAGCCTGAATTGTCCCACTGCAGGGCAGAGGCTTTCCCTTCTTCCTTCCATTTCTCTCGGTTTTGGGCAAGTGTGGACCAATCCTTTCTGTAGGTGTCAAGTTCGTCCCACCATCTTCGACTGGTTCTACCGCGGTGTCGCCGTACATTGGTAGGTACTACTAGAGACACCATAGATAAAGAAGAAATAATGATCAGTCAACGGAAGCCAACATAGATAATGATGAAAACTGAATTAAAACCCATTTAGTCTCAGCCGGGTGACTTCATTTCATACATTTATTTAAACTTCTTGTACAAAGTCGGTACCTTTATTGATGGACTTTATGCCACAAATCATTTAGAGATTTTATCTTATCAGAATTCATTATGGATAATCAAGATAGATAACATATACGATTAAAATATTATCTCAACATCTATCCCGGCGAGTTCCTGTTTGTCTGTCTGTATGTGTGCCGTTTCATTAGCAGTTCCTCTGTTATGATCTACGTTTTTCCAGGAAAATAAAACGTTTATTATAAATTGCCATAGCTCATATAGCATTTGCACTATTTGCGAATCAATAAGTAATAGTTATTTGTTATACAAGAGTGCAGAGTTGCTTTTTAACCGCGTGCTCAATTTTGATGACCGAGCAAGCGAAGGATTCTGATTCAAAAATTACAATCCTCAGCTAACGCTCACGCGAGGGAATCAAAGAGCACGAGGTGAAAAATCTTTGCACTCGAGTGCAACACGTAAATTTTCATCCCACCTCAGCGAGGAAATTACTAAATGCAAAAAAAAAACATTTATAATCACAAGATACTTTTATTTTAGTTTAGGTATTAACTAATACATTATGATAGGTAAGTATTACAGTAAATATTACATCTTAAAATTATAACAAATAATACTTCATCGGATTCCCTTGGCGTAAATAATGGCGAGAGAGGTCGATGGTTAGGTGTTTTGTAACGGCTCATTTTTGATGTAGAACTTATTAGTTTATCCTCGCACTGGAACGCCTTGCAGCAATTACACCAATGGAGCACAATCTTATAAACTCACTATAAGTCTAGGATTCCTCACGATGTTTTCCTTCACCGTTGTTTTCAATGTCCAAGATAAACTTGGAAAGTACATATGAATTTGAAAAAGTCACATTGGTACTTGCCCGGATTCGAACCCACGACCTCAAGCACGAGAGGCGAGGTCTTAGCCACTGGGCCATCACGACGATAGGGCCACGAGAAGGCCCAGTCCATGGATCTGATTGAGACTCTTTCAGTGTAATGGCACCTACGATGCCTTTACATACTTAGACCTATTTTGGATAGAATCCTCTATGTATCCCTTTACAACCGAATTGGAATTGCAGGCTCCATGGCGCTTAAGAGACAGGAGATCAGCTCCTGAATCGGCCAAAAGTGTGGCTGAAGTTCGTCGGAAACAATGCCCCGTGTACAACAAGGGTTCTAGAAGTTCAAGAAATGTTGCTATTTCTCGTGGGATACTGCCAATTTTATTAGCACCCATAGGCTGTCTAACACACATTCCGTTGCGATATCGTAGAAATATTCGATTGATTGGAGTGTTAGGCGGGCGTAAGGCTTGATATTTCTCAACAATTGTTACGTATTCCTTGCGAATGACGAAGTTGCGGTCTCTTTTTGTCCTTGTATTAGGTAAATTAATTAATAGTAGGTAAGTCATCTGAATGTTTCTCAATGTTTTTGACATTAAGTTGTGTTAGTTAATTAGTTCGACATGCTCCGTTTATACCAATAATTAGAACAACCTGTAACGTAAAGAGTGTTGTAGTAGGTAAATTAATAAAATTGATATGCATGCATAATTATGCCTATCAACATCTACTAAGTACGTATTAGATTATGTTAAGTAGTTGATTCAATCAATCTGCCTTTCCCAATTATATTGGGGTCGGCTTCCAGTAATACTGGATTCAGCTGAGCACTAGTGTTTTACGTGGAGCGACTGCCTGTCTGACCTCCACAATCCAGTAACTGGGGAACACGTACCCCTTGGCAAGACTGGTGTCAGATCTCAAGCTTCTGATTACTCGTAACGACTGTCAAAGATCTTTCAAATTTCAAATGACAGCCGGGACCAACGGCTTAACGTGCTTTCCGAGGCACGGAAGAAACTCGGTATGTTGAAAATGGTCACCCATCCACGGACCGACCTCGTCAAGCGTTGCTTAACCTTTAAGATCGACCCGTGCGGCTGTTATTATTTAGCCACTAGCTCCGCCTTTGTTAAGTAGTTGATTAATATATTTAATTAGATACTTAATGTGCAACTGACTTACTCTTGCCGCCAAATATACGGAATCAGGTGCTTCGTTAACAATCTTTTCAATTTCAGATGCTGTGAAAACCTTCTATTTTTTTGGTTGATGATCAGGTGAGCCTCTTTTTAAAAATGCCACTAATTTAGGATTTTTAGGATAGGTGTCCATATGTATGTCTTTTTTCACCTTTATTGTTGCTTTTAGCATGGAATACGTACACATACACATAGAGTGCTTGATTTCTTGGTCTCGGATAATTCAATAAAATATGCCAGCAAAACGTTTTCTGGGTAAGTTTTGGCTTCTTTATCTAGTTCCCACGTGTTAAACATATAGTACTGTTTCAAATAATTTTCACGTTTTAACAGTTTCAGTCAATTCTGTTGGCGTCAAATAAACTTCCTCGTCGCTAGAATCACTCATTTTAGGCTTTTCACTTGTTTTCAAGTTTCTTGTTCTTAACCTAAGGTTTTAACAATATGACGTGAAAAGAAAATGGCGCACGCAAAACAAACTATAAAATTATTACACCAAGAAGGTTCCGAGTCCGAGTTTTTAACAAATTAAAAAAGGTATGATAAATTCGGCACCATGGAGTTAGAAGTAAATAGGTTTAATAATGTTTTGAATTCACAAACTTAATGCACACGATGTTCTAAATTCAATTTACTATATCCTTTAGCGAATAAAAACGGTTTTTGCACTCAGATATCGAAAATTTTGTCATCCATTTCCGAGATGGGGGGATGAAAAAAATATGGTTTATTGGAAGCTAACAAGGCCTACATTTAATTTAACGTAACAAAAACGACTAATACATATAAATGCTTCTTAATCTTAAAAAAATTAAACGAAAAGTTATAACGTTATTAATACTAAACATTTTTTATTTTATATCTTTATTTTTTTGCAAAATAAAGTAAAAAATCAAAACCGACCAGGCATAACCTGGCAGGCTCGCTAGTAAAGTGACATGTTTATAGATACCTATTTACTTTCTCTGGAATGATACAGGTAAGATTGATTAGATAAGACAATTTGATATAAATTAGTGAAATTTTGTGTCTATAGTTATTATCACTGCAGTACAAGTAGCGCAACAAAATGATTTTTAAAGTATTAATGTTATTTGTTTTGGTGAGTCACGTTACCAGTGATTCATGTGTTAGGTACACTTTCGGCGAAGATTTTCACGAAGTGTTTGTAAATGAGTGGGGAGGAGCTTGTGTCGTCTTACCACCTTGGGTTTTTGGCAAGTACAGAGATTTGGGCTTGACTGGCCATAATGAACTCAGTACCTCATTTATTTCGCCTCGACCAGGATTGAGTTGCGGGTCATCATTCATATTTCCGATGAACAGTGGTGGTACCATAGAAGTAAACATTTATATGGAAGTAACGGATCCTACTGACCAAATAATTGTTTTGGCCTACATGTTGGACGCCAGCGGTGACAGGGTTACAGGACAGGCTTTTAATTCACCCTTCGATCCAAGTTTCGTGAGCGGCTGGCACACCCTGAAGATGACAGTAGTCGGCCCAGCAACATATGATGGCTACGTAAGTATTGAAATTGTTTTACTTAGTACTTGTTTGTCATCTGCTCGATTCACAAACTCTAGGCGACACCCAAATGTAACATCTAAATAAAAACGCTCTGTTGATGCATTGTGCAACCGTACAAAAATATTAAGGTATTCATGTGCCGTAAGTGTAAAATAATGGCCATCAGTTAGTCACAATATGAACGTCGTCGTATGGAATCTCACAATTATTCATGTTTACCTATTTTTTTCATATATGACATGAAAATGCTTACACTCACTAGATTGTTAGTGGACAAATACGTGGCGTTTGAATATTCAAATTCATTTGATCTCACAAAACTAACTTAAAGTTTTCATGTCATACATGCAATACCCGGTTTCTCAATTGGTTCTGAATTGAGAATTTGTCAATATCATGAAAATCAGTAAATTTTGACATAAAAGCAGGTTCTTAACTCCAAATATCAATTCAGAAACCGGTGTTAGTAAAAGCTTGCGTCTGTGTACCCAGGCGGCGTTCATAACCAACATAGATTACCACAGATTACCTCCAATTGGGAGGTAATCTGTGATAACCAAACTCACTTTCTTTGTTTCAGATATCTGTCATGGGGATCGCGTCTTCGAATTCTATTGTTTTAATCGATTCATTCCGTTACATACCGCCGGGCATGGATGAAAGCCAATGTCAACTGTATGATGACCTCCCAAAAGCCAACCACCCTAGATTCAAGCATTTTAGCGCATAATGGACGGGAATGAAACGAAAATAAAACTTATATCATAAAAATATTGACTTTGAAACCTTTTTATTTTGATTCAATAAATTTTTAATTTGATTTAGCCACTAGATACTGTGTTTCTAGTTTTTTCATGAGAACCTTACAATTATTTGTGACAGGGTGCCGAGGTGGGAAATTTGCAAATAAATGTATGGGTAGTAGATATGAGTGTATGGGTGCCAAGATGGGACTAAACCGATGGAGGGTTGAAAGAACACCCAGTCGAGTCAAATTATTATATATTTCCATCTCATGTATTAATGCCAAAACCACTTATACATACTTTTATTTAAAAGCAATGGTTTAAATATAATAATTATTCAAATAAATGAAACATGGATCAATTCTCCGAACGCTCATCGAAATCAATTACACAAATCCCAGGATGTCTATAATAAAGCGGTTATTTAAATTAATTGCGTAATTGTAAACCAAATATTTATTAAAACAAATTAATGAAATGATATAAACACTAATTAATAAAACATTGCATTTTGTTTCAACGTTACGATGAACTTTGAGTACTACATTTTATCTATTAATATAGGTATAAATTACGAATAGGTTCTCCTAACGATGGTTAATTTCGAATTGCAAAGTTGGCATATGTTCAGCTGGTTGCTGAGTATGAATGACACCAAAACCCCTTGTTTGGCAATGGTAAAATGGTATTGAAATAAGTTTGTTGCTTATTTGTCTCGATCTTCCTCATACATAGTCTAAATACCTTTGAAAAATACAATCTCTCACTTAACGTTTAAGAACCCTAATTAGCCCCCAACCATGAGAATACGTCATCAATTCTTAACCAAAGACTTCAAAGTTGAAAGCCAATGTATTCTAAACTCATCCAAAATCCAGTACACCAAACTAAACCCCACAAAATTAAACTCTTGCCCATAAATCTGAAAACCGATACATGTTCAGTAAAACTGTGGCATAACGCCCGATCTAGGAGACACGTATAAAACTTGCACCCAAGTATGGTAATAAAACAGCCTTGTCTCTAATATTGCCCATTACTTGGCGACGCTTAATTTATGCCGTTGCTAAGTCATAAGGTAGGACAAGGCAGGGGACGGATGTTGAGTTACTGGATGCGGCATGTAATGACAGCTCAATTTATGTTGTCATCAATCATGTTTGGCTCGTAGACGAGCCTAGACGTACGTGGAATTGAAGGATGTCTGAATCGTACGTGAGTGCTTTATGTACACATTGGCAGGCATTATGTTATGACATTGTGTCGAAAATTGGATTAAATAAACTGCCAAGCGCTTTCAAACATCCTTCATAATGGGCACAGCGAATGAATGGAACTCACTACCTGCGTCTGTGTTACCGAACACATTCAACCCGAATCTCTTCAAAGTTAGAGTGAACAGGCTTCTTCTGGGTAAGCTCACTCCATCGTCAACTCTATCTCTGTCTCCTCTGACCTAGACTAGGGTCAAGAGCAAATCCATAAAAAAAATGTCATAAAGAGATTTGGCGTCATATGTATCCTACATACGGGATCTTACCTCAGCGAATTAAAAGTGAGTTTTAAGATATTAATAGGTCCTCAATAAAATGCCAATTGCAGCAGGAAAATAATCTGTCAAAAGCCTGTGAGGGTAGAGCCCTCTCCCTGCATTGGACTTGTCCGCTCTTATCCTATTCTCTAAAGAATTTTGATAGACCAATCTTAACTAATAAGACTTTATAAAACATTAGAGGTATGTATTAAAATTACTCATGATCTCTTCTAGTTTCTCGCTATCATTGCTGCAAGACTTGCCAACGAGAAGGGAAACTTGGCGATTTATTATCATACTGCTTTCTAAAAGTTTTATCTTAAATGCTAGGCGGCGTTAGCTAACGCATCTTGTGTTACACAGTTTAGTTTTAATCTCGCCACCCTTATGCTCTTGTATTTTTCATTATACATGATCCAGTTTCCGAAGTTTCCAGAAGAAATTTATTTAAGTGTTTCTGATGAGATTTTTTGCTCTTTCATTAAAAATTCTTAGTAAAGAAATAGGTTTTGAGAAAGTTTCTTGATCTTGTTGGTAACATTTTCCTGCTGAAGAAGAATAAGTATAGAATCGGAGTTTCCGTATTAAGTACTAGACTAACTAGGTAGTGATAAAAATATTCATTTGAAGATGTTTAAATATCTCAGGCCAATTTATGATATGAGAATTTAATCAACACCTAATAAATTATCACTGAAAGAACGACTTCACAACCTTGAACTCCAGCACTAAATAACAACTGACAAACAGACACCCAAGATATGAAGACGCTCTTCAAAACTTGGCAAACAGACGCTTTAGTTAACGTGTCATGTGTTCGCGCCCGAGGTGAACGCAAACGCAAACTTTGACGTGACAGTTTCGCTCATCGTGATTGCGCGTTACGCCCCTGCGTATGTAGGTATCTAAATGATTCACAAACACTTTGAAATGATATTAGTTAAGCTCCTTGCATGAAATATATTAATGAACTTTTACGTGATATTATTAATCTGAGAATCACGATTATGATACCTATAAATTGCAATTTTTATCAAAACAATACACTGAGATTTTTGTTGAGAATCAAAGGGCTATCACACGAAAGTTATAGTCATTATCCGATTAGAACAAAACATGAACAATTTTTTCTAATTTATGAGATTAGTTTTAAAGTAGAAAAATTGTTCATGTTTTAAAAACTATAAATTACGATCGAGATGTTTACGTGATAACGTGTTATTGGTGATATAAGTTTTTGGGAAGTAAGGAATTAATGAAGATCGTTTGTATGCCGCTAGAGTGAGAGAGACGGAAGATCGGTCCACTCACTCGAACGCTATGCCAGCCTCCGCTCGTGAGGATTCCGCGTGACAAGTTTCACGGAATGACTGGCAGCGCTCGAGATGAGACGGGAGATCGGTCCGTCTCTCTCTCGTTATACCTGCGATCGCGCTCGTGAGGTTTTGGTGTGACACAAGTTTCTGAACATGTCACCCGACTAAAACGATTTTAAAGACGTTATCACGTCAAAAAATATAGTTAAAATATAAAAAATAGAGGCCCAGCTGTATCGGGAACAGGGTCCAAGCTACCGGCGGTCAGGGTTCCAGAGGGAGGAATCTCCTAACAATACGAGCAATATTAACTCAGACAGTTTCAAAACACACTTTGATCTTATCTTACCCATAGATATTCGAAAAATAAGCATCGAGATCCGTTGAAAAATGCTCGCATTACTTAACAACGGACAAACAAACTCACAAAGAATTCAAAAGATGAAGTTACCGCTTTGGTTGTAAAAGAGAGTTAAAAATATAACGATGTCTTTGACTTAGTGTTGCCCTTTGACGCTTGTTACAAGTTTCTCCTTGTTAAGCTAACTGGAGGAAAAAGTTTTGTGACAACTAATACGGTTGAGGATGGGCTTGATATCCTTTGTGATGTTCTTCACTTCGGGTTAGGTTACGGAGGGTACTCAAACTTCCGTACTTAACGATAACAATGCAGCTTTTGTAGTCGATTTCCAGACTAACCAAATGCAAATGAAAAAAACCAAGCGAGTCTCTATTAGTCAAGACAAGGCACTCGACAAAGTGACATTTTATCAGCGATACCGACTGTCAAAAGTCTAAAATGTATGGGATTGACAAGCGCAATACCCTTCTTTTGGCATTTTTACTAACCGACATCATAAAAAGGAGGATGTTCTCAATTCGTAGGAATATTTTCTTTTTTTCTTGATTACTCAAAGACGCCTGGACTGATTTAGAAAATTATTGTTTTGTTTGAAAGGGTATACTTCCCAGTTGGTCCCTTGGTCATCAGGTCAAGACCCGATGATGGGATCCTGTAGAAATTGAGGAAACTCCTTAAATATTATAGTCACACATTGGGTCATTCTAAATTTCGACAGTTAATTATTTCGACACAGTCCCAATTTCGAAAAACTATAGTTCGACTACTCATTGCTTCGACAGAACATATATTCGACTAGCATTAGTTCCACAGAAAATATAACTACCGATGAGGTTATTATACATATTTCCACCACTTTTTTTTTTTTTTTTTTTTTTTTTTTTGTCGACGGGGAAAATCATCTTATGACAAATCCCGCTCTTGGGTGGAGCGGGAGATAGTGTCAGACTTGTACTGACTAAAAACCCCGCGCCGTTCCTTCTAGCCTTCATACCGGGGCTCTAGCTTCCTTTCGGATAACCCCGAACCCCGGTAGGCTTCGACCCAGCTGGGCCCCACTCTTTGCTGACAACTCCTTGAGGCGCGCGGGAACAGTGCGCGCCGTCGACGCCTTGGCTCGGTCCGGGTAGTTACCGGACGATCGGACAGCGAGCTACCCATGACTCACTGTCCACGAGCCCGCGTCTACGGTGGCTGGATATCG
Organism: Orthosia gracilis; assembly: GCA_947562075.1. NCBI lineage: Eukaryota > Metazoa > Arthropoda > Insecta > Lepidoptera > Noctuidae > Orthosia > Orthosia gracilis. The sequence goes on along the minus strand of OX387271.1, from coordinate 45,257,706 downwards.
GGATTGGGATCCCGGCGGCGGCGGCGAGGGCGCCGTTGCCTGATGCGGTCGGCCTCCTCCTTTGCTAGCATTACTGCTTCGCAGAAGGAGGCGACCGCCTGCCACTCCTCCTCGCTACGGACCATGGCCTGAACCAAGGCCCGGCGCGAGAGGTCTCCGCCGCCGATCGCCCCCACGAGGGCACGGCGGTGCTCCGCCCAAGCAGGGCACACCTCGACTGTGTGCTCCACCGTGTCCTCCGGGCGTTCCGCACAGTGGCGGCACCCGGGCGTCTCTTCCGCTTGGATCCGATGCAGGAACCTCCCGAACTTGCCATGTCCGGTGAGGACCTGCGTCATGCGGAAGGTAAGGACGCCGTGAGGTCTTTCCAGCCACGCCTCAAAGAGGGGACTTACCGCCATTATGGTGGCGTGCCCAGCACTGGGTTGCGATAGTCGCTGACGCCATTTCACCATGAGATCCCGCCGGAGCTCTGTCCGCCATACCTCGACCTGTCGCGGCAGCGGACTTTCACCCCGGCGTTGCATCTCCACGCGCATGTCGTGCATGTGTGCAAGGACTGTTGCCTCCAGATCCCACGGTGGTAGGCCAGCCAGAAGGCTCGCCGCTTCGCGGGAGATCGTGCGGTAACCCCGCACCATCCGTATTGCCATGACCCTCTGGCAGCCGTTCAGTATGGTCGCCGGTCGCTTTTGCAGCGACGGCGCCCACACCGGCGCCCCGTAGAGGGCCATGGACCGAACGATCCCCGCGTAGAGCCTCCGGCAGGAGGCGTCTGGACCCCCAAGGTTGGGCAGGAGCCGTTTGAGAGCAGCCCCAGCCCGGTTGAGTTTGGGAGCCAAACGTCGGAAATGTTCTCCGAAATTCCATCGGCTGTCGAGAACGAGTCCCAGATACTTCATCGTCAACCCGACGCCGATGCGAACTCCTCCTACCGTAAGCTGGGAGTCTGGTGGCGGCGCATTCCGAGGGCCATGAAAGAACATGGCCTCGGATTTGTGCAGCGCCACCTCGAGTCCCAACTCCTGGATCCTACCAACGACTATCGCAACCCCGCGTGTCGCTAGAGCGACCGCCGCCGGGTGCGACTCTCCCTGCGCCAGAACCAGCGATATTTCCACCACTTGAGGATCTCTGCAGTCGTAGCGGCAGCGCCATATATAAAATAATATACAGGATGAGAAAACTGGTCCTGACTTAAAGTAAAAAGGTTGAGTCACTATCATAACTTTGCTCTTAAATTACGTAACGTCTCTATCGAACTAGAAACGGAGTTTAGCAAAGCTTTAGGTAAGCTAAAGTCATTTTAAGGAAGTATGGACATTTTGTGTAAAAACCGAGGCTATTTACAAAAAAAAATTTGACCAATTATTGAAAACGTAATCTAGCAAGTGTTACACCATTTTTGAATCCTTATTAAATGCGCCAATTTTTCATGTTACTTGCCAAACTAGCGTACTACATTTTTTTTTCAGTACAGTCAGTTAAAGTTGGGCGAAACAGTAAATTTGAATAATTTGGTTTTGAAAAAGTTTAATTTTCTTCTAAGTAGGAGGAGTTGGCTTTAAATTTTAGGCAAAAATCTACACAAGCATTATTCAAGATTACATAATAATAAAAAAATTAGATAAATTATGGGATTTGTAGCAACTGGAGTTAAAGAACCATTACAGGGATTGATTTTTTTAGTAAATTTTTAAGTGAACATAATTTTTTAAAAACATGAGATAGATTTTTTTTCGTATTTTTCTGAGAACTGTTATAACTTGGTCTATCACCCATTTACGGTTTGACGTCGATTTCTGGGACGCCCTGTATATATATAACATAATATAATAATATAAAATAAATCATATTCATACATAAGTACAAAATATATACCTATATATATACATATACTATTATTATGTCATTCCGAAAGAAATAATCCTTGATTTACCTCTTGAAGACATTCAGAGAAGGGCTGTCGCGTAGGGAATGTGGCAGAGAGTTCCAGAGATGCACTGCAGTAACAGAGAAGAAGCCATCATAGCGGCCGGAATTGTGACGTGGAGTACGAAAGAGAAGAGAATTTGAAGTGCGAAAGGGTTTACCCCTCGGGACAAAGTACTCAAAGCGTTCACGAAGTATTGAGCTGAATTTGGATTATGAAGGATAGTATAGAGAAGAAATAGGATATGGGTATCTCGATGACGCCGAATCGGCAGTCACTTCAATTTAGTCCGAAACTCCGACACAGCAGTGCTATGTCGAAGGTATGTTCCGTCGAAATAGAGATCCGCCGAACAAGTGCACATCGAAGAAGGGTTCTGTCGAAGTAGTGTTTTTCGAAGATGTGTGGTGTCGAAGTATAATCTGTCGAACTAATGCTAGTCGAATATATGTTCTGTCGAAGCAATGAGTAGTCGAACTATAGTTTTTCGAAATTGGGACTGAGTCGAAATAATTAACTATCGAAATTCAGAATGACACCCGCATACATTACAGCGATTTTGGTATTTTCATCAACAATGCAATCATTTGCACTCAGAAAGTATCATTTTGTCAAGTGGAACTTATGAAGAAGACCACACATGTGAGGTGGGTCTGCATTCCCGAAGGCCGCTGAGAGTTCCACCTATAGCACCCCGCAATCGCAGGGCCCGTTTACAATGGGCTCGCGAACACAGAAATTGGGAGAAGAAGACTGGCGTTGTATTTGCTTTTCCGATGAATCTCGTTTCGGTATGATGCCGGATACAAGACTTGCTCGAGTTTGGAGGTCCTTTGGACGTCAAGAACGTTTAAAATTTTGTCAGGAAGTTCATCAATATGGAGGGGCAACAATAATGGACTGGGCCCGTATTTGGATCAGAGCAAAAACCGATCTCATTTGGATCAGAGGAAACTTAATGCTCAGATTTACGTGGAGAGAATAAGTTTCAGACGTGATCATCCCTTGCGACGCCGGTTGGGTGATTCGTTTCGACTAATGCATGTCCATACACGGCTAGAGTCGTAACACGCACTCTTAGCGATTCTAGCATCAACGATCTGCCGTGGCCTGCTCAATCGCCAGACCTCAACCCAATTGAGCACGCATGGGATATGCTTCAAAGAAGAGCTCTGCCGAGTATGGATGCCGTGCATACCCCACAACAACTTTTTGGATTGTTAGAAAGAACGTGGGCGGCCATTCCTCAAAGTGATGAACTGATTTTAAGCATGCCAAATCGCAGTGGTTGTGTGAGTCGTGTCAATGGTGGCAACAAAGTTTTTTTTTTTACCATATTTTTTTTTGCCATTTAATTTTTATTTTATTTTATTTTATTTTATTTATTCGGGAAAACAAACAATTACACATTAAGAATTACAAAAATATAGGATACAGAAATTATACAAATGTGAAATCAACCACGTTCTCCACAGATAACGATGAGACAATTTGGTAAATATTAAGAAGTAAAAAGTTAAACAATTATAAGTAAAAAAAAGGGGAATATTAATAATAAAGCATCAACAAAACAAAACATAAAGTGCCGCATAAGTGGATCATCATTGTCACATTAGTTTTTCAATAACTTAAGTAACATGAGCCTAAACTTTCCATGCGGTAAAGCAAACAGATCCGACCTGCAGACATTTTTATTAAAATTGCTCGTAAGGCGACGAAGAGGCGCACGCAAGCCGGCATTAGTACGACTGGAAGTAGTGGCGAATACAGGTCGTGCGCGCACCTCGCGTCCCTGGCATGTTCTGGGAACTATATAACACAACTTGTTACCAATTTCCAAACAATCATACGAGTTATTGCATAAATCATACAAAAATGTAGTTTCAAGAAAAGTACGCCTTGAATTCAAAGAAAGCAGACTATATTTTCTAAGTAACTCACTATAAGAGAGATAACAACTTTTTAAGCATCGATAATGCATAGACTTTAAAAATTTACGCTGTATGCTTTCTATACAATCAATATATTTATTGTAAAAGGGGTTCCACACAGGTACCGCATATTCCAACTGAGACCTAACTAGTGATCGATAGAGACATAAATATGTACTAGGGTGCTTAAACTCCGTGGATGATCTCATCACAAGGCCGTACATGCGATAAGCATTATTGACAATTTTATTAACATGTGCGTCTAAGTGCAGTTTATCGTCAAGTAATATTCCCAGGTCGCGAATCAAACTCTCCCTTTCCAGAGTTTCACCGTGTATTGCATAGGGATATATAAATATATTTTTATTTTTAGTGAAGCTAATACAACAACATTTAGAAACACTGAGTTGGAGTTTGTTTTTAGTGCAATAATCTGCAAGACGGTTGAGATCTTCTTGAAGCAGTTGACAGTCAAGAATGGTTTTAATGGGTCTAAAGACTTTAAGGTCATCTGGGTAAAGTAAGAATTTAGAATTAAGAAAGCACATGTCAATATCATTGATAAATATAATAAATAACAAAGGACCCAGTATCGAGCCTTGAGGCACCCCTGATGAAACAGTTATGGATTTGGAATGGAAACCATTAACCACCACTTTTTGCGTTCTATTTGTAACATAGGATGTAAACCAACGGAACAAATCGCCACGAATACCGTTAAATGCTATTTTGCCTAAAAGTAAGTTATGATCGACCTTGTCAAAGGCTTTACGAAAATCAGTATAAATAGAGTCCACCTGTACACGTGTGTCTAAATTATTGAATAAATAATCAGTATACTCAATACTAATTGACGACATTAACTCATTAATTGCACACAATTTGGAAAAAAGCAATTTTTCTTAATTTGTACAAAATATCAGGGATAAGTTTTTAATTTAAACATAGGTATTAAAGTAAGAAGCCAGTTTGGAAGACTAGATTTGTTAAATATTAATTGGATATTTTTTATAGTTAAAAATGTACTTGATCCCTAGACACTTTTGATGTGTGTCCAAGAGCAGAGAATGCTGTTTCACAGAGGTTGAGAAAAGCAGTAAATTTGTCAGTGCTTCTTGTGCTGTTTCCTTACAATCTTTTTTAACATTCACACAAAAATATATTTATTTAGACTTCATGCACAAAGGTACAAAGGTGGACTTATTGCCATAGGCATTCTCTACCAGTCAACTAAGGGTGATGAAGAGACAACATGGCAGGGGAATAGTTTAATAATATAAAACTATTAGTTTTTACACTAAAACAGGTAAAATACACGTACCATACATATTGAATATAATATATACCTATATAAATATACATTTTGTATATATTTGTGAAGTAACAAAAAAGAAGAAAGTGAGATGACTCTGCTTATAAACTCTCTGTAAGATAAACTTGATAAAGAGGATTATTTGAAATATCATTTCAATGTTGAATCACAGGGTATTTCTAGTAATTGGTTTTCACTTCAGTCAGTCTTGAACACAGCCCGCTGGCGCATGTTTGCCGTGCTTAGTAAGAGCAACTTTTGGTTGCGTATATTTATTATTGTTAAATGATCCACAGATGAGACTGCGGACCCCCAGATGTTTGCGGACCACAGGTTAAAATCTACAAATTAGGTACCTACATAGTGTCATATAGTGTCAGTGAAGACATTCACAATTACCAGATAAGAAATGCGAATTTGATACTTTAAAAAGCACTTTTATCTACTTCGGTTTCGTTATATTCGAATTACAAAATTGACAGCAGTTTCATTAAGATACCCATAACCATGGTATAATAATATACCATGCCCATAACGACATCGGGTTGCTTTATGCGAATCGTCATAAATTCTAAAAAACAAGCAAAGACATTCTGAACATACAGCCAGGTACCTATAATATTACATCGAAATCGAGACAATGTAAATGATGTTTTTAAAAATGGAACAAGTTTAGAACAAAAGTATCGTATACTATTTGGCTGTTGCGGCTACAAGATCTTTGCCTTATACCTAATAAAGACTAAATAAAAAAATAAAAATAAAAGTGGACGCGGTCAGTGAATAAAAAATATATATAATAATAAAAAACAAAAGAGGAGGAATGGTATTAAACATTTTTTTTATGCATGTCTCCTGGCCAATCTACAAGTTCAGCCTGTAATTCTGCAATTCCTGTTTATTTTAACAATTTTACAATACAAAATCTATATCATATAAATAAACAATAGTCAGTGTGTAGTTAAGTTTGTATTAAAAATACTTATTTGTCTATATATGTGTTTTATTCCTTCCTTCATAGATAAAATCTTGCAACTGTACGTTATTGGTCTTTTAATAACTCGTGCCCACCTATTTGAAAAATGGCATTCGTATTAAAAGACCGTCCATTACGTAACATTTGCATAAATAACTATTTTTGTAGCTAGCATGGGTGCCGTACACCGCTTAGTATTTTTTTGGTAATGCCATGTCTCCATTTGGGAGCCATTTCTAGTGTCAGCCATTTCTAGCGTTAATGACACCAATACGTCTCTACGTAACTTGGATTTGATACCTTTTGTGACGTTTGTATCCCTTGTCATAGATGTTACACCCCGAGTGGCACGGCTCTAGTTGTGTTTCATTGAAGATCATGGATACTCTTGCTGCAAAGACAAGCTCTCTATCATATGTAAAACTGATAAGTAGGTATCATTAAATCAATGCTTTTGATCTCACTGCTACATTAAGATAGGTAGGTACGTCACTTAAAAACAAACAATCATTGTCAGTTTAAGTGTCGGAAAAGTAAAATATATTACACAACTTGATTGAAATATGCAGGTTAATTAAAATTAATATTTAACTGGTTGGTGCCGAATAAATTAAACAGCTATTGTGTTTCGCGTGGATTCACGTTTTAGGCACTAAAGGGGTTAGTAGACGTCTCTGATTGTGTCAGTTAGACTATTTGGTAAGAATATTTAAACGTATCTTCTTCTTACCTAATGTTGGTCGGAAATATGAAGTAAATAAATAAAATATTTTAAACCCAGCACCTTACAGCGAAGTGTCGAGTTTTCATAATCTGATTCCCTTTAATGTGACGAGAAATGTTAATAATATTTACCTTCCATCTCGTTATATTTGGATGTTTGAGGATATTTTATTTATGAATTAGGTTACTACGAAATTTTTTACACGGAAAACGTTTTAACCGCTTAGGGCGTGTCCTATAAACAGGTGGGTTTTTTAAGTGGGTGTGGATGGCCAAATCCGAAACTATCAGGAATGCCGAAAAACTCTAAAATAAATAGTCTAAGATCCGAACCTAAATCGACCTTCACCGAGCTGATTATAGAACGAAACATATTTTATCATGAATTTAGTATATTAGAAAACATATTAAAAATGGGTTCGCTAAAAAAATCCTGGGCAGACTATTTTTAATTATTTTTCAAAAAATTATTTTTTATTAAATGTTGCAACATCAGGATAATAAAAAAAAATGTCCTGACTGAAAGTATCAAACGTATAGAATGTGCAGCCGTTGGGTTGTCTACTATTTACCTGGGGGAACTACTGGGTTGTCAGGTATAAACAGGTATATCGATGCCAGTTACTTTCACTGGATTGGATCATTAAAAAAAAATATCATCATAAGCGCTGTTTTATTGCGAACACGTTGATATAGGGTTGTCTGCGAAAATTCCGGTCCTATTAGGGGTTTGCGAATATTAAAGATTTTAATTTCAACGCGCGTGGAAATGTGTGACAGAGAGATCCGAGGTAAGTATACTGTGTAATAATAAAGGACCCAACATCGCAGTCGCTTATGATGGGACCCTGAATAGTAGAAAGTGCGCATGCTCGGTGTGTAAACTATGGAGGGTAGAGGTACCTCTACTACCCTTAATATAGTAAACAGTGCGTGCTATTTTGGAGCAACTGATATTTAAGTTGCAAAAAAATAATTAATTAATTACATAATAATCAAATATATTTAATATAATACTAAAATATAAAACAATATAATTTCAATATATTGAGTTACAACCATAATAATATATCTATAATCTGTAATAGACAATAAAAATATCAATTACTTACTTTGATTTTTTTTTGCTCTTTCTGGAAATAGAAACAAAGTGGACAGCCGAAAATTAAAATTAGAAAATAAGAAAAAAGATAGGCTAGACATCTTGTATTACGATTTAAAATTTTATTACAAAACAGTATAAATACAAAAATAATATTAATGAAAAATAAATTCTAATAAATATTTTCTGTTCAATATCTGATTCATCAGAAGTATCATTTTGACTCTCGAATTCGTCTGATTCATTAGATTCTTCCTCATTTGCTTCCATTTCGACAATGTCCTGGATTTTCAAAGGAGTTTGATCTCCGATAAAACCTGTTGGTTTTAAGAAATCATTAAAATGCCAACCATAGTTTTCAGGATTTGACTTCGCACATGTAGAATCAGTTGCATTAAGCCACATAGAATTTACATATATTGTTCTTAAAAAAATTTGTAGTAGGGAAATCCAACATGGCGGTGTAAAGTTGGAGTCAAAACTTTTAATGTTCTTTAAAAATTGTTCGCTGTCTTCTTTTGCACCGTACTTCTTCATAAAAATACGAATTCTCGCATCATTAACTGACTGGCAGTGATTCACGCCATACATTTTTGCTGTAAACTCTTGAACAGCATTTATTTTTTCATTGACGAAAATATCAGCTTCATCAGTCAATGACGCAAAAAAAGTTTGATACTTCTCATTTTTTGAAAATATTTTAAATGGCCTAATTTTCCTTTATTATAAAATGTCGCAGTGTAGTCACAACCTGTGAATGCATGAAAAGCAGGTAGACTTTTACATAATTTGGGTCCCAACTTTAATGCTAAATCGATGCAGTTGATGCAATCGAGGTGGTTCGATTGCTTCTTAGTCGCTGAAGTTGCTAGAAAAATTGTAGACTCCGACAGTTTGTGCATATTTCCGAGAACAACAGTATTAGAAGCTTTTATTAGAATTCTGGAGCCTGGTGTTATTTTATGAGCGTGAAAGATAATCCTCGTATCCGCCTCTTCATGATAGCATGTATAATCAACTTCTTCGATTTTTTAATACAATTTTCCTGAGCTTGGTACGAGTAACACAGATGTTCAACAGTTAAAAATATTTTTTTGTTTTGGATTATTGGCAGCAAATTTTTGTTTTCCCAATAATCAGCCAAGAAGTGTAACAAAGCATCTTTAAAACGATAATTTTTAAGGCTTTGCACAAAATCTTTGGGTCTGATTTGTTGAGGTCCTGTAATTTTATATGGAATATCAAACTCATTTCGACTTTGGCATTCGGAATCTTTGATTGAAGGCATTAAGCCGCCTTTGTACTTGTACATAAAGTTTAATAAATAAATAAATAAATATCGGTCGAATATTAGATGGATTTCTGCAGCATGTGATGCACAAATTTTCATGAGTATTGACTCTGCAACTTTCTCAAAAGTTTGTGGCATTGAGTTTCCGATTGAGTACAAATAATAAAAACCATCAATTATTTCAACGTTAATTTTCGTGGGCTCAAAGTTTTTTTTTTTTTTACGAAATGCTAGCTTTAACGAACAATTTTTAAAAGTTTCGTCAGTAAAATCACTTACAGAATTATCCGAGCCACACAAAAAACACTTTTTAGCCATTTTTTAGCACAACGATACAGAATAACACGTGTTTTCGATGCAATATAATATTATAAGTCATTAGCTACTCCAAAATAGCACGCACTGTTTACTATATGAAGGGTAGTAGAGGTACCTCTACCCTCCATAGTTTACACACCGAGCATGCGCACTTTCTACTATTCAGGGTCCCATCATAAGCGACTGCGATGTTGGGTCCTTTATTATTACACGGTATACTTACCTCGGATCTCTCTGTCACACATTTCCACGCGCGTTGAAATTAAAATCTTTAAAATTCGCAAACCCCTAATAGGACCGGAATTTTCGCAGACAACCCTATATCAACGTGTTCGAAATAAAACAGCGCTTATGATGATATTTTTTTTTTTCATTTATCCAATCCAGTGAAAGTAACTGGCATCGATATACCTGTTTATACCTGACAACCCAGTAGTTCGCCCAGGTAAATAGTAGACAACCCAACGGCTGCACATTCTATACGTTATTATCCTGATGTTGCAACATTTAATTAAAAATCATTTTTTGAAAAATAATTAAAAATAGTCTGCCCAGGATTTTTTTAGCGAACCCATTTTTAATATGTTTTCTAATATACTAAATTCATGATAAAATATGTTTCGTTCTATTATCAGCTCGGTGAAGGTCGATTTAGGTTCGGATCTTCTACTAAAATCTTTTGATGCAGTTTTTGTTTACATCAAAATCGACCCTGTGATTCCTTTACGTGGTCAAAGTCAAATATATTTATTCAACTATTCCTCATAGTTTTGGATTTGGTCATCCACACACACTTGAAAAACTCATCTGTATATACCTTTAGTCTCAGTTGGCCAGTGACCGATGCTCACCTTTCCGTGGTTACAGGATGGTTGTCAAATTTAAGGTTTTACCTGAATGACTACATTGCCAGTGGATTATTTAATATTGGATTCTAAAGAAAATCATGACCGTCTTTATCATTCAAGGATCCAGGTTTCATCAACTCCTACCTACTTCCTTAATGATCTTTATCAAAATAACTTCCTGACTATTCAACCCTGAAACTGTAGGTGAATAAACAAATTGGTTTGTGCCGTAAACAAGGGCACGTTGATAAATAATCGTGGTGATCCAGAACGGATGTTGTAAATTGCTCCAACGATAGCTGCTTTAGATAAATCAAGTTCCATATAATCTCAAGGGTGTGGTAATAAAGCGAGCGGGGGTAGCTTCTATTATTTGGTTGCTTTACGTATTATGCTGCCTGATTTTTATTACCATTCACAATGCTTGGAGGCATAAGGTATCAATTAAAGACACAATTTTTACAATAATAGGGATGTTTCCTGGGTAGAAAAATGATAATTATATTTAGGTAGTCCGTCAGTGAGATTATCAAATAAAATTTTACCCGAATATTTTTTGGTTTATGAATTCATATAATATAGTATATAATATATAGTATCTTGACTAAGCTCGCGAGTCTTAGGACTTATTACAGTTTCCAATGGTTCAGAGAGCCTAATGTTTTTTTTTTTGAGGAAATCAGGACAAGCCAGAAAACCCGTACTTCCAACAGGAATAATCGTTTGATTCAGCTTCGGGTTTGCAAAAACCTGCATTTAAAGGCCGTTCAAGTCAAAAATGAGTTGGAGGAAGTTTAAGGTGCAACAGTGTACGCTATGTAGGAGGTTGAAAGAAGCTGGTTTTGGTTCGTTCGTGGCCGCCAAAGGTCCATAACTTGACCAGCACACTCCTTTAAAACAGTATAAATTTCGCCAACGGACTAATGGAGTAAAATATTGTTTAGTGATGAGTGAGGAAGTCATTTAAATGGAATTGACGGAATGCATTCAATGTTTTATCATGAACAAGAACAACATAATCTGTAATTTTTTTAAACTACTGCGGCATATGGTAGAGGAACAATATTGGATTTAGGTATGATATGCTTTGGAGGTCGTACGGACTTGTTGGTAATCGATAGAGAAGAAGTTATTGAAGATCGCTGTAGAAGTGTTATTTAGGAATAAAGTGTCATTTGTCCTTTCATCAGGGGTCACTTCGTTTTGATCCAGGATAACGCTCGGCCACCATATACCACTTTTTCATCTTCGGTTTATGTTATAATGTCAATATCGCATTTCTGGAATAGCCGGCGATAACTTGACATGGCTCGCGAGGTTGTCGAAATGTGGTATGTGGACACAGCGATCATTTATTTGTGCACATATCACGTAAAAAGTACGAAACCAAGGTAGAAAACTTTTTAAAATAAAAAAATATGTTTTAAGAGATTTTAGGTCTATAATCATACTATCAATGACAATAATGACGTTGACGTGCGTGCAATGTGGTTCGTAATTTCGCTGCCGCTATTCTTGACATTATGTTTTATTTTTTTGTTTATGTTCGCCGATATCTCTGTCAATTGAGGACCGATTTTGAAAATTCCTTTTTTGTTTGAAAGAGTATGTTCACAAATTAGTCCCATTTCAATTTGGTGAAGATCTGATGTAGAACTTTGGAGATATATAATAGATCTCTTCAATAAATGAAGGCAAATCTCTCGGGATTGCTGCAATCGCATGTCTGTTTATTGTTTACATCATTTTATAACCTAACATCAGGCTTTCAAAAATATACTACCGGCTTCTAAATAAAAATACTGCAAAGTGAAAAATTATTTCCTTTTTGGACGTCGATAACGACCTACCAAAGACACCGACTTCCAAAAAGAAAGTGATTTTTCACTTTGTAGTGTTTTTATTTGGAAGTCGGTAGTATTTTAATAAAAAAAAGAGACATTTTTAACTTTTCGTTTCAGGGTAGTGTTCTGGAGTGGTAGCGCGCAGCAAATCTGTCCTTATTTTTTTTGTATGAAGTCGATATTCTTCTCCTTTAGAGCAAATATTATTCTGTACAGTGAACGCTCGATCAAGGTAAGTAGATCTAGGTAAGTAGGGTAAGATAGGCAGTTATCGGGATCGAAGCCGCGGGCACGGCTAGACAAATAAATAAAAATTCTCAAGAATAAAGCGCATCAAAGTTAGGAGGGCTCGTGACGTCGAGATATTTTTGTCAACTACCCTATTCTTTGGATGGTAATAAAAATTATAATGGCTTCACAAAAAGAGCTCACCAGAGGCCCTAGAGAAGTGCCATTCGATGTTAGCGTAGGCGATGGTTGAAATGCCAAAATGTAAGGGAGTGATCACGTGACAATTCGATAGCGTTTGAAATTCCCTTTATATTTTTAACATTTTTTAATCGCTATCGCCACATGATAGAGTGTCACTCGTCTTCAATCGTTTGTGAGACTATTTAGTTAGCAACCTGTTTAGATTTATTAACATTGTAAAACAATCATTTATGATGTGTTTAAAACAATAATGAAAGTGATAAAATGAGATCTGCACTATATGGAAAAAGCTGGACCGATTTTTGTAACGTGCCAATTACATTATGTTTAGTTTAACTCCCGCTTTTGGCATGGCCCCACAGTAAGGATGTGTGCGAATCGATTCTTTTGCCCGCTGATCCAGAAGTAAGGGATCAGCTGTATTTTGTTTAACATCCCGACCTTAAGCCGGGATATACCTTTCCCTTTAGTTTGTATCTATGGGATTTATGTAATGTAAGGATAAAGTATATCTCGTAAAATTAAAGGCTTTTAACTGTATAATATGTGAGTTGTAATGATGACTTTACCTTCCGGGCTACTACTAAAATGAAAAAAATGCCGGGTGAAATACCCAATGACACTATCAGAATTGAATTTTGAAACCGCGGTATCTCATTAAAATAAAAGAAAAATTAGTAAAGGTAGTTCGGTCGCGAGGGCTACTGAGCATGAGATCCTGGTTTAGATTCTCAGTTCTGACAAAGTGGTATTAGGTTTTTCTGCTGAAAATTTTGGCTAAATTTGTGCGCAGTTGATGGCAATGGGCTCCTGTCATATGACTGTACCTACTATAAAGGTATAGTGCCCAGCAGGTAGGTATAGTGCAAGCAGTAAGTTGGCAAGGTTTTGGCGTAGTGGGGGTAAGTTCGCGCATATGCCGCGAACTGACCAACTTTTCACTACCAAAGATACCTAAAAAACGGCTTCTGCGCATCTAACGACTCTTGCCAACTTACGTGCCGGGGATTATACAACATCATCGTCATCCGCAGCCAGACTTCACCCACTGGTGAGCATAGCCCTCTCTTTTCTTGTGCTGATCCACCCGCTCCTGCGCCAATGCCATCCAGGTATTCCCCGCGATGGCAGCAATGCCGTCTGTCCATCTCGATGGACGACCAACATTTCTTCTGCCGGCCTCTGCCTAATCTTTCTGGAAATAAAGGTGTGATATTATGTAATATTGAAAATAGGCCTTTAATCTGTACTTAAGTCCAGTCAGATCCACAACAATTGTAACACAGAAAACATCGAAACATTGGAAGACAATCCAAGCAAGATTCTCTATCAGAAAACGCATACAAAACCATATTTTGCCCCAAAAAGCTCGCCATTAACAAAATGTAACAGTTCAATCCCCCAACTCATTGGAGCATACATCACACAATAACGCAAACATCTAACGGGTCGGTTGCCATCACTTATTGGCGTTACGGATATAATCCGGTAAAATATGCAAGGCGCCTCCGGGGCCGTTGTTAGTGTGAGATTAGCATAATGGCCAATCAGTCGACAGGCGACGATTTGCGCCGTGTTCATGGTATTCCCATAAAGTTTTGCTTTACTGACGCCATCTTGTGAGACGTGTGGGCGGCTGGGAATTAGGGGGAACGGATTGTTTGTTCGTACGTAGTGAGGCGCAGTAATGTAATGACACGATTTGTCTAGAGATAATAAGGAAAAATTATAGATCTGCTCTTGGGTCCGTATTAATATGTATATATATATATCAATATCCTACACCACAGTTGTTTGTTCGTTTCTGAGGTCATCTCTGGAAGTTCTAATCGGATTACTATACTTCTTTCAACGATAGAAAGCTTAATTGTCACGGTGTCATTGCAAAGAAAGAAAGGAGAGCATTGTTCCTGCGGGATATTGCAGCCGCGGGAAATGAGTAACTAATCTAAAAGCGTACTTTAATTTTAAACAAAAACCAACTTCTAGCTCATAAAACAATTTCACATAACTTGAGTACAACTTAAATAAACATCAGACTCGATTCTCAAAACGCCAGCCGCGCTCAAGTTTGAGCTATGAATTGCAGATAGTAAACTCATTTCAATTTCCCAACTTCACGGCTTTTAACTCAGTGTACGGTGCTGCCAGCATTTTGCCGGTAAGATCCCCATCGATAAATCTAGCCACTTTTGCCTAACTTTGTTACTGAGGTGGGACAAATTCGTAGCAACTTTGCGACCGTCATTTTTCATTGTTACTTTACAACACATTGCGTCGCTGTACTTACTTTTTGTTTTGTCCAATTTTATTGTGGTGATAACTTGCGCTTTTTCCAAATTTATTGTTTGGAATTTTTGTAATCTTACGTTTTATATTTATAGCTGATAAAATTGCTGATTGCTATAAAGAAATGTTCCGCGGGCAAAATATAAAAAAAATCGTTTTGCGCGCTTAAAATTTTGTAATTAATAGACTGTCTACCGTCTAGTTTAATGTCTAAAGGGTTCTTAGAATAACACCCATTACATCCCGTTGAACTAACTTTAAGGCAGAGCAATAAAATCTGGATAGGTGCCCTATTTTATCACTTTTATATGGTAGTGTAAGTAGGTGATATTACATTATCTTAAGAGAAGATCTCGGCTACATAATTTGTGGTGCAATAAAAGCGAACATTCCCAGGTTGATTGCACTTTGATTAAACGCGAAGATTAAGTACTAAACTGGGATTAACGTTAACGTTATCGCTGAGCTCTTCGTTTGAATCAAACTTCGTTCTAATCGGTTGGAATTTAGTTGTATTGGATTATGGTAATAAGAACTTGGGATAAGACGTTTTCAATGAGTAATAATTTTGGGTGTTCTTTCTTAAATATTAGTCACGGACCAGATTAATTAATAGCCAATAAGACAAAATTGAATTAGACTAGTGCTACTGCTGCCATGTAAATAATTATTTTTATTAAAGTGTAAAATGTGTGTCGAAGTTTGCAAAAAACTCTGAAACATTGGCTCCAAAACAAAATAGTATCTTTTAAAAGTCAAATTATCCATACAACACTTCCGATGTGTGAAGGAACTACAGTTAAAGCTCGGTGCAACCGAACGCCAAGTTACAGGTAACACAACGGTACAGACACATAGCACTATAAAAGAGAATAATTGGCTAGCTTCTGTAATTATGCTTGTTTAATTAACTCTTATTATAATTACTTAGAAGCTAGTTCTTTTTTCCGGGATACAAATTTTTCTAAAGTAACATAAAGACTGTATTTAATTAAATTGATGTGAAATTGGCCTCTGTAAATCCAATAGAGTGGACTAAAAGCGTGCTAGGAAATGTTGGATTTATTAAACTCCAGAGCAAATATGTCAAAGTCAAAGTCAAATATATTTATTCAACTGGGCCAAAAAGCGGCACTTTTGAACCTCAGAATTAAAAGTAACAAATCATAAAATAAAAATTGATTCTACCGTGCATTCGGAAAAGTAGCTTGTTATGGAGAAGAATGCACAAGAAACTCCATACATACTCTTTAAAAAAAAAAAATGTCAGTTTGCCTGAATAAGGTTAAAAGTATGTGCTTCACTATTATTACCGGATATAAGTGCCTTTTTGACATTATAAATCCCTTTTCACTTACTATTTTTCTAGAGCAGAGACATTTAAAGCAAAATTGAAAACCTATCTGGAATTTTTCGTAAATTACCAGCACTATTTATATTCCTAGGCACCGACTATAGTTGTATGTAGGTGGTTTGAAATCTTTAGCAATAACATTAAGCCTGGGCCATAAAAGTAGTGGTAAAAGGCAATTAAAGTTAGGGGTCAGGAGGAAATAGGTCTTCGTAAATCCCTGTACCTATATATTGGTATAGCGTAACCACATGCTTATAAATGGTAGCTACCGGTATTGGGATCGACGATTTTATAGTTATGCACGAAACCGGTAGTCCAATCACTTCGCTCCGATAATTTTTAGTAATGATTAAGTAAATGTGTTTCCTTGCCTCCCAACCAACACTAGATATTTATTACATCAATATTATATATTTATTTTTTAGCTTCGCACGGGTTCGCTCACGTGTCCCACCCCGCAGGGCCAGTTATTTTTTCGGGATACAAAGAAAGAATTTTAAAAATCGGTTAAGTAGTTTTTGAGTTTATCCATTACAAGCAAACTTACAAACAAATTGTTCCTCTTTATAATATAAGTGTAAGTGTAAATGGAGATTACTAATATTTGCCCGCGGCTTCACCCGCTTAAAAAGTGTTTATCATCCCAAGGAAACACACTCCCGGGCTAAAAACTTTCCTATGTTTTTCCCAGGGTCTCAAACTATCTCAAAGCCAAGCGGTTTACGAGTGAAAGCGTAACAAACAAACAAAGTCACAGTAGCATTTATAATATTACTAGCTTTTTTTTTAATAAAAGGTATCCTATGTTACTTCTAATACCACCAAGAATATATTTACAAAGTTTCATGATGATCGGTTCAGTAGTTTTTGCTTGAAAGCGTAACAAACAAACTTACATTCACATTTATAATATTAGTATAGATTAGTAAGGATTAGTAAGTAAGGATTATTTTAGTTTATTATATACTGTATTGTACACCACTTAATAATTACAAGACAGACATTTATAAAAACAGGTTTACAATGGGCAGTCTTATCGCACAGACAACCTTTGGATTGACTAAACGGGACAATATGGCATTGTATGAATCACATGAGTTAGTTAGCCAAAGACAATTTTTAGACATAATCAGCCTATAATGTTGCCACGGCTGGGACACAGATTTCCTCTCTACGAGAGGATGTGGGCTGTAATCCACCACGCGAGCCTAGAGTGGTTAAAATTCTACCTACATATAGGTACTTTCCAGATATTAAAGAGAACTTCATTTTAGTCACGTGGAACTTTTTACTACCGGCAAGTACAACGGTCGGACTACGCATTTTATAGGGAGGGTGTTACTCATATATTTTTGAACGTCGATACAAATGTGTCTGAATATTCGTGATACAGTCCTACACCTTGCTACAGTCACTAAATTGTTTATGGCAAATTTGGAAATACTATTTTATACTCCGTCTACTTGAATTAAGTATATGATAATGAAAAAAAATCTCGTGATTTAATATCTGTGACTGAATGCAACTTCATTAAACCACCTGCTTAGAATCAAAGAATTAGTACCTAACACAAATATTGTAATTTGGTTGTAACACAATATTTTGAACAGGAAAAACAGAACTCTACAATAGTTATGTAATAAATAAGCAATTAGTTCTCGTTTATTTTTTTAGGTAGAATAAAACTATTGTCTAGCTTAAGAAATGGTTACAGAACAATATTAGTTAGCCGTATCTAACCTACAACTTTATAATCTGATATTGTTATTGTGTATTTAGTATCACGCGGATTTGACGTGGATTTGCTCACGCACGCGGGATTGACCTGCATTTGGCCCCGCATGCGTAAGTACCCTTAATGTAAAGCCCGCGTGCGTGAGCAAATCTGCGTGATACTAAAAACACACTTGTATTAGACACACTACGGCATAGTGTTTCCAACTTAAATGCAAAATAAATACTTGTCAAAAACTATGACAGTTTTACAAGAAAAACTTCAATTCACATCAAAATAGTTGTGCAGCAACTCTACAGAGGCACACAAAGTCATATACGAGATGTGTCACATAGCACAGATCACTTCAAAATTCAAAGAATAAGAAAGTCCGGTAGTTCGCTCTCGAGTCGCAGTTCTCGTGGCCCGAGGCATCACTCACAAAACTTTACGTAGCCTCTGAGAGGACGGCAAACGAATTCGTGTTTCTGGATATAATAACAATAATATTTAGTGTTCTAATAATGCTAATTTTTTTGTTTTATACGTTTACTAGAATCGTGTCGGATTGAGTTGTGCTGGTTGCTTGTCTGGTTCTTGAGTGTTTGTTTAGTAATCGTGTTTATGAGGAGAAATATCTTTTTGAGAATTTTCACAGCAGACTATTAAATTAAATAAAGCCAGATTATACGATCATATGACTGCTAACTGTCACCCACTAGATGATAGTGAACTGTTTTATCTAAGTTTCATATCAACTTCTAATACTTGGTCGTTGAAGGCAGAATCATGGACTTGGTTTTAATATCAAGACCAATCGGTAAGACTGAATTTTGATGGTCCATGCATATTGCGTAAAATAACATTTTCTATTTCAATAGTAGATACTAAACTCAGATTGTCCTTTTAATAATTCATAGGTAATAAACGTTGTGTTATCTCAACAAAATTGCATGTAAAGTGAAGGAAAATGTCGAGCAAAGAATCATACATTAATAACAAACTTCAAATGTGCATATTGTCTTGAGAACGTTGAAATTAAATGCCGACGGAATGCTTACAACGAGGGAAGAATTTAACATGAGAACTCGTTATATGTGTCTGCATTATATTTTATGAAATGCCAGTGTTTTAATACTCATATTTTTCTTTGTTGTTTATGAAACATAAATAGCAAAAGCCTTTTACTTCTTGCGTAGTCAAACACGAGCTCTGATCACTAATTTGTTTTATGTTGTTACAATATTTTTTGTCTAACTTTGAACAAACGACTTGCTGACCGCATCAGTATTGTGCAAACTAGATATCGATTTATGAACGGTAGTTGTTAAACCATTAAGTAAAAATATAAATAAATAACTGCCATTTTAGCTTCGCCGTATGATGCTTAAAAGAAGACTCGATCTTCGCTGGACAAGAATTAACGAGAATTGAGAAAAATGGCGAGCGATTGGATAAAGCTATGTATAATGAAGAGAAGACAAATAGTATTTCTAACATAACTACTATTATGATATTTATTACTACGACTTTAAAATTCGCAATAAAAATGTACAAAGACTTCACAATGACAGAAAAGACAAAAACTGCAGTACATCAGACATCTGAAAGATATTAAAAGTCAACTCGAACCAAGACCAAGTTCTACATTTATATAAAGGTTTCCACCTTTCCATCGGTGTCCAACTTCGCGTTATTTGAATTGTAAAACACGCTCATAGTCGATTTAAATTTGAAACGACTTGGATTGATGTGCTGTTGTGAGCTTTGCCAGTTAAATGACGGGTATTCAGCTCTGGAAATGTTCAAACATGCATTATTTTTTCATTCCTCTGTTTGTTTTTGTAACAGGCTAAATGAGATATTCTTTGAGATACCTACACAGAAAATGATTTTACAGATAACAGCTTGTAGCGTTTTCCTGGTAAGAGAAAGGTTATTTTAAAGGCTGGTCATATAACCTAGCTGTTACGTTACATATCTGTTGTCTACTATTAACATCAGCCTAGGAAAAGATTGGAAAAATAAATGTCAAATTTTCTTTGTCTATATCAGGCATCGAGAAAAGTTTATTAGAGACCACGTTATAAATGAAATTAAGAAGAGCAAAACCTTTTAAAACTGGAGCTAAGTCAATAACTACTTAGAGAACTAAAATGGCACACCCTCAATCTCTTGAAACATTTATTTGACCTCATTCTCTAGGGATTGACGTAACCCTACATAAATATCCTAAATATAGGCTAGCAATAGTTAGCTGAATGGGCGCTTTGAATTTTAAACTGACAACTTAATTGGCTCCCGAACTGTTACCAGAACTCTGTTAATAACCACGCAGTTTTACCCCTGTGCGCTACTGAAAGAAACATACAGTATTTGGTTAACAATATGTTAGTACCTAGTAGTTTGGGAACTCTGCTCCTAGCAATTTGTTAGGGGATTTAGAACGAGCTGTGTAATTTGCTAACCTGTGCTTAAATGTGAGTTTAATTTAGACGTACCTCTTTTTAATTGCCAATTTATACAGAAATAGATTTGAAAGAATTCACCCGGACATGTACTATACCAGCGCCTAAACATTGTCAAACAGCAATGCAATTGGCAATTTGTCTGTTAATGCATCATGATCCTACAGAATGATTATTTTTTATTGTCAAACGATTATAAGAATAGCCTTTTAAGCCACATGCTTTAAAGGTACATCTACAGAAAACTAGAGAACTAGTTAATACAGCGTCGTTCTTATTAGGCAATATATGCACTTTAGCAATCTTACCTAAAATTATCAGCAAGTTCTAGACTATTCCTGCTGACATAACAGTTATGAAGCTTAACTATTAATTATAACATTTAGTGATGACGTGTAGCCTAAGCCGTAGGAGGCACCGAGACCTTACATGAGAACTTGCTTAAAGTCTGTGCGGTTTGTT
Organism: Orthosia gracilis; assembly: GCA_947562075.1. Taxonomy (NCBI): domain Eukaryota; kingdom Metazoa; phylum Arthropoda; class Insecta; order Lepidoptera; family Noctuidae; genus Orthosia; species Orthosia gracilis. Next base: position 45,236,709 of record OX387271.1, on the reverse strand, counting down.
TGTTTCGGGCTTATGTTCAAGTACTTTAAAATTAATGATTGTCTAAGTAAGTCGGGGTATATTGTAGGAGTATATTCTCATATTAAACTTTAATTACTACCATGTTTGAGTTACAAAGTGAGTCGTCTTTAATGAGAATAATTAATTTGAATATTGTTTAGGCTACTATTTTTGTGTATGTTTCAAACTAGACTTGTATATCAATATGACGAAATTCAGAAGACTCAACACTACAAAACGTACTTTCCTAATTAAATATTGATATTATTGTAAACCAAGATGCTTTTGAAAGACATCGATTTGAGATTATGTTTGGAGTTCTGTTTCCCTAATCCTTTTTTGGAAAAAATCCTGATAAAGTAATTTTAATATTTGCAATAACGTTGTCTTGAAAACGCATAAGAAGTTGGTTGCAAGCCAATATTGTAGCAAGAGCGTATTGGTTTACAGAAGGAAAATTGTAAATAAAATATGAAATTGTGTTAGCAATATGTTGCTATTGAACAAACATTTACTATTGAAATATTCTTGACACTTGAAATCACCAAGCTCAAAGCCAGAAGTATCTAGTTGCTTAACAAAAGATAATTATCAGGTGAGATAGTGGTCAAGCGCGAGCCTAACTATTATAAAAAAAATATCATACTCATTATGTAAACCTGAGGATCTCGACAAAGTGATATTCTTTCTATCAGCGATAAAGTTAAAGATAACTATAAAATGTAGGTATGTAATTGTTCTAGAGCCTATCAGGTATGGTGATGATTGAAATGCCAAAATGTAATGGATTGTTCACTTGACTTCCCAAACATTTTGGACATTTCCAATCGCTATAGCGACGATTTCTTTGATCACTTGCTCAACACAAACCCACACAATCTGACTAACAATCTGATCTCGAATCCTAAATGGTCCGACTTTGATTATAAGATAGATATGTATGCATGTTTATGAGTAGGCTCTGACAGTTCTCTGTGTCAGATAAATCAGTTCCCACAGTCAGTAAACTGTCAAACAGTCAGTAAACTGACCATTATTATTTTCTACCACAGTTGACCGTGTCTCAAACATGCTATTTTTCACGTTTAGACGCGGTGACGCTAATATAATTACGTTTCCGACACGCAAATCGCACATAATTTTGATATCTGAACCATGCAGTGTAGCGTGAAGGTTTACTGTTTTAAATAATTTTCTTTACTAAGTTAATGTTAGGCCGTAATCTCTATGGAAGCATTTTTACGACAGTTATTAGTTTTATTAGCAATTTGTCGGCAATTTGATTTGGGTCATCAGATTGTTCCAGCATATTACGTTGAATAAAGTTATTGTGACGTCATGCGAAAAAAATAATGGTTCGCCTTTTTCGTGTCGATATCAAAAGCGACCGAAAGATTAAAAGTGTGATTAGTAGGAATTTCAGAAGTGATACCTACATGATATTAAATAAAGCAGTGATACCGTCTCAAGTCGGTCACAATTTAAGAAATCCGTTGACATTTCTCATTATACATGCCGCGGTAAAGTTACCGCTTCTACGTAAGAAATTGATAACTCAAATTCATAATCCTATTTAATTACTATGTTACCCATACACTATAACAACGATTATCATTCGCAAGCATCAAGTTTAATAATTATTAAGAATTTTAAGAGAATCAAAACGGGCCTTTTATTTTATGACAACTTTAGTTTTATTTCACTTTCACCTCTACTGTCCATATTTTCAACCAATTCCTTATTTTATGCCAGAGTACTTTGTCTTTTGTACTTCTCCTTTCATACCTATATATATAGTGTAGGTATTACAAGCACCGTAGCCGTCAAAATTTGTTTTTCGCCTTTGACACGATACGTTAATAAAAATACATTTCCCGCCTCTCGTGATTCGTATCTCATGTCAGTCGGTATCGACATTTGCCCGGAGCCCTGTTATACCTGATTGGCTTTTACAAGTTACGGGTAGTGCTGTCAAAAATTTGCTAGCTTTTTTAGATAGAATAAAGGATTTTAGCTGGAATAGTCGACTAGTTGAATATTGTGAAGGCTTTCAGCAAAATTTTTATTGTGCGGTTTCTGGGGTTACGCCAGGACACACTTTTTAAATTAGTTTGAGTAAAATCTAGTAAAAGATTATTAACAATATATAAATTAACATAGTATAAAATACTTAATTAATAATAAATACCTATACATATACTCAAATTTAAAAAAAAACTAGGAACGCGTTTGAAAAGGGCAGGGGTCATTGGGCGTCAAAAATCCACATCGCTGTCAACGTGAAAAGTGCCCAAAACACAGTGCCATTCTCTGGCCGAGGAAAAGCCCTCTAGTCATGTTGAAGAGTTGGGCGCACGGTTGGCGCAGTGGTTGACCGATTGACTGCTGCGCTGCGTGTCGCGGGTTTGATTCCCGCACGGAACAAATATTTGTATGACCTACAGATAGTTGTTCCGGCTCTGGGTGTTGTGTATGTGAGTTTATATGTTTGTAAACACACCGACGATACAGGAAGAAATTCTCAGTGTGGGGAAACGTTCTTTTAAAAAACAATAAGCAAGAGTTGACTAACCGTTTGCTTACATCTCGAAATACCCGATGAGCACTCGGACCCGGAAAAAAAGGTATTTAATACTTTACATGATATGTTTGTGATAATGTGTGGTAAACGCATGTACATAAACAGGACTTTCCTTTCAATTGCGCCCACATTAATTTTCTAAATCTGGAGTACATTCTCCATCCACAAAAAAAATCGTTGATCCAAAACAACAACGTACCTTCGTTAATCTAACGCACACGTTAACTCTAACTTGACAAAAAATCTAAAAAAGAAACTGGCAACCAACGACGGACGCGTCGAACATTTCAAAAAAAGAAAACATGTTTACCTACAGTGTTGCGAGCGCAAAAAACAAAATAATTGAATCGGGAAGGGGTCGCCCCGGCCATGGCGTCGCGCGTTGATTGGCCGATATTCAAATTGAGAACTAACGAGATATCGTGCGGCGTGTGCGCCTGATGACGTTTTACGGTGCGGCTAATATATTTCCTATCGCCTTAGGGAAGGTGTTAGGGGTAATGGACCGAGGAATTGAGGGAGTGACTTAAAAATTGCAAGACGATATTGGTTGGCGAGACTTTAGGTACTCGTACGGCAAAGATTTTTTTTTTTATTTTTTTATTATAATCTTCGACGCGAGAGCTATTCAGCTTAAGTTTTTGCGACGTAGAAAACCATATTCTAGTTAATATTGAAGGTAGAAAATACCAAAGTCAAATTGATTTCCCGATATAAAATAAAGTCGGTTTACTGACGATAGTTGAACGTGACAACGTCCTTTATCGCCGCAATTATCGTTGCTATAAACAATTGGCACCACATTTACTTTTCACTACACTTCATACTTGACGAAAACATGTAAATGTATTATTGTATAGCAGCTGTCCACGCAAACGCATCGCTCACTCAAGTAAGAGAGAGACAGATGTCGAACGCTGCCGAAAGCGGAGGCCGATTGTGCCTCTTTGCCGCTCGTTCCGCTCTCTCGCTTGCACTTCAAGCCTTAAATGGAACGCCTCAGAGCGAGGTAACGCCGCATGAGTCATGTTTTTTCGTGCGTGCAGCCGGCTCCATCGAATTATAAGACGTTGTCACGTCAAAAATACCTAGTAATAGATACCTACACATACTCATCTCAATGTTACGATATAGCTTATGGCACAATGGAAAACCATTCCAGTATGTTTTTGTTGTCCTAATGTTTACGAATATTATACTAATAAGCATGTAATTCTAAGAAACACACAATACAAGTCCACACGTGTGTAAGAAACATGACGGTATGAAATAACATAATTTATGATACAGAGTGCTTCCGCTGTTGCTTCCGTCGTTCACAGGGTACAGATTGAACATGATTTGCGTTTTTCCTTGTTAGGCTCGCGTTCTGTGAATCAACATGTTGTAGATGTGATCGTGAAGAATTACATTATTAAGATAAGTAGTTCTGATATGAATGAAGAAAACGTTTTTTTTTAATATTTGTTCTCATGTGGGAAACTAGGTTTTAACGTTCCGGGTAGTTTGAAGATGTAATTTTTGAAGCGGGTTGTAGACCAAGAGCTAAGCTAAGTTAGTATTGCTTAACTTGCCTAGTTCAGATTTGGGTAAGTTATTACACTTGCGTGCAGACCGAAAAATTACCTCAACTGTGTGAAATAAGGTAAACTAACTATAGTTATATAACTATAGCTCTTAGTTCGTAAATGGCATAAACGCTACTGTAAAATTTTCTAGAGTGTATGCACTAACAGTATTTCAAGAAATTGTTACCATAAGTAAAGTTTCTTGGGTTCATGCATAAATAGCAATTGGCACTTATCCGTGCTTTAAACAAACCTTCACCACATAAAACGGCCTCTAATCAGGTCTTTACTTATTCTCGGATCACCATGAAAAAAGTACCAAAAATATTAGTTTTTATATTTCCTATAAATATAAAACCCATGAATTTCATGACACCATAAACCATGGGATCTCAAGATGGTCGCCTATGAAAACAAGGCGGATCTTTACTTAGACGTTATGGTATACATATTGTACTTTTATTTTACATCAAGAGGTTTTACTACATTAACACGGCCACACACTTTATTTTTAATAATAAAATAAATAAATAAATAATAATAATAATACATGTTTTTGGTGATGTTATATGACGTTCTATGACAAATCACATATCAGACTTTTTTTGGGTCTGATAATTCATAAAAAACGAAATTATACATATAAAAACTGATCAAACGCGGGCACACAAAGTGAATACCCTTATAATATTTTATTAATTTCAAGACATCACTGATTAGTGGAACATTGATGAATAAACCTTCCACTTTTGATCGATATACCTAGTGCCTTAGAGTAAAATGGTTGTGTGACATCCGGGCGAACAGACGAAAAAGATCAAATTATCCATTCGGCTACGAATCACAAAAGTCAAGGATTTCCATCAATATTTTATAGCATTTTAACGTTGAGAAACTATTTGAAGTTCGGTCCAAGTTTTCGTCACTTTCTTATTTGAAGGAACAGAAAACTAAATTGTCATCACGAACATCAAAGTCCACCTCCATTACTATAAGCACATTACTTACCTTCTAGTTCTGATTACTATCTCCAAAGACTTCCTCAATAAAATTGGATAATAAATAATGTATAACATTGTTTAACGTTGTCTTGAAAACGCATAAGAAGTTGGTTGCAAGCCAATATTGTAGCAAGAGCGTATTGGTTTACAGAAGGAAAATTGTAAATAAAATATGAAATTGTGTTAGCAATATGTTGCTATTGAACAAACATTTACTATTGAAATATTCTTGACACTTGAAATCACCAAGCTCAAAGCCAGAAGTATCTAGTTGCTTAACAAAAGATAATTATCAGGTGAGATAGTGGTCAAGCGCGAGCCTAACTATTATAAAAAAAATATCATACTCATTATGTAAACCTGAGGATCTCGACAAAGTGATATTCTTTCTATCAGCGATAAAGTTAAAGATAACTATAAAATGTAGGTATGTAATTGTTCTAGAGCCTATCAGGTATGGTGATGATTGAAATGCCAAAATGTAATGGATTGTTCACTTGACTTCCCAAACATTTTGGACATTTCCAATCGCTATAGCGACGATTTCTTTGATCACTTGCTCAACACAAACCCACACAATCTGACTAACAATCTGATCTCGAATCCTAAATGGTCCGACTTTGATTATAAGATAGATATGTATGCATGTTTATGAGTAGGCTCTGACAGTTCTCTGTGTCAGATAAATCAGTTCCCACAGTCAGTAAACTGTCAAACAGTCAGTAAACTGACCATTATTATTTTCTACCACAGTTGACCGTGTCTCAAACATGCTATTTTTCACGTTTAGACGCGGTGACGCTAATATAATTACGTTTCCGACACGCAAATCGCACATAATTTTGATATCTGAACCATGCAGTGTAGCGTGAAGGTTTACTGTTTTAAATAATTTTCTTTACTAAGTTAATGTTAGGCCGTAATCTCTATGGAAGCATTTTTACGACAGTTATTAGTTTTATTAGCAATTTGTCGGCAATTTGATTTGGGTCATCAGATTGTTCCAGCATATTACGTTGAATAAAGTTATTGTGACGTCATGCGAAAAAAATAATGGTTCGCCTTTTTCGTGTCGATATCAAAAGCGACCGAAAGATTAAAAGTGTGATTAGTAGGAATTTCAGAAGTGATACCTACATGATATTAAATAAAGCAGTGATACCGTCTCAAGTCGGTCACAATTTAAGAAATCCGTTGACATTTCTCATTATACATGCCGCGGTAAAGTTACCGCTTCTACGTAAGAAATTGATAACTCAAATTCATAATCCTATTTAATTACTATGTTACCCATACACTATAACAACGATTATCATTCGCAAGCATCAAGTTTAATAATTATTAAGAATTTTAAGAGAATCAAAACGGGCCTTTTATTTTATGACAACTTTAGTTTTATTTCACTTTCACCTCTACTGTCCATATTTTCAACCAATTCCTTATTTTATGCCAGAGTACTTTGTCTTTTGTACTTCTCCTTTCATACCTATATATATAGTGTAGGTATTACAAGCACCGTAGCCGTCAAAATTTGTTTTTCGCCTTTGACACGATACGTTAATAAAAATACATTTCCCGCCTCTCGTGATTCGTATCTCATGTCAGTCGGTATCGACATTTGCCCGGAGCCCTGTTATACCTGATTGGCTTTTACAAGTTACGGGTAGTGCTGTCAAAAATTTGCTAGCTTTTTTAGATAGAATAAAGGATTTTAGCTGGAATAGTCGACTAGTTGAATATTGTGAAGGCTTTCAGCAAAATTTTTATTGTGCGGTTTCTGGGGTTACGCCAGGACACACTTTTTAAATTAGTTTGAGTAAAATCTAGTAAAAGATTATTAACAATATATAAATTAACATAGTATAAAATACTTAATTAATAATAAATACCTATACATATACTCAAATTTAAAAAAAAACTAGGAACGCGTTTGAAAAGGGCAGGGGTCATTGGGCGTCAAAAATCCACATCGCTGTCAACGTGAAAAGTGCCCAAAACACAGTGCCATTCTCTGGCCGAGGAAAAGCCCTCTAGTCATGTTGAAGAGTTGGGCGCACGGTTGGCGCAGTGGTTGACCGATTGACTGCTGCGCTGCGTGTCGCGGGTTTGATTCCCGCACGGAACAAATATTTGTATGACCTACAGATAGTTGTTCCGGCTCTGGGTGTTGTGTATGTGAGTTTATATGTTTGTAAACACACCGACGATACAGGAAGAAATTCTCAGTGTGGGGAAACGTTCTTTTAAAAAACAATAAGCAAGAGTTGACTAACCGTTTGCTTACATCTCGAAATACCCGATGAGCACTCGGACCCGGAAAAAAAGGTATTTAATACTTTACATGATATGTTTGTGATAATGTGTGGTAAACGCATGTACATAAACAGGACTTTCCTTTCAATTGCGCCCACATTAATTTTCTAAATCTGGAGTACATTCTCCATCCACAAAAAAAATCGTTGATCCAAAACAACAACGTACCTTCGTTAATCTAACGCACACGTTAACTCTAACTTGACAAAAAATCTAAAAAAGAAACTGGCAACCAACGACGGACGCGTCGAACATTTCAAAAAAAGAAAACATGTTTACCTACAGTGTTGCGAGCGCAAAAAACAAAATAATTGAATCGGGAAGGGGTCGCCCCGGCCATGGCGTCGCGCGTTGATTGGCCGATATTCAAATTGAGAACTAACGAGATATCGTGCGGCGTGTGCGCCTGATGACGTTTTACGGTGCGGCTAATATATTTCCTATCGCCTTAGGGAAGGTGTTAGGGGTAATGGACCGAGGAATTGAGGGAGTGACTTAAAAATTGCAAGACGATATTGGTTGGCGAGACTTTAGGTACTCGTACGGCAAAGATTTTTTTTTTTATTTTTTTATTATAATCTTCGACGCGAGAGCTATTCAGCTTAAGTTTTTGCGACGTAGAAAACCATATTCTAGTTAATATTGAAGGTAGAAAATACCAAAGTCAAATTGATTTCCCGATATAAAATAAAGTCGGTTTACTGACGATAGTTGAACGTGACAACGTCCTTTATCGCCGCAATTATCGTTGCTATAAACAATTGGCACCACATTTACTTTTCACTACACTTCATACTTGACGAAAACATGTAAATGTATTATTGTATAGCAGCTGTCCACGCAAACGCATCGCTCACTCAAGTAAGAGAGAGACAGATGTCGAACGCTGCCGAAAGCGGAGGCCGATTGTGCCTCTTTGCCGCTCGTTCCGCTCTCTCGCTTGCACTTCAAGCCTTAAATGGAACGCCTCAGAGCGAGGTAACGCCGCATGAGTCATGTTTTTTCGTGCGTGCAGCCGGCTCCATCGAATTATAAGACGTTGTCACGTCAAAAATACCTAGTAATAGATACCTACACATACTCATCTCAATGTTACGATATAGCTTATGGCACAATGGAAAACCATTCCAGTATGTTTTTGTTGTCCTAATGTTTACGAATATTATACTAATAAGCATGTAATTCTAAGAAACACACAATACAAGTCCACACGTGTGTAAGAAACATGACGGTATGAAATAACATAATTTATGATACAGAGTGCTTCCGCTGTTGCTTCCGTCGTTCACAGGGTACAGATTGAACATGATTTGCGTTTTTCCTTGTTAGGCTCGCGTTCTGTGAATCAACATGTTGTAGATGTGATCGTGAAGAATTACATTATTAAGATAAGTAGTTCTGATATGAATGAAGAAAACGTTTTTTTTTAATATTTGTTCTCATGTGGGAAACTAGGTTTTAACGTTCCGGGTAGTTTGAAGATGTAATTTTTGAAGCGGGTTGTAGACCAAGAGCTAAGCTAAGTTAGTATTGCTTAACTTGCCTAGTTCAGATTTGGGTAAGTTATTACACTTGCGTGCAGACCGAAAAATTACCTCAACTGTGTGAAATAAGGTAAACTAACTATAGTTATATAACTATAGCTCTTAGTTCGTAAATGGCATAAACGCTACTGTAAAATTTTCTAGAGTGTATGCACTAACAGTATTTCAAGAAATTGTTACCATAAGTAAAGTTTCTTGGGTTCATGCATAAATAGCAATTGGCACTTATCCGTGCTTTAAACAAACCTTCACCACATAAAACGGCCTCTAATCAGGTCTTTACTTATTCTCGGATCACCATGAAAAAAGTACCAAAAATATTAGTTTTTATATTTCCTATAAATATAAAACCCATGAATTTCATGACACCATAAACCATGGGATCTCAAGATGGTCGCCTATGAAAACAAGGCGGATCTTTACTTAGACGTTATGGTATACATATTGTACTTTTATTTTACATCAAGAGGTTTTACTACATTAACACGGCCACACACTTTATTTTTAATAATAAAATAAATAAATAAATAATAATAATAATACATGTTTTTGGTGATGTTATATGACGTTCTATGACAAATCACATATCAGACTTTTTTTGGGTCTGATAATTCATAAAAAACGAAATTATACATATAAAAACTGATCAAACGCGGGCACACAAAGTGAATACCCTTATAATATTTTATTAATTTCAAGACATCACTGATTAGTGGAACATTGATGAATAAACCTTCCACTTTTGATCGATATACCTAGTGCCTTAGAGTAAAATGGTTGTGTGACATCCGGGCGAACAGACGAAAAAGATCAAATTATCCATTCGGCTACGAATCACAAAAAGTCAAGGATTTCCATCAATATTTTATAGCATTTTAACGTTGAGAAACTATTTGAAGTTCGGTCCAAGTTTTCGTCACTTTCTTATTTGAAGGAACAGAAAACTAAATTGTCATCACGAACATCAAAGTCCACCTCCATTACTATAAGCACATTACTTACCTTCTAGTTCTGATTACTATCTCCAAAGACTTCCTCAATAAAATTGGATAATAAATAATGTATAACATTGTTGGTTAGGGAATGACAGTGTCAGTTACTTTTCTGGTTAATTTAAAGTCCCCGACTTTAATGGTGAACTTTATGTACCGGCTTTTATGTGCCAATAAAGTTTCTTTGAAACGAAGCAAGGCCGTTAATCTAGAGACCTAATAAAAGAAAAAAGTAAGCGATGACGATGATAGCGGGTTATTTTCTGATAAAGGAAATTCTTTTCCAGCTCCTTCGTCTGGACTTGATGAAGGAAACCTTGTACCTACTCACCGTTGTGTGGACTTTGGTATGCGAGAGTAGTTTGGTTATAAAAAAAAAAAACGTAGTCGCATCTTTTTGGTGGCTTCAGGAGCCAACATCAGGAGATCTTTTAGGTGAGTTTAAAATCGGGTATAACTTTTAACGACTTCCCAAAAAGGAGTAGGTTATCAATTCGATTGTATTTTTGTATGAGTTCCTCAGAACTTTTTACTAGGTGAACCGATTTTGATAATTATTTTATTTGAAAGTTGGTGCTTGTCATGTGGTCCCAATTAAATTTCATCAAGATCTGATGAAGATCTTCGGAGATATACATCAGAACTCTTCAATATAATATGACGGCAAATCACTCGGGATAGCTGTAATCGCATGTCTGTTTATTGTTTACACCATTTCAAAACATAACATCACACTGGTACGCTCTAAAGGGCTACACAGGTGTGAACAGTTCACCCTGGTATACTATTATTCCACCGGTTTTGTTTAAGTTTCATGTTATTGGCTTAATCTATTCTGGCATCACTTTGGGCATTATAGGTACCTAGCCTATAGAACTGGTCCATTATGTACCAAAACAAAAAGTGAAAAATAAAAATCTTTTTTACATAAATATTCAACCGACTTTCAAATAAAAACACTAAAAAGTGAAAAATAACTTCAATTTCGGCAGTCCATGTCAAGAAACGAAGAAACAAAAACAGAAAAACCGACTTTCGAAATTGAAGTTATCTGGAAGTCATCATCATCATTTCAGGATAAAGGCCTCCCGCAGGCGTCGCCACATTGACCGATCCCATGCGTCGGAAGTCGGTTGAATTTTATCGTAATTTTTTTTTTCTAGATGTCACCTTGGGTTCAAATGCTGGTTGAAACACCGTCCGGATATAAAGATTTAAACCCATGAAACAAGATTCACGTTTGTGCTTGGCCTTTGCTTTTTCCTACGGATTCGCTCCCACAAGAACCTTGCATAAAACCAAAAAACCTTGAAAACCTTGGAACCTTGCTTGCTATAGGTGCACGAGAAAATCGGATCAGGACTTACAAACATTACCCCTACAAACAAATTACCTCTTTGAAATATTAACTGGTTCACTGTCCAATTAACAAAACAATAGTTTAAAACAATAAAATTAATCATATATGATTCATTGGACAGTGCAACTGTTAATTTAGGTTAATCAGAAAATGCTCTAATTACGATTATTATTTCAGTAAACCAAAAAAATAGTATTTAGGCACAGTTAATCTAAATCACCGCAAACCCCGCTATTTCCACATCAAAGTTAATAGCATAACACGAGTATTTTATGACGTAATAAAGGGTACCTAAATAGGAATAGACTGTTAGCCCATCACCTACATGACAGGCTCCATTAACCCTGACAGCCTGTCTAGAATAAATAAGTAACTTAGCTACAGGCGTAGCTAAGTTACTTATTTATTCTAGACTAAGAGTAGACTAAGAGTAGACTAGGAAGGTGCGTTTAGATAATCAAAATGCGAAATATAGTTAACATTAAAATGATAGCCACGAGTTTCGTGGGATTTATTAAAGAAGTGGCGAAATGCGTGTCCATAATGTTTATCTACACCTACCCCTAATTTGACTTCACGTTCCTGTTAACGTATAAAGTAGAATACACAATACACGCGAGCTTAACTACGTTTACAGCTAGTAATGCAATAAGTATGTATAAATAAGAGTTCAATTAACTAAAAGTTAACTATTAATCACATTGAGAAGCATAAAATTTAAAAAAAAAAGAATCATAAAAACCGATAAGTAGGAAGCACATGATAATTGGAAAGAAAATAAAGAGTGGTAGCAAAAATACTCTTTATTTTCACATTACTTATCGAAGCCAAAGATATAGACGGATGTTGTCTTGTGATTTACAGTCACCTATATAGGTTTTGCATTTTACTTTCAGTAAAGAGGCATTTTATAGGAAACATGATGTTAATGTGTTATCATAAGTAATGTTACTAGATCAATTACAGTGCATGACTCTTTTCAGTTTTAGCTTTTCTAACATCTATTGTAAAAAATACACTGCCTGCAATCATACTCGACAACAATTACCAATAGTTTTCAAAACTTCAGTTTCTATACGCATTTCACAATCCACCCGCTCGAGCGCTTCAGCGCTAGACTGTATAACACTTCAATCGCTACTTGCAGCGATTGAAGCGGACAAACAGTGGAACAGGCGCTTCCAATTCGTCCGCTAATTGAATATTGCCCAAGGGTGATATAACTCTCTACAGCAGTGTACGAATCTGTGCCGACTGTACTCGTACAGGGAGCCAGTTGTTTTGCTTAAACAACAATATATGTACGTCAGGGAATAAAAAATGGCGCAAAAAGAGTTTCGGGTAGTGTTCGTAACGTTGGGCCGCGGTCACAGGGTTTATGTTACCAAAGCAAGAGCTCGGTGGTGCGTGATGACCTCTGAAATAAGAGGAGGTAAGTGTTACCTAGATTAACCTAGTATTTTGGTGAACTATTTAATTGGCTGCCAAAACAAATGCTTCAAAAGGATAGCCAAAAATTGCCCGTTTTTGGAGTCTGTTTTTAGGGTTCCGTACCCAAAGGATAAAAACGGGACCCTATTAATACGACTCCGCGGTCCGTCCGTCTGTCTATCTGTCTGTCTGTCACCAGGCTGTATCTCATGAACCATGATAGCTAGACAGTAGAAAATTTCACAGATGATGTACTTCTGTTGCCGTTATAAAAACAAATACTAAAAACAGAATAAAATAAATATTTAAGTGGGGCTCCCATACAACAAACGTGATTTATTTAAATATTGCACCTACCACTATTTGCCACTGGATCACCCAAAGGCCGACTGGTAGAAAATGCCTTAGGCATTAATTTCGCCTCTGTATGTGCATGAAGTATTAAATAATTTTTTTTTTGGCCGTTCTTTGCGATAATGGTACGGAACCATTCGCGCGCGAATCCGACTCGCACTACAGAAACTGACAGACACTCTTAACATGATACTTCTCCTTCTTCTTTCTTTTATTTCTACAGATACAGAAAAGTGGGTATTTATTAACCGACTTTCCAAAAAGGGGGAGTTCTATAAGGGTTGGTCCATTGTTTATACCACTTCATAACATAACAATACGCCAGTACGCTCTAAAGGGGTATACAGATGTGAACAGTTCACCTTGGTACACTCTCATTTCACCGGTTATGTTCAAGTTTCATGGTATTCGGGTAATCTATTCTGGCATTTTACGAGTAGGTACCCTACTAACGGGAGTGGAGCGCCAGTATTGCGGTGCGCCGCTCTCCCTACCTTCCGCGGCCTGGACGGGGTCGCCACCGTCTGATGGCGGATGCGGTGGGGCCGCAGGGGAGAAGGACTGTCGGTATTGCGGTGGCCGCTCTCCCTATCCCCTGCGGCCGAAAAATGGTAGGTGGCGGGGCCATTGACCTTAGAATAAGATCTTATTATATTATATTGTACCTATGTTTTTACAAATAAATAATTTGAATTTGAATTTGAATTTGACCCGTCACTAGGGGACCAAGGGTGCCATACACGGGGTCGTAGCACCCATGTGCTGGTTTGGTCCCTGAGTGGTCACGGTTCACAGTGTGGTCTGGTGCGCCGTTGATGGGGAGTACTCCCCAGAGGAGAACCGGTGACGGACAGCCGCGGCGGGTTCGCGGTGAGTGCTAACGCGTACCCGTGTTTCCGCCATAAGAGCGGCACAGGAGGACACCGTGGAGTTTTAGTGGGTTAGAGTCCACATAATTCCGTTATCTCCCCGTGGTAGCGCATAATGCATGAGCATTTCTCCACGATAAAAAAAAGATACCTTACTAAACAACTTGCCTATTATGTAGGTACAATTTTTGGAAGTCGGAGTCCATAAAGAATAAAATTGTTACCTACCAAAGAAACCGACTTCCAAAAAGAAAATTATTTTTCACTTTGTAGTGTTTTTATTAGGAAGTCAGTAGTAGTTTGGTGTAAATTTTATTTTTTTATTTTTCGTGTAAGTCTATAAGTGACAAACTTGTACCACCATCATTAGGTATTTCATACACTCAAAGACGTCAAACGATCTCAGAAAAAGTATGCACAAAATAGCCCATAACATAATTCAGACGACAAAAGAAACCCCCTAATGTTCGTTACTCAGAATTTTATTGCATCTAAATGACGTACAACGAAATACCAACGTTCGGTTAGCGTATATACGCTTTAGTTTTATCGCCGCGTTTAAGGGTTAAGTGCGAAAAGGAATGTAGATACGTCGCAGGGACGTGGAAATACTTTCGCGGGTTATAAGTACTTACATGACGTTTATGAGGCGTGGATCGTTGACGGTTCGTCTGTTGTGTCGTTTATATTGTTAGATTAAACAATAAATGATCTTTTATGCGTCTTTTGGAAGTGTGGGTCGATTAACTAGGCAAATTCTGCATTTCCGGATTTTATTGTAAGCAAGTGTATATAGCATGGAAAATTGTTAGTGGACAAATACTTATGAGAGCTTTATCTGCTTACCCGCCCTTAAAGTGGATTATAATAGTAGATTGTTGCATCGAGCGCAAAGTGAGTTATTAATGCATGAGTGTTATGTTGTTATACATGACTAAATTAACACGAGTGCATTAATTAGTCACTTTAGCGAGGTGCGTAATCAACTTCTCTTTCAACTGCCAATCTACCTACCGTGATAAAATATACCTACTCAAAATAAAAACTCAAGTTAATGAAAAATATTTACTCCGCGACTTTTGCGGCAAAAGGTTATTAACAATTTCATTTGCAGCTGTATTTATACTTTCTGAAGTTGAATTCATATCGCTATCGCTGTCTATTTCCGTTTTTTTTTAATTTCTTGGTATGAAGTAACAATGTTTTACAACGGTACAAAATGCGCGCCATTTGTTTTTTTTTTTATTAAATGGATTTTATTCAGCCGATTTTAATTCTCAGCCAGTATCTTTTTGATCTAATGCATACATTTTATATATTATTAAACTTAATGGGAGACATTAAACCTCTGTGGTAAATTTATATATAAATAAAAAAATATAAAACAGTGCATTAATGAAAAATTGTGCAACAATGATATTATATGACATTTCTGCACTGTTTTGGTTCTATGCAAAAAATACGTCCTTTGTGATCGGTTTTGTAGCTATTAATGAAAACATTACTATGTGGTTGAAAGAAAACATTATTTTCTAGGTACGGTCATGTCAAGCTCTGAAAGGAGTTAATTGTTAATGAAAAGAGGCAACTATGAATACCTTAATTACATGATTCATATCTTTCTAAGTATTTTTATTCAGTTGGATTATCATTTTCAATTTTTAGGTGAAAATAGTGAATGAAGTTCTTCACTTAACTATTTATATTTATCTCTGCGTATTCCGTTTGTGTCCCTGAAGAAAAAAAAAATGAAGCTCTATAAAATCGTGTTCAAATAGAACCGAACAAGGAATTATTATGAAATATAATCAAGCGTTACCAGGACATTAT
Source organism: Orthosia gracilis (assembly GCA_947562075.1). Classification (NCBI taxonomy): domain Eukaryota; kingdom Metazoa; phylum Arthropoda; class Insecta; order Lepidoptera; family Noctuidae; genus Orthosia; species Orthosia gracilis. Next base: position 45,220,866 of record OX387271.1, on the reverse strand, counting down.
CAACCCATGTAACCCACTCCCATTTCCCCCTACAACTAAATATCATACAAAATAACCATTATGTCGAAGTGTCGTAGCCCCTCGTAGCACTTCGTAGCAGCTCGTAGCACCTCGTAGCACATTGTAGCGACCCGTAGAATAATGTTAATGTTTCGTAGACAATGGTTATTGTAACATGTTCACAGTATTGAGGTTACATAATAAAATATATGTACATATATTGTATGAACATGTTTGGATTATTTGGTATAATATTGAAGGTGTATTTTCTGCCAAAAGGTATAACGGAAGAATTTGAAAGCTACGTGGATACGATCCTCAAAACTTTTTAGAAAATTTATATTTTATTCCTAACATTTACAAAATCAAGATGCAATTAAAACAATATTTGACATTTCCAAGTACTCAAGCCTTATTGCCAATGAAGTTTGTGATATTTCCAACATCTTGCAAGAAATACAATATGATTGACGTCAGAATTAGATTCAGATACCAGTACCAGTTCTATTTCTATGTAGTGTTCATTTCACTCCTGTTTTTTTCCGTGAATATTATAATGAACGGCGTTTCATATCAGAACTCCTGTTTGTTCAGATCTTATGACAGGTTTAGAATGACATTGAAGGCTATATTGTAGCTAGTCATTGTTATGCAATTAATGGATTTCCTCAAATTAGGGTGTGGTTCTTCCTCTTAGCTATAGTGATCCAAATTGACTCAGCCCAGAGTATGACAATTATTAATGACACCTTCAGTAGCGCCCATCAATTCCTGTAAAGCAAAATTACAAGAGAATGAAGGCGAAAGAAAAAACCTTTCAAGTACACCTTAATTTACCGCCTCAAATAAGCTGTAAGAGACAAACTCATTCAGCACAACGATATGAACGTAATCCCAAACCTCGAAATTAAACTGCAACCCGACAATGGCTTACAAAATTTTATTCAAACACAATTCACGAAGTGGATATCTTTCGATAATGACTGCTATTCATACTAACAATACAGCCAGACCGGATCTATAAAATCTCCCCATTCAAGACGTAGGTGCCTTATTCAACGGGATTTCTTACGAACGAGGCTCTATAACAATTCATTATAAGCCCATTGAGCTATTTCTATTGTTAACTTGGCCCATTATAGTCTCATTTAGCTTAGACCGTATTATAGGGTTAACAATGGCACTTTGTCGGTTCAATTATATCACGGGGATGTTCAAGTAATTCGGGGTTGATGTGTTGATGGGTTGCAGTATTTATGAGGTATAGAGCGCGTTGGAACCACATGGTTACGGATTACGCATTGATTATACGACTTTCCAGGCATTTTGTAGTAATATGGTCAGGAAATCAATTCAATGGTTTCCTGACCATTTTAACGCTCTATACCTCTTGCAAAAAAAGATTACGTCATGATTTACCTTTGTATAGATATAAAATACTAAAATTTAATCAATTTGTTTGATGGTGAATTGCTCTTGACTCTAGTCTCGGTCAGAGGTGGACGATGGACTGCGCTTACCCAGAAGAAGCCTGTTCACTCTCACTTTGCAGAGATTCGGGTTGAATGCGTTCGGAAATACAGACGCAGGCAGTGAGTTCCATTCTTTTGCTGTGCGCATTATGAAGGATGTTTGGAAGCGCTTGGTGCGTATCATGCAACACATTATTGGGTACGTTGTAGTTACCGTAGACAATTTAAAACCACACCTGTATTAGGATTAGGCAGAAGGCAGAGATGGTAAATCTATATCTAACTATAGTACTGCCACATTTTGACAATAAGTGGAACACGTCGTTGGAATTATATTTGGGATAGACTTTAGACGACACGCGCAGTGGTTGAGCTATCGGCTGCTGCCACAAGTTCGATTGCCGCACGGAACAAATATTTATATGGCCTACAGATAGTTGGTGCAGTCTGGTTGTTTGTGTCTGTGAGTTAGTATGTTTGTAAATGCACCCATGATACAGGAGAAATTCCTAGCATAAGGTAAATAAAAATACACATAAATAATGAAATAATAAACTGTGTCGAAAATATCATAGGGATTGTGCACGCAGTTTCAACTTTGTGAATGTGTTCTGTGGTTTGTAAACGATTATAGCGCTATGTAACTTATTTATACTAAACTGTAATCCAATATTGCATTTCGATTCCCGAGTATAATGCTATGTGATATTGTCTTCAGTTGGAATGTGACGGTGTATCGTTATTGTGTGGTTCGAGTGTTGCTAACGGACCTGGCAAACTATTATCCATATTAATATGAAGTACGAAATACTACGAAACTATACGCTGCTACAAAGGTAACACTTTGTTTTTGAGAATGCGAGTTTGTACAGTTCAACACGGTTTTTGCTATACGGTCAGCAATTTTGAACAATGTTGTGAATATATTTTGTACAATGTATTTTGTACATGGCATACAGAGTTGTCTTATAAACTAAAATGTGATAAACAAAAATCAGTTAAACAAATATACAATAGTTCTTAGGACTCCCTTTCCTAAAATAGACAGGAAACCTGTCTGTACCGTAGGAGTATTAATGCGGTTACAAAATATTGTTACTTGTAGTGGATAAGCATGGGATAAGAATAAAAAATAAATATAAAAATGTGTGTGTTTGATGGTGCATGCGTGTGTATAGAGTGTGTGTATCACTATATGTCAATGTCAGTAGCCAGGAATTAATCTTGTATTTTACCTCACGCTTAGTCAGAGCGTAGATATTAAATTGTTTGTGGGCTTTATTACAGAGCCTAGGACTTAGGAGTCAATGACATAAACTTAAAAAGGTATTCAGCATCATTTCAGCCGAAAGACGTCCACTGCTGGACATAGGCCCCAGTGACGAAACATCCTCCAAGTCTCGACACAATTGCCGTAAAAGAAAAGTAATTACCTATTCAATAAATATGAACATTAATAGTGTAGTAGGAAGTTGAATTTTGCTGGTATACCAACAAAAATAAAAATAATCTTATGATGAAATTCATAATTATTGACCTATTTGATTCTTATGTAGTTATAAGTACACACCACTTAAATGTTGAGGTCGTAATTATTGGTACAATAATTGTGTCTTTATGTCAAATGTGTGTGAGTTTATGTCAAAACGTTATGTTACTTTTATAAATTGAATAACATAGTACCTACGTTTACTCATAAATTGGGTCATTACCGCTTAGGTTATTTGTTATGCTTAGTTTACTAAGCATAACAAATAACATATTATTAACAACATATTATAAATAACATATTATTTTAACTATTGTTTTTAAAGCAATAGTTAAAATAATATTTTTCATCTGAGGCATTTACAAAAGCACATCTCTAGTCTAACTTTTGCGTGATAGACGGGCGGTATGAGTCGAGCACTATTTTCTAATACAAACTCCACACGATCCAGCAAAACAGACGATATGCCCGAAATTCAGCTGATCCCGCGAAAATAATTGGAAAGCAATATATTGCAGAGAACTGCGAACTGGCAACAACTAAACGTGTTTATTCGTTCCCCACTGCCGAGAGTACCTCCACTCTAGTAGTTTCTAGAACAACTTCATACCGCGTACTTTAAGTTGGCAAGTTCGTAAAACAAATAAGGCATTTGAATTTCTCTGCCCACTTCCAATTGAATATCCCGACTTGGAGTTCTGAACTCACCAGCGCTTTAAAAGTCATGTTTTAAAAAGGCTACTAAAGAAAACTAAGGGGAAACTTTACTCGACTGTGAACGGTAATAGATGTATCTATTAGGTTTTTAATGTGTTGCTTAATGGACTAGATCTTGAGGTACTACTAGCAGAAAACTGTCACAACAATATTCGCTTCAAGCGAATATTGTTATGACAGTTTTCTGCTAGAAAATGTATGAATATAAGTTCAAATGAATTTAATTTTGGTAACCATCGTTACTTTTGTGGGCACTCAGGTTTAAAAAGATGATGAAGAAGGTCTGTTGTATTACAGAGACGACGCATCAACTAACTACGATAAGACGATAGAGAGGGAGGGTCCTCTCTATTCTCTTTATTTATGAGAAGTATTCAGGCAGCCTGATTCTTAGATGAATATACAAAACTAAAACTGTGTTCATCAAACTATAGCCGCGCTGGCTGCTAAGCTCTAACAAGTGCCAGAAATAATTGCATAATTCGAGTATCTACCTTATGTCTGCGTTATTACGGTTTCAATCTGAAAGTAATCAGAATTTCGTGGAAACACTCTGGTGCTATTCTATCAACGAAAAATGATTCTGCTAGGCTTTCCAGCTTATAAAAGTAGAGTGGTGCTATAGTAAGTTAGGCTTGTACTGAAAAAACTAAATACCTTTAGCACTTAAGGGATATAAAACATCGTCCTGAATTTTTGAAAATCTTTTTAATTTGAAGGTGTCATAAATAATTCCTTATTATGCATGTTATTATGTTATATAGACATTGTACGTTGAATGTTGTGTGGTGTAAGTGGGCTTTTTTAAACTTGCTTAACATTCAGCGTTACTTTTAGTGCATAACACGGCTAATTAAATTTATACACAAACTTCTGTATCTTAAGTTATGCTGAAAAACGTTAAGCTTCTTTGATTAATATTTTTTTTTAGTATATGGAGCCATCGTGGCAGTCCGTGGTGGAAAGGAATGGATTGGCCAGCATTAGTAGAAGATAGGATTGTGGGGAAAAGTGAGAGGCTTTTGCACTGAAGTAGCACAATATAGGTTAGTTAGAATATTTATTTATAGTAAGTCATAATTGCCTTAATGACTTGTATAAAACATTTCCAAGTACCCATCCAAAGTTTATTGTACTGTAAATAATTTAAGACACTAGTTGTAAACACGTCGAGGTCATAGTTTTAGGTACAATAGCTATCTTTGTGGGTTAGAACGCGTTTAACTCAACTTGCGTGTCAAATAAGTTATTAATATATCTGTGTTATCCTTTGTGTAGATGTAAGGAAGATAAATCTTGGAGGAAGGTAAAAATCTTATCGATCGATTATAAACTGATGCGAGAGAACATTTTTTTTTCTACTTTGGGGAAACCTTCAAAAGGCGCCTGTAATTTTGGGGAAAAGACCAACGAGTGTAGGCTTTTTACCTCACTAAAACCACCCCGATTATCATCAGCACGTAGAAAGGGTCCTGTGAACTCTCAAAAGACCAGCCCGGAAACCCCTCTGTGCGGCTCAATCTCAGAATACTAGATTCTCAATATACCAGATTCTCAAAACACCAGATTATCTAAACCCAGGATTCTCAATAAATCAGATTTCGAACAGTCGAAATGAAATATTGACTACCCTTCTTTTTGCAGCAAATAGTTTGCATATTGCACATAGTAGGGTAGTAAATATTTTGATTATATTTACTACCCTAGTATGTGCAATTAAAATTAAACTAATGTACTAACAGGGCACATCCCGGGGGAGACAAAAAAAGCGCCTCCTTTGAGCCTCGCTGTGCCCGGCAGCACTTTGCAAGTTTGAAGTAGTCTGTATACTTATAATCGTGTAAATGAATACGCGTGAATTGAATTCTGGCAATTTTTTAAACAAAATTCGATGAATTCTTTAAAACCGATGTACACGGCCAAACAATAAGAAGTGGTTGGCAATAAAGACACGAAGATTTTTTACTTTTTTTTATTAAATAAGTTACAAATGTAAGTACCTAATAACGAGTGTGACCTCCTTTTGCCAAAATCACAGCTTGAATACCTCTGGGCAGGCTTTCCACGATGTTTTTAATAACGTTTTGAGGAATACGTTCCCACTCTTCTGCAATGACTCTTTTTAGCTTGCTGATGTTTTGTGTGCTCCACTTTGGTTGTACTGATCTTACCCGTCTCTTTAGAAGATTTCAGATAATTGACAGACAGTACAGTCAGACAGCAATTGGATTGAGGCCAATCTAAACGACGGATCCCAACTTATTGCATGTACGCTTCCACGTCGCCAGAACGGTGCGGGCGAGCATTGATGTCCATAAAAATGGAATCTTACACAAGTGCAGTCTATGCGGGTTGTGCATATGGAATAAGGACTTCCATTATCCGGTGCATTATGGAAGTCCTTATTCCATATGCACATATGTGCATTTAATGATCCATTTTCTATGAAAACTAACTTCGTACACTCCGTCGAATTAATTGCTGCCCAAAAAATAACGGAGCCGCCGCCATAAGGAGTGAATTTCTTCGAAACACACTTCCGCATAGCGTTCCCGTGGTCTTTGCAGCACTAGCCGGCGTCGGTCCTCTCCACACAAAGAGATTCTATCTTCATCAGAAAACAATACTTTATTCCAGTCCTCCAGAGTCCATGAAGCACAGTTTCGAGCAAACTGAAGTCGATCCACACAGTGCTCGAGGAGCAATTTAGGGTCCCGAGCCTGGCGGTAACTCCTGATATTGGCAGCCAAAAGCCTCCTCCTGACCGTCCACAAGCTAACTTCTACTCCTCTTACTTCTTCAAGGCTCTTCTTCAGTTCCACACTTGACGTCTCACGATTCCGCAATGCCTGACTGTTGGAATGAGGTTTGATTTATCAAACTCTTTTAAGTCCTGGCTGAACAGTATATTTCGTGTTTGTTATTTATTTTCAATCAATCGCACATGTCATATTCAAATGGTTGTGAGAGGTTATGGGCCGTCTAGGATATAAAGGAAAATATATTTTTTGTTTTTTAAATTTTTTAGCGCCAACAAATCTACGCAAGAAGCCTAACAATCAAGAGATGTTGAATTCATAACCCTAGTAACGGACAAAGGTTTGTCAAAAAATAGATGACTGATTTGTAAATATTTTTACAATTATAAAGAGAAGGAGTCTTTAAAAAATTGATAAAAAATTCTAACTACAAATATTGGAGATAGATTATAAAATTATTTCTGGAAGCAAAAGCCACGAAGGAAAAGAATTAAATGAGGCAAAATTAAAATACATAATACTAAATTAATTATAATTAATATTAATTATGTAATTAAATATAAAACTACAAAAGATATATTTGATAAATTGGATTTATTTTCAGATAGTATTAAAGAAGAAAATCATCTTAAAATTATAAAATTTTATAGCTTTAGCCATAATGGAAATATTTTTAAAGACATTAGTTTTTTACAAAATTTGTGTGCAGAGTTAAATTACACACAAATTAAATATCAGAAGAAAATTAAATGCAGAAGATAATTACAATATTGCCTCATAACAATAGATTTTTAAACATATCTGGACAATAACACCTAAAGAAGATAAAAATGTACACACACTTATTCAGAGACTTCAAACACATAATTTTGATTAGCCAGGAACTTAATGAAGTTTTGAAATCAACAGAAAAAATATGTTTTATTTGTGGTAAACCGGATCACATTTCCAGGTTCAATAAAAATAAAAATAAAACAGCCTTTGTAAAAAAACATGCCATGATTCTGAAAATTGTTGTGTTACTACAAAAAATTGCAATTATTTGAAAAAAAAAACAGTCCGGTAGGTAATAAGTCACACATGGAGATTCCAATTAAAGCTGTAATTGATTTAGGAGCTTCTTCCCATATGTTCAATAATAAAACATTCTAAATTTTGCAGAAAAATAAATATAGATATAAAGTGTGCGAATGCAGAAAACCTCATAGCCAAAGGAACAGGTACAATCAACACCAATTTCAGTTTATTTGAAGATCTGCTTTATGTGCCGGGAGTTTCCAGAAACCTGATCTCAGTTAGTTCAATCACGGACAAGAGTGGTTCGGTCCTCTTCTCTGGAGACAAGGTATTTATCACTAGAAATAAAAAAAATATTTTAAAAGGATATAAAACTAAAAATGGCCTTTATAAAACTGATTTTTCGGCCTATTTTACTCGCGAGGCTTTATTTACTGAGAGCGTCAATATCTGGCATCGTAGGCTAGGTCACGTATGCGACGTACCACGTCTAGCAAAATGAGTTAATAGAATTGAAATTGGGAGGGAACATTTGGATAAAATTTGTGAAAGCATTTAATCAAAAATGACTAGAAAGCTTTTTGGAAATAATAGAGTTAAAGCTTAATGTCCTCTTGAAAATATTCATACAAACATTTGCGGCCCTAATGAAGTGCCCACTTGGGACAAAAAAAAAACTATTACTTATTTAGACGATTTTACATATTTCTGTGTTGTTTACTTGATTACCTTCAAACGTGAAGCCTTTGATAAAATAAAACAGTTTGTATTTTTGGCAGAAAACCATTTCAGAAGTAAAGTGAATAAAATACAATGTGATAATGGTAAGGAATTTTCGAACAATGACCTGCTTTCATGGTGTGACTCAAAAGGTCTGACAATACCTTATACACCTCAATTAAATGAAAAAGAGAAGATTGAACAGAACCTTGATGGAAAGGACAAGAGCTTTGATATTCGACGGTCGTGTTCCGAATTACTTACAGGGTGAAGCTTTATTAACAGCTAGCTTCCTGGTCAACAGAAGTCCTACGGAAGGAAGAGAGAAGACACCAGCTAAAATGTGGTTTAGCATAAAAGCTAACCTATCAAACATTAGGAGATTTGCATCTACAGCTTTCTACAAAATTAATTCCGGTTTAGGCACACTTGACGAAAGATGCAATAAAGGCTTTTTTGTTGGCTACGTAAGAAATGGCTATAAAATTTAAGAAGACGAAGAGAGAAAGATTATAAGAGCAAGGGATGTGAGAATAAATGAAGAAGAACAAAGCATTTATATTGATGGTGGAGGAAATATAGTAAGAATAAATGGGCTGGGGGAGACGGATGAAGATGATCCAGAAGTACGAATAGATGAAATAAGAGAATAGCGTGGTAATGAAGAATGTCGAGCAGGTGAAAATATAAGAAGAAGCATCAATATGGATAGCAATCGAAAAGGAGACAATTGTGTCAGATTTAGTGATGAAACAAATGATGTTGTAAGTAATGATGGTGAAATAAATGAAAACGAAACAAGTGTAGTTGGAAGAATAAATGCAGAAAGAATAAATATTCAAAATAATAATGATAATTTTGGAACGCATTTTAGTTTTGATAACACTATACAAACAGATGAAGGAAATGAAGAATTTTTTGATGTTGAAGAAGTTGAGGAAAATTAGAGTCTAGCCGTGGAGAATATTGAAAATCGAGTCGTGGAGATTAATGAAGATCGAGCTGTGCAAAATAAGTAAATAGAAGGATTCAACCTGAAAGAGAGCGAAGACTACCAGAACGTTGTAAGGATTATGTAATGGATTATGATACTGAAGTATCTGTGTTAACATATGAAGAAGTAGTAGAATCGGGAGAAAAAGATAAATGGAAGATTAAATTAAATCTTAAGAAGAGAATAATACGTGATATTTTTAGACAAGAATGAATCTGAAAGTACAAAATTAGTAACGAGCAAGTGGATTTTTACGGTAAAATCAGATGGAAGATATAAGGCAAGATCAGTTACAAGGGGTTTTTAACAAAAGTACAAGATAGATTATGATAAAACATATAGACCAGTTGTGAACACGAATTCATTAAAAATATTACTTTCAATTGTCGCGAGGAAAAAATTAAAAATGAAGCAGTTTGATATGAACACCGCCTTTTTCCATGGATATTTAAAAGAGTATATCTATATGAAAGTCCCTAAAGGTTTCTTTGATAAAGAGGGCAAAGAATGTAATTAAAACAAGCTCTACTAATGTGCAACATTAAGTTTACAGAATTTTTAGTGCAAATGGGTTTTTAACAGTTAAAATTAGATCAATATATTTTTGCGATGGAAGGAGAAAGAAGAATCGTTCTTGCAATTTACGTGGATGACGGATTGGTCATTGGAGAAAGAGAACAAAATCTTTTACATGTAATAAACACATTAAGAAAAGAAAAGCTTTCGAATTGAGAATTTGTGAAGAAGTGTCCAATTACATCGGCTTGGATATAAAACAAGAAGAAAATGTTCTGTTTTTTTTTCAGAAAACATGTTGAGAAAATGGTGAAGAAATTTAACATAAATGAAGCGAAATAATGTAAAAGTTCAACTATTTTAATAGAACAACATCCATCAATAAAAAATGGTAACAAATCTCATGAATTGTACAGATAGATGATAGAGTTATTGTTATATTTGTCAAATAAAATTAGACCAGATATTAGTTTTCATGTGGGTTATTGTTCGAGACATCAAATTTCTCCAAATTTAAATGAACGCAAAAACAATTTTCGAAGGATCACAGTACACTTCACTACACTTTGGTGTAGGTGATAAAGTGCTCAAAGGATATTGTGATTCGGATTTCGCGGGGGATCCAGATACTAGGCGTAGTACTTCGGGTTTCGTGATTTGGTTGAACGGTGGACCAGTGGCATGGAGTATTACAAAAGTCAGTTGTAGCGCTATCGAGTACGAAAGCAGAATTTATAGCTGTAGAAGAATGTTGCAAGGAACTTTTGTTAATAAGAGACCTAATAAACGAAATTACGAATGAAAAAATAGAACTTAAGAGTGGACAACCAATCAGCAATTTGGCTAATGAAAATATATAGAATTATGAATAAAAGGAGTAAACACATAGAAGTGAAATATTATATTATTATCTTAAAGATGCAATTGATGCGTGTAGAATTTATCGCTTGCTTGGTTTAGCTCTAAATTCTGGGTTGGTTGATATTTGGTTGATTGATTATATTCTGGTAGTAGATTTGTGACCACTGGTTAAATTATACGAAATTATAGGGTTTAAAGTTTATATTGAGACTGGTTATAAAATGGTAAATCTAAGCTAAATTAGCACTAAGATGGTTTGATATGATTTGGTTGAGTTACGCGATTGGTATCCGAACACGCACTAACTCGGCAATACTTGCGATACATGCATTTATGGAAATGCACGGAGACAAAAGTGCTGAGCTGTTCAGTTGCAAATATTGCATCGAACATATTCCCGAGCACAAGACGAGATAAACGGATAATAGTATGGTCATCAAATCACCTTAGTGAACAAGTGCAATGGTAAACAAATAAAATTAGGTATAAAATAGTAAACATTGGTAAAAACCTTATACTAAAATGGTAAATTTATTTATTTATTATTTATTTATTTATTTGTAAAATAAAGAATAATGTTATAAACTAAAACAAAAGTAAAAATGTAACAAATGTTTTCCCTAAAAACAATTATTTACACTAAAGAGTCTTCCACTATAAGCACTCGTTCTTTTCGCACTACAGGCAACGTAGCCCTTTCCTTTTTCCCCGCACTACGCATAGCACTGGGCCACCGCCTGGCAAAATATGCACTTGAACCTATGTGTTCGCTCTCACTTTGCTGACGGTCAGCATTACTCTGCTTTCGCGGTTTCACTTCACTTTGCACAGTGGTTGACTCCGATGTAGTCGCCACAGACTCCTGTCTGTGGTGAGGCTCCGCCCGACTGGCCGTAGAATACGGGCAGCAGCTCACTCTCGTCCAGACCCATGCTGCTGCTGCGCATAGGACAACTCCCAACAGTATGTAGACAACGGTGTATTGGTGAATGTCATGGACTGATATATCATCGACCTCTGCTTTGGTGGATTTCAATGTTTTGATTTGTTCTCTTAGAATGAATAGAGATCTATTCAGACTCATGTCCTCTGGTAATTCGGTTTCGGTTGGTATCTTGACGTTCACAATATGGTTTATTTGGTCTAGCTCTGGTACGAGCATGTCAGGTGAAAAAATTAATTGGTTGGATTGTTGTTGTAAAGAGTACAGTGTGAAATCTTTACTTTTAATAAAGCATTTCTGATTCATGCTAATAACCCCTGCTCGAGTCAGCTGACGAATGGTTACTTGATCGTCACATATGATTTTAATGGAATATGTGTCACAGCAAAAATAGAGGTATTGTGACGTTAAGTGTAATTCTACCCATTTATTTTTGCACACTGTTCTTTCTGTTTTGCACCTTTGGTTTATAGGGCTTGTTTCACAAAAGTTTTGGTCATTTTTCAAGTTTAAAATTGGTTTGAAGAGCTCACACATGAGAGATTCTCCGTGATACAAGCATGTGTCAAGTTCATGTTTGGTGGGTAGAAGATAAGCATCCTTTTTTAGGTTCACTGCGACGTACTCCGATATTGGTATTATGCTGGTCATACTGTAATTGGTTTGTTGTGGAACGGGTATTATCCTGTACAATTGAAAACTTTCTCGTGCTATGAGCGGGAATGTAATTTCGAAGATAATATATTTTTCTGTGACCCGCGCCTTTGTTCTCAGTAGCTTATAGATATGCTGAAGGTCTGTCTCTATGTTTGCGATTGGTAGGTTTAAATCTTGAGGCATTTGGCCATAGATAATTTGTAGCTCTCGTTTGAGCTGTGCTGGTGTCAGTAGATGCAGACTGATTTGGCCATGGTAGATCTCCGATATTGTATCGATCAAAGTGTCCTGTATCCTTTTCAAGTTATGCATCATATTGATTGTAGCTATAGAGATTAATGTGAAATCTTGTTGTCTAGTTATTACATCGATTTCTTTTTGCAGCTTACTGTTAACCTTGTCCAAGGCATTTAAATGTTTATTTATGGTTTTGTGTTGCCTTGCTATTATGTCTTCAGTTCTTTGTAGTACATTGTGCTCTGCTTCGACGATAGATGTCAAGTTCTTCCATAACTGACCTTGATGGTTTTGGTTAAGGTGTACAAGTTCAATGTCCTGCTTGTATTTTTCTGCGAAACTTTCGTCTAATACTCCGAACAATGAGTTTGCAATTGAGCCGACAGCGTTGATAAGGCCGCGTCGTGTTCGTATACGCTCGCCGTAATGCTGGCTAAGCAACAGCTGGTTGTAGTATTGCAGTTCATTGTAATCGTGCCGTATTTGTTGGAGTATCATATTACAGTGACTGGATTCCATAATTGTTTCACATGTTTTGTCGAGATAACTTGTAAAGTCATTGATGGCTTTATCTCCTTGCCAATACGGAGACATGTTAAAGTAGGTCACTAACTTCCACTTATCCCGAATCAATTGTACTTTCCCCACAGTGTCAAAGTACAAAGTTTTGTTTGTATCAAATTTTGTAATGTGGTATAAAGCTGTTGTTGGCAGTATTATACTTAAGAACAATAACAATGCCAGTGCAATGTTGGCAATTTTGGGATTGGTACTGGACGTTCTAGTTTTTGGTTGCAGGTGGTTACGTGGTCTTTTTTCTGGAGTTTTTGATTGTACTGGTTCGCCTTTTGGTTTTTCTGGTATAGTAGCTTCCACCTGGTTTATTGGTAAAACTGATAATTTAACTACAGGGCGCTTCATGTAGCCGTTTTTGGTTTTTAGAGTCACTACTCTGACGAGTTCGTCTTTTCCTGGATGAACTTCCATGACACGACCCATTGGCCATTTCCCTGCTGGTAAGTTGTCGTCGTGTATCATTACTAAATCACCCACGTTGACGTTCTTCTGGTATTTCATCCATTTGTTTCTGGTTGATAGTTGAGTTAAGTACTCTGTTTTCCATCTCTTCCATAAATCTTCAAATAGTTTTGAAACTAGATGCCACCTGGTTCTGGCATCGTCTGCTGTTTCAATTATGGTTAAACCTGGTCGTGCCGATAGGAAATGAGCTGGTGTGAGGAAATTTAGATCCTCTGGGTCTTCTGATAGCGCACAAAGTGGTCGTGAATTTAGACAAGCTTCTAGTTTTGATAACAGTGTGGTGTATTCTTCAAACGTAAGTTTTTGTTGTCCAATCACGCGTTTGAGGTGGTGTTTGAGACTTCGCACGGCTCTTTCCCAAAGTCCTCCTGCATGAGGCCAAGAAGGTGCGTTGAAATGCCATTCAATTTGTAGTTCTGTTATCTCTTTATAGAATGAGTTCTTGAAAATATTTTGAAGATGGTCGTATTCTTCTTGCAGAATTCTGTTGGCTCCAACGAAATTGGTTCCATTGTCGCTATAGATATGACGTGGAGCTCCGCGTCGTGCTGCCATTCTGGTTATTGCGGCTATGAAAGCTGAGCTGGTTAAATCTGACACGAGTTCTAGATGCACAGCTTTCGTCACCATACACACAAAAAGCGCTATGTAGCCTTTGGTAGTTTTAATCCCGCGTCCTTTGTTTGCCTTCACTTCTACAAAGCCTGTGTAGTCGACGCCACAATGATAGAAGGCGCTTTCAGCGTTGACTCTGGATGATGGTAAATCACCCATGAGCTGGTACTGTTGGATGGGCTCTTGTTTTTTGCATGTAACACACTGTCGTATAACCTTCTTTGTAGCGGAATATCCGCTGATTATCCAATAATTTTGTCGGATGTTTGACAAAGTAAGACGCGCCCCACCGTGGTAGGTTAGCTCATGAGCGTATTGGATTATAAGCGTGGTAATTCGATGGTTATGTGGTAGTATGATTGGGTGTTTCATCTCTGAACTTATTTGTGCGTTTCTTAATCTGCCGCCTACTCGCAGAATACCATCTTGGTCTATGTATGGTGTAGTGGTAAAAGTTTACTTTTCGAATGTACGTTTCCATTCTTAAGTAAGCAACTGATGTCATTGGAAAACTCCATATGTTGCACACTTTTAATAATCTGCAGTTTTGCGCGACGCAGTTCAAGTAATGTGAGATAAGATTGACGGCCCGCTTTTGCAATAGTTAGACGTAGTATCCATGCAAAAACGCGTACAATTTTTGCGAAGGAATTCAATTTGTTTAATAAATGGTTAATAATGTTTGGTATGGTCATGGTTCCTTTCTGTTGTTTTTCCACAACTACTGCGTTAGACTGTCTTATCTCTAAGCTGGTTTCATATGTGGTTTGAAGTATGTCTTGGTTTTGAAATGATTGCATCCATGATGGTCCTTGCCACCATAGATCGTGGTTTTTTAGTTGTTTGGTTCTTAATCCACGGCTGGCACAGTCCGCTGGATTTTCAATGGTTTTGACATAATTCCATTTTTCTTTTGGTATTATTTTTATAATAGCTTTAACGCGATTTGAGACGAATGGTTTCCATCTCGCTGGATCTCCTTGAATCCATCCTAACACTGCTGTTGAATCGCTCCAGCAATATATTTCCTGGTTATAAGACTCTAGGCAAGTCTGTACTTTTTGCATAAGCTGTGATAATAGTTGGGCACCCATTAACTCCAGCCTTGGTATAGATATCTTTTTACTAACAGGCACTAATCTTGCTTTTGCTGCGACCAGAGTTACCTTGTTATAGTTATTTTGGGTGCTGACTTTGCAATATATTACAGCGGCATACGCCTTGTTTGACGCATCACAAAATCCGTGTAATTGCAAGCTATGGTTTTCTTTTACTCCTAGCCAACGTTTTACTTCTATGGTATTGATGAATTTTAATTCTCCCCTTAAGTTGAGCCACTTGGTTTTGATCTCCTCTGGTAGCGCGTCATCCCAGTTAAGACTTGATGACCAGACACTTTGGAATAGCATCTTCATGGTGATAGTTAATGGTGTGAGCCAGCCTAATGGGTCAAATATTTTTGATATGTCGGAGAGAAGTGACCTTTTGGTTGGTTTTGGTAGTGGTACTGGCTCCAGTTTTGAGTCAAAGATGAATTTATCCTGTTGCGGGTTCCATCCAAGCCCCAATGTTTTCGTTGAGTCTGACTGTTTAAACTCGTAAATTTGCTGGTTCCACGAATCTTTTTCTAAGTCAGCGAGTAATTTTGGTTCATTAGTCGCCCATTTCCGTAAATTAAATCCTCTCTTACTGAGTAGTTTAATTAAGTCTGATTTTAGCTGTTTTGCTTGGTCCATTGAATTTGCTCCGCCACAGTAGTCATCCATATAGAAGCACTCTTCTAACGCTTTTGCTGCAGCAGGGAAATTTTGTTTTTCCTCGCCAGCTAATTGTTTTAAGCACATCATAGCCAAAAATGGTGCAGGCTTTGTGCCATAAGTTATGGTTGTAAGTTGGTATGTCTGAATCGGTTGGTATGCTGAGTCCCTCCATAATATTTTTTGATACGACTGATCTTCAGGATGTACCATTATCTGTCGATACATTTTCTCGATGTCCGCAGTGTATACGAACTGATACTGTCTCCATTTTAAAATTAGCTCCTGCAGATCTTGTTGTAGGTTGGGACCTCGGTACATAACGTCATTCAAGCTGAGTCCTGATAATGGTTTAGCAGACGCGTTGAACACAACACGCAACTTAGTCGTGGTTGACTCAGCACGAGTGACGCAGTGATGTGGTAGGTAGCACTCGGGTTTCGTACTTGTTGCTGACGGAATCATATGGTTTAAGTTAGAATACTCATTCATAAAGTTTGTGTATTCTGTTTTCAATTCTAAATCTTTCTGTAACTTTCTCTCTAAGTTACGAAATTGTGCCAATGCTAATGGTTTAGTGGACCCTAGCTGTTCCTTGGTTTCTGGTTTAAATGGCAGTCGGACTTGGTATCTCCCGTTTTCTAGTCTCTCTGTTGTTGATAGAAAATATTGCATACATTCATGATCTTCGGTGGACATTTCAGTCTGCTGGTTGATGTCTTCATTTTCCCAAAATCTGCGTAAATCGTTCATATTGTGTAGAACGACGTTACACCTGTATTGTGGTGTTATTGACCCACAAAGGAACCATCCTAATTGCGTTTGTTGGGCTATTGGTTGATCCTCGCCATCGCCCCTCAAAAGGCCACCTAAAGCAATCTTGCTGTATACATCTGCTCCTAACAGTAGGTCCACTGGTCGACTGGTATTAAATTCTGGGTCTGCCAAATTAATGTTTTGTATGTGAGGCCAATTTGGTTTTATGAATGACTTATTTGGTAAACTTTTTATTAAATTGTTCATTATAAGGACCTCACTTTCTAAGGCAAACTCACTATAAATTGATTTAATTCGGATGGTCATTACACCCTTGCAGTTGTTTTGTTTTTCTCCAACGCCGAATATGGTCCCTTTGCAAGAGTGTCTTCGTATTTTTAAAACTTGTGCCGCCTTCTCACTTATTAAAGAAATTTGAGAACCCTGGTCAATCAAAGCTCTCATGGTATGGTATGTGCCATCGTATCCTGGAACTTCCACTAAGGCCGTAGCTAAGAGTGTCTCGGACATGTCATTCCAAGATACATAGGTTGAAGCTGCTGCTTGTTCATGATTGGTCACGCATGATGTCGCAAGTGTGTGCGCAGCCTTATGGTTTATTTTTGCTGATGTGTTTTGCCTATTTTTGGTTGTAATTGCGTCATGCAATAATGAATTATGTTTAGCGTTGCATTTGCGACATGTTTTATTAGAAAAACAAGGTTTATTTAAATGGTTGAATAGGCAATTCGTGCAACAATTTAAATGGTTGACAGTTTTTAGTTTTTGCTCATCTGACATTTGCAAAAATTGGGTACACATCCACAACCCGTGGTCAGCATTACACAATGCGCAGGTGACTGACCGCGACACGTGTAATGATTTCGTTTGGTTTTTCGTATTGTATGATGATTCTTGGTTTTTATTTGAGCTATAATATTTTTTCTGGTTTGCTTGATAACTTTGGTTTTGTGGTTGGGTGGTCATCTTTTGAGTATATGATTCTAGTTTACGCCGCGATGCTTCTAAGGCGGTAAACTTGTTTTCCAAGAAGTCTAGGAATTCTTGAAGTACTGGTAGTTCCCTGGGATTCTTCACCGACTCAATGTATTCGGCGAATGACTCACTGTCAAGTTTCTGTGCCAACAAAAGTACTAACAGTGGATCCCAGGTGGTGATATCTACTCCTAGGTTCTGAATTCCGTGGAGACATTCTTTGGTAACGTCATGCAGTTTTTTGATTGCCCCGATGGATTGTTGCTGCGTATTAGGGATGTTTAGTAATATGTTGACGTGAGACGTGAAAATAAGCCTGTTGTTGCCATATCTGTGGTTCAGTATTTCCCAGCATACCTCGTAATTCTCTGAGCTAATCTGAAGATGATGGATGAGGCGCTCGGCTTCTCCTGTAACTTTGCTCTTCAGAAACTGCATTTTTTGTGCATTTGACAACGATGGGTTTTTATGGATGGTTTCTGTGAATAGGTCTTTAAACGATGTCCAATGGTGGTAGTTGCCTTGGAATGTTGGAATATCCATCTGTGGAGTAGATTTGTCGCGATGAGATACAGACCACATTTTAGAGTTAATGGTTTTCTTCAAATCGTTGTACATTTTCTCATATCTGTTGAATTCCTCTTGGTACCAGACATCCTCATCTCCGTTTATTCCTTCTATTTCCCAGTGCAGGCTGTCTATAATAGCCCAACGACTTTGAAGAGACTTTAATGCATCGTCGAACTCCCACTTGTTCTGTAGTTGATCGATTTCTATGGTAGCTACTGTTCTCATAAAAGCTCTAAAGTGGATTGTCTGCTTTTTTATCATTCCTTCTAGTTTACTGTCTCCGCTCGTATCCCTATGTTGCTGCTGCGGTGCCTGTGAATGAGATGATTCACCTGCTTGCTTCAATGTGCCCGCTGTTGCCGACGGCTGGTGAGGTTCTTGCTGTTTTGACAACAAGTTCTCCATGGTTTTGGTAATTAACTGTTTTATTGACGAATAGACTTCCTCCGCTTTATCAAAACAATTTTTAGTGAAATACACGTGGTTAAAATCAGCAACTTCACAGCACTTTCTATGGTTGCGCTGATATTCTCTCCAATAATTTTCTAATATCTCCAACTTCCGCTTGCAGTATTCAATGGTTTTCCGCTCAGCTCCGTCTTTCTTGATGTTAGTTAGAAGTTTAACCAAGGAGTCGTAAATCTCCGTTTGGCCGACAGCTAACTGCTCCATCATTCGCACGGTCAACTAAATTAACAAGTGAAAATAAAGTGTAGAAAATGGTTTGGTCTGACCTTATATTCTCCTTACGCGACAGCTGCCCAATTTCTTCCAAATTGATTTCACTGCCTATCTACTTTCCCTACAAACTGGTAAAACACAAAACACTGGTTGCAAGGTCCCGGCACACAAACACTTCACTGTACTTCGCGAACCGAGGCCCTTAATGCTCGAAGGACCATGTAGAATTTATCGCTTGCTTGGTTTAGCTCTAAATTCTGGGTTGGTTGATATTTGGTTGATTGATTATATTCTGGTAGTAGATTTGTGACCACTGGTTAAATTATACGAAATTATAGGGTTTAAAGTTTATATTGAGACTGGTTATAAAATGGTAAATCTAAGCTAAATTAGCACTAAGATGGTTTGATATGATTTGGTTGAGTTACGCGATTGGTATCCGAACACGCACTAACTCGGCAATACTTGCGATACATGCATTTATGGAAATGCACGGAGACAAAAGTGCTGAGCTGTTCAGTTGCAAATATTGCATCGAACAATGCGAATAATATAACGGTTAAATATTGCCCAACGAGATCACAAATGGCTGATATACTCACAAAATGTTTCATACCTGTGAAGTTTGAACGATGTCAGCGAAAACTTGTCTCTTAGTGATTGTGTTAGTGTTTAAGAGCGGGCTAAAGTGAACCAATCCGTTTCTTTCGGTTGATAAATGAGTTTTTATTATCTAGTATGTAAGTTTTTATATGGTGTGTAATGTTATCTATGATAACAAAGTTGTGTAAAGTTGTGATGTAAACTTAAGGAGTCCTGATATTAGTTCATGTTAATAAAAGTGTTGGTTGAATTTAGTTTTTTTCTGTTTTAAGCAGAATTTTAAAGAATAAAGGGGGTGCCAAATTATGATCCATTTAAGGGGGTGTGGCAATAATTGATGTTGGATAATAGTAAATGAATCATAATTTATTAGTCAACAAGAAACTCAACCAAGCATAACTTTTATTAAATTTGATATTATTTTCATAAAGTACCTTACGTTTTTTATATCTGAACTTTGTTTTGATTATTTTTCTTTTGTTTGGTTTTGTTGTATTGTTATGTATAAAAGTGTTGATGAGGTCGAGTAGGAGTTATAGAATATAATATTTATGATCATGAGGTCAGGTAGGAGTAATAGAATATAATATAATGATTAGGGTCGAGTAAGAGTTATCCCACTATCCTACTTCTTACTATCCTACTATACTTCTATACTAATATTATAAATGTGAATGTAAGTTTGTTTGTTACGCTTTCACGCAAAAACTGCTGAACCGATCATCATGAAACTTTGTACATATATTCTTGGAGGTATTAGAAGTTAACATAGGATACTTTTTATAAAAAAGAAAAAAAATATGGCTTCACTGCGAGCGAAGCCGAGGGTAAAAGCTAGTAATATTATAAAAGTGAATGTAAGTTTGCTTGTTACGCTTTCACGCAAAAAATACTGAACCGATCATCATGAAACTTTGTACATATATTCTTGGAGGTATCAGAAGTAACATAGGACACTTTATATAAGAAAAAAAAAAAAATATGCCTTCACTGCGAGTGAAGCCGCGGGTAAAAGCTAGTATGTTATAAATGCGAAAGTTTGTGAGGATGGATGTATGTTTGTTAATCTTTCACGTAAAAACTACTAAACGGTTTTGGATGAAACTTTACAGTTATATAGTGTATACATCAGAATAACACAAAGGCTACAATTTTTATTTTTTTTTGTAATTTGTCCTACTTTCTACTAATATTATAAATGCGAAAGTTTGTGAGGATGGATATAATTATGTTTGTTACTCTTTCACGCAAAAACTACTAAACGGTTTTGGATGAAACTTTACAGTAATATAGGTTATACATCAGAATAACACAAAGGCTACAATTTTTATTTTTTTTTGTAATTTGGTCATAATGTAACGATAAATATCAAGTAAGTCGGCAAAAATTCTGCCTTCTGAGAGCTATCTTCGCGTGCGCTGCCTAAACCGTTGGAGATACACCAATATCATGTACCGTAGGATTATTTGTCTTAAGTAGTTCTAAATAAAAGTCCGCGACAGCATTTATCCACCTTTTATGTGGAAGCCACTATGACCAAAATAGTGAACTTTAAATAAAATTAAACTGGATACTTTTTTGCAATGCACATTTTAGAATATTTATCAAACTTTAATCAAAATCGACACATTTGTCGCTTTAAATATTTAATGTAGATAAACTTTATCTTTTACACTAAGTAATTTCAACGCATAGTTTAAAAGTTATCACGATACGATTGACTAGAATGGAGCTCGAGCGACATAAATACGCGCGGCGGGTAAAGCGGGGGAGCGGTGCGAGGGGCGATGTGATAATATGATATAGGCGCAAGTTTGTGAGTATGTTGTGTGTTGTTGTGTTTGTATGTTTGTCACTTCTTGACGCTCAAACGGCGGGACGGATCTAGATGAAATTTGGCACAGAAATAGATTATAGTCTGGAATAGCACATTGGATAGTTTTTATCCCGGGAATATGTTCTCTTGGGATAATTTTCGACATTAGCGCGGTCGAAGCCGCTGGCAGAAGCTAGTAGAATATGATATGATGATGAAGTCGAATAGGAGTTATAGAAAATAATATGATGATGAGGTCGAATAGGAGTTATAGAATATAATATGATGATGAGGTCGAATAGGAGTTATAGAAAATAATATGATGATGAGGTCGAATAGGAGTTATAGAATATAATATGATGATGAGGTCGAATAGGAGTTATAGAATATAATATGATGATGAGGTCGAATAGGAGTTATAGAATATAATATGATGATGAGGTCGAATAGGAGTTATAGAATATAATATGATGATGAGGTCGAATAGGAGTTATAGAAAATAATATGATGATGAGGTCGAATAGGAGTTATAGAATATAATATGATGATGAGGTCGAATAGGAGTTATAGAATATAATATGATGATGAGGTCGAATAGGAGTTATAGAAAATAATATGATGATGAGGTTGAGTAGGAGTTATAGAATATTAAATAAATGTTTTTAGCTAGGAAAGTTTTGAGATATTTAATATTGGATATTATGTGGTTTCGATTAGTAGGAATAATAAAATATGATGATTAGTTTTTGTTGATACTGATGATAGATTGATGTTCAGAAGAATCAAATGGGAGATATTATATGATGGTTGAAGTGATGTTGTCGTTATGTTTTTAGAATATTGTTGAAGTGGGAACTTATATTATGACGACTTGTGAACGTTTAGTGATGTTATTTAAAGGCAGTTAAGTGTTTGTGAAATTATGTTGAAGTTAAGTTTATACAAGGTGCTAGTAGATATGTCGATATTTATAATATAGGGTGCTAATAGAAATATGTTGAAACTTTAGGACATGCAAGGTGTTCGTGTAGATATAAGGCTTTTAGTATATGCAGTTGATTGAGGAGGTGTGTTGCAATGAGGTTTGATTTATCAAAATCATTTAAGTCCTGGCTGAACAGAATATTTCATTGTTTGTTCTTTATTTTCAATCAATCGCGCATGTCATACTCAAATGGTTGTTGATTAGTTATGCCAGTCATGTTCTTCAGTCTGATCGAGTTATCACCTGCATAGCATACAGTTGGTTTTTATATAAGTATTATGTTAGATTACCACGCAAAGTCTTGTTACATAAATATACGTCTGTTACAGCCCACCGGCTTTCCTTGAAGACTAACTCACCAAAAAGCAGTCATCTCTTGGTTCTGTGCATCGTTTTCTTCCCGAACCAGGTCTTCTTTTGACCGAACCGGTCTCTCGATACCGTTGCTAAGTCCTCTGGACAGTTGAACGACTCCCATTTAGCCGCTGAGACACGTAAGTTTGCGAACAACCTTCTTCAAGTAGGGCTATAATTTTAACGGCCCTTTTCGCTTTATCATATCAAAAAGTGGTATTTAATGTAAAAAGAAAGTTTAAATTGTTTAATTTGCAGAAAATATCCAAAAAGTTTTAAAATTTTAGTAATCAGTAAAAAAAACGTTTCAGCAATTCGCGCCATTAGTAAAGCAATTTTAAAATAAACCACAATAATCATTGTTTTTATTTCCTTAATTTCAAAATTTAAATTTGGAACGTAAGGAATGCTAGAATGCTTCAAATAACATGCCAATACATCATCAAATTAATAAATCCTCTTGTTCTTCTTCATTGAAGTAGAGAAAAAAATCTGAAGTGCCCGTTTTTTTTGCAAAAGGGTTTATTAGTGTCGGTCGGTATAAGCGATACGAGCGCATTTTTTTACCGTAGTAAACCGATTATCCAGTCAGCAAGTCAGGGAAGTCGGCTATATCGCCGTGAAGGCTCTTGTAATGCACTTCTTAAGCCCGTACACGCGTTAGCAGAACTCAAGGGCCATAAGAAGCCTTCTTAAATGTAAGTGCAAGGCTTATGACGTTCTTATTTGAATATTGCGTCTTTTGCATAATAAAATAATTGTATTTGTTTAATGTTAATAGTAATCAATATAGGTAGGTACTAGGATAATCAAAAAATGTTTGTGAAGGAACTAGATAATGCCTCTTTTTACCCGACTGCCGAAGAATGGTTATTGAGTAAGGTAAACTGTAAATAGTTTTTTATATATGTTCAAAACACAAAAACAGCGCAAGTATTAATTTACTAAATAAACTCTTAGTATACTTTCAGGACTATGGTTATTCTGTTATAGGATGTAAACCAGAATTGCGAACACGTCACGACCAAAGCCGCAACTTAAAATTAGTCTTATAATTGTTTCCGAGGTGTCCCTACGACATTGTTATTCAAAGCGTGTCGCTCACAAATCGCGGGCTTCTTAATTGCGAGCGCAATTTAATATTTTTCCAAAGGGCCATTATACGCCGACAGCGCCATCTGTTAGGACACTGATGACGTAATAAGTGTTTTATGATGATGGAACTATTAACTTAACACAATGTATGAGATAGGATAGAGGGTACGTGGACACTGCTTTAAAGCCAGACGGCTTAAGTGTAGCGTTTGAATTAAATACAATTCCAGTTTTATCATGGACGGATAAAATACAAATACCTGTCATACTTTCTGAATGACTTACTTGTATTTTCCGGAAATCAGCGTTTTCTAACTTGCGTAACAACATAATGTGTTCTTTAGCTAAGTTGTTACTTTTTTACTCCAGTAACAATTGTAGACCACCATTGTTCGACCTATAACTATAATGAAATCCAACACTTGCTATTTTATTACAATCTATGATGACGCATTTGACTTCAATTGTAAACAGAGTTAAATGTTAGCAATAACCATAAACGCAATATTAAAGTTACAGCCGTCTAACCGTTTGGTTATACGCGTGATATGACATAAATATCATTTTTTGTGAGGTTTGTTCATAGTTCACTTAACTCTAAACAAAACAACCTGGAAATTTGCGCCGCCATTTTAGGACCACGTTAGGTCATGCTATCCGTTCTGTAGTATATAAATAATGCAGCATTACACTATTTATATATACCCTTTCACTCAAAATCCAATATCAGTAACACTATCAGTTCCTCAGCCAATAGGTTGTAAACGTTTCAAAGGCTCGTAGAACTTGTTATCCGCCGTAAAGGAGATCAGTTATGACGTCACACACAGTTGAACACAATAACCCATCTTACTGGCACACTTTACCTACCTTCTATGTCAAATATTGGTAGAAGTCGTGCCTTGGGAAGACAGTGCGATCAAGTGAATATAACCATTGATTTTTACAAGGATGTCAGGGTTCGAATTAAGGATATTTCTATCTATCAACATGCTTATCGATCGAGTTGTGTACTAGTTCTGATTTAACGGGTACCCTCTTCTGTAATTACTTACAGCAAATTGGGCTTTTAGAAGAATTCAAGTTATTTCCGTGCCCACCAGTCATCATCATCATCATCATCTTTTCAGCCGAAAGACGTCCACTGCTGGGCATAGGCATCCCCCAGGCGTCGCCACATTGACCGATCCCGTGCGTCTTGCTTCCAGCGCCTTCCCGCAACTTTAACCAGGTCATCGGTCCACCTAGTGAGAGGCCTTCCAACGTTTCGTCTTCCGGTTCGCGGTCGCCATTCCAGAAATTTTCGGCCCCATCGGCCATCCGTTCTGCGAGCAATGTGCCCTGCCCACTGCCACTTAAGTTTGGCAATTCTCCGGGCTATGTCGGTAACTTTGGTTCTCATGCGGATATCCTCACGCAAGGAAATTCCGAGCCTAGCCCTCTCCTTTGCCCTTTGGGTGACTTTAAGCTTTCTGATAAGGCCCATTGTGAGCGACCACGTCTCGGTCCCATAGGGGATCACTGGCAACACACACTGGTCATAGACTTTTGTCTTGAGACACTGCGGTAAATTGGACGAGAAGATACCACGCAACTTCCCGAACGCCGCCGCCATTTCGGAGAAATGACGTCTCCCTGTCTCACGACACGCTGGAGAAGGATTGGTTTCGAGGTCTGATCCTGAAGACGGAATGACATGGTGGCGTTTTTGTACAAACACTTCAACACCTCAATGTACCGGTAGTCGATCTGGCACCGTTGGAGAGACTGCAGTACAGCCCAAGTCTCGATCGAATCGAAGGCTTTCTCGTAGTCCACAAACGCTAAACAGAGAGGCAGGTTATATTCTTCGGTCTTCTGTATAACCTGCCGCAGCGTATGTATGTGGCCTGCGGTGCTAAAGCCTTTTCGGAATCCGGCTTGTCCGGGAGGCTGGAAATCGTCAAACCTGCGCGCGAGGCGATTCGTGATGACTCTTGAAAACAACTTGTAGATATGGCTAAGAAGTGAGATGGGCTTATAGTTCTTCAGCCGGGCATTGTCGCCCTTCTTGAAGAAGAGTACCACCACATCCCTGCACCATGCCTGTGGCGTTTTGCCCTCGAGCATGACGGAATCAAACAGCTTCTGAAGGGCCTTAAGGACCGGTTTTCCACCCGCCTTCAGGAGTTTAGCCGTGATTCCGTCATCATCCGGCGCCATTTTATTTTTAAGCTGTTTCAGAGCCATTCTAATCTCATTCAGGCTGACGTCCGGGATATCTTCGGTATAGTGACGGGTCAATCTAGCTCTTGGGTCGTTTGCTAGACTCGCCAGTATACGAATATAAACCTATATTAGGTGTTTACCCATGAAATTGCCGTTTTATAAGAAAAAAGTTAACGTATTTATATTATACATTTTTTTCTATTAATCAAAGTAATCGCCCATGCAATCAATGCATCTTTACCAACGCAGTGGCAGTTTATTGATGCTGAAATCGATCAGTCTTGAAGAAATCAGCTGGTCAGGAGACAACAAATTTTTCAAATTCAACAAATGTCAATTTAACAAATATCTCTCGAGTATTGAATTTTTTTCCCACCGAGAAGTTATCCAAATTCTGGAAAAAGTAGAATAGTGAATGGTCTGTAGGAGCAAGGTCTGGAGAGTATGGCGGATGACGGAGAGCTTCCAACCCCAGCTCTTGTAACTTGGAGACCGTCTGCTTTGCAGTATGAGGTCACACGTTGTCGTGCAGAGCAGCGGAGACGAGCGATACACCAAAGCTGGTTGAAGACGTGCGAGCTTCTCCATTATAATGTTCAGTTCCTCTCAGTACACTTCTGCAGTAATGCTCATCCCGTTTGGTAAGAAACTGTGATGAATCACACCGGCCCTAGACCACCAAATAATGATCATCACATTACTAGGGGTAAGTTCTTGTTTAGGGCAATGTTTAGGTGCCGAATCAAGATCCAACCAACTTGCTGAGCACTTGCGATTGTCAAACAGAATCCATTTTTCGTCGCAGGAAACAATGTGGTTAAAAAATTCCTTCATTTGTGTGCCTGTTGAGCAGGCAGTGCAAGGCTCGTCTCGATATGTACTTCACGCTGGATCATTGAGTTCGTAAGGCACCCATTTGTCAAGTTTTTTACCTTGCCAATTTTACGCAAATTGACCAATACTGTTTTGATGCTAACGTCGAAAGTTGCCGCTAATTCAGTCGTAGATTGAGCTTCCTCAATCGCCTTTAATTCGTCATAGTCGACCAAAGTTTTCGGACGACCACGGTGTCCATATTTCAGATCGAAATTTTCAGAATGGAAGCGGGCAAACCAGGTGATTCGTTCGTTTGTAGTATTCGCTCCGTAAGTGCCTTTTCAGTCACCTCGGTGGTCAGGTAGCCGGTGGCGGGTACCGGGCGGCGAATGTATAGTCATGTCACTGGTACGTATGAAAGCTAAAGTACATGCCCATACACTTCACCGCCGTTTATCCGGAAGCGGCTATCCGGCAATCGGGCGTGTGAAAAGGGACTAAACGTCATTGATATTGCGTGCCGCTTGTGCCGCGTTGCTGCCACGACGGTACTCATTATCCATAATTACACAAATTTTTAACGTATCCGTGATGGCGAAAATGATTCAAATGCGATGAAAACATAACGCTAATAAATAAACAAATGCCTAATTTTGAAAAAAGAACTCCATGTTTTTAAAATAATAGAATTTGAAATTAGAATCCTTCGCCAAACAAAAAATATTTTGATTTGAAATGGTCAGTACTGCAGAACGGCAATATCATAGGAAAGACTTTTTATTTTGCGTACATCCAAGTTTTGGGACTTTCTACCAGCGTGTCTGATCCCTATTATTTATAGGGCTACAAAGCAAGAGTGAACAAGTATTTTCTGGGCTTACTCATTCCACCGTAAACCTCATCAACTGCTTTAAATCTGGCGAGATCGATGTCCAAAAATTTTTTTTCTTAATAACTTTACGACTTACTTATTTTATACGCTAATTATAACTGAGAGTGATTATAATTTTAATCGGAAATGATAAATCTAGGAAAATATAATAAAGGGTTGATAATGCAAGCTTAATATAACAGACAAGCAAACAGTTTACTGCAAAATATCTCAATGATTCTCTTCTATTCGTATTGTATTTGTATAAGTTTCGCATCCCACACTGGTTTCACAAAGCCTTGCACTTCGAGACACCGAAAAGTTGCAAGTTGAGTCAAGTCTTGCAGTTTCTTGTTACAACTTGCAACAATAATGTTATGGTACATATCTTACACAAGTGTGGTACTATTTTTGCTTGTTAACGAGGTAGTTCTGACATTATGGCTCTACTTTACGTAATAAAGTTTAAAATAAAAATGTATAGGCTTGTTCTTATAGGAAGCCTTATTTTCCAATATAACTTACCAAAAAATATTGGGGCATGGTTCGTTGAAGTGATTAGCAAAAAGTACTCAACCAGGCAGGCATCGAACTCATGACTAATAGCTTCGAAAGGCGTTAACGCTCAACAAATTGGACTAGTTAAAAACCCAACCCAAATTTAAATTATATAAGTGTTGGGTACATTCATATAGTTTGCTAAAATATACTGGTACATGGAGTGAAACTTGAGTTTACTCAGTTTACTATACCACTTCGGAGTTTAATAGTACTCTCCAAATACCGCAACTGCGCTAATACATACTATGTAATTGTGCAACATTGTTGTCTTACGTCGAGTTATGTCACCACTTTGCCGTCTGCAATTCAGTGCAACGCATGATTTACAGTTTATTAGCGGTCAGTAATCTCAGAGGATATCGCAGTGTTGCCTTTACAGTGTTGCCTACTTTTTAATTAAGCAAACAAGATATTTTGATCTAGTTATCAAAGAATGTAAGATAAATCAGATCAGGATTTCTAAAGAAAAACTTCAAACATTTAATTAATCTCGGAGATTACTTTGATCACTTACCTCGTTAAAGTACGCACATCGATGCAAACCAATTAGTTATTCAAGACAATTGACGCTACACACAATACGTTCGGGTAGAGTGGACTAAGAAAGGGCGCCAACTTTCGCGCATGCGCCCAGCAAAAACAGACCGAAAGACTTCCAGTCACGCGGAGCCAGTCTTCGCGGAGACGTCGTACATACCGGACGTCGTTCGAACTGATTAAAATTACGTTTCGCGAGTGTTAAGACTTATAATGATTCGGTTGGTGGTTCGGGGTTTAGTTAGGTAGTAGCGTGCGATGCGCGGCTTGCGCGATGTTGGCTTACGTGGTCGTGGTACTGACAGTGTTGGACGTCTGTGTGCCTCTGTACCATCACCAGTTCGCAGTCTTCGTCCCCGGTGGGCCAGAGCGGGCCCACGAACTGGCGCATAGACATGGCTTCATTAATCACGGGGAGGTAAGTGTGGATGGGATGCTGCGGACAAGTGATCTATCTTGCGTTGTTTTTCTTTCATTTCTGCGAGGACCAAGAAAAAGCTTATTGTACGACCGTTATTAATGAACTGTTTGGAGCAGGGATTATGCCTTCATTTCTTATGAGAAGCGTACTTATTGTTGGGTAAATTTGAGAAAATAATGTTTTGAGTAATTCTGAAAACAGAGAAGCTCTAAAGTTCTAGATCGGTTTTTGCCATACTTTGAAGAACCTTATCAATTATTAAGTTCCCTTCGTGTT
Organism: Orthosia gracilis; assembly: GCA_947562075.1. NCBI lineage: Eukaryota > Metazoa > Arthropoda > Insecta > Lepidoptera > Noctuidae > Orthosia > Orthosia gracilis. Next base: position 45,191,525 of record OX387271.1, on the reverse strand, counting down.
CATAAACGCTTCAAGTAGAATTTCAAGTAGTTCTGGGTAATACTAAAGCGGTAGTACCGTTTAGATTTAAAGTCTAGATAAAATTAAATAGCCTTAGCGCATTGCCTGAAACACGAAGGATAAGGAAATCCTCTCGATGTGCTATTTTCAAGTGGTGTGAAAAGTAAGAACGATCTCTCAATTTCGAATCTTATAGTTCTATGAGAGATTTTTCTAAGTCCCTCATACTCCTTAAGGTTCAGAGACTCATGTTTTTGCAACGGCTTACATAATTGTCAATTTAGTAACACTAAATGATTTATGAACTTTGTTTTAGAATGTGGCATGGTATCAAATAATAAATGTATGGGAAAAAGTTGTTCATTTTATCATGCACATAAATAACGATGCTTGGACTATGTCCAGTGAATAAAAAACAGCAATTTGGTAAAACAATGATGTTATTCGCCAATATTCATGAACGCCAAATAGTTTGAAACATTTCCAGTTTCTAGTTTTGTGGTAATGTTTTAATGTAATGTTTCTAGGTAATGTTTCTTCCTCTACGATGTTCGTCCAATAACAATAATGTACACAATTTACGTGGAAAAGTTTTATTGATGAGTATTTTATTTTCCTATATATTTTGAACTCACAGAAAAAAGTTTACCTACTTATTAGTTAGATTGGTAATAATAGAATACCGTCTAAGGACTACTTAGAGCAAAGGTGGAATTTTATCACTACTTTGACAAAAAAACCAATATAACGGAGGGCATCATAAAATAATATATTATTAAAAGCAAAACCATACATTACTTCATAAAAATACGCAATGTTTCATAGAAAACATTCTGGCAGTTTTAATAATAGAGAGAGAAAATGTTTTAGATATTCTTACTAATACAATGAATGCAAAAGTTTTGTTACATTTAAACTTTCAAGGCAAGTGAGCGTCCCTTCGAGGAAAACTTTATAAATGTGTGGGTAAAAATAGTGAGATTTGGGGAACATGTGGTTAGATACAGGCTTACACATGGTAGAAAAGGTTTGCTACAGTTTCGAAAAAAGGTTAACTGGGAGTTTCAGTTTTATACGCATCTACCTACTCATAAATATAAGTAACATGAAATGCTGTTCGTTGGTATGCACATCACCCGAGTATCTGGCATTTTTCTATGTTCGTAACTGTCATCTCTAAGGTTTTAGAGAAAGGATCGTAAAAGTTTCCGAGAGAAGAAGAAAACGTGAACGAAAAAATTTCCATAGGCGTTTCGTATGTACTATTTGGACTGGACAGCGTTGACGGATCACCTAGTATTATAATAATAATAAAATACGTGAGCGTACGTGAAGTACAAAATTATTAAAACACAGTTCAATTGTTCTTCACCTGTGAATAGTATTATGACTTATGATATGACTCTTATAGCGTAAGAAATACAAATTACCGGCATGTTGTTACAGTCAAGTTAGTGGAGGTATACCTACGGATTGATTGATAGGTAAATGAGGACACGTGCAAAACTTGGTGAACTGTTTGATGGTGAACCTGCATAATTGTTTTAGTTTATTTAGGAATCTTACTAAATATATCTATCTTTTTTCTAATGTAATAAAATAGTCAGCAAGAAAAATCCGAATGAGTATTTCTGTCTGCATAAATCATAGCTTAAGTATTTTTTTGAAGCTTTAAAGTTTAATCACTGTAAAGTTTCATCAAAATCCATTCACCAGTTTTTACGTAAAAGAGTAACAAACATCCCTCAAACTTTTGCGTTAGTAGGATAGACTATTAAAAGAAGAGAAATACAGATTATTAGGAGTAAGATAAACAAACAAAACAAAATCGATTTAAAAATATATTACGAGCCACTCAGCAATGTGTGAAACAAAGCTGTCAGTGATGATAATCAGAAAACAAAACCTTTAATGACATATAATTATTGTACCTAAACAGTGAATAATTCAAATATTCGTAGATAGAGTGATCGAGGAGTAAATAATGATATAATCGTAGCTACATTGCTGCGTCATGATTAGATAAGCAAAATAAATACACGCCTCTCTGAGAAATGTGGAACATTCCGTTTAGGCGGCAAATTATTCCAGGAGATGTTTGGATTCAGAATCGTATAGTGCCAAGTATTTTACTATAGTTACTTATTTATATTTTGATCTTAGTACCTAATACTTCAGCTATATTTATTTTCCGTCGTTCAAATCCGTTTTTTTTTCCTGTAAAAACACTACAAAGCGAAATATAACTTTCTTTTCCGAAGTCGGTGTATTTGGTACCTATTGTTTTCCGTTTTTCAACACCGACTTCGTAAAAGAAAGTTATTTTGTCGCTTTGTAGTGTTTTGGGTTTGAATTTTTTTTGTTAAAAAGTTTTTATTTATCTCTTGTTAGTTCTGGAGGTACCTCCAATTACCATGAAAATCATTTATAGCCAAGTTAAATCTCATGACGATTCCAATATGCCCAAACACGACTACGATCCATTGTTTTACTTCGGAGTTCCAGTGCCTACCTTCCGGCTTAATCATCAGATCAGTTCGATGTTACCATTTTTATCAGTACCATTTATTTATGAGTATTTGCTTCATCATAGTCGGTTAGCCATTCGATGTATCTTATACCCGTGCCATACTTAGCATTAAAGAGTTCCAGTGGCCATCTGCGGTTCTTCATCAGTTCAATTTCATCAAATGACATTTTCTGAGTGTAAATGATTGCATTATTTTCTTTCCAACAAAAAAATAATATTAAAATAACCGATATTTACTACATGTATATGAATATATATTCGGTACATACACCAAAATTTTTTTTTTTCCATTTTTGTCTGTCTGTTCCGGCTAATCTCTGAAATGGCTGGACCGATTTTGACAGGACTTTTATTGGCAGGTAGCTGATGTAATAAGGAGTAACTTAGGCTACGTTTATTTTACAAAAGATCTTTTATTTTAGAAATTTGTTAGGCGGAACGAAGTTCGCCGGGTCAGCTAGTAAAATATATATACGGTCGAATTGAGAAACCTCATTTTTGGGAAGTCGGTTAAAAAGGGAGAGTGAACGAAAAAAATTAAAAAAAACTTAGCTTTGTTACAACTATGGTGTACAATAAAGTTGGTATATTCCAACTAACTCATGTGAAACGAATTTTCCACACGAATTTCCTTCATCCTTACCTACTTATTACATTCTGTTTCAGTTTTTAAGCAAACATGAAGAAACTTTTACATAAACTAAACACTTCCCTTAACTTACAAATGGCGTTGTTTTAAGCAACTGAGGCTTTTCCCTTATTATCAGCTATGGAAATATGTGAACCCAGCATTTTCGCGCTAAATATTCTAGGCTAATTTTATTTAAACTTTGTTCGGGAGTTTTCGTGCGATTTTGTTAGTTAACCGTCTGTAAATGAAAGGCATAACTTTGATGCTTTTGACTATGAAATGGAATATTTTAGTTACGAACTCACGTAAAGGCTGTACAGTAAATTCCTTTGCTCCTTGAACTGTTTAAAGGGGCGGTAGTTCTCGTCTCTAATGTAAAAAAGTATTTTTAAATTTCGAATGAATGAGAACTAGACACTTGTTTGTTTCTCTATTGTGTTGTTTATGTAGATTGTCAGAAAAGCATTATTTTGTATTGTAATAGGAATCTATTTGCTAACTTGGATAAATATTGGTTATCCGGGTTTGGGTTTTTCATGTAGTTACACAGAATCTGTGATATATATACAGTTATCAATTCTCGCAAATCATGTGGGCCGATAAGGAAAACGGGAGCTTCCTAATGTGATACTCCTAATGAATGGGATAATAACTTGTCAATACTTAGGGCGGTACCTAAAGCCGAGCGTATCGGTGGCATGTGAATAGAACGTAGTAATTAGATACTATGTGGTTATAATTTCTTTTCAGATAATGATACCTTGTTAGAAAAATCCTTAGAATAATGTAGACTATTTCACTCTCTATGAAGGTCAGAAACCTTCATGTACAGTCAAATAGACTATTTTACCACCTATCCATAAAAAATGTGGCATTTTTTACGAACTTAATACAGACAGCAACAAAAAACATGCCTTGTATTTGAGGAAATTATTCCGCCTAGACACTAAAAATCAGAAGTAACACTCTCAACGGATACTATAAATCCGTTCTAATTTAAAATATCATATTAAGCTGTGGCTTAAAAAAAATGAAAATGACGGTAAAAATCTTAAAGACAAATGACGACATCCGTCCAAAAGGGAGAGAAGCGAGAGATGATCTTTTCGTGACGTAATCAATTGTTACAGCGGCCTCAAGATAGAGGATTAATGAGAGGATAAATCCCACGATTTATTTTTGGGGTCACCATATTTTTTGTTAAAGAAATGGTTCGCGGCGGTATTTTTAAGTCGCCGGAAATTAATATTTCCGAGAGTCCCAGCTTAATATTATATTTTTCTAAAGAAATTAGATTTCTCCAAAAGTATTTGCGTGTTACGTTTTTGTCTCATGGGGTTAGTGACGTGAATTTTAAATCAGGTTTTAGGAAAAAGTCCGGGAATCTAGTAATGTATTTTGTGAATCTTTAACCTTTGCGGCGCTTGGGAAAGGCCTATGTCCAGCGGTAGACGTCTTTCGGCTGATATGATGAACCTTTTAAATGGAACCTTTTTAATTTACCTGTTCATAGTAAGTATGGCTCGGAGAAAGTTTTATTTGCATATTTATGTATTCTTCAGTTTAGGAACAGGCAGGTTAAGTCGGTAATCAAGTATTTTTTCTGACACGGCAAAATTAATAATGTGTAATAAATAAAAATTCTTCGGGAAAAGTTATTTTATATTGCGAAAATACTTTCATGGATTTTTCCCGCCAAGGCTATATAAATACGTTTTGGTTTGAAGGTTACGCGCGAAAATACGAGCACGTGCCTATTTCGCATCTACATAATATCTCGAAGATGTAAACTTTCTCATTTCGTTCTTATTAAATCAACAATACCTAAAAGATGAAACTTATAAATGTATCCTTTAGTAACTTTCTAGCTTCTGCCAGCGACTTCATCCTCGTCAAAGTTGGCAAATATCACCAATCAAAAATATCCCATATAACGTCCTAATCCGGGACCTGGTCTACCCGTGTGCCAAGTTTCATCCAAAACTTTTGAGGCGTGATTGATTACCAAACATCCAGACTTTGAAATGCAAATGTACATGTCTGTCTGTTTGTTACGTTTTCACTGCGGAACTGCTGAACAAATTTTGATGAATTTTGTATCAAAATATATATGATCTTGGAGAAGGACATAGAATACTAGAAGCTAGTTTGTAATATAATTAGGATTGCTTATAAATAACATCATCCTACACTATGTCTAAAATGTTCAGCAGGATATAACATATAATGTCATAATAATGTTATGTATTCATAGACATCCCTTATCTCTTTATCGTATCTCTTTGATGTCATTTTCTCGTAGGTTGTGTATGTAAAGAAAAGTCTATTGAAACAGCAGATTACAATAGTATTAGGTCATGCAGGATATGAACTATCTAGCAACTGTATAATTTCTACTTTAAATTTCTTTCTCACACTTCATAACACTATTGTGCGTGGACATTATCGAGTCGAACTTAATACTGATAATAAGAAAAAAAAATCTTTCTTTATAAATCTTTATTACTTACGAGAAAATATATCACTATCATGTCTTTTAATTGTAAAAGAAAAAGTCAGATAAAAAGTACATTTATAAGACAGTCAGAATACGAACTTTATTATTTGTTTGGGCTTTGAGTTCGATTCTTTGTGATAAACATCATATCTTTGATCCCTCCTATCACCCACAGGTTGTAACTTATAACAATGTAACTGGCAACTACAATAATGACAACGAGGAACAAATTATTGACCACCCCACTTGGCTTCCTCACTCCAAATTAGCGATTCGATAAAGTGAGTTCAGAGGGAGGATCTTTATCGTTTACAAAATGTCATTTTGTCTCGAATGCCGCGTTTCTGCACGATGTTTTCTTTCACACATAGTCAAAAGTGTCGACGATATTGAAAAAGTCACATTGCTGAATATCATATGGAATACATTTAAAAACAATGCTCAAGTAGTTAATGTCTAGTGTTTATCGCGACACGTTGCTATGCTAACATAATTGTGGGGCTACAGTCTCTCACTATTCTGTTATTTAGATAATTACTTCTAACTCTACAGTTTATTCACGAACTTTAATTATAGCTTCAGTATTAGTTATAACGTTCTAGACAATGACTATCGTTGTCTGTAGGTTTCGTACGTGTGAACGGCTAAATTACAAAAGTAAATGATGTACGAGGCATGTCCAGAAACTAAGTGTTGATTAATGCAGTTTTCAAAAAATCTGTTTAAAAAATGTTTTTGTTTTGTCAGTAGATTTGTAGACAATTTGTTTCACGTAATCGTCCACCTTGTTACACGTAGTGAGACGGGGGTATAAGTTTTGTATGCCTTGGTCAAAAAACTCTGCCGTCAACTCCTTTGCCCACTTGTTCAACTCCTCTCGACAGTTGTTTTTTTTTCCCCACGGATGCCATGATCTTTTTGGCCGAAATCGTGATTTTGAATTTTTTGTTACTCCGTTGGGAGGATTTTCTTTTAGTTTCAGTGTTGTAGTGGGCAACCCAAGTTTCATCCCCTGTGACAATAAGAGTGCAGAAAGTCATCACTTTCAAGTTAATTGCCTCTCCAAAAACTAATTTATAAATCTGCGAATTCGCACTTGTTGGCAGATTCAATAGAATTGGTTCACGGGACACGTTACTGTGACCACAATTTTAGTCATACTAACGCGTTCTTGAGCTCGTTGGAAGTGGAGGAGCTAAGCTAAATAGCAGTGTGACCAACATACCAAATTAAAATTTCTTTACCCAAGAGGGCCCTAGTACATTTACTTTCTTGACATGCCTCATATTTTGATAAAATGCTGACTTGGTATTCAGAGATCAATTAAAACTTTTCGAAAAATAATACGCGGAGCTGTGGGTCATAGTTATTAATGAATTATGTAAATGTTCAAACCTAGGATTCGTAGGTCTATCTAGACTCGCCATAGGTATCAGAAAGACCTGTTATTTGGGCGTCTTAATAAATTAAATTCCTCATTAAGTCCTGTTTTTTCTCCTGGGATGTAAAGTAGCATTTGTAGTAAAATCGGGGGTGAACACAGTCCTCTGTTAGAAATCAGGTCTGAAAATAGCTTCAGTTACAAGAAACTTGATGGGCTATCAAAGCATATGTTTACGTAGTCTACATTCCACTTAGGGGTTGGCGGGCGAGTTTAGTGGGTGTATTTCTTAACTTACTCCATAATAATGGACGGTGTCACTAACATGCACAAAATAATAAGAACTTCGAAATACTGTTAAAAATTAAATGGAAAAATAGTATGATGCCTTTCCTTACACAAATCATTCACGCTAGCGAAATACATCGTCACCGCTGTTGCCTTTACCCCAATTTAGTCGAGGTCGGCGCAACATGAAGCAAGAGAACGAATAAATTGTCTTCTTTCTCCTTGCTTCTCCATTAGTCGTCGTTGAGTATTAATTTCTTTCTTTCATAATAAATTATATTGAGACTTTATTTTCGGACAGTAGGCAGAAACTATAGAACCTGCTACGTTCCTTACATAATCCTTTTTGCTTCATTTACGTTCTTATATACCTACATACGCTTGTACGCCCCTGGTTTATTTGAAGAACATCACCAATACGATCAGTGAATACGCCCATATTTATCATATACATATATATGAAATATTCATTGGGATATCATTCAGTAATTTAATGCTGTTACAGCATTATTAATAATAACTAAGTTGATCGAAGCAACGAAACAGCCTTTTCCAGTTAGGAACACGCGTATAATCCCAATTCATATCTAGCGTAATGAGGCACTTACCAAACTGCTGGTGATGCTAAACGTTGCCTTCGAGACCTAGATTTTTATTATCCTGTGTTTTTCTCCTACAGTGTTATAAAATAAGAATGTTTTCGACTTTAGTATGTTTGTTGTAAAAAGTAACGTTGTGTCGTAACCTTTTTTTTCTAATCTTCATGAAATTCTTATTTATAAACCGAGTTTTAGATGTGATTTTTAGAGTAGGTTCTCGACTTTTTTGCTATTTCATTATTTCTCTAGAGAGCAGTTCGGTAAGAGGTGATTAAACTCAATTAGAGATAAAGTCAAATATACGAGGTAAACGTTGGGTAGGACGCTACCGCTAGGGGGAGCGACGGTTTTCTCAGGGGCGCAAGTTCGAGTTGGGTGATACCGGCCGAGGACCAAAGTATAAAAGGATGTAACATGATAGAACAATCCATCTGTTAAAAGATGAACCTGGCTATCCGTAAATTACAAACAGATAACTATTAACATTACTAATCATGCGCTAGAGTAGTTACAAGTCATCAAAGCAGCATGTCCAATTCAAACCCACCACCTTGCGTTTGCCAGTCTTCCCCTTAACCAATGAACTACTCCCATCTATTACTTGAACCTCTTATAAACGCATGAACGATTTCTTATAGGATGGCGTACCCTAGCGATAGATCAAACGGTAAGGGAGAGGAGATTACAGTAAACAGATGTTTGTTCCCAAAGGGAGTTAAACCTTTTAACATAACTGCTGTGATCTCTAAACTACACCGCTACATTCATAATATATGTGGCTTATTGGCTAGCCTCTGGGCTTAAAAGCAAGCTCGTTTGTAATATAGAAAAAAAGAAATAGAAAATTCCTACTGAGACGAATAAAACCATGAGAAACTATTTCAATTTTTTTTTAAACTTTGCTCCACACTAGGAAATTTTCCTGTATCGGGGGTGCGTTTACAATCATTTAAATTCATATACACAAGACACCCAGATCCGAAACAACTATTTATAGGCCATACAAATATTTGTTCCGTGCGGGATTCGAACCCGCGACACGCAGCGCAGCAGCCGATCGCTCAACCACTACGCCAACCTTGACATCGAAATTTTAAAATGTATGTCTCTACATGTTGATATTTATCTCTCATCACCTTTTTTGTCAACATAATTATGTATTTTCAGATAAAAATTACAATGTTATACTTACGAAAGTTAAAATAAAACATCTGTCTATCAGATAGTAGAGTTGAGGATTCTACCTCTCCTGTGAAATATCAATGAATACATTTTTTTTTTAAACAACGCTCCACACTAGGGATTTCTTCCTGTATCGTGGGTGTGTTTACAAACATATAAACTCACATGCAGAACACCCAGAGCCGGAACCACTATCTGTAGGTCATACAAATATTTGTTCCGTGCAGGAATCGAACGCGCGACACGCAGCGCAATCACTGCGCCAACCGTGCACCCAAAAACATTATACTAAGCTAAGGTTAAAATATCTAGGTACTACTAGTACTTAGATATTTCCAGTACCTAGCTCTAGAGCTAGGAAATAATATCTTCTTTGTAAAACAGATTTCTTTCGTTCTAAATCTTAACACTGAAAATCATTATACTTAGCTCCCTTTCTTTGCCTACAAATTAAAATGATAAATTAAACATTTACCTAGTTCAGTACAGTTGCTATAGGTATAAACAACAATTTACCTTCACTAATTCTCTTAACCTACTTTACGAAACTTAATCCGTAATTTTCTAAACTCGACTTTGTTGCAAGATGCGAGAGTTGAATATGGTGTGCAGTAGACAATTATATTTTTACAACTTGAAAGTGGGGAAAGAACTATATTCTTATCTCTTGTTCTCTCTAAGGTACTACTGAAGTTTGCAGAAAGCTTTGTTTAAGACAATGTAGGTAACTCGGTGTTAGTGTGTAAAACAACATTTTAGTCGAGTCAGCCGGCCGTACCTGGGACTCATGTTTTTTTTATTTCTCACTTTTTAGTTGTACCTAATAGGCAAGTTTTTTAGTAAGGTACATATAATGCCAGAATAGATTACCCAAATATCATGAATCTTAAACGTTAGAGGTGAAATAAAAGTGCACCAAGGTGAACTGCACAAATCTGCGTACCCCTTTAGAGCGTACTGGCGTGATGTTATGTTATGAAATGGTGTAAACAATAAACAGACATGCAGCTATCCCGAGAGATTTGCCGTCATTTATTGAAGAGCTCTGTTGTATATCTCCGAAGTTCTTCATCAAATTAAAATGGGACCAATTTGGGAAATGCTCTTTGAAACAAAATTAGAATTTTCAATATCGGTCCATAATTAATGGAGAGATCGGAAAAAAAAACAAAACAAACAAAGTTGAACATAGAACCTTCTCCTTTTTGGAAAGTCTATTAAAATGTAGGATATAAAAAAAGTCTTATATTTTTTACAAAAAAATACAAAAATAAACTTATTTCTACTTATGTTCAACGAGTATTATGTTTAAACTTATACCTTTTATTTATAGATATATATATATTTTAATATGTATGTAAGAACCCCTCGTTCTCGAAGGTGAAGGCCTCCTCTAGAGATTTCCAAGTATCCCTGTTCTTCGCTGTCTCCGTCCACGGTTTGCCAGCCGCTTCCACCTCTCTTTCTGGTGCCTGATGGGCCCTTCCAGGAAGTTATCCTGGCGGTCCATCTGTTATCTGTTAGTCTATGTGTCCAGCCCATGCATTGAATTAGAGCGTCTTTCGTAACTTTTGTCTTCTTTCGAATTATACTATGGGGTATTTTTTGAATTCTTTTGATTTTTAACATACTACATTAAAAAAAAAGTAGGTTACCAACAAGTAATTAGACAAAATCTAAACATAATCATCATCATTTCAGCCAAAATACGTCCACTGCTGGACATAGGCCTCCCCCAAGTGTAGACTGACCGGTCTTGTGCGTCTCGCATCCAGCGATCCCCGCAACCTTCACCAGGTCATCGGTCCACCTAGTCCGGTTGCTCGCAGAACGGATGGCCGATGGGGCTATCGGTTCACCTAGCCCAGTTGCTCGCAGAACGGATGGCCGATGGGGCTGAAGAGTTCTGGACTGGCGGCCGCGAATCGGAAGACGTTGCGTTGGAATCTAATCATGAAGCGATAAAATTGTTTGTTGGTATGATTGTAAAAGGTACTTAATCTCTATTGCTTCAATGACAAAATGCTGTCATTAATATAGGCTTTAGTTTATGTCCCGGTAAAGTATAAATATGGTTCTTCGTGACGGGAGCGCAGTCGCTGGAAAATCCTAGTACCTTTCTAAATTTTAAAGCTATTTCATAATTATCAACATTAATACAACAAATATATTCACTGTTGAAACTGAATCTTCTTTTCCATGATATATGCTATTAACCAACGGGGAATTGGCTACAGTCATCTCGACCAACAAACTGATTAGTTGGCAAATGTTGTATTTAATAGACCGGAGTAAGCTGGTTACCCAGCTGTCACTAATCTCCGACACATTTTATGGCTTCTTCGAAGGTTCAGAAAAAGTATTCTAGACAAAATGACATTCTGCCAGTGATAAAAATGTACTAAAGTTCAAAATGTTTGTGATTGGCCACGTGATATATTGGCAGCGTATGTCAAACGTATTTTGGACTTTTTGACTACCGTTTCGCTGTTAGAACATCACTACGTCTATGTCTTCAGGCCTTCTTCCAGGATAGGACTACTTTTCTTTTTAATTTAGACGTTTGGTGCGGGACTGCTGCGGAGCCTCAGCGGTGCGTTTGTCGTACTGCACACGAACGTGGATTTTTCTATACAATTTATGCACGTCCCGCTGTCGTGCGCTCGCGGCACCGGCACCGCACCGCTCTCTTGTTGGCTTTAACCCGGTAATGCCGGAGGTTTCCGTTAGATGCGAGCTCCATAGAACCGGTTGATGTGGATTAGGGGAGACAGTGAATATCATTATCTTCTTGCCCGTGTCCCATGTTACTTAGGGTCGGCGCAAAACGTTTTCTTCTTCCATACCGTCGTGTCTCCCGTCACGCCATCACTGACTCCCTTTTCTTTCATATCATTCCTCACACATTCCATCCATCATTTCTTTGGCCGTCCTCTCCCTCTCTATCCATCCACATTTATATTCATAATTCTTTTAATAACATAACATTTTATACATCCTCATCACATGACCATACCAGGACGGTTTCCTTTCAACTTTTTTATCACTGGCGTCACTTTCAAACTTCCTCTAATACACTCATTTCTCACTTTATCCATTCTCGTCACTAAAATATTACTATTGATATAACTCAAATTTTCATCATCATCATCATTTCAGCCGAAAGACGTCCACTGCTGGACATAGGCCTCCCCCAGGCGTCGCCACATTGACCGATCCCGTGCGTCTCGCATCCAGCGCCTTCCCGCAACCTTAACCAGGTCATCGGTCCACCTAGTGGGAGGCCTTCCAACGTATCGTCTTCCGGTTCGCGGTCGCCATTCCAGAACTTTTCGGCCCCATCGGCCATCCGTTCTGCGAGCAATGTGCCCTGCCCACTGCCACTTAAGTTTAGCAATTCTCCGGGCTATGTCAGTAACTTTAGTTCTCCTGCGGATATCATCATTTCTGACGTGATCACGCAAGGAAATTCCGAGCATAGCCCTCTCCATTGCCCTTTGGGTGACTTTAACCTTTCTGATAAGGCCCATTGTGAGCGACCATGTCTCGGTCCCATAGGTGATCACTGGCAACACACACTGGTCAAAGACTTTTGTCTTGAGACACTGCGGTAAATTGGACGAGAAGATACCACGCAACTTCCCGAACGCCGCCCAGCCGAGTCGGATTCGACGGTTGACCTCTTTCTCGAAGTTGGACCTACCCAACTGGATCGTTTGTCCCAGGTAGACATAATCGTCTACAACTTCGAGTGTAGAGTCTCCGATCTTGATAGGAGTGGGTGCTACATGGGCGTTCACCATGATCTTGGTTTTGTCCATGTTCATTTTAAGACCCACTCTTTCGGAAGCTTTACTGAGGTCATCGAGCATTTTACTGAGGCTTTCCATGGTCTCAGCCATGATCACTATGTCGTCAAATTTTCATTACGAACATATTCTTTAAAAACTAAATCTATTTTGCTCTCTCAATCCAACAAATAGTAGATGATTTTATTCTCTCCAGCATCAACAGCATCTTAAAACACGATCTTGATTATGTAGTTCCTTAGTGAAGTTTATTCTGCAGCTCGGATGCACCTGTTCGTGGATCCATCGATAGGAATCTATAAGCTGAACTACTTTTCGATCTGACTTCGGAAACTTGGATGCGATTTTAATCTTTTACGTTATTCAGTAGCTTGTGTTGAGGGAGGTTTTAATTTCTTAGTTTAAGCGTGTAATTTTATTATAGGTATGGAATTTTGGTAATGACCCTGAACGTGTTTCCTGCCTATTGATCGAGTTTTTCGTGTTATTTTTACAGGTGTGCGAGTGAGTTTGGATACGCCTAGTTTATATTTGGAATTATTGGTAAATCTATTCTTTTGCCATTTGGCTTTGTTTGCCGAAACAAAAATTGTCCTTCAGCTTTTCCATTTTCCTAAATGTACAAATTAAGGACGCAAATATACTCGGAATCTAAACGGCTCTTTACGTAAAAATACCCCAGGATTCCGATTTAAATTCTACTATTCACTTCACATAGACTAACTCCCACGAGTCCTGCTTTCTTAGACCCCACAAAAGAATTTAATTATGTAGGTGAAGCGAGGTAAAGTCTAACATCGCAAATAAAACCAGAAATTCGGTACATATTTAGTAGGTAGGTACGCTACCGTGGTTTATCTCAAAAACAACGAGAGCAGAATACTAATGCTTTGTGCTCCAAATGTAATCATTTTTTGGAAGTTAACGATGAATCCTAAATTAGGTTTGACTTTGTTAAGATTTAAATTAAATTAGAATAAGGAATTTTATTCTGGAAGCGATTCGGCATTGCCTTATTTTTTAGATCGAATTAGGGTTCTTTTTTTATTAAAAGACGAATTTGCTTGAATCTATGTATCTTGTTTACCTACCTTATCCAAATCACCTTTCTAAACTTGGACGCATGGTTGGTGCAGTGGTTGAGCGATTGACTGCTGCGCTGCATGTCGCGGGTTCGATTCCCGCACGGAACAAATATTTGTATGACCAACAGAGAATTGTTCCGTATCTGGGTTTTGTGTATGTGAGTTTATATATTTGTAAACGCTCCCATGATACATGAAAAAATTCCTAGTGTGGGGCAAAGTATTAAAAAAAAAACTCATAAGACTAAAAGAAAAATACCCTTATCATATCTTTTTTCATCATTTCATCTTCTACAAATTTTCAATAAATACTCATTCCATAATCAGCCATCATACGAAGCAAATAGGTACTTTATTACCTAACACAGTGAGCAATTTGAGAACATTCAAAGAGATAAAATTACAAGATCGACTATCACAACCCCTTACGCAATGAAGTCTTATGATGACATTCCCCCTTCGATTTACAATCCCGTGGGGAACACAGATTCCACATCACCATTAATAAAAATAAACACATTAATAAATTGAGGTGGGTCATATTTATGCCTAAAACATGGTCATTGGTTGAACAGCCCTTTGTAGCTATTTACAAGGCATAACTGAGGTGAACCTGAACGTTTTAGTTACGTGTCAAAGCGTCAAAAAGTAAACTTGACTTCTAAAGCTTTTTACGGTTAATTTTAGTGCCAGATTTGAATCTCTAGTATTTATTTTATTTTAATGCAGGAGTAAATAAAAGCTTAGGTGGTTATTACGGAACTATTAGGAATTCTTTAGCTTGTTACTAAACCTTATTAGGAGGAAAAAGGCGTTGTAATTGGTGGTCGCTTAATAGTCTTGACGAACTACCAAAGTTATGGAGTTCCTTACAAAGTTCGACGACGGAATTGGTCCAATGGCTTAGCGGTTTGGAATTCTGCTCTGCGGATTGTAGGTTAGATCTTCAGATGAGTTGACTGATTTTGTGAGTTTGTGAGGATTTGTGAGATTTTTCTCTGAAATCCACTAACTTCATCAGTGCTACTAGGGTGATATAAACTAGAAAATAGTCTAAAGAAATCGAATAGAGAACTAAAGAGTTTTACTAACTCGAACTTTTAGCACTCCTCAGAGAGTTTCTTCTCGAAGTAATAGTTACATTTTTTCTCAATCCATTCACGTAACAAACAAACTTATGTACTTAAAAAACTTGCTCCCTTCCAAAAAAGTTAAATAAGATTGTGTATAATTAATCAGAAAAGTAAGGAATAGCTACAAAACATGTACTCACCGACATTACACCCATACAGAATGCCCGAAATCACGGACTGTCGGACACAAAAGTTTTTCTCCATCGCTCCAAACTTTACGAGTGTCGAAGTACTTTCAGTTAGAAAAGTTTTAGCTACAGACTTTATCCGGACAACTGCTGACGTATAGCTATGAAAGGAATTATTATTAAGAGGTATAAGGGCTTGAGGGCCAGCTGTTTTTCTTACAAATACGCAGAATTTTGGAACTACCTAAGTAGGTAATTTAAAGGCACTGGAAAAATGACACGGAATAATGATGGATTATAAACTTTAATTTTGTTGTTTTTTGATTCAGTATCGCAGGTAATCGAAAGATTAGAAGAAGTGAGAGTTCGATGCCATCTCGTCGAACTATTGTCGTTTTATCATAATTTCAGCCGAACGTCTGTCCACTGCTGGACATAGGCCTCACCCAGGCGTCGCCACATTGACCAATCCTTTGCGTCTCGCATCCAGCACCATCCCGCAACCTTAACCAGGTCATCGGTTCACCTATTGCGAGGTCTTCCAATATATCGTCTTCCCGTTCACGGTCGCCATTCCAGAACTTTTCGGCCCCATTTTATTTTAGCACTAATCACGTCTATTTTGATCGATCACTAGTCTAATCGAAACTTATTTAAGAAAGAGATGAAATTGTTTATTTCGGTGTAAGAGGCGGCGATCTTTAGAAGTACTTACTGATCCAATTATAAAAATTGCGCGGCTCTTAACCGTGGGAGTGAGGCCCAGCCTTAACACTATTTTAATTATATACTAGTAACGATTAATGCTACTCAAAACGAGTCATTTGGCAATCTTAAGCAAATACCATACCAAAAACGTCATATTGATTTCAATTTCTACATTAGAAATCAATACGAATCTATCTTCCTCCGCTGCTAAGCTTTAACCCAGCGGTATTATTTATCTGGATGCCCGAGAACGTGTTTCCTGCGTTACTGGGAGCATTACCATGCTTATCGACTGTCAATCATCAGAGGAACTGCCCGGCGGTGTTTACGCCACGTGTGTTGTTTGTCCCTGTCGCTGAATTTACGCCCGCCGGGCGTTATAGGATTACATAACACACCGATTTTCCACCAGTGTTTTTTCCCGGATTAAACGAGGAGAGGTAAACGTTTTGAAGGTCTACTTTTAATGGCGTTTTAGGTATTTTAGGCGAGTTTATGTAATGAAGTATCGCAAAATGTTTTGTTTCTGAATTTATGATTCCAGATGCTTTTTATTGTTTAGTTATTTGAGACTGAGACAGACACCAAATAGCAGCGTGCACTTACAAAATGTAGGTTTTGCCTTTAATTTTAAAACTACATGCATGATTTACTAATAATTAATGCAACAACATTGAATGCCCTTTTTTAGAGTTCCGTACCCAAAGGATAAAAACGGGACCCTATTACTAAGACTCCACTGTCCGTCTATCTGTCTGTATGTCACCAGGCTGTATCTCATGAACCGCGATAGCGAGACAGTTGAAATTGTCACAGATGATGTATTTCTGTTGCCGCTATAACAACATGTACTAAAAACAGATAAGATAAGATAAGATATTTATTTTGCAAATATGGGTACAAAAAAATAAAACACGGTGACATAGACAATACAATCAGGAACAGCCATATTTTACCAGAAGGCATGCAAAAGTTCAAAATACAGTAGACATGCTAAGTACACAATAATAAAGATAAACAATGTCATTATAAAAATTAATTAACTATAATTGCAATTCAATTATGAAATTATAATACACAATTCTTCTGCAACTTATTTAGTATTGGAGTTAAATAAAAAGTAAATTAAATAAAAAAAAATAATGTCATATTTTTCAAATTTATAATCATTATAAAAAGCATTTAAGAGATGCCTTTCTCCATTAAAAAGTCCGTCACACTTTAGTACGCTGTACTATAGTGTACACTTTAGTCAAGAACAAAATAATTATTTAAGTGGGACTCCCATTAAACAAACGTGATTTTTTTGCCATTTTTTGCGATAATGGTATGGAACCCTACGAGCGCGAGTCCGACTCGCACTTTTCCGGATCGTTTTTTAAAAATAAATTGCTACATGAAAGCCAACACACAGTTCAAGGTTACTAACACGACAACATCAAAAATATATCGACAGCAATAACATCACTAAAAACTACAATTTATCAATCACCATCCAATCTCATGCCACCGTCAAAAATAGGGAAGAAAGGAAAAAAGAGTTTATCACATAGTAAAGGGAAGGCAAACAAAAGCAAAATAAATTATCCTCGTGACTCGGGACCAGGGGGATCATGTTGGTATCACAATCCATCAATTAACTGCCTATCAAACGTCGATTGAAAACGATGTCCCTTTTATATGTATTTTAGTTGTTTATTTGTCAAAGGAAATTCGCGGAAATTGTTTACGAGAACGATCACAAAATGTTATTGAAAGGAATTCGTTTCGAGGCGATAAAATTTATAAACGAAAATCAAAAACTATTGAGAAAGCACGATTTTAATTAAAAAAGTAACTGTTACCCTAAAATTTTAAATTATGCGAAATATTTGCTTTCACCAAGTTACTGCTGTCTGACCTCAACCCAACAATCTGGAAACAAAATAACACTCAGAATTTCTATTTGGCACCCACCAAACTATCAAAAAGTAATCACAAAATATCGTGCTTAAAAACATGGTTGGCGGAGTGGCGACAAAATCAAGTCTATATTAAACGAGCTCCTTATAAAAATTCGTCATAACATCGGAGAGTACTTCCCAAATTCATTACTGGCTACGCTCATTTGCTCTAAATGTGAAAAGAATGCAAATCGCTTAGGGAAAATAGGCGACCTCGAAACGCTTCGAAGTTTCCCGCATCGAAGTGTATTTACAATGGTTGGTCAACAGATGGCGTTAGAAGTTGCGAGGTTACTTTTCAAGTACTGTTTGTTTTTGGTTTGTGTTTTAATTTTATTTTTATTAGGATCTTGGCCTTGGATCAAGTTTGTGGAAGTGTTTGGTGTTGAGCTTAGTTATAATGAGTTTTATGCAGAACATTCCAAGACCCTAAACGACTTCTAAATGAGACTGAGTTGGTGTCTCAAGTCGTTTAGCTGTCTTCGTTTTTGTTTGAATTTTCACATTTCTGAATATTCAAAGAGACATGTGACATCAACCCGCATTGGGCGCGTGGTGGATTACGGTCCATTCCCTTTCACAGAGAGGAGGCCTTTGTCCCATCAGTGGGAACATTAAAAGGCTGATGATGAGGAATATTGATAGAAATCATATTAAAACACGTATTTGGTGTAAAATATAAGCAGAATTTATTAAGCACAAGACATGAACTAAAAACATTTTTGACAAGTAACAGAACACAATGTCAGTCATTTCAATAAATTGGAGTCGGCCAGGATTAGCAATAAGGTTTTAACCCTCCAACACGCCCTCTTAATCCTGGAGGACTTCAAGCATATCTCGTACAAACGACAAGTGCTTACAGCTAGGTAGTGCCTTCGTGAGCACATCAGCAGTCATCTGCTCTGTTGGCATGTACATCAGTTCTAGCACCCTATTCTCAACAGCTTCACGAATATAGTGATATCTAATGTCCACATGTTTTGTTCGCTTATGGAACACTGGGTTACTAGCCAGCTTCGCCGCAGACTGATTATCACTATACAGGGTTACAGTGTGACATTGACCTATCAACTCAGCAAGAACCGCACGGACGTATACCGCCTCTTTGGCAGCTTCAGACAAAGCTATATACTGTTTCCGACATATTTACAATAATGTTGCACTATTTTTGCTGAACCATAACCTGATAGAAATCATATTAAAACACGTATTTGGTGTAAAATATAAGCAGAATTTATTAAGCACAAGACATGACCTAAAAACATTTTTGACCAGTAACAGAACACAATGTCAGTCATTTCAATAAATTGGAGTCGGCCAGGATTAGCAATAAGGTTTTAACCCTCCAACAAATATTTCTGAACAAAAAAACTGTTAGATATATCTAATAGGTTTTTAGTCTGGTCCAAGTACCGGTAAGGTATGATATTTTATTAGATTCTGGACCAAGTTAATAGCTCATCCCATTCTGAGTTTAGTAAGTATTTTAATTTATTCTTACACTTTAATACCCTAAAAATCAGAAGTTGATAATTAACGAAAAGCTTATTTTTAGATTTATTTACTTGGGGAGCTGTCTTAAATGTCAGCTTATCTGGATCCAGCGGATTAAGGTTTTAGGAAAAATCAAAATTAAAACTGGATTATAATATAAGCCGTCAGACTTAGTAACTTATTTTCGATTTTAAGGTACACAAAATGAATGACAAAATTGGTGGGACACCGTGGATTGGACAAATTAATAATACATTTTATACTAAATTGCTATTAAAACTCCTAAGTTGTTTAATTAGACGCGTAGTTATTTTTGAAAAATCGAATGTAGATATCATTTCAAATAATTTAATTTAGGGAGGGAGATGTTTGCAGCTGTAAACAAAATAACTAAAATAATAAAAAAAAACTAATAAAAAACCCCTTTACTGTAAAATGGTTCAAATATCAAAACAAACTATAACAGTATAGTGCTGATCCCACATTAAACGCGTTATATGAAACATTAAAGCCTATTCAAACTAAACACATTTCATTACAGTTTCGGTACAGATAACACTGATAATCAATTAAACAACAAAAGCGAACACGTTGCGTGCGAAAGGGTACAGTTTCCGTTGAAAATTTCTAAAATAAATATTAATTAAAGCCACACATGAATGAAAAATATTCATTGAATGCGCGAGTGTCTTGACAATAGAGCATCGGAGAGAGACGGAACAAAAGCTGTAGATAATTGGAATCTCGCTTGAAAGCACTCTGCGGAATCTTTGTAAAGCTACCACTTCATTGTGGCGCTTAGAATGCTATGGTTTAAACTGTTTATTGGTTATAACCAGTTCAGCCTGGTTTCAGTCAAAACTGTTATAAATTAAAACGATTGTACAAGTTGTGCCTTAAAAATAGCAACCTGATAGGTTTCTTAGTAATTTTAAAGGAATTTTAACTATTCAAAAGTAGTTTTAGCTAATTTTTGTAGTTTAGACTTGTTTGGACCAATTATAGTTTTGATTGTGACAGTTTGGTCTATATGTGGCTCATGTGGTAATTGCTTGCTTTATTATTTATTTCTTAATAGCTCGTAAACTTCAGCTGGTCTTCAAAACCTTGCAGGTAACCGCTGTACAACAAACGGTCAGAGATGTTATTGCTTCATAGCAAAAGCGTTGTGAATTTGCACAACGCCTGCAAAAAAATTAACTTACTCATCAACTAGCTTCCTTTATTTCTTCTACGTCGGAGTCAGCTTTTGTAACCTAATTGCGTAAGTGAATCCGGCAAAGAACACGTTTAGGTAAAGGTGACGAATCCTTCAAAATATAGGTCCACTATACACTATAGGTCATGGAAAGGAAATGTGAATTTAAGTCATAGGATGTAGGACGTACTCTTTCTAAATTATTTAAAGAAAATGTGTCATAGTCTTTCATATTGTTCCGTTTGCCCAGCTGAACTCACGTACGCAATAAGGTTGCTGGTCTAGCTGGATGCGTCATATGAAAATATTAAGTACCTAAATACCTAATACGATACTCCGATAGACTTTCGAGTTACTACCCCTGACGCGTCTTAGAGATCTGTCATTGACAGCCAGAACGAACGGGTCATGCCTCGGTAAAACCCCATAAGAATGGGGTTTTACCGAGGCATGACCCGTTCATGCCTTGGAAAACATTCTCGGTTATTAACTATTGTATCTTCTAATAGTACTAAATCACCTAAATTTACAAGAGAATATTTATCTTTTAAAAAAGAAAACACCCTGTTGCGTTTCCCACTTCGTCACGTGAGAGATATAAATGCTAGATGCAAGTGGCTCCTTATCGAGCGCTCCCAGCGGCACAATAACTGGTCACAATTTATGCACCGTTGCAATCTTAAAACTCCCCAGTTTATAGCCGTGTGAACTCAGATAGCACTTAGTAGAATCGCCTGGAGTTTAGTCTACTAAAATCTAGACGGTATTATTTCTTTGTGGGGGTGTACTTGTGCTAAATCAGGCGTTAGTTTTGCTAAAGTGCTTTAAAAAAATCGTTAGAGCGTTTTATTGGAATAGGTGATTTGATTAAATCAATATTAGTTCAAATATAGAGTGCACTTGTGTTTTCGTATATATTTACTACTGACTTCAAAAAAGAAGGAGGTAATCAATTCGACACGTATGTATGTTATATTGTTGGAATTGCAGAATATTTACATATGTTACTCTATATGGGTTTCTCTAAACACGTGTGCCAAATTTCATAAGCGTGTGTTTGTATGTATGTTTGGCCACGCATTTCTGCAAACTACTTATCGGATCGTGATCATTCTTTTATTGGATTAAGTATCACTAAATTTAGGAAACAGTGTAAGTTTCATCAAAATCCGCTCAGCAGTTTTCAATATACGGATCATACAACCGAACTCCTTAGCGACAAATAGCATGAATGTGTAAATTAAGTTATTATGGGTATTTTGTCAATCCTTTAGGTACCTTACTATAGAAATTGCTCACTGACTTCCCAAAAAGTAGGAGGTTCTATGTTCGACTTCGAGTTTGTTTTTTTTTTTGTGTATGTTCACCGATATCTCCGTCAATTGTGGACCGATTTTGAAAATTCTTTTTTTGTTTGTTAGAGTATGTTTCAAAACTGGTCCCATTTTAATTTGGTGAAGATCTGATGAAGAACTTCGGAGATATACAACAGAACTCTTCAATAAATGACGGCAAATCTATCGGGATTGCTACAAATGCATGTCTGTTTATTATTTATACCATTTCATAACATAACATCACGCCAGTACGCTCTAAAGGGGTACGCAGATGTGTACAGTTCACCTTGATACACTCTCATTTCACCGGTTATGATCAAGTTTCATGGCATTCGGATAATCTATTCTGGCATTATAAGTACCTCATTAAAGGCAAGTTGCTTAATAGTTACAACTAAAAAGTGGAAAATAAAAAATCTTTTTTACAAAAAAAAATACCACCGACTTCCAACTTAAAACACTACAAAGTGAAAAATAACTTTCTTTTTCGAAGTCGGTGTCCATAACGAAAAAAATTGGTACCTACCAAAGACACCGACTTCGAAAAAGAAAGTTATTTTTCACTTTGTAGAGTTTTTAGTTGGAAGTCGGTAGTATTTTTATTTGTGATAAAGTTTTGCACTATAATGTCTCCAGCGGAATTGGCTAGTATCCACTGATATTGCTCATAATGACCGAAATCCAGCCAGGAAGACGGACAATGCAAATATATTAGTTGATATTTGGCAAAAAAAACAGAGCGTACAACATTGCAAATATAAAATTTTGAGAAAGATTCTAATAATAAAAATTTAAATATCAAATAACTCATGTTGTAGGTTCTCATATTGGTGCTTTAGGGATTCATAAATTACTTGCTTATCTTCAAAAGGTTTCCCACTGTCTGAATAGTTGTAATAAATTGCAAAACTTTATACCAATAAAGGCATACATTAGGCACAATGCTTGGTTCGATATATGTTACTAGAATCCGCCTGCGGTTTCGCCCATGTGGCATGCTATACTTATGTTAAATTTCATAAAGATCGATTTAGATACTTAGGCGTGAGAACGTAACAAACAAACAGACATTACAGAATGAGTCACTTTGGCATTTCTAATGTTACTCGTAGTATAGATTTAAAATATAGGTTGACAACATTAACCCCAAACTGTACGTCGTTACCTACTCGTAAAACAGTAAAGTTAGCTAGCTGGCTGACACAGTTATTCAACTCGTTACGACTCCCCCGGGATTATAATAAGCCCCACTGTATGACACAAATAGGCCGCGCAGATTACCGACAATTACCCATCATTAGCTTGATTAATTTGAAATTAATCGTGCATAGAGACAGCCACATGTTTGATAAGCTAGAAATTATTTCTAACTTTCAGTTGTCAAAGATTTTTTTTTTTTAATTTCGAGACAACAACTAAAAAAAAGTAACAATAATACTTATATGAATTGATTTTATAAGAAAACAACAGTTTTGTAATATAGTTTCAAAAAAAAACTACTGTGAAATCTAATACCGTCACCGAAAACAGTCTACTGTTGCAGTACGATAGGTGTGCGAAAAACTTTTTATCAAAAAAAAACAATTTAAGAAAAAATAAGTTTCTTTTCCGAAGTCGGTGTCTTTGGCAGCTACCTATTGTTGTCCGTTTTTCGACACCAACTTCGGAAAAGAAAGTTATTTTTCGCTTTGTAGTGTTTTGTTATGGAAGTTGGTTTGATTTTTTTGTTAAAAGTTTTTATTTATATCTCTTTTTAGTTTTGGTAAGTATCACCAATTACCATTAAAATCATTTACAGCCAAAGTAAATCTTATGATGATTGCAATAAGTTCCAGAGGAGTGCCAGTGCCTACCTTGCGGCTTCATCATCAAATCAGATCGATGGTACCATTTTCATAAGTACCATTTATTTATAAATATTTATAAATAAATGGTACTTATGAAAATGGTACCATCATAGTCGGTTAACAATTCGATATATCTTATACACGTGATATACTTAGCATTAAGGAGTTCCAGTTGTTTTCAAAGTTCAATATTGATGAAAATACCAAAATCGCTATATGTATGCCTATAATATTTGAGGAGTTCCCTCAGTTTCTCTGGAATCCCATCATCAGATTTTGACCTGACGAACACGGGACCTGGAAAGTTTGCCTTTTCAAACAAAATAATAATTTTCTAAATCCAGGTCCAGGCGTCTTTAAGTGATCGGAGAAAATACATAAAAAATAAATTTAAAAAAGCCGACGATTTGAGTACCTCCTCTTTTTTTTGCAGTTGGTTAAATTGACAATCTCAGTTACAGTGTTCGAATAGGTCCGACTCAGTAGACCGGCGCAAAGTCAGACCCTCCGTCAAGCGACAGTTGATTTTATAACTCCATGTGCGCTGACCCAAGACGACAAATGTGACTACCCTCGTTTATCTTCGAATCCAAATGTCTTATTTATATTCACAGCCTCAAATACTTCCTTGTTACTATAAAGCCTCAACAACAGTGTACCTGTAATGATTAATATATTATTTATTTAATCTGGCACAAAAGACTTGGTTGTCAAATTTCCGACAAAATAATGGGAAATGTAGATTAAAACGAAGGTATTTTTAAATTAATTAGAACCGTAACAATGGGAACAAACTGAGTATGGATAAACAGCCACAAAGTACTTGACCTTATTTTGCGAGCGTTTAGATTGGGCCGCGCTTACACCGGACTGTAATAAAAATCATAAATTTTTTGAATTTAATGTTGAAGTGTCGTCGCCAAATATTATAATAAGTGTAGACATAAATTGGATTTTATTAACTTCATACAAAATGTTCTAAACACTTTGCCTTAAAAAGGTTACACGGTTTTTTTTTTAATATCAGCGCTGTCTTATGAAATTAATTTAAGTTATAAGTATATAATTAAGTAGTAACAATAATTTACAAATAAACAAATAATTGACAAACAGATCGAATTCAATATTATAAAACAATAAAATCGGCCTATCGGCCACTGCCGGGCGAGACCCTGTCAAATTCAGTATTATTTTCTACCAAAAAACGATTGCTACTACGTACAAAAATACAGCAATATCATTTACAACTTAGCCTCTCTAAGGGCAACAAACCAACGACCAGCTAAACTGCATGGGCGTGTACTGTATCAATGACGCTATTGTGGGCTGACAGAGGCTTTTTGTTGGGCAAAACGACAATCGATCCGGTCCTAGCATAACTATTGGCTGTCACTTTTTATGGACGATAAAAAATGTTTGAGTATGAACCCTTTGAGCCGTATGTTGACTATATTGCTTTTAATAATCTGTGACATGACATCGTGGAAATGATTTTTAACGCCGACGGCAATAGACCCCTCTATTGCCGTCGGCGTTAAAATACGTGTGTGTTTGTGTATTTGTGTATCTGTCTGTGGCATCATAGCTCCTAAACGGATGAACCGATTTTGATTTGTTTAAAAGGTGACTTTATCAAGAGTGTTCTTAGCTATTTTTGATGAAATCGGTACAGCCGTTCAAAAGTTATAGGCGTTTTATTGTCCGAATGGAGCTGTTTTCAGACATTTTAGATTTCAAGATGTCGTGTCATAATTACGTATTCAATAAAGTGTTGATCTAAGCGTGTCTTCAACTAGATAAATTATTTAGCATGAAATAAAACTGTGTTGGGGATTTCTAATTTTTAAAATTGTTTGTTTTGATGTGAAAAGGATTTTATGGTGAATATTTCCTTTGAATGGTAATAAGTCGTTTCAATATAATATCCACGTTTGAAATGTATTTAATTAATCACTTTACTATCTTTATCAGCGCAAATAAATAAAATTGAACTGTCTGCTTGTAATGTCAAAGTAGTAGCGTTTTATTAAATATGTTATGATTGCTTACACGGTCCATAAACCAAAAAAACAATTTAAAATTTTTCTCTGTCTGTCTGTTTGTTCCGGTTAATCAACAAAACGGCTAGATCGATTTTGTTGCAACTCCAAGATAGCTGATGATAATAACCATACATAAGAAGTAACTAAGGCTACTTTCATTTTAGAAAACGAATTAGGGTGCCTCGCAAATAATTAAAACCCTTGTGTGTTTTTTTTTTTTTTTAAGTTTTTCGCGGATGAAGTCATAGGCAACAGCTAGTATTATTATATTTCCATGTCTTACCAATCTATATAATTACGAGTATATAGAAATGAATCCCTGTTTCCCTTGGTCACGGCATTAAGCGTGAACGGCTCGAACGATTTCGCTAATTCTTTATTTATGTTTGTTATTTGTTAGGGGAAGTTTCATATGAAAGAAAATATTAAGAAAAAAAAGGTAGGGTATGTATGTAGGGTAGGGTAGGTATGTGGTGTAGATAGGCAGGGTAGATAGGTAGGGTAGGGTAGGTAGGGTAGGGTAGGTAGGATAGGGTAGGTAGGGTAGGGTAGGTAGGGTAGGGTAGGTAGGGTACGGTAGGTAGGGTAGGGTAGGTAGGGTAGGGTAGGTAGGGTAGGGTAAGTAGGGTAGGGTAAGTAGGGTAGGGTAAGTAGGGTAGGGTAAGTAGGGTAGGGTAGGTAGGATAGGGTAGGTAGGGTAGGTAGGGTAGGTAGGGTGGGGTAGGTAGGGTAGGGTAGGGTAGGTAGGATAGGGTAGGTTGGGTAGGGTAGGTAGGACAGGGTAGGTAGGGTAGGGTAGGTAGTGTAGGAAGGTAGGTAGGTAGGGTAGGGTAGGCAGTTTACGGGAGCACGGGCACAGCTAGTTTAATATAATAACGTACAGCGGATGTTATCTTCTAACATTATATCTTACAGAAATGTATGTTTATAATTATAATAATATCATTAGCATTTCATAGCCGTGTGATTTATGCCGACGATTACAGTAACTAATAAATATTTGATGTAGTCAGATTATTATGTTTGTTTTTTCCTGCTCTCCTTTTTGTATACATGACGGCCTGAATCCACGTTTAGTTATTTAAGGTAATGAAAATTAAAATCGAGTACTACACACGCTTTGATCGATTACCTATTAGTCAAGTAATTATGACACGATATCCTACGAAAACACCCCGATTAAACGGTAAAACACCCATAACTTTAGAACGGTTGTACCGATTTTCATCAAACATACCTAAGAATACTCTCGATAAAGTCACCTTTCGAACAAAAAAAAAAGCCAAAATCAGTTCATCCGTTTAGGAGTTATGATACACAAATTACCACTACAGACCACAGACAGATACACAAATGCACAAACACACAGGTACACACGTCAAACTTATAACACCCCTCTTTTTCCGTCGGGGTTAAAAAACGCATATTTTTACCTGACTGCCGAAGGAGGGTAATGTGTTTATTAGTTTATGTATGTATGTTTGTACATCTTGTTTTAATCAGCCAGCTCGCGCATATGTATCCTCAGACCGCACAACATGATTTTCTTCTTGTTTACGTCTTTTAAGTTCGCTTTTTAAGCAGTCGGGTTGTTTGTTATTTTTACATATTTTTTTTATTATTCAAAAGTAATTATTGCATTGTTTTTGCTAGAAAGTAGATAACATTAGTGTAATAGACATAGATTAATATAGTCAGAAAATCTATTGTACAACAGATTAATGGGTTATAAGATTGTATTCCACTTATGATACCATTGTATAGTAATTCTTGTTTGATTAATTCTGAAATTATCGACTGATTATGGTGTTGTGGAACGTGATTAGTGAATTACTAATACCACAGATAATATAATACTAGCATACAGATGCCTCCTCCCATACAAGTAACTGTGCCGATGTAACTAGCGGTTTTCATTTAGTTAAACTGATTATTTTTTGTACATCGATAGTGTTCGGTTCCGTTTCACGGTGATAGATAAATGGTGTTAGCAGCGACTTGCAAGTAAAAACTCGGTTCGTGAATATTTTTTTCTTAAAATACAGTGACAATTTGTTTAAAGCTTTTAAAGCTTTTTTTTTCACGTTTTTACAGTTTCATTGCGCCAAAATGTGTTACAATAAAAATTTAAACAATCGGGAGGTATGCCTCAGAAATTAATTTTCAATTCATTCTTTTTTTTCAATTTTGAACGATCCGTTCAAATAATCTTTGAAATATGAATAAGGAGCCCAATCTTCCATAATTTTGTGCTTAGGAGAGTTGATTAAACAAAAATATACAACTTTTATGTTAATTGCCAGGAAATATTAATATTACACATAATTCAATAACAAATCAGTGCATATCGCGCCATCTAGTGATATTTACTTGAACCAAGTTTTCTTTCTTAGCGCTGGGAGTAATACAAAACAATTAAAATATCTTATGACAAATTATCTTACTATGTGTGCATATTGAAGCTCAAGGCTAATAGGTGACTAAGTTTAAAATAAAGTGTTCTTTAATGTTTTCGTGAAATATTAAGTATGTTTAATGTTTATTTTTTGGATGCGCTTTATGAACTTTCAACTCAATACATTTGTATTTTTTTTCCTTTAGTTATGTTTTGTTTATTGCCGTCATGTCCAGATTCAGCTTGAAGTCAGCCTATTGTACGCGGAGTATTCATGCAAATACAACAACACCAAATTTATTTATTTACTAGCTTCTGCCAGCAACTTCGCGGGCGTGAAAAGCGTTTTCTTATCCCAAGGGAATATTGTACCGGGATGAAAGTAGCTTATATGCTATTTCAGACTATAATCTATGTTTATGCCAATTTTCATGCAGATCCGTTCAGCCGTTCTAGCGTGATTGAGTAGCAAACATACATCCACACACACATCTATGCAAACTTTCACATTTATAATATTAGTAAGATTTATCCAAAACTGATAATTAGTTCAGGACCTACAAGACCTAGACTGCCAAACTCATACTTTCCGCGTAGTCGGGTAAACCGAAATAAAACGCATGAAGTACTATGGCAATTTTTCGCTATGGCCTACGCGCTACGTCGTAGCCGCGTAACTTCGTAGCGCTACGAAGCGCGACGGGGCTTTAGACTTGAGCCACCAATTTACTAAAATCTTCATGTGTCGGAAGCGTAAACTATCACTAGGTCGTAAAACAAAGGGTTACCTCTATCTTAGGCGTTTGTAGAGTATAAAGGGACATGTTTTATAGACCGCACTATTCTTCGATAGAATCTAGGTTTATTTGTTCAATTTATTTATTCACAAATAAATGAACTGTTCGACCTGAATCTATTGTGTGGATTTAGTCTTGAAAGGAATGAACGTTTGTTTTCTTGCCTGTTTATTAATGGCAGACTTCTGTTGAAGAAGCGATATCCATAGAGTTTTATTTCAAAATTTGTGGCAAACTATTGAGAACAATGAACTAGTGGATATCTATGAGATTCTATATTTCTAAATGCCTATTTATAAGCGTTTGCACCAGAAATGTGCGAGGATGCGTAGCGAAGGCTGTTTTTGTTATGAACCAATAACTTTTAATTTACCTAGGTTTTTCTCAGCGCAGCTCTAGTGGAAACGGCACAGTCACGCGAGGTTTTTGTACATACAAAACAAGGATGAAGGATGTGTGCGAGGAATGTGTTGCAAGGGATGTGTGCAAGGGACGGGTGCGAGCAGGTTTGTCGTTCAAGCGACTTTGTCGCTAGTTCCAGCGGATTTCATGAGTGGTTAGCGTAAAAAAAAATATCTTGCGACAAAAGATAATTCAACAACTTCTAGCGACTTTTGACTCATAGAGCAAACCAAGGCTAAAAGCAGCTGGTGGAGATATTGGAGACGCTTAAATTTCCAGTTCCAGTGATATTTTATCTGAATATCCTATTGACATTTCTTGTGTGTAATTGTAACTGATTTTAAATTCAAAGATAACAGTGTTTATACTGAATTGGTTTAATTTTATTACGCATACAGAATGAGCGATCTGGCTTACGTTAGCAAAGAAAATTCACAAGCTAGTTTTTGGTTGTATGTAACGGTTTAATGAACATTTGTAATGGAACCAAAGTCTACTTTTACTTCAGGTATCGTCTCGTCTCGGAGTGTCCGCCCTCTAGGTTAATATTTGACACGTGTATCATTAGCCTAATCCCACCGACTTTGTTGCGCTTTTTTTGCGTCTCACTGTATAATATTGCGTTTTTTGTATTATTTATAGGCTCGCGTTTGGCCACTATATTGCCTGATTTTAAGTGATGATGTGGTCGAAGTTGTAGCACGCTTGCCTAGAAGTTGCCTATTCACTCTTGACTTGAAGACCCCTAAACTCCGATTTCCTAAATTTAAAAGTAAATCAGTATTTGTTAATGTAATGTAAATTTTTCTTTGTTTGCAGATTGGCAACCTGAAGCACTACTACTTATTATCACACCCACACGTCAGTAAAAGATCACCAAATGCCAGCATCGACCATTTTAATAGACTCAAAAATGACCCACAGGTAAACTTTTTTTGCTTCTTAATATTGTAATAAAAAAAATTAAAATCTTGAAAGTTTTGCTTACTAAAACATAGATTTAAGTAATAAATAATTTAAAATTACATATGTATAGGTTTCGCAAGAAACTGAGGGCAAAAAACAATAAAAAACATACCTAAAATTACTTCTGTAACAAGTAAAATTTTAAAAATCCCCTACATATTTTTATTTTATACTACATAATTTGTCTAATAGTAGACACGCTTCGATCAACAATCTA
Organism: Orthosia gracilis; assembly: GCA_947562075.1. Lineage (NCBI taxonomy): Eukaryota > Metazoa > Arthropoda > Insecta > Lepidoptera > Noctuidae > Orthosia > Orthosia gracilis. Next base: position 45,160,913 of record OX387271.1, on the reverse strand, counting down.
TACTGAACACGTAATTATGACACGATATGTGCGGATACCGCCCCTTTCAAACAGTAACACGCCCATACATTTTGAACGGCTGAACCGATTTTCATCAAACATAGCTAAGAACACTTTCGATAAAGACACCTTTCAAACAAAAAAAACTAAATCAAATTCGGTTCATCCATTTAGCAGCTATGATGCCACAGACAGCTACACAAATACACATATACACGAATACACAAACACACAAATGCTTGTGTATTTGTGTGTTTGTTTGTACACACAGGTACACACATCAAACTTATAACACCCCTCTTTTTCCGTCGGAGGTTAAAAAGGATGTTTCTTGTCAGTAAGAATTGGTACGGTAGGATTGTTAGGCCAAAGTCATTACACCATCTTCTGACATTTAATAAGCACAGCTTTCAAAACGAGCATAGTACTCTTCCTGCCTCGCTTCCTAAACCTTTACCGAGACCCACATGAAGCATACGAACAATCATTATTTTAAGGGTTCCGTTCCCAAAGGCCATGCTTGGAATTGTGTGTAACATAAGGCAATGTCTTAGGAATGGAAGAGATAGCTGGGTTAAATTATAACACAATGTTTTCAGGAATACAAGGAAAGGTAGTCAACCTTTCCTTGTTTTCCTGAATACATTGTTCCTGAAAACAAGCACTTGAGGTTAAGTATATTTCAGAAGAATATGCATACTTTAATTAAAAACCTACCGAATTAGGTAATTTATACCATCGTTAGCATTTTTTTATGTCAAAAAGAGCGATTATTTTGTCTTAGACGCCCGAAAGTGTAATTAAAAACGTTAATTAATTCTAGAATTTCGTAGAACGGCACAAAACGCTAGTCATCATAGTTTATTTTAGTATGCTGGTAATTATTAAGTTAGGCAGATTATATTTTAATTACTTCACAAGTCTAGACTGTAATAGTCTGTCACTTGTTTGAATTACATGTTGTTATGTGTAGAGGTGTGGACAAGTTCGAACTAATTCTGATGTTAGAACGAAATAACGATTTCACTCCATCATTATAATATCAAACGAATAAAATACCAGGTTAATACCAGGTTTTTACTGTCTCACTGCAGGGTAAAGTCTATTTCTACAGTGGTTCCGTCTATCTGGCAGAATCTTAATGCTCCGAAATTTATTTGGCATAATCTTCTTTAAACGAATAATTTGAAGGCATCAAAAGTATTTAATATAATTATTGTTTAGCCGAATATTTGTATGTCCGAATTCACAATGAATGAACAAGATGGCAGAATTTTATTTGCCATAATTTCACTTGGCATATTATGAAGATGGCAGAAATTCATTTGGAATAATTTTATGGAACAATATCATTTGATCTTCCAAAATTTTATTGATCTATTGTAAATGAATGCTTTTAAAAATAAATGATGTAGTTTTTTATATTTAATCTTTATATTAATTATTGCGTCTATGTTTGTTGATCTACGAATAAATTATTAATTAACTGCATTCAAGGTAACATGATTATTATGTTTAAACATACGCAATTAATATTTGGTATACAAAAATAATATTTGATCTTCTTTTTTATTTATTACGTAACGGTTGGGCGATATGATAACTATGGTCAATTAACCAGTCCAAGAGCGAGCGAAGCGAGCTCGGGTGCTTAGGGCACCACGACACGGATAGGTTAGATTCGAAGGAGATGATGGGAGCTGAAGTGAGCGAGCAAAGCGAGCGGGCTCAGGTCCCGTCATCTCCTTCATGTTAGGTTACTTTAGACCCTGCAGACAGGTAGACTTTGTTGCTTAAATACTAATCGTTCTTACCTTTTTATATTAAAACCAATGTCAACATTAAAATAATTAATAAAAACACATATTTTTATTACTCGGCCCAATAAGTGATGGGCATTATTCATTAAAACGAGTGACCGTTTAGATTTATTTGCTTGCTGTTTTGCAAAATTAAAATGATCGTTTAAATACATGCCTTATAAAATTATGCATTTCTATAAAATATTTTTTTTTTATGAACTATGATTTTTTTGTAATATGATAGCTCATCTATTCATCATTAGTTATTTCAATTATTATAGATATGAAATGTATGCCAAAAAACAATTATGACTGTGAACTTTCTGCGATATGATGTTGATGCCTTTTAATGAATATCGATAGGAAATTTATGCCTAAAGATGATTCTGACTGACAAAATTATGAATTTAGAATGTATGATAAATGAGTGTATGCCAAACGTTTTTTGCGTAAAGAAATTTATGCTATCCGTTGTTATGCAAAATAATATTATGACGTAAAAAGTTCTGCTATAAAAAGTAAACCCTTGCTACAGAGCAGGCACGAGGTGATTTCAAACTTATATTAATTATTACTAGCTTCTGCCAGCGGCTTTGGCCGGGTGAAAAGTATTTTCTTATCCCAAGGGAACATATAAAAAAATACTACCGGGATGAGAGGTAGCCAATATGTTATTCCAGACTATAATCTATCTCTGTGCCAAATTTCATCCAGATATTTTCAGCCGCTCAGGCGTGATTGAGTAACAAACATACATCCATCCAAACTTCCGCATTTATAATATTAGTATGATAAGTTCAGGTTTTCTTCACGATGTTTTCCCTTCACCGTGGTAAGTAATGTCCAAGATAAACTTAGACAGTACATAATTATGAATTGAAAAAGCCATATTGGTATTTGCCCGGATTTGAACCCACGACCTCAAGCATGAGAGGCTTTTATAGTCTAAACAACTTACACAGTACTGTGAGGGGTAGCTCAGGGAGCTCAAATAATAAGCAGAAATTACTTTTAACTTGTATTGAATCAACAACGTGCCTGCCCTCAGGCGGCTTTTACAGAAGTCCAGCTAAACAAAAAACTACACGCGTTTGATATATTTCAAATATTCTGTATTCGATTTCCTTCCAAACTTATAAGTCGCCAGCTTTAGGTGTCAGCGGCCGAACAGGTTGCTCGTCCTATGTGGAAAGCCTCTACAGTACCTAACCAAATGGTCCTCAACCTCTAACTTAAAACCATTCGTTTGTTTGCGAACCCAATCAATACACGTTAATTTGATTGACATCGGTCCACCATCAAATTATTCATTGGGATTATCCTTAAAGTTATCGGCTTCAATATCATGACTTGCCCCGTTTTGAATAATTGATTCTATGCCGTATTGACGTAAGGATTCTGTCTCAAGGGATTGGCCAGTTAGTTAATCTTCCAATTTGAATGGGATTTAGTCATCCATGAAATTTTCCTGTTGACTGCTTGACCAGAATGGAGGGCCGGTGAAAAGATCGATTGCCTGAGTGATTTAGGTGGTTTGTTAGGTTTTTGTACTAGTTTAATTGAATAGAAATCGAAATGTAACAATGAAACACTGAATTGCAACACTTTCATGTTTAGTTTTAATAAAATGTGTTCGAAAATCACGACTCTTCATTTGTTTCTTAAATGTCTAATGATAAATGATAAAAGATTATAATTTGTGAGTTGGTCTGTACAAATACTTTTACATGTCGATCATAATTTTTTAAACTAGATGATGTCGGCGTTTCCTATCTTACTACTCTGCGAAAAAAGGCCGAAACAAACTCAGAGGTCACAGTCTCTTTTAAAGTCCAGACATAATCTTTGTTAGATCATGTGAAGACTATGTAGATTGGTGTTTGAAATGGTCTTTTGAGGAAAGAATCAGCCGTATTGTTTGGACATGCCCAGTCAGTGCACGAATTTGTAAGTAACCGTGCAGGTCAACACAGAATTTAACGAACAATACCAAAGAAAGGACATTCGGGTAGGCCGCATAATTTACCCAAACTGCCAAACCACGTAATCGTGGTTCCCGTGGAATCCTTTTATTTCAGTTTAGTTTCAATAAACTAAACTGAAAAAAAGGATGATCCACATAGTCTTCACATTCACAATAATTAAAATAATATAATACTTTAAAAAGTAAATATTCATGTCATTGCAATAATGCCAAAAAAATATTGAGCAAATCAATTCCAAGCCTTTTTGTCCACAAAGTATGCTATTGAAAATAAGTTTATTAAAATTTACCAATGCTAGTTGAAAATGGATGGTATTTAAAAGTTCTTCAATTTATTCCCATTTCATTTACCTAATTTTGCCTGTGTTCCACCAAATATACTGAATGTGCACCAAAATATGTTCATTAAAATATGTCATAACGAGCATCTATTTAACAACTGTTGCAAATTTGTAAAAATAGTAATACACCTAATTTTAAAAACAAGCATTAATTTTTTTAGTTTTACTTCAGATAGTGCACTGCAAAATGTATAGTACTTTGGCAACATAGTCGACGGAGCCCCGCTGCGCGGGGCTCCTATTTCCGTCCGCAGGGTCTAAAGTAACCTAACACGAACGAGATGATGGGAGCTGAGTTCGCTCGCTTTGCTCGCTCACTTCAGCTCACGTCATCTCGTTCGAACCTAACCTGTCCGTGTCGGGGTGCCCTAAGCTCCCGAGCTGGAATATTTGGTGCACGATCAGTATTTTTCGGGGAAGAATAAAATAGTTATAGTTACAATAGAATATTTGCAGCGCACTACAATAAAAAAGTGTTATATCTTGGTGTTAATTTGGAATTTGTTTGATGTAACATATTTTGTTAGCCGAGTAGTTTAATTATAATAAAACAATTAAACGGGTTTAAGATCAATATTTTAGAAATGATTTTTGGTGAACTCAAAAATATTATCCGTTGAAAATCTATTCATTAATTCCTTTAAATTCTCGAATTATTCAGGTATATGCTTTGTAATTTCTTAGTTGTTTCACAACTATATCGGTGTACTAACATCCATGTGCTTAACATCTTTTAGTCTAAGTGCTTATGTAACTGAAATCTACATATTTTAAAATGTAAAATTTTGTATGTTCGATGCTTGTGAATCAATTATGTTTCAACCACTGTACGGATTTGTTACACGTGGAGACCATGACCTGGATTAGAATGATGATACCTTTTATCTTGGTATGAGGTCCCCTGGAGTAATTTCTAACCTGCAAAGCCACTGGCAAAGCCAGTATTGTATTTTTCTCATTGCTGAACACATGCTTCCCCCAAATATTAATTATACGACCTTGCTTCGTACTGTACTCATGTTTTACAAAATAAATATATCTTATCTCAAATTCTTTCAAGTATTCTTTTCCTGAGATAACATAATTTTATTCTGGCAGGCTTTTTTCCTACGTATAAATAAACAACCAATATTTTCATAATATTCAATAAATTCATACGTACTGTATTGCTATTTTACACAAAGCAAGTATTTGACCTCGGAAACCCAATTACTTGGAACACCAATAGCCTAAGTTCGGACATAATAGGTATTATCATTGTTAGCAAGTTTAGCTCTGGACTAGTTGCTGTTAATATGCCGTTGTTTATGACCTGAACGTGACGACTCGCATTTTGTAACATTGCTGGCGATCAGAGTTAATGGGTTACATGTTGGAGAATCTAGTAAGGATATCTAACCCTAAACCTTAATAGATTTAATCTTATGGGGACTAGATATTTTGGCCAATTTATTACTACAAAATAGTAGTTCATGCAACGGTCATATAAAGGGGATATTAAAACACGAGTGTGATAATAGTATCATACGAGTGTTTTAATACCTAATTGTATACCGTAGCATACAGTATTTTATCTTCATTCATACAGTTGAAATAAAACAAAAGTGAAAACGGAAAAAATATGTGGTATGACAAAAAAAATAGATTCTCATTACGCATGACTGCGCAGCAAGCGCATCCATAGACAATGACACTATTTTCCTATATTAAGTCAATTATCCTTAAAAATTAATTAATTTATTATTTTTAAAAAAAATTGGCCCATACGCACCAATAAATTAAAAAGTAAAAGTGTGCTATAAAAAATAAAAAGTTATTTTATGATGAAGTTGTTTGAAAATCGAAGGAAAATGTTGCATTGTAATGGTTTTATTTTTAATTTTACCTACCCACGAAAAAAAGTATGTGTTGATACAATATTTTTTTGAATTTTTATTTCGAATATTATGTTGTGATTAGATAAAAACCTTTAATTAATTTTGATAATGGATTATGAGGGTGAATAGAATCTTCTTCTTCTTATCTCCTTAATATTTGAGTGTAAATTAACGGGTGAATAAAAAAAAATATCTTAAGTTAGATACTTACATTTTGAAATAAGGTGGTAGGTAAATTACGTTATATTGCGGGCAGATATTAACTATTAGCGCAGAAGCTAATCCGCTGAACTTTTGCACCAATGGTACCGGTAAATTGAAATCTTGTTATTAAGTACTAAATAGAGATAAGTATCGTTGCGTCGCTGTACTATTTCATTTGTATCAGTTTCGGAATAAGAGTAAGGATGACCTAAAACATTGATTTTTCCAATAACAAGTTTTATTCTGAAATACTTTTCACAAACATTTTCGGTAAAGCCTACCCACAGACTATAATATATTTCTTACAGCCTTCAAAACCTTTTAAATTCCGAGCACACTTACTCGACCCCCCCCCTTAAGTTATCAAAGAGGATTAAAGACAGTTCATTTGACAGGTGAGATGGGTAATGCAGCAGAGGGAGCTGCGAAGGTCCAAGAGGGACCATCAATGGAAGCCGAGGCATGTCATGCGGCAATCCAGTGTGCCTGCCTTTCCTGACCCTCTGTTTAAAGAGCAGTGGTATTTGGTAAGACATCTTTATTTTTAATAATTCATATGAACTATTATAGATTTATTACGGTGTTTTGGGTATGATAAGAACTCGAAAACTCTAATTAAATGATATTTATGTTGTTAATCAGTTTAAAATAACACTCGGGTAGTTGAAATGCCCGTGTTTTCTAGCTTGTCTGCATAATGTACATAAAAGTATGTCGGTATTTTTACATATTAACAAACCCATAACATTGTGTTCAGTAACGAGATGAGTCTCTAGATTCCTACGTTATAATTTAATAATGTCATCCCCAAAAACTCTAATTTAAGATTTCTTTAATTTCATAAAAAAAGAAAGTTAAAAGCGCTGACTCATAAAAAAACAAAGATTTTTAAACGTTTGGGTACTCCTGATAAAGTACTGGCCATTCTCCTTTTATGAGCGTCCGGCATGCCCTTCATAACAATTAAAAGACACATTAGAAGCAAAATTTTCGTTTGCTCTCATTGTTATAATGCAAATAATAAAAAAAAATAACTCGACTTTCGTTTTTAGACTCTGTTTATAATGTGCAAAATAGAATTTGGACTAATATTTTATTCTAAATGTCGTTATTGTTAGGTATTAATTAGGTTTATATTCTTTAATAATTATATAACAAGTATAATTTGAGCAGGGATGCCACCTCTTTCAATTATGACTGTATTACGTCATTTACACCATGTCCAGATAAACCGTTCTAAACGCACGTGTGCATACTGGCGGTGCGTAAAGCACTTTATCATGAACACAGATGTAATGGTATGAATAGCGACCTCTGCCAGGTTTTTATTGCAACATTCTCTTTTCGTAGGTGAAAATGATTTATTAAAGCAAAATAATACAATTCATCACAACAAAATAACTTATTTATGAAACTAATGAATATAATATTCCATCGTTCTGAAAATACGTGATAATAGGTACAATTCCAGTTACGAATAAAAATAATGTTCTGCTTAAAATTCAGCCCAAGTACAAAATATTGCAGAACATTTCAGTGGCAGATGTTAAGCATAATTTAATAGTACGAGTGTACCAAGTCGACGAACTTCAGCAGAACAAAGCGAGACGGTATCATTTGTACTTGGGCTAAAATTCATCCGACAAAGAATAGTGGACGAATTACGAATTTACTTGTTTAGTCCCAGATCGAGGTATAAAGAGTACATCTCCTTTTTCTAGGTACGTAACCTGTGACCTTGATGTTCTATTGTTTCATAAGGCCACTCGTAATGTTTGCTGCTTTATACGGGTACCATTTTATTGTTCAGAGGTTGACTAAAGTGAGAATGAATTTCGTTGAATTAAATATAGGGAGGTATGAAACATTTCCACCGGCGTGATGAATTTGTGTCAGTTTATTTTGTATGAAGCCTCTATAACACGTTTGACTGGGATACTACTTGTGAGTCCCACATCAAATGCCAACTTAGTATTTACGCCTTCATGTGAACTTACAGAAATCCTGCTTTAGGTTACCTAATACATAAAATGAACGTATTCTCAGGATTTGAAGTTCTGAAAAGGTACTTACCAGAAACAGGCTACAATTTATTTGGAAAATTATTTTGCAAAATAACAATATATTTGTCAGCACTACTAAAGATTTTGTTCTGAAGCGTTGGTTTCGGTTTTTGGACAACTCTGAGTTCTGACATATGTCAACTTGACATAACACTAGGTATTAGTTTTTGGCGCGAACAAGGGGATAATTACCAATTGTTTTTGAAGATCAAACTACACTGGTGGAATATCATTTATGTTTTTCTCCATTATTTAATGTGGTTGGTTATTTTGTAACCGTACAAAGAAATTCGTTCATTTGTTTTCTCCTCGCCCAAAAAGGACCCATGCTATATGGATTTTCCTGAAAAGTACACAGTATTGCCTAAATATTTTTTTGTTGAAAAAAAAACGAACTATTTTTATGTTTTACGACACGTCTATTATCAAATTACTTTTACTTACATCTAATGGTCAGCAACATTAATGCTCGTAGCTCGTACTATACGCCAGGTAGACCGCCTTACCGGCACGCACGTATCTATTACTTGCACGCGACCAAGTGTACACTAAGTGTAGGGGCGAAGCCACAAGCAATAGCGGTAATGGAACTTATTTTCTCACACTAAAGGCATTTCGAGCATATTAATTTAAGTTTTGGTCTCTTGATTGGAACAAACAACGTTGCATTATACGGTGTCGGACAAATAAATCGTATGAAAAACATCTCGAATAGTTTTTAGTTCTGTCGCAGTACTTATGCGTCAGCGTTGAGGAAAGGTTGTAGATTCCAATCAGAAGATCGAAGCTTTACAAACATTGCTGTATAATATTAACAGTTTCGATTTACAGTAAACTTAAAATTGTGAACCAGGGATTAGCAAATAGTTGAAGCCAACAATCACTTTTATAGTTCCACCCTTAGCAGCTCCACTTGGACTATGGTTGGTCACCGTCACATATTTCCCGCTCGCCGCTGCGCTCCCATTCCACGTCAACACAAACACTTACATTAAGTATTCAATGCGCAAAGCGTAATATCCGTCCACTTGAGTGTATTTCTAGGTTATTTTTAGATGTTAACCTTATTTTTTGTTTCAGAACGGAGGTGCAGCCGACGGATTAGACATGAACGTTGGCTACGCCTGGAGGAAAGGCTATACGGGGAAAGGTGTCGTTATAACCATACTAGACGACGGTATTCAACCAAACCATCCGGACTTATCACAAAATTATGTAAATATTTTTATCTCTTATAATACTGAATTACACATTAATCAAGGCAGTAAATAACCGACAAATGAGACACAAATTTAAAACAAAAGATTTCTCTATAGCACCCATATATTACGTGACTAAAGTGTATTGAGCGATAAACCCGACATTGTAGGATCCTGCAGCATCAACGGACATAAATGGGAACGACACGGACCCGACACCGCAAGACAATGGTGATAATAAGCACGGCACCCGGTGCGCCGGCGAGGTGGCTGCGGTCGCCTACAACAGATACTGCGGCGTCGGCATCGCCTACAACGCCAGCATCGGCGGCGTTCGCATGTTGGATGGAGTAGTGAACGATGCAGTTGAGGCCCAGGCGCTCAGCTTCAACACGCACCACATAGACATCTATAGCGCGTCCTGGGGGCCCGAGGATGACGGGAAAACAGTCGACGGCCCCGGCCCTCTAGCTAGAAGGTATTTTCTAATTGCAAGCGATTTCGAGAAATGCTTACAGGCGAGCTCATTAAAAATTACTTTGTTTCAGGGCGTTTATAAACGGTGTGACGAACGGAAGAGGGGGGAAAGGATCTATTTTTATATGGGCGTCAGGAAACGGCGGCAGGCATACGGACTCCTGCAATTGCGATGGATATGCGAATAGCATATTCACTATTTCTGTTTCTAGTGCGACGCAGGGAGGCTATAAACCATGGTATTTAGAAGAATGCTCATCAACAATAGCTTCGACTTACAGTTCAGGGACGCCCGGTCGAGACAAAAGTGTAGCCACAGTAGATATGGATGTGCAATTAAGACCGGACCACATTTGCACTGTAGACCATACGGGCACATCGGCATCGGCGCCATTAGCCGCAGGCATATGTGCATTAGCCTTAGAAGCGAACACATTACTAACGTGGCGGGATATGCAACACCTCGTCGTAATGACGTCTCGGTCACAACCACTGGAAAAGGAAGAAGGATGGATCGTAAATGGCGTAAAAAGAAAAGTAAGTCACAAGTTTGGCTACGGACTAATGGACGCCGCTCAGATGGTAACATTAGCCGAACAATGGACGAGCGTACCCCCTCAGCACATTTGTAAGTCACAAGAAATAAACGAGGACAAGTCTATTGAAACATCTTTCGGTTATACGATATCAGTGCACATGGATGTGAATGGGTGCAGTGGGACGATGAACGAGGTCAGATTTTTGGAACACGTTCAATGTAAAATTTCACTGAGCTTTTTCCCAAGAGGAAATTTACGGATATTGCTTACGTCGCCGATGGGGACTACTTCCACCCTTTTATTCGAAAGGACGCATGACGCAACGAGTTCTAACTTCGACGATTGGCCGTTTTTAAGTGTCCATTTTTGGGGAGAAAGTGCCGAAGGGCGTTGGACCCTTCAGATATTAAACGCCGGTAATATCCACGTCACTCAACCGGGCATATTGAAAAAGTGGCAGTTAATATTTTACGGCACAGCTACGAGTCCGATACGGTTACGAAATAAAAGCTATTTTAATTCTAACAATGTTTACCAGGAAGAGAAGGCTTATCATATTAACGATGTTTACGACGCCTCGGAATATTCACAATTCCTCAACGAAATCGAACTCGGCATTTCTGATAGACGAAATTATCCTAAAAATATTCCCTCCGCACAGCGGAAAAATGTTTTGGCCGATGCTAACGATAAACAAGTGCAAAGGTTGTGCGATCCGGAATGTGATTCACAGGGTTGTTATGGGAAGGGGCCAACTCAGTGTGTAGCCTGCAAGCATTATCGTTTAGATAACACATGTGTGTCGCGATGTCCTCCGAGGAGCTTTGTCAACCAAGGCGGCGTGTGCTGGCCGTGCCACGAGTCGTGCGAGACGTGCGCGGGCGCCGGCCAGGACTCGTGTCTCACATGCGCGCCGGCTCACTTACTAGTCGTTGATTTAGCTGTTTGTTTACAACAGTGTCCGGACGGATACTATGAAGACCCTGATGCAAACGCATGTTTCCCATGCGCGGAGCACTGCGACACTTGCTCCGAAAAGGCAGATATGTGCTCCTCGTGCGCCCACAATTATGTCCTCTACAACGGTTCTTGTTTAGCGGCTTGTCCCCCGGGAACACATCAAAAAGATGATTTCGGATGCGTACCGTGTCATGAAACGTGCGAATCTTGCCACGGCACCAGCGAAAATGCTTGTGTTTCGTGTCGCATTGGTGATTACGCATTCAAGAATCGCTGCGTACCAAAATGCCCTTCAGGATATTACGCCGACGCCCAAAGAAGAGAATGTTTGCCGTAAGTGTTATTGTTATTATAATTTATCTTTGCATTCCATTTCGTGATGAAACAGAGGTCGTCAATCTTACGAGCGCCCGGAATTTCAAACGCCTCGCTTTGAACTCTGCATTGTTCGAGAGTTTAATTGTCGTCATTATATTTAATCTCGTTAAAAGAACAAAATGTAAATAACTGTGTTGTTGTTTTAGTTGTCCTATTGGCTGTTCAATTTGCACATGTGCCGTTTGTTCTGTTTGCCAAGAGAAATGGATTCTAACTAAGAGCGGAACTTGTCTGCCCGATGGCAATGACAAATGCGACACGAGTAAGTAATGTCCTTGAACAACGGTTTTTTCACTCGTGTTCGTCGAGACTTAAAGTGACTTTTTGCAGGTGAGTATCACGAGGCGGGAAGGTGTAAAAATTGCCATTCGACCTGCGAGAAATGTAGCGGATCGAACGAGTGGGACTGTTTGTCTTGTTCAAGTCCCTTGTTGTTACAAGGATCGAGGTAATGGCCCTTTATCCATCTAGACCTTTTCCTGTACGGTTTCGAGTGTTCAGTTAACATGAAATATTTATTTTAGGTGCGTGGCTGAGTGTGGACAGGGTTTCTATCAGACAGCAGGAAGATGTTCGCCGTGTCCGCACACTTGCAAGAGTTGCGTGTCAAGATTGAACTGCACTTTGTGTGCTGGTGCCTTACGCTTGCAGTCGGGGACGTGTCGAGCGACCTGTGCCCCTGGCTACTACCCTGACGAGGGGACTTGTTCCAAGTGTTACCTGTCCTGTGAAACGTGCACGGGTCCTAGAAGAGATCAATGTGCGTCTTGTCCTCCTGACTGGAGGTTGGCGGCAGGAGAGTGTCGACCCGAATGTCCTCAGAACTTCTTCCCGTGGCAGGAGAGCTGTCGTCGCTGTCACCACTACTGCCAGGACTGTCACGGCGCTGGTCCTCAGCGCTGCACATCTTGTCCACCACACTTTTCATTAGAGAACGGCTTATGCGTGGAGTGCCTTAGTTCCCAGTACTACGAGCCTCGAACGAGGACCTGCCGTCCATGCCATGACTCCTGCAGGTCTTGCTCAGCACCTGGACCGACCAGTTGTGTCACGTGTGCTCATCCACTCCGATTAGATAGGTGAGTTGTTTAAAATGATTTAATTAAAATAAATAAGAATCACTTTACGAGTGAATGGTTGACCTCGATTGAGTGAAGCACTAACAAACTGACGTTTGATTGTTTCACTAATGGAAATGGGAAACATTAAATTAATTCAGGTTGTAAATACTTTACGAAATTAATTTTTTTCTTAATTTTTCATTTTTATTGATAACAACAATTCAATATGATATTTTAATTTGGTATATTCTATTAAAAGCAGAAAACACTGACACATATTTTCGGTGGTTTAAAAGCGTCACTGTGAATAAATTTCAAGGAAGATATTAATTCATATGGTGCATAATCAGTCTTACGGCTAATTCAAATTGGAATAAAACACCTTCTCAAACTCATTTCCAATTATAAATTTCAAAATCTGCATTGCATTTACTTTCATCAACAGAATATACTTTATCAACGCCTCACCAAAACTGAATTGAATCTTACTTTGTTTGCATATAGGTTTGACGACTAACATGCGCTGGTCGTCGTTGAGGCACCACCCTACCCAGGTTTGCAGCCAGGCTGTCTGGCGTAAATAAAACGGTTATGTAAACACATTTTTCGTTTGCAGAGTGAACCACAAATGTTTGCCGTGCTGCACAGAGAGCATGGCATCGGTTTCCGTAAATAGTAATCAGACGGATTGCTGTCACTGTGATAAGGATATAGGTAAGCTAATTTTGTTTTGTAACATTTTTCGACTCACTCCCAAAAATAAAAGCGTCTGTTTATTTTCGAAGGGTTTTTCGGGCAAAATCGAAATAGAACTCGCTTTTATTTTTGTGAAGTCCCTTAGTTATCAAAGCCAATGTTCTGATTTTACGATTATATAAAATAGTCAGCTTGAGTGGAATGTGATTGCTAAAATGAAATTAACGGAATGATAATAAAGATCTGATAGGTATATGATATTTTTTATGAAAACAGTGTGCCGTAATGATGTTGAAGAGTGATTCATAATATCATACATATATCGTAATGAATTAGTGTTTTTGAAAGTTTACGCGAAGAAGTTATAATTATCAGAATACTTAATTCATTTTAATTTCTCTAGAATTTCATAACAAGGTGAGAGTTTCATAACCTTTATTATAGTTGTCACTTTTTTAGATACTTAAGTATACTCATACTAAAAGTCGAATTAACTTGTAAATGTGGCCCAACTGCCCCACACCCTTGGTGTGTTCGGATGAAAAAAAAAGGGACCCACAATATGGCCCCCAAAAGCCGCCATTTTTCTGTTTTCCAATATTAATCTACCCAGTGACAACTTAAGACGAATCTATTGACGTAAGAATCATCAAAATCGACCAACGCGTTTGGTCTCTGGAACACATATACATACTTAGATAAATACATAGACTGATAAATACATTACCCTCCTTCGGCAGTCGGGTCAAAAACTAAAGTAAATAGGTATTGACAAAACCTTAAGGGTATATTCAAAAGTAAATGGTACCGAGTTTCGTAATTTATAAATCTCTAAAGATTACTTTATCTTATTTGTCGGTGTCCTAATTTAAGTTAGAGACTTTATTTTGTTAGTTTTACAGACTAATCGAAACTTTCCTTTTAATAAGTTAATTGACACGTGCTAATTATAACCCATTAGATAGCTGTGTAGAAATTTTAACTTTGTAGTTAAAAGAAACTTCAAATAATTGATATTTTCTGGCAGATGGAGCCTTGGTTAAAAATCTGAAAAAGCAGTTTTTAACACAAACCTTGCGAACGTTCGCAGTAAAAGCATTATTACCAAGAACGTGTTTACCATCATTCAAAAGAATTAGAACCGTAGTTGACCTTACATTCACTCAATGCCCTGAAGTCCTACTAGTTCGAATGTATAGGATTTACTGATAGTTTTCCTTAACTAATACCCTTTGTCCGTACGGAGCTTTGTATGCGAAAGGTAAAGGTTAAGAAACGCGAGCATCCAATAAATGTGGCCACATTTATTTAGTGAAAGTAGTTTTACCGATTGTAATGACATGAAATTCCAATTTAGTTTTTATTATTATAGCTATGTATTTGCGGAAAAAGTCGACGTATACGTTTAGGTATCATTATCATATCAGCCGAAAGACGTCCACTGCTGGACATAGGCCTTCGCCAAGCGTCGCCACATTGATCGGTCCCGTGCGTCTTGCATACAGTAAAAAATATCAGAAATATATATTTATTTATTTATTTATCAGGAACAATTTACATTGTGTTTGATACATTATTTAATATTACATTCATCATTATTAATTATATTAAAGTAAATTAAAAAAAAAAAAATACATGCAAATAAAATACAAAGAAAACATGACCAACCAAAACCAATAACAATAAGTAGCTTTTTCTAGTTAGAAAATTTCAATATTATCTCTAAATTACAATTCTTCTATTGAGTACTGGTTTATATCCAACAGAAAAGCTTTTAGTTTAGCCTTAAAAGAGCTAGTGTATAACAAAATTTTTAAATCCGCTGGCAATCTATTAAATATTTGTACAGCTTGGTAATGAGGGCTATGCTTGACAATGTTGAGATTAGGTACAACTTTATTTTTAAAGTCCTTTCTACGAGTATTTTCCCTGGCTATTCTTTCTTCCCCAGATTCATATTCATGGACATATTTTTTGAAATTAACTAACAACAGAAGTATGTATAAGCTGGGCAACGTTAGTATATGTAGATTCTGAAAATGATATCGACAGCTTTCTCTTTGTGTAATTTTGACAATTGTACGTATTGCTCTTTTTTGAAGAATGAAAGCTCGCTGAGAATTATAAACGTAACTTTTCCCCCAGAACTGTATACTATATCGAAGTCTGGATTCGACAAGAGCATAATATACCATCTTTAACTGTTTCGTATCTATGACGTCTCTCAATTTCCTCAACGCATAACACGCAGATGATATAGTAGAGTCAATGTGTGCTAGTTCTTTTTTCCAATTCAGCAAATCATCTAAATGGATACCTAGAAATTTGACTTCCCTCACTAATTCTATCTTTGCATTGTTAAGGGTTATGTCCATATTCTCTTTATTGCCTGCAGTGGATCGAAACAACATGATGTTTGTTTTTATAATATTTATTATTAATCTATTAGTATTGAACCAAAACTGAAAAGCTGCCAACGTAGTATTGACCTTATCCGTCAGTTCACTGACACTTTTCGCCCCAACTACAGCGTTAGTGTCATCGGCAAAGACTACGAGATTAATGTCTGGTTCTTTTTTCTTAATATAGTTTATCAGATCGTTAGTGAAAACAATAAACAGAATGGGACCCAATATGGAACCTTGTGGTACGCCAGTGGTAACATTAATCATGGATGATTGGTATGTTTTCCGTTGTCCATTATGTTCTATAGTGCTGGTTTCTACATACATTTTCCTATTTCTTAAATACGATGTAAATAATTGCAGGGCTCTGCCTCTTACACCATAATAATTAAGTTTAGCAATAAGTAGATTGTGATTAATCGTATCAAATGCGGACGACAAATCTAGAAAAATACCTGCAACCTTTAATTTATTATTCATTTTGCCAATAACATCATCTAAAAGCTTATAAATAGCATCTCCAGTGCCAATTCCTTTCTGGTAACCGAACTGCCTTTCATGTAGAACTTTATTTAAATGAAGGTGAGTCAATAGCCGAGATTTCAATATTTTTTCAAAGATTTTTGATAGTGTCGGTAGAAGCGAAATTGGTCTGTAATTTTTAGGATCCTTTTTTGAACCCTTTTTATAAACTGGCACCACCTTTGCAATTTTTAATTGTTCCGGAAAAATACCCTGCTCAAGACAGTTGTTAAAGAATGTTGACAGTGGCCCAGCCAATATTTTTAAGTGCTCTTTAATAATAGCAATAGGAATTTCGTCATATCCACTGGAGAGCTTGTTAGTCATAGATTTAATTATTTGTGTTATTTCTTTGGGTGTAGTAGGCGTAAGTGACATATCATTTATAACCCTTTCACAACTTTGTTGAAGAAGCAATAGAGCTTCCTCCGTCTCAGTTTCAGATGAATCACAACTATGGTTAAACTGTTTTGCTAATATATTAGCCACGGCAGCTGGCGAATCTATAATTTTATCTTCAAGTTTTAGTAAAAGTGGTTCTTGTTGCACTTTTTTTACCCTGTTTGAGCTGTTATTAATTACTTTCCATACTTCTTTACTTACATTTTCAGAGTTATCAATTTTCTCTATGACCGCAATTTTTTTGGCTTTGGTCAGAACTCTTCTATATATTCGAATATATTTATTTCTATAATTGAGTACACTTTTATGAAGATGATTACCAGTATTTGTGCATAAAACTCTTTTCATTTTACTAGACGTTTTTACTCCCTTAGTTACCCACTTTAACTGTTGTCCCCTTTTCAAATGTATTTTTATTACCCGTTTTTTGTAACTTTTCCGAAAAGTACTATTAAATTTTCTCAAGAATGAGTTAATTCCCATTTCGCTCCAATTTAGATGTAACAGACTGTCCTTAAAAGCTAAGCTATTTCTACAATTAAAGATTCTTTTATTAATTAATAAATAATTATTATTTTTGTTTACTAACATATTTTCTAGTAAAAATTCACCCAATTGTGCTCCATGTCCATCTCCTAAAGCATTGTGGTCAATTACACTTCTCAATACCTGATCTTCATGTAAGTTCGTTATGATATTGTCTAAGCAGGAATACGAGTTGTTACGAATAAAAGTAGGGCTATCAAAAAGACATCTAAAATTGTAACATGCCAGCAGACTCAAAAACTCAGCACGTTTTTTGTTTTCCAGAAGCAATATATAGCAAATAAAGCATTTCTTATTGAATACAAACTCAAGCAATAGTTCCATTTTCTTCATAAAAATAATAAAATTCCTATCATTAGGGTTACGATACACACAACATACATACACTCCAGTTTTGGTATCCTTTATGCAACATACCTCAAAACTCTCTTCGACGTACAGTCTATCAATTACTATCACATTCTCTACTTTCCTATCTGCTTGTGCTAAAATTAAGCTCCCTCCTCTCTTTTTCTTATTACGTGTATTATAAGACGCTAATTTGTAACCATCTAAGTGGAAAGAAGATACAGATACACTATTTAAGAAATGCTCCGTCAAGCATAGGTAGTCTACCTTTAGCCCAAGAGTTTGTATATAGGCTTCTAATTCGTTTATCTTGTTTGAAATACCACATATATTCTGGTGGAAAATCATTAAATTTGTACAATTAATTGGGTCAGTATTAACATTGTTACTACATTTTACACATACATCATTTCTATTCACGAAAAAAATCTGTTTGTGGAGTTAAGTCGATGGTTTTTGTCGCCGCATCAACATCATCAGTCTGAACCCCAACATTTTCGAAAAAAATTGTTTGTACGCTAGCATTTTTTGTAGATTTTTGCTTACTCCGACTAACTAGATTTTCAGTATAAGTTTGATAATTGTATTTATAATTTATATTTAGAATCTGTCTATGTATTAATCTGCAAGCATGCAATTTATTTACGTAAGGCATGTAAACATCACTATGTAACGATAGAAAGGTAGAATTTGTACAATTACCGCACACAAATTTTAGTAGTTTATTTACACTATTTACATTCAGTGAGTTATGCTTGTAAATTTGACCTACTAAAACATTAGTGGATTTTAATTGACATAAAGTATAATATAAATAAGTTTGAATATTCATCGGATTGTTGTCATTTGAGCCAGTTAATATTATAACAAAATCGGTTTTATTAAAGTTTTTACACATACTTGCACATGATTTCAGAACCTGTTCAGTAGTCGCATCCTGCTTAGTAAATGAGGTCACGATGAATTTTGATCCCAAATAGTGCTGCAGGATTTTACGAACACCGTGTCCAGTTTGATCAGCGAAGATCATGACTCTATGAGTAGCTTCTTTTTGCGAATTGGTTTGTGAGATAAAGGTCGACTGCTGATTTTCAGCAGGAGTACATTCAATATTAGAATCTGTCTTCGAAGTGGGAGTAGTCTCATCAACATATTTCGAATCACGGCTTGAGCTGACCGGAAGTGTGAAAGAACTATAGATGACATCTTTCGGCGACTTTGTCTCTAAGTTTCCCTCAGTAATACGTCCAGATAAGGCTGAATTAAATGAATTGTCGCAGCTATCGGTAGCATTCTGTGCCTGTTCGACAGTATTAGGTGGATAGGTAGTTAGTAGTATACCTTAGGAGAGGGATTTATTTTTGTAGGCGTCGAAAAACAGCTTGTCCTTATCAAATTTAATTGGCGCGAAGACTTTGGTGTAATGCATTTTCTCTCCAATAAGTTTACTTTCTTATAAGTTTCAATAAGTTTTTGGTGTTGACCAATATCCATTTTTAGACGGAAATTTTCGCTATTCAAATTATCAATCTCCTGGTGTGCGCTTTGTAGTTCTAAGGTTAATCTTTTTATTGTATCTTTTAGATCCAAGGTAGTGTCGCTTTCATTCAACGATGTGCTCGGCAAACTCATCATGGTAGTATCTAGTAACGTGGAATTATCATTGAAAATGTTGTCTAGCGAGGTCGATTTCTGTGGTCTACGAATAGTTATGTAATCTAGATCCATTTCCATTATCAATTTTTAGTGAGTATTTTTTTTTTTCCCCTAAACATGAAATAATTTACAAATTTTGAAAAACAAAAAGTATATTCTCTGATGGGATTCGAACGTACGACCACTCCTTCGGCTAGCCGCGTCTGTAGCCGTTGCGCCACGGCACTTCTTCTGTGACACTTCGAAAAGCCGATATAGTTGTTATGCTTGTCCAATGATTCAGCGAAAACGGGTCAACTTGTAACCATATTTGGTAATAAGTCGCTTCGCGCACTTGTTATGATGAGTCACACTGAGTCACTAGTTCACGAATCACTTTGTTGATTTTGTAGTAATTGTTTTTGCTGTTTTTTTTATAATCCTTTTGATTTATCACGACACCGTTTTGACAACACGTAAAATCACAAGTTTGGATACCGATTTGTGTAAATTTAATAAGAAATAAGCGACATTTGCAATTAATAAATTTTTTTTGCAACGGAGCTATCACTTTATGTGTGCGTACAGCGGGCGCCTGTGCGTACAGCGGGCGCGACATAATACAAATTCAATCATTCATAATATATATAAATATCAGTATATATATTTCAGTGTTATTTATTCATACATATATATGTATATATATATATTCATTACGTCGTTGGTAAACGTGACCTTGAATACATTTTGATATCAAGTCTATTGTATTGGTTACTCAAAAATCATACATTTCGATATAACTTAGTTCACAATTAACACCAAATATGGAAACTTGAACTGGCTAGAAAATACAGAAGAAAGATAAATTGAAGTTCTACATATCAATGATAACGTTTGTCAAATGTCCAAAATGATTATCATGAGCTGCCGAAATGATACGAGGTCAATCACAAAGATTTTAAAACTCGTATTCGGTGATAGAATTACAATAAAGTTGGCCTTTTCCCCAGGAGGTTGTCTAAACGGCTCTTCAGCTGGCAAGCGGCGAATAGCCGAGAACATTCGCACGCGCATCACAGCATCGTTCTTTATAGAAGATTCTAAGAACGCCTCAAACATTCTGGAACAAAACTCAGTGGCCGTGTGGAGTATGGTTGGGGCCGCGATACTGGCTGCGGTCGTCATCGTGATGATAGCTGTCAAGGTAAAGTAGCTATTTAAAAAAGATACTAGAAGGCTATGGAAAGTGTCTATATTTTGAGTTTGAAATACATATCAAACTTTGGAACTTTGTTGTTCCAAAATTTAATATGTCAATCGAATTTGAACTTTATCTCTGTAACACAAGACAAAGTTCAAATTCGATTATAACTCATGGATACTTTTGTACCTGTGTTTTTTGGGCCTTTTAAATACAAATGGTCACTTAAAAACCATCTTAAAATACAGAATGCTAAAGTAGATACTTGTGTCAATGGCATACAATTATGTTGAATAATAAAATTCAACTTTAGCTTATTTGCTTAGGCACTTTTGAATAGAGGTACGCAAATAAACAAACCTCTTCTAAGGTAGACTGTAAAGTCTATCTTAGAAGCAATATGTTTTAACATCTTAAGAAATTTCTATTTGCATCTCTGTAAGAAAACAAGTCTAGAAAATTCCTATAGGTAGAAATGATATTTATACAGCGGAAAAACGAAGGAAATGGCATCTTAAAGTAGTAGTAGTATAAAGTAGCAAATAACATGGATATTAAAGTGAGTGAATGATATCGTGACGGTAGACAAGGGAGAAGGAAAGACAAAAACGTGTAGCGGCGATCCCAAGTTACTGGTATTGATAGTACAACTCAACTGTACGCGCGGCGCCATGTGTGCGTGCGCTTGGGTGGCAGAGACGCGGCCGTCGTCGTCCGAGCTAACGACCTCCCACACATGCTTACCCACACATAGCGCCGCGCGCAAAGATGAGTTGAACTATACTATATTTTCAAAAACAAAATTAATAATAGTTTTTCTCTACAGTTAAAATCAAGAAAACATAAATGCCGGACGATATACCCGAAGACAGAGTACTCCCAACTGACCACAATAGACGAAGACTTGGTAGCGATGACATCATCAACGACTTTGAAAGCCCTTGATAGTGTACAAATACAAACTAAAAGTGAACTTGAAGAACCAACATAGCAACATGAACCTTCGAGTCGATGTAATTAGAGTATATTTTACACTGCAGACTGATATGTAGAAGTTTCAATATACGATTCATGTAAATAGTTGGAGTAAACAATAAGTTACCTAACTATCGTGTGATTATTCTATGGTTTCAAAGGAAATTATACGAGTATTTTTTTTGTGATAAAAACCAAAATTATTTTATTATCTTTCAAACTAGATCAAATATTTCTATAAGAAATTATTAATGTATTTTGTGTTTTTTGTACGGTATAACCTTATCTTGCCTAATATTTACTCTATTTATTTGTAATATAATTAATAAGTTGTTCAGCAATTAATTGCTAATGAACATAGAACAATTATTCACACACAACTTTTGAAAAGTCAGTTAGTTATTATAAAAAACTCGTAATGTTTTTCAAGTTATGCTTGATTTATAAACAGACCGCGAGCATGTTATTACATTTCTCGCATAAAAACTGAGTTAAGTAAACATTTATATGCAAA
Source organism: Orthosia gracilis (assembly GCA_947562075.1). Classification (NCBI taxonomy): domain Eukaryota; kingdom Metazoa; phylum Arthropoda; class Insecta; order Lepidoptera; family Noctuidae; genus Orthosia; species Orthosia gracilis. Next base: position 45,138,784 of record OX387271.1, on the reverse strand, counting down.
TGAATGCAATTCATCTCGCATATGGAGTAGTATATAAATTAGATTTTGATTTAGTTTACGGTATGTTTGATGTCAGAAATTAATTAGGGTGAAGGATTATTGTTGGTTTTATTTTATTTATAAGGTTCTGCAACAACCATATTGTATTAACCAAAGCAACTGTAGCATATGTAAGCGAATTGGAACAACATTTTTACAGTTTTACATAAGTTTAGTGAAGATTCGGGATGATGATACGAGAAATTGGGTTTAGTTTGAAACCAAAAATAATCACCCAATTTAGTCGGCCAATGTGGTAAACAAATATAAAAAAGAGGTTTTTTTTTTTTAAATTCATCATTTTTAAACACACAGAAACCTTTTAAAACAGCAATTTCTGCTTCACCCTTTTTTATTTACATTGCATATAAAATTATTAGAGAAAAATACAAGTATAAAATTTTAAATGTTCTAGATGTTTCTGCACTGTGTGTAAGCAAAATTCCATAGGGCCGACATTACTTTCTATTGGAATGCGCATTTAACATAGATTTGTGAGAAAGAAATAAAGGAAAGACGGGAAAGATAAGTGGTTTGGGTTGAAAGAACATTCAATTAGATCAGAAAGAAGCGATGGCGGAACGAATTCGCCTTACTGGTTTGATTCTTGCAATTGGGCCAAATATTTGGCTTATTTTATTACCGAGATTGATTTTATTGGTGAATTTGTTTGCACTCAAGTGTAATTTGTTTAAAATAACGTTAGTAACTACCTATATGGATGGATTTTAAAGTATTTTACATTGTAGAATCCACTATTAAATAAATCAGTCTAATGGATTATATAGTATTTAAAATTTTGCATCCACAATAATATTTTTTAGTGACAATCAAACCATCTATGCAAATATATACTAATCTACCCAAAAGGACAAAGGTATTTGTATATAAATGTTTGACTTCGTTTTCATCAATTTCACATTGTATCAAACCGATTTCAGTGAATCCTGCATCGATAAATGTGAATACACGTGAATGGACGCCGCGAGTAATTTGGCCTTATCACACCGTTGAATTCTGTATAAACAAACGGTGCTTATGTGTGTGAGGTAAAATTAATACAGGGTAGAAGAGACATTGACATGCAATCCTGTTACCATGAATTCAATAGGAAGGTACATGATTCTGGATCTCCCTAGTTTTGGAATTTATCCTATTCACGTATCGTAGCTGGTGTGCCAATTGCGGCGTCAATAGCGAGCGAAATACTAAGTTTAATTAATCTACAATAAAATTTGCGTCTGTTGAACTAGTTAAGTTAATAGATATTATTTTATCTATTTCATCAGAAACAGCACTATTCCCTAATAAATATAATCAGGTCCTGCTGAAAACCAGCGTCAGGCACTAGTTGTCCGCATTTTTGCTGAACTGGGCCTTTTTGGCGCAGCCGTGAGGCACACTTTTTTGCCAACTTCTTACATCAGAGTTTTATACTTTTTTATTTTATCTGATGTATCATATATAATATGTATCTAGTATATTGTGTGTCTTATAATCTGTGCAATATACAGATGATGCTTTTACAAATAATATTAACATTGTAATGAGTTTGTAAGTCAACGTCGATTATACTCAGTAAAGGGAGCCAAGATATTACCTGTTTGTTTACTTTGTGTGGAAATAATCATTCAATGAAAAGTAATGTCGGTCTAATAACGGACCAGTATATGTTCATGGGACCCAAAACACCGCTTGATGTTACGCATTGTTTTCATAGTAACGTTAACATATCTAACGGTTTATTTATTTATAATGTTATCGTTTCAAGTAATGTACTGTGTAAATACGGTTCAATTATTACTGTAATAGTATTCGATCATGTACATATGTAAATATTAACAGTTGTAAATATATCGATGGTTTTTATGACGGATAATTTAGTTGTTTTGTTTTATATTCTGACCCTAAAATAACGCAGATTTGTTGCCATACACGCCTTATTTTCGAGTAGATGAAAAACTCGTCAAACAATTTGAGCCCAGTAGTTGGCTATATTAATTGCAGCGACAGTGGAGTTCATAAGATACTTGAAAGTGCTGTTATGGGCACTTTTGACACTAGCAAGTGTGTCGTATTCTGCACAGGGACACCGCATTCTTATTGGGTCTGGTCTATTTTGTTAATAAGTTGTACCGAATGTGTTTTTAGTGTTAGTGGTGGCCCAGTGGTAACGGCCGCGAATTACCAAGTTGTAGGTCATGGGTTCGAACCCAGACATACGTTTTAATTTGCGTCAATTATATCATCAGTACCGCTCTCAAAACCTTGAAGGAAACCATCGTGACAAAACCGGCGTGTCCTAGAATCAAAACATTCGAAGACACGTGACATCCACCTACCCGCACTGGTCCCGCGTACGGCATTACGCCCAATCCCTCTCACTGAGAGGAGGCCTGTGTCCCAGCAGTAATCACATTAAAAGGCTGATAATGAATGTATTTTTCATACAAATCTATCAAAATTTACTACTGTTTCACCGAATGTTTTGTATGAAAAGGATAAAAAATCTTGCAGAAAAAGTTTCAGATCAGTGTAAAATGAAAAGAATATAACTTGGTACAATTTGCTAACTTTCCGCATTCTATTTTTCCGTCGACCTTAGCTTGTTGGCAGCAGCAACTGAATTCGATTAACAGTTGAATTTACTAACAATGCGGTTTTTGTAAAAAAAACACCCTGAGAAGAAAAAACCTTTCTAGAAAATGAGGAAAGATATTTTGCGGTGCAAAAAAAAGGAGGCGAAATAGGTAATTAGGTGGGGTCACTAAAAAAAATACTCGTATGGTAACATTGGTACACCCTAGTATGACGAAGAAAGTAAAAACTACAGAACGCCACCTGTTACGATCCCTACATATTCCTTTTGCATAATTTACGTTCATACATCTTGTCATACACGTACACCAGTTACACAGTATAAATATACAAACAGTATGGAAACAAAGCCTAGTTGATTAAATAATTACCTACGCCCCATTGAAGCAATATGGTTCATTTATATATTTTTTTGTTCTGTAGTGATCAATCAATCGAATTGAAATAAGTAGCACCATTATGATCGATCACACGGAATTATAATTCGACTAGCTGACCCCCGCTCCCTTCAACTGGCTCTCTACCTACCACCTACCATCTACCTACCTACCCTACCCACCTAGCATACCTTCCCTACCCTATACCCTACCTACCTACCTACCTACCAATTTGTTTAACTAATTATTTCAATAAGAATTATAACTATAATACAAATGTGAACACATTTTGTTTCTACCAGTGATCTAATTAAAATTTAGAGCATAAAAGCTGCTATTGTGATTTAAACTATGATAGTTAGATATATTCTCCCGCAGCCTTTTTTGTAGGTAATAATGAGTACTTTAATCATGTAACACATAATTTTCTCAGCGTACGCCAAAGAATGAATTTTATAGACAAAATTTTGCTACTTTTTTTGTAACGGTTTTGAAATTGTCATAAGGATATCTAATTATTTTGAAATTAAAATATAGCCTATGTCACTCAGGAATAATGTAGCTTTCTACTGGTGAATGAATTTTAAAAATAGGTTCAGTAGATCCAGAGAGGGGTAAAGTTCGTGAGGTTGTAGGGGGTAACCCTACAACCTCACAAACTTTATCTCTTTATAAAGTGGGAACCACATTTACATGGCATGGCGTGTCGTGGCGCATACTGGCGTGGCGCTGAGTGTGCTCACTAAGCTGGCGTGTCGTGGTGCGCTCTGGCGCTATTTTTGAACAGTGTACATCGAACCTTTGCAACCTGTAGACGTACATAAGGTTTAAGACCTATTTATTTGTATGCACCTGCTATATTACATCTACACCACCCTTGATTGACTGGCAGCGAATACATCAGGCTTTAAATCCGCCTATGTATGTATCTTTATGTTGCAGGAAGTTTTAATAAATAATTTTCTCCTAGCAATGCAAATTCTGAGCAAAAAGAAAAAAAAAAGAAGGCAGCATTTCAGCACCCTAACTCCGTATCTGTTTTGACATCACGAAGCACACTGAAGGGCATGGAGTGTGCTTCGTGATGTGATCCGTCCATTCCCTTCATTTTGACAACTAAACAGTATTCATTGCATGTTTGACGCTGCCAAGTAGACGAATTATTGAATATATTTATGAAGCAATGAATGCAAGGAAAGCATATCTTACGCTTTTCTTTGAACTTACAAAATTAGGGTACTTATCAAAATGATCCTTATACGCCCCGGACTTTGTGTCATGCAAAACTGTAAGTTCGTCGGTCATTTTCAACATGCAGCACACAAGCATCCGCTAGGAGTACGCGTCGATGAATGGCGCGCCATGAGCCAAGCGGTACAGAAACACATTTGCCTGGCGTGTGATGTCGCGCCATAACCCCCACCACCACTCAGGCGCAATCGGTCGCGAGCAGTCCGCGCCGCGGCGCCACGCCAGAACGCGCCAAGCTGCGCCACGTCACTCAAATGTGCCTATAACTGTAGTAAATGTATGAAATCGATATAGAAATGGCGCGCTACGCCATGCCACGCCATACAAGGGTTTCCGGCTCGATATTAGTATTGAAGTATAGATAACGATTATAATTTCAAAATAAGTAGGAAGATTAAAATATGATAGCTCCAGTTTTGACGAAGTCGAGTTCAAACAGCCGTATAATGCGCAATACGCTTTTGCCATTTTTAAAAAGATCGCGGAGATAATCTACCACCCCCATAGGACCATTCGTCGCGAGGCGGCACTCAGCACTGACAGCACTGCGGACGCTGCTAAAGGGTCTCGTCGGTGTGTACATTTGTGTGAGTGTGCCGTTTCGAGCGTTTGTAGGTAGTTTCCATAATGATTGTATATTTTTACTCTGCCAGTTACGAATAACTAGTTCTTTCCTATTAGGCACCTACATGCATCTTTACTACTGGAAGAGTTTTATACCGTTAAGCCAAATACATAATCTTAATATAGCAAGTAATAAAAGCTCTATTCATACAAAATTCATGAACAACGTTATTCCAATTAAATATTTAATGACTTTATACAAAAAATATTGCTCATTTCAAAATACGTTTAGCGAAAATCAAAGAGTCTTTAATAATTCAAAGAGGAGAAAAGCTTAAAACACTGTATTTAGGGTTCCGTACCCAAAGGGTAAAAACGGGAAACTATTACTGTCTTAGTAATAGTTTTTTTTTTATTTTTTTTTTATTTGTTATAGGCTCGCGCTTGACCACTATCTCACCTGATGGTAAGCGATGATGTGGTCGACGGTGGAGCACGCTTGCCTAGAAGTAACCTATTCACTCTTGACTTAAAGACCCCTAGATTGTAACCTGTATTGTTTCCCGTTTCTACCCTTTCCACGATCCGTCTGTCTGTCTGTCTGTCACCCGGTTGTATCTCATGAACCGTTATAGATAGACAGTTGAAATTTTCACAGATGATGTATTTCTGTTGCCGCTTTAACAATAAATACTATAAACAGAATAAAATAAAAATTTAAGTGGGCTCCCGTACAACAAACGTGATTTTTTTGCCGTTTTTTGCGATAGGTAATGTTACGGAACCCTTCGTGCGCGAGTCCGACTCGCATTTGGCCAGTTTTTCGTATTTATTTATTATGTTCATCGTCTATAGGATTTATTTTACCTTTTCACTGGAACTGATTCGATGGTTCGTTGGTTGAATCGATTGAATGAATGCAGATATAAAATCTTGAATTGTGTTTGTTCGATACGTTTTGTGTTGATACTCAAATTAATACGTTTGGATAGGCTCCCGCAGAAAAAAGACAGACAAGAATACACTGAGACGAGAGCATTAAAAAAAATGCGCTGCGTATTCTAAATGACCATAAAACTATTTCTTAAACAAAATTGGCTAAAGCATTGTTGCGTCGCACATGTCTGCAGGAGCCTTTTTTAACATGTAAATAAGGTGGTCTTCTAAAAATTCAAGAAAATTATGAGCTACGTGTAGAGTTCATATTTGGCATACAGGTATGAGTAGGTAGGTAGGTACAAGCCGGCCTAGATCGCCTAGTTTGCCTATTTAGTAAGCTCTTGACCCCAAGCCATTGCTCTAGCTGCATACTGCAGCTCGACATTAAACGTTATCGATTATTTTTAGGTCGACTACCAACATTATGTCCTGTTTCTAAGAAAACATAAGAAACCTGAATGCATTAAGACATGTTATATCCAGAGGAAACAAATTATAAGATGCTGATGACAGTTCAATTTCTACAGAACCAGCACAGGTTTTTGGTGAACAGTTTATTGCTATTAAGAGATAGGAGGACACTCTTGCCCATCTTCTTGGCATAGTCAAATAGATTGTAATTACTAGACACAAAATAGATGGCCTTTGCACTACATTGATATTGTCTTTCGTCCTCGCCCCGTCTACGAGTACACTTAGCGATCTGTGCTATTGTATAGTTCTGCTAACTTTGCAACGTATAGCTAGCCAACTACAATACTTTGACTATAGTTTTTCAATTCTACGTCCAATAACACAACTACTTTAAGATTATTGCCCCGAATCACACCTGTTTGGAAAAATCAACTACCAGACCGAAAACTTTGCCATATATATCTCTCAAACAACTGCTGCCACTCAACTATCATGGAATAATGCCTATAAAGCTACCAATTCAATTATTTCAACTTCCGTGCCATACCTATTATGTAAATTGAAGTCTCAAGGCGACTTCTAGAATGTTTCTCAGACATTACTATTAATTTAACGGCCATATCTCTGCGGGTTTTATAAAAATGACACCATTAGTGGCGTGACAATAAAAACGGATTACCTTCAGTCCTAACGACGATACGTAACTGTGGGACACACAGCTTGAGAAGTTGTGCAGCTGGAAATGTAGAGTTGGAGCTAATGGGATCATAATATAGCAAGTGCTAGCTAAATAGTGGGCGGGATAAAAAAAGTGAAAATAAGTGTTATCATTACTTACTACGTGAAAGAAAGATTGACAGAAAATTCGTTTCGTTCCTAAGGTTACATATTATATATTTTAAGTAATCCCTTAAAAATATCTAACCTCCTTCCTTTGTTCTGACTATTATTATATTAAATATGAAATCATTTTGCGTGTAATCGAATATTGTGCCTGTTAGCACCAATTTGTATGACAAGTCTTGAATAGAAAAGATCTGTAATATGAAATTTTATTTCATGCAAGAAAACTTAAAAAACATTGCGCCTTGTTCAAAACACCATTTCTTAACAAAACTTCTCCAAAAAGCTTACCATCCTTCCCACCACTGTGTCCCTTAAGCTACTAACTCTCGAGATAAACTGTTCCGCATCCGAAATACATCTTCTGGAAGGGAACAAATGCTTTGAGAAAATAAGCCTTTATTTCCATAGCGAGCACAATGTGTTCAACGACTGTTCGGTGTGAATGGCCACGGAAATCTAGAATTAGATTTGGTGCTAGCCTTTTGTAAGAAGCCTTAAGTAATGTTCATACTTTTGTTATATCATTTGAGAGAATGGGAAGCTTTTTGGATGAATAGGTGATAGAAGGATGCGTATTACGGAGATTTTGGGATAGTTTTATCCTCTAATATTCTTATTTCGGTAATGTTTTCTAGGTTTGGGTTACGATATCACCACATCTAGTAGTAAATGTGAAACTTCTAAATCCTACCGTCTAAAGAACCGCCTTGCTAATATTTTTCATTAAAAAATATATACATTATTATAGTAATATAATATTTTTCATGTTCTAAACCAATAAACGTTTCGTTTTTTTTTGTTATTTTGATGCAACACTGTGTCAACTCACTGTCATCGATATTGACAGTTTTTGGTGCGGTTGAAGTTGGGAACACTGGTAAAATTGTCATTGATGTCGCGAGACGTAAAACGTTGGTCTTGATTTAATTTTGTTGAAATTGGTATATAACCAACCAATCGTTATACGAAAAATTACGTTCGCGATCCGCAAGTCGTACTGTGATTCGCCCGTGTATTTGTTTGTGTATATACTTCGCATGCAGCGAAGTAGTTTTGTCGGCAACGTGTCTAGCTGGACCACGTTGGTTATCCCAAACTATTATGTATATTTTATCCCTGTAACCTTCGACCGAACACGGGATTGAACGAGACCACCACGGGGACAAATATGAGTTGTAGCTGTAAGTTGTGTATGCTTGAATCACTTTCCACCTATATGGGAATCGGTATCCCAAAAAACCAAACCCTAGTTACTGCTGCCGCGTATGGTTTCGCGAGTATAGATCTTGAAGGATCCAATAATCGCAGCATTGCTCTTGGGCCCCAGTGTTGCCTCTTGGCTTGTGATCTGCAGTCCTATATTCAACAGAAATATTGGTACAAAAATAACTATTTAAAAATTAGAAAGTCTTTGAAAGTCACATTCTCCATCGTTATTCCAAATTCTATAAAAACAATCCCTTGACTTTTGATTGACCACCACAAAAAATATCTACACTATAGCTTTACCAAAATACCTTCAAACTGAGGGTCGACCCTTGATTTTCTTTCATGTTTTGCACATTATTACTTTGCAAACGGTCCGATTTCCTTAGAAGCCAAGGCTTATCGGAAGGGAGAAACAAATGAAACCTCACAAAGATTTATTCTAAACGACCGGTAAATTAACCCCAGAAAATGTTATTCGTTCCTTTTTTTATAATTTAACACTCGGACTTTGTTTTTCATGGACAAAGGGCTTGCGATAAATAAGAATAGAATTTGTTAACTCTATACACAAAGCCGCAAAAAAATTTTGGTAAGAACAAGTAAAGTGGTGTTTTAATTATTTAGTATGAATCGCGTTAGGGGTAAATGTATATAGGTTCTTTGGTTATTATGAAGTTATCGTTTGTGAAAAACAATAAAATCGTAATCGTAGGTAGCTAGGTTTGCATAGCCTCGTCCTGTTATTTGCGGTGGTTGACTCGCCTTGACATTCTTCGCCAGGAGCAGCTGTGTCGTGCCGTCGAGACAAAAATTCTCTGCATTCAAGTTGATTTTTACGAACATCCAGGTTAGGAGTGTTCTTCCAAGCTTTCAGGACTGGTGCCGATGTTCAGAACATGTCTGGATATGCGATCTTCAGGTCTTATACTTGAGATTTATTTATAATTAAAACGTTATGCAAAAGTACTACCTGTACCTAAGTGCAGAGACGAATATAATCTTTAAACATGTAAGCATTAGACAGATATGCAGAGGCTCAGGACATCATAGAAATGAAATCTATTCATAATAGAGTACCGAAAGCTTTCCGTTGCATTGAAGACTACTGTATTAAAAATTTATTATATATTTTTCCAGCTTTCAACTTGTTCGAGAGGACAAAACTCAAAGAACATTGGATAAGTACGGGGAAGACTTTTGCCCAGTTGTAAAACCATATGGATTAGTCCAACCCCCTTTTTTCACAAAATATCCATCTTATTTACGCAGTTTCTCAATCTCCACAGTTCACGTTTTTCTCGGCGCGGCAGGCAGGTGAGGCAATAAATATCTGTGCGCAACTTTTAAATAATTCACTCGAAACACCCGAAGGTCAGGCCGTTCCGTTGAACCGTTACAACTTTACGAGAACTAATCATTATGTAAGTTGCTATGGGTGTTTTTTTACATAGAATAAACGTTTATTGCTGAAAATATGTCTTCTAGTAGCTTCTTATCACAGATCACTGAATCGCCGCACTGGCAGAGACTCGAGATATCTACTAAAATATTCGTATCCATGCATTGCGGGGTAAGCACAAGTATCAACTGTCGTAGGCATATTTAGAATGAGGGCTAACGCGATTGAATTTGCCGCTAGAGGCGTTGGTGTAGAGTGAGCTCTTCAAAATGTCAAATTTCATAATTTTTTGGCTTTTAGCGCTTTTTATGTTTCAGCAAATTTAAACCTCCTCTTTTTTCGAAAAAAGGGGCTGCGCTATTGCGCGTTTGCGGCATACTCGTCTTTATATTTAATCGCACTCCGTAGAAGAAAATTTTAATTTGAAAATCATTAGAAATTACTTTAATTCAGAATTTGATTTCGTGCTTGTTATAACAACATTTAACAGCTAAACCTAAGGACCTTACTCGCCAGTGGCGCCAACTGGTGGGCACAAAACAGAAGCCTTCATTGCACGCAAAACACTTCGTTTGTATGCAAAGTTTTGACAAACCGTCTTTAGTAGAGGCCGCCTAAGCGTATCAGTGTTCTGTGATTCTTAATATTAGAATCAGCTTTCTTAAGGCTGTCTGTCAAAGATAACCTTTTTATATACTTGTACCTATAATCTTTTAATTACATATTTCGTCCTTTCAGTTTTTGGCGAAAAAAGTAAGTACCTACTATTTAGTTTTACAAAACAATAATTAATAATGACTCTAAAGCCTATGCAGACGAATTCACACGGAACAAAGATTGATTGATTGATTTGATTCTTCATCAAAGGAAAACAATAAAAATAAATCAAAGAAAGACACTCCAGATAACATTCAGGAATTTGCTTGAAGATATCGAATTACGCGGAAAAATCCACCTCCGAACTAATTAGGTTCGTTAGATTATACCTACGTAGGTACTCACAAAGTTATAATGTTACAACAAATCGGTCTATACGATTTTGTTATTTACCGTAAATAAGCTGTGATCTTTTGATGTTTAATCTTTGCTTATGTTAAGTACTGTGACTAGATTGATCGGTTACAAAAAGCGAGAGGTGTTTTTGTTTTGGATTTTTATATAAAGGTATATGCAAAGTCTGTATTACACGGTCGATCACTCTTCTATTTTTGTTTTAATTTATTTCTCTGGGCATTGAGATGTCTTAATGAAGCGGTGTATCCAGACACACTGAAACAGACTCGCTTCTCATGTCAGAAATCAAGTTACATACATAAACTCACGCCTGTTCCCAATGGGGTAGGCAGGAACTACAGAAGGCACCTGTTACACTTACATTTCTACTGTTTCATTTACGTCCTACTTATGCATGTGGAATATTAACTGCCTGAGCTCCTGTTTTCTATGACTTTTTATTAACCTTTTACAAAACATATACTTGCTTAAAATTCTACCAAAAGCGAAATAAGATCGTGGCCCAGCAGATACTTATTTCTTCATTAAAAAAAGGGTGCGAAAACACTTACAATCTTACATAGCGCCTTTATCTTTAAAACCTCAAGTTTCTCTATAAAAATTTCAAAGCATCTTTCAGACGAGAAAATTAAAGGAAATATTTCCATCGGACCGCCCGCGCCGCCGGCGTCCTGATTCTTGAATTATTGATTTGCTTTGTTTGAAAAACGTGTAAAGACCAACATAAGTCGATCCTCCTAACTGTATCACGACCCCCTCTTAAACAATCAATTGAGGAACATTACGAGGGGGGTGGGAGGTCTCGTTAAGTGTTTCTTAGCAACGGTCAATTGTATAAAGGTTTGAAGGATCAAAGGTTGACCAGATGATTACTAAGATTCTTGAGGTTTTCTTTGTGAAGTTCTGTGAAAGTGTGCCATAGCTGTAGTTCAGGGTTCAAAATTAAGTGTTCGGCTATAGTTGGTCGAAAGGCTTAAGTATCTAGTCATAGATATTTACTGACAAAATTACTAGCAGTTTATCTTCAGATGAATTTTTTTTTTAATTAAATCCCTCCAACACTTAGGAGTTACAAATTGATACCAGCAACAAATAAATATCATCACGGCTAAATAAATGAGAAGGGGGAAATATTAAAAATGGCGGAAACAAACATTGGGCAAATAATTTGTCTTGATGACAAATACCGGCCGAGGGCGTTCAATAAATACGGATTCCTAAGCATTGTTTCCAGATTCTTGTCATTAATCAGTTTTATGTCTGTAATTAATATAAAGATCCTGGCGACAATAGGATCTCGAGTTATTATCTTTTTGAGAAAAACTCCCCGGTGGGTAAACGAGATTGTGATATTAGATTAAGGTCTTTATCAGATTGTGTTAAGGTTGATTTCGTAGCGTCGCTTGTTACATTTGATCCGATTTCTCATGTGGTTGCTGATGATGTAATTTTAATTATCTATTTGCTTTTGAAAATGTAATAGCATTTGTGTTACCCGAGTTACCTTTATAATATTCAGTTCACACTTAAGGAATGCCTATGTCCAGTAATGGACGTTTTTCAGCTTAAATATTAACATTTCAGCCGATGACGTTGACACCATTTTTTTGTCGCACAAAAAGTAATCTAGATTTACCTACAATAACTTGTTGTTATATACAATACTTGCTTCTGCCATCGGCTTCACCCGCGTGAAAAGTGTGTTCTTATCCCAAGGCAACATTGGGGATGTGCCATTCCACACTATAATTTATCTCTTTGACAAATTTCGTCCAAATCCGTTTAGCCGTTCTGGCGTGATTAAGTAACAAACGTACATCCACACTTCCACACACACATCCACCCAAACTTTCATATTTATAATACTAGTAAGATGTCCGGCATTGCAGTAATAAAACTTCTAGGCCGTAAAATACACCTGATTTTATCGATAAAAGTACCCCACATAAGGGATGAAATCACCACACCCTCAAAGATAGAGCAATTTTAGTACTTCACTTACTTATTACGATATCCACGTTCTCTACCAACCATAACTTTGGACTAAGGTCTCATAGATGTGAACTTTTAATGTAGTTCTTACGGTCATAGCATTGAGAATCTAAAAAAATATTCAACCAACACACAAAAGGTAAGATATTTTTGTATTGAGCCACAAAAGTCAATCTTTAAACATAGTTCCGTACGTATTTATTGCATTCCCTAAAATTCAGCAAAATTTTTAGGGATTATTACATTTCATTTATAGGTTTTTTGTTAGTCTTTGTTGTTATACTTATTGACATAAGAAACATAGCTCTAAGTTTATTTGTTTTAATTTTATTGTTACTTTAAAAGAACCCCTGCGCATTTTTGTCTTATATTTTTTGGATAATTTTAGGAAATGCATTAAAAACGTGTGGGGCTTAAACCCACTATGTGGGGTATTTTTATCGATAAAATAATAGCACAAATAGCGGTCTTAAAGTTGAATTACTACAAGCCCGGACTATTGTGAAATATCTTACGATTATTTTAATTCCTTATGAAATCCTACTACTGTATTCCTAGTTAAAAAAAGGGTATTCAATACACAAGTACGGATTAGGACGGAACCCAATTAGCACCTAGCTATTATTACAGTATGGATGGTAGTACAGAATACTGTATCACTATTAGGTAGAAAGATAGAAGTAGAAACGCTATATGTTCTTGTAAAGCAAATAATTAGATTTATAAAGGCAAAGAAAAGCTAGAACTTATTCCAGAACTTACTTTTGAACATATATATCTTGGACCTAGTGATTAATCAGTGCACTTTGTATAATGCCCGGGCATAATGAATCTAGTCAAGTCATATCGGGCAATGTAATGAATACTGATTTGAATTAAATAGGTTCATATGCTTCTCCCCCGATGGGTTCCCGCAACCGAGCTCACTAACCGTGGCTTGATCACCCACGGTGAAGCGAAGACGAACCCGAGGAGGGGCCGCTCGTCAGGGCTTAGGGCAGGACGATAAGCCGGGACACGGTGGTATCCTTCTGTGAAACAGTCGTCTCGCAGAAGGAGGCTGCGGAGTGGGAGAGCGAGATTTCATCCACTCACCCGATCCGCAGCAGACGAGCCGGGCGTCGGCGGCGGGCGGACAACACCCTCTTCCGGCCCTCCTAAATGGGTCCAGGGGCGACGGACTCGGGGACGTCCGTCGCCCCCTACACATCAGGACCCGAGGTGGTGGCGCGTAGTGTTCCACGCGCGCCCCTCTTAGACGTTGCGGGGGGAGCCAAACACCTCACTCCCCCCCAAACCCGAGATCGAGGCCCGCAGAGGCGGGCCGGCACTAGCCGGGGGTTACGGAAGTATCGTATGTTCCCGGGACCCCCGGCGTGGGTGTGAGATGGAACACCGGGGTGGTTTTTGGTCAGTATGAGTCTGACAGACCCCTCTAGAGACATCCAATGAGGATTTACCAGCCCGGCAAAAATTAAAAAAATAAAGGGCGATAAGCCGACAACGTAGCGGCCAACATGTAGGTTGCGATGCTGCATGGGCGACATCGCAACTGACGCGGGCCGCAATGCCGTATGGGGCCTCCCAAACCCATACGATATCGCGGCTGAGGTTTGGAGGCCGCGGTAGGAGAGGAGTGCCGGTATTGCGGTGCGCCGCTCTCCTTACTTTCCGCGCCCTGGACGGGGTCGCCACTGTCTGATGGCGGACGCGGTGGGGCCGCAGGGTAGGAGGAGTGTTGGTATAACGTTGACCGCTCTCCTTATCCTCTGCGCGCGACAAATGGTAGGTGGCGGGGCCATTGACCTTGACCCGTCACAAGGGGACCAAGGGTGCCATACACTGTCTGGGACTCATATGCTGATTCGGTCCCTGAGTTGGTCACGGTGCACAGTGTGTACTGGTGCGTCGGTGATGATGGATACTCCCCAGAGGGGGGAGTCGCGGCGGGTTCGCGGTGAGTGCTAACGCGTGCCGCTAAACCAATGTCAACATTAAAATAATTAAAAAATTTACATCTTGTTAATACCCGGCCCAATAAGTGATGGGCATTTTTTAGATAGCCCGGGCAATTTAATTATTTCAATATTTTTTATCATATTGCCTACTCATCTGGGTTAAGCTCACACTTTATCAAAAAACATACAAAAATAAAACTAAAAAAAAGATACACTGCATATAGCAGCAAAGTATTCTTTGGCATTAGCGAAAAGGTTTAAAAATAAAGTAATGGTCGCCTTAAAAAGGTATTTTTCAGAAAGTGATTTCACAAAACGTCAATCAGCGTCAGTAAAATTAGAAGAGTTTATTTAACAAGTAAGGTGCTTGTTTTTAACACACTTTTAAATCTGTTTTAGTGAGGATGACAGATGTTACCGACAATTTTTTTCCATTGTTCGAGTTCATTATAAAATACATAGCATCACGCCTGTGCTCGCCGAAGGATTGAGCAGCGTTGCACCTGTGTAAACTGCCGCGTCATAGAAAAGTATTATAGTATACGGCAGTATTGCCGTAACGGAGATAGTTATTCTATTCGTTAAAATCTCCAAATATTTAAAACCGAAAACAAATATTTTAGTATGAGTATTTTCAAACAATCTACTCAATTACCAAAAGTAAAATAAAATTATTCAATGATAGGAACAAAAAACTAACTTTAATAAGCTGCAATAAATAATCTATATGAAGGACGTCAATTGCGAAAGGAGCCGATACGACCGTGCGTTAGAGCCTCGGGGATTGGTATGGTTTATTCCTGGATCCTCGGACGCACGCTCCTTCTTTCTATCTCTTTCGGAATTGTTATTTTTTTATGTATTTACTATTTCGTTCTCAAAAGTTCTTCGCTACTCAATTTGTGATGTAGTCGGGACAAGTATTGACTTTACAGATGGATATCGACAAAAGAAAACAAGTAATTTATTATTTCTATACGATAATATTATAAAGAGCGCCCGCCTCAATGAGCATATTTGAATTAGTACATAATTTCAAATTTATTTTATTCATAAAAAATATAAAAGCAAAAATTAAAAAAAATAATCCCAGTCTTATTTTTTCGAATTAAGAAATCGGGTAGGTATCTATAGATATATCGGTACTGCCAATGACTCCACTTAATCATTATTAATTTAGAAAACATTCTTATTAAATATGTTATGATTTTAATTTTCTATATTTTTACTTGGTTCATAAGCATATATTTACTACCTGTTTTACACAACTAACAAGGTTATTTAAGTAATTTTTCAATGGTATTTGTAAAAAAAATTGACTGGTCCAAGTACATTTTTAAGTTGGTCGACTATTACTCATAAACTTGTAAAGCCTTCTTAGCTGTGATAGCTTTTCTTTTAATTTCGTTATATATATTACAGCCGTGAATTTTTTCACATATATCGAAAAGCAACCATTTGAAGCTATTTGAAAAAAAACTATTTGAAGCTTAATTTTACGAAAACGGATCTTTGAATCGAAAAATAAAAAAAAATGTTTTTTGGTGCAAAAAAGGTTACATTACAGTTTACGTACAGCTATATTGTAAGAATTATTCCATTGTAAACATTTTGAGTAACGAACCCTGCCTCTCAAACTAGGGCAACCTGTATCTTGAGAGACAAAATGGTTTGACAGACCCGTAATATACTTGAATGGCCTATCCAACGATACCCCACACCATGAGATAGACGAGAAAAAAAGACATCTCCACTTTACCTGTACAGGAGGTACCATAAAAATATTTTATTTCATGGTCTTACATCTATGCCTAATTATAGATTTCTAGTACTAAGAGTCTCTGAGCTAAGCTGCGGACGGACAGACGGACATAGCGAAACTATGTGCGAACAAAAGTGAACAGTTAATCCCATTTTTTGTAATATTATTGTGCGGAAGAGTGATGGAGTCTTATATAAGAAGGACACAACTGAGCAGAATGTGCCCTTTCATTTTAATATTTAAAACCAAATGTATTTTTTATTTTAAAATTGTATCAAAATTAAAGGACACATTTGGTTAGTTGTGAATTTTCAGTGTTATAAAGAAAGTTTAATTAGATTTTTTTCATAAAGTTGAAAGAGAAAATCATAAATTTACTAATAATGGGACGATAAACAATAATATTAGATTGATCTTATGAATATGGAAATAACTGCAAAAAAAATTAAACTCGTTTATCTTGAGATTTACAATTTCTTAGTTGTGCCTTTTTTCGTTCTGACGGCAGTATAGTTAACACACATTTCGCTAGTTATGTGTAAGTCCTTTGTTATAGTGGGCGAGCCTATTACCATCAACTGGGCAAAACAGCACTTTGCTTGACCTGGAAATTGAAACCTGAACCTCATTGTTAGCAGTAGCACTTGTGACCACTATATCAACGAGGCAGTGCTATAAAAGAGTTCATCATCAGACTTTTTTAATGTTCCCACTGCTGGGACTCATGCCACCTCTCTGTGAGAGGAAATTTTTGTCCTAGGTCATGACGGTTTCCTCACGATGTTTTCCTTCACCGTTTTGTAGGGCAGTGGTGATGAAATAATTTACACAAAGTAAAGTGCCTGTCTGGTTTCGAACCCATGACATACAACTTGTAAGTCGCGGCGCTTACCACTGGGCCACCACTGCGCATCATTCATCATCATCATTTCAGCGCCGAAAGACGTTCACTGCTGGACATAGGCCTCCCCCGAGCGTCGCTACATTGATCGGTCGTGTGCGTTTCGCATTCACCGGACTCCTGCAGCCTTGAACAGGTCGTCACTCCACCTGAAGGGAGGCCTTCCAATACCGCGTCTTCCAGCGTGCTCCGTCAACATAATTATAAGAAAAAGAAACATGTTGCGACGACACTAAATAACATGAAACAAGGGCAGGAAGACAATTACGAATATTATTAAAACTATGAGAAGCTACAAGGAAGTTATTGTTTAAGGATAATTACATTCGTCCTAGACACAAAGGTGCCTATCAGGATGTTTCAAATCTTTTGTTGCAATAATAGGTGCACAATGTAATAAAATATTATGATAAGAAATGTACCTATAACTTTATTTTATTTCAGAAAACTTTCATGTTTTTCTCACTTATGCAACAATGACAGGCAACAATGACACCTCTGGTATAACTTATACAGGTTTTCAATAGGTAATATGTTTTTTTTATCATTATCTGTTAAAATAGGTTATATCACAGACATGGAGAATGTAGGTACTGATATTTCCTATTCAGCTAAAATATGAAAAAGCTAAAGCGATGGTGTGGCCATTTCTTGTCTTTTTCTAAAATTTTGATTATTTATTTATTTATCCATTTATTTCAGGCATCAAGGCCCATATAGATATATACAATACTATAGGTATTTACATAAAAAACTTAAAAATACTATAAATATATATAACATAATTATCTAAAACTAATGCACACGAAGTGTCGGCGTCGTGTTTCGCTGACTGCTGCTGGCTGATTATGTCACGTCAAGTCTTGCAGAATCACCTTTGTCAATACGATATAAAGAATAGAGACAGGTATTGCTTTTTCTACACAATTGTTAATTTTGTGAAGATATTTATGACTGAGTCAAGAATCGACCATATCTATGGGCGAGGCCTGCCAAACATGCGGTGGGGCTACAATACCATATTGTAAACAGGTGGTGCCACAGATGGTAATGGAGTAGGGGTGAAACGGATGCATCCCTAAAAAAGAAACCGTATAGAGTGTAAGTAAAGTAGAGGAGACCATAAGAGGTCCAGCAGACAGGTGCCACACATCAATGCGACAACGATTCAACAACAATTTGTATAGACTTTTGTTATAGATACGGGCAAATATACCTACGTAAAACCATTTCCACAAAATGTTCGTCGCATCGCACTTGTCTGCGGGAGCGTTTGCCTAAACGTTGTCTGTACGGACAAGCGTACGTCAGTAGTGAGTTAGTGACACTTAGTCTACGAAGAATGCCTTAATTGCTATAATATAAAGGTTGCCAACGCCAAATTGTTACCACATAATAATTTATGCACTTGATTGTAGCTGAAGAAAAGTTCAATAACACAGCAGGTTTCAATTGAAAAGCAATTTTTACCAGTAACCAAAAGTATTCGTAATTCTATATTGAAAAGCACACCATTTTATATTAACACCGAACCACATACAAGAAGAGTTGAGGTCGATAGTCACTGTAATTCTCGAAGACCAGTGAGTTGGAAAATTGAGAAGTGGATTAGGCAAATCACTTTTCATTCCATCCTATGGCCGCTGAAGTTTTCCCTTTTAAATTTTATTATCTCGGGGGCAGGCCGTCTGTTCGTACCGGTACACTGAAAGCGGGAAGCGAGACATTAAATTTAAATAATTAATTTTAATTTTTCTCCCTTTTTTAAATGACTGCGAGAAAGTGAGTTTGCTTTTTTCAATTGATGTCACTGTAAAAATTTGGTGTGGAGGTTTTTGTGCACTTGTTTGATTTAAGTTAATACATTTGCAGAAATAATTGGAGAAAGGAGCGTTTGAAAGATATTATGTAAACAAAATTGTACCTATATAAAAAAAAAAAACTTTTAATATCATTTTTGAGTCGATTACGATCACGGTTACGATTTAGCGATTTGTTTTTGGCTTATTTATTTTTAGGATTTATATTTTTGGGCTATTTATATTTATTTAAGAGCAATACAAAATATGGTTGATTTATTATTTTTACTAAAAATAAAGCTCGCTTAAACGCTGGTTGCGTTGCCCCACCCTATTTCAAATGAAAATGATTTCCATCGCGATCGAGTGGTTCAGTAACTTAAGGGGCTAAAACAGTTTATTCGTCACCAATCCAAAATTTCTATTTCAATGTTTGTTGTTGCAAATTGCTTGGTTCTCGGCTTTGTTCAAGATTTTCCATGAATTCAATTGGCCTCCTTAAAATTGCTCCGCGAGTTTTACATTTTGATAAAGGCACTCACTCCAATATGAAACGGCGATGGAGATATAATAAGATTCCTTAGCCACAAGAGTTAAATTAAGTGAAGCTTATGAAATAGCAGCTTTTAATGGATTTATTTTATGTCTGTATGGATGCTAATTACATTTTCTGGCTTTCGGCACTGCATGCTCTCCTAGTACTTTTATTTTGTTTAACACATTAATATTTTTCTCGTTACTTTTCTGAGGCTTGGCGGAGTTTTATGAAAACTGATTAACGGAAACTTGGTTCATTTATTTTCTCATCAGCACGCCGCAAAAAGGGCAGCCTTTGTTTCACTATATATTTTAGAGACTCGTAAATATAGCGATCTGTAAGCTATCAATATTTATTATTGCCACTTTTCTTGTCATAGATTCTGTCTGTTGTGTTAAATTGGGACACTTATTTTTGTCTTATTATTAGAAATACATGAAATAAGAAACCGTTGTAAGTAACGGCGAAAATATCCTTCTGGCAAACAGTACAAACCTTTTATATTATATAAGAAAAATAATACTTTTTTTAATAGGGAATAATAGCAAACGGTAAGTCGACTCTTCAAGTGACTAGAGAGCTAGCCTTTTCTTTAGCCAAAGAATCAGCATTAACCATAGACAGAGATCTGGACGTTTATTTGATAACTAATGAGTTAACATTAACAAGCGGTATATTTACCATGTTTGCTATTTGTTGTAGGGTAGACCGTTTTGTCTCCTCATAAACACCCACCCGCAATAACTTCAGTTTATCCGTGATCATGGTGCTTGCAAAAGCACTGAAATATCAGAAACTCGCACAAACACGCACACAAACAGTAAACATGGTAAATATCCCGCTTATAATGTTACTGTTAGTGTTAGTGACCATGACAGTTTAAAATACATATAATAAATCTGTAGAGTCTTTTTTGTACATCGAAAATATTTCAAAAAAATAGCCAGGGTGTTAAAAGAGAATCAACATAACCCATTTCCAGCATTTTTTGAATTTTTGTCAGTTTGTCTGTTTATCTCTAAGTTTTTGTTTTCCCATGCGGATATTCAGGGAAACAGGGGGTCAACTATCCATGTCAAATTAAAGATATAGCTTCAAGGTCTATTTCAAGTGTGGCTAGACTACTAGAGTAAAAATAATATTTCGGGACGTAATGCAAGAGACTAAAAAAATACGCTCTATGAGATTTTAGGTATCTAATCATACTAATAATATGAATAATGATGTTGACGTGGTGCAATACTGTCCGTAATTTCGCTGCCACTATTGCCCGTCTGAATAGCTTAATGATAAACGTGGTGGCTTATTACACTTAAGGTTGCGAGTTCGAGTCCCAGCTATGGATAGGTATTTTTTTAATTGACTTTCCATAAAGGAGGAGGTTCTATGTTCGCCATTATGTTTTTTTTAACCGATTTTGAAAATTCTTTCTTTCTCTGAAAGTATATATTCCGAAATTGATCCCATTTTAATTTGGTGGGGATCTGATGTAGAACTTCGGAGATATACAATAGAACTCTTCAATAAATTACGGCAAATCTTGCGGGATTGCTGTAATCGCATGTCTGTATATTGTTTATACCATTTAATAACATAAATCACGCCAGTACACTATAAAAGGGTACGCAGATGTGTACAGTTAACCTTGTTACACCCTCATTTCACCAGTTACGTTGAAGTTTCATGATATTCGGGTAATCTATTCTGGTATTATAGGTACCTTACTAAAGAACTTGATTATTAGGTACAACCAAAAAGTGAAAAATAAAAAAAAATAAAAATTTCAAAAAAATACTACCGTCTTCCAAATAAAAACACTACAAAGGGAAAAATAACTTTATTTTTGGAAATCGGTGTCCATAACGAAAAAAAATGGTACCTACCAAAGAAACCGTATTTTTTCATGCTTTCGTTTCGTTGTGGTATTCTGGAGTGCTACTACTCGTAGATAGCACGCACCAAACGTGTCCTTACTTCTTTTGTACGGCGTCGATATTCTTCTCCCTAGAGTAAATAGTATTCTGTGCAGTGAACGCTCGATCTGGGTAGGTAGAAAGGTAAGTAAGGTAGGTAGGTCTAGGTAAGTAGGGTAGGTACGGGTAGGTATGTAAGTAGGGTAGGATAGGCAGTTACACAGCTAGTAATATAATATAATACCAAAAAAATAGGTAACATTACTAACGTTCATAAACAATGAAAGCATCGAGCATTGCTCTAACGAACGGACAAAATTAACTATGCCGTTCCAAAATTGTTGTCCCCATACATCAATATGCAAAATGTTTACTTTTCCAAGTACATTTTATAAGTTGGTCGACTATTAGTCGTAAACTTGTAAAGTCTACTAGGCTGCTTAGCTGAGATAGTTTTCCTTTTAATTTCGTTATATATATTACAGCCGTGAATTTAGCAATTTAAAGTTAATTGCACGCAAACGGATCCCTGAATCGAGAAATGGTTTTCACAGACCCGTATTATTTTTGAATGCCCTATCCAACAATACCCCACACCATGGGACATATGAGAAAAAAAGATCACCACTTTACCTGTACAGGAGTCACTATATTTTTTTTCGTGCTCTTATTTTACCTCTTTTTCGGCGTGGTTAATATGTATATCCATGCCAAATTTTAACTTTCTAGTACTAAACGTCTCTGAGCAAAGCTGCGGACGGATATCACAGACGGACATGGCGAAGCTATAAGGGTTCCTTAATGACTACGGAACCATAAAAAGGATAAAATCGGTATTTTATTAGGTAGCTTTATCTCAACTCCACAAAGTACCTTACTACAATTTCTTGGAGTATCCCCAATCAGTCTTAAATCACGTTAATTTAATTTCCTTTGAGACTTCCGTAGAAAGTTTTGACAAATTTCAAGACGAGTGGGCTAAATTAATTATTTTATTTGTGACCGGCGACCGTGCCCAGACTATTAATGCTAAACATTGTCCAAACATTACTGTCGGACACTCTTCGTTTCGATGCAGTCAAACTAAAATGTTGTAAGTTATTGTCTAGTTAATATCATTTACTCTAGTAATTTTCAGCTCATATTTAAAATCGTTCTATTTTTGATGAAGAATTATTTAATCGTTAAATAAAAAGCATTGTTCGCAATTAATTCATCTAGTAACCACTTCGAATACGATGGACCTTTCAACATTCAAAAAATTGTACACGCGAAGTTCTCCAAAATATAAAGTCCACCTTGAGCCCCTCAATTAACATCAATTCGATGACCCCTGATTGCAAATGTAAAATTTTTTTACACACAAAATAAGTGCTGATGACATTTAAATCGAAGCCTTTGATGTAGCACTCTCATATAGGGGTGAATACATTTATGTTTTTTTTTATTTGTGCACGAGTATGCTTCTGAACACAGATGATATTAAAATCAACGAGTTTTTGCTCTTATTTTTCTGAATTTCTTTTTGCTGTATGATATGAAAAGCAGTAAGGCAAATATAATTGGTTCTCAAAACGAGGTGTAATTAATTTATGTTTGTCGTTTGAAGACAATTAATGGGAAGGACCGTGATCTCTTGTTTGGTATGAGATACGTAAGTGAACATTGAACATAGTTAAATCATTTTGTTTATAAATAATTATAAATATTAAGTGGCATTGCATTAGTTCCAAAGTCATAATAATTCCATGTCATGAGTATTATTTGCCATTTCCTCAACTTTTCCGAAAATATAGACGCAGTTATTGTAGAATACCCCTCAATTATGCTAATATACACTCATATTAATTTCAAAACATCCTAGCAACATCCTCGAGACAAAACTCGTTACGCCTTACGCCTTTACATGGAACAAGAGCAGCATTATGACATCATATTAAACTCCACCCCTTCGAGGGTCGAAAAGTAACCGATCCCACAAAAACAAGCCGGAACTAAAAGTGTCGTATAACATATATACAAAAACATCACTACTGTACCCTATCTCCTGTTACTGAGGGAGATCCCATGCAAATTAGGTGGGCACCTATTTATTTTCAAATAACATCGTTCTGAGTATAACAGTTTGACGTGGGTCGGATATATCATACGGCTGTTCCATATTTCCACACTTTTTTTTTTGTTGAGCTGACAGTCGTGGACGCTGGCGACCTCCATATATTACACGAACACATATCGTTTTGTAATGAAGTACCCGAAATTGGCAAGGGATGATTTATAATGATATACTTAGGCGGCTTAGCTGTGGTTCTGGCAGGCACTCTGCGTTAAACCCCGAAATTCGCAATTCATATAGGTTCGGGAAAATAAGCTTTACAATAATGACACCTATTTGACTATCTAGATAAAAAAAAGCATTCTAATAAGAAAACTTTTATTTTCCGTTCCCATAGATCGTCTTACAGTCATTAGGCAGGCGTGTTACTTTGTGTAAAATTATTTCATCACCACTGCTCTAAAAACGGAGAAAGAAAACATCATGAGGAAACCGGCATGTCCAAGAAACAAAAACAAGAAAAGACATTGGGACATCCACCAACCCACGCCCGCGTGGTGAAATAAAGCTCATTCCCTCCCTTATAGAGAGGAGGCCAATGGTCCAGCAGTGGGCACATTAAAAGGCTGATGATCATGGTAGATTGTCTAACACGAAAACTGAGGGGAAGAAATTCTGCTTTTTTATCTCTTATAAAGAAATACTTAGCTACTTTTGATATTAATCGATTTGCCCCTTTTTAACTGAAGACAGTAAGTTAAACCATTTGAACATCTCACAGAGCGCATATTAGGTTCATGATATCCTTAGTAATAGGGAAGTTTCTGGCACTCCTGGGTTTAGAAGATACTGGTATATCTTTATGCTTTTAAGTCCTTGTAAAATATATTTAACACTCGTGAGATGAGACTCCAACGGTAATGGGCACCATAAGCGTGAGTGTCTGAATTTATACTTCCGAGTTTAAAGTGCATCTCACGGGTTATGGCTGGAGTAAGATATTAATATAGTCTTAGAAAAAAACGGTCACTAAATTCAAGTTTATGCAATAAGTTTTGATGAAAAAAAAACATTTAATATTATCTATGCATACCGACTGTTCTTTTTAAGTAAAAGCAACTCAGCTGAAAACAGCAAGTTAATTATTCAGCTCTATTTTTCACCAAATCAATTTAAAATTCTATGATTACAATATGTTTAAGTAAATAAAAAGAAAATCTTCTTCATCTAAAAGTATTCTGATCAGAAAAAAAACTACCTATTACTTAGAACTAAGACTAAATAACAAAGTTTTGCTTAGTCTACGGTTTAGTACATTATCATCGATAGTCATAATAAAATAATACACAAATGAAGCAAACAGAGGCAAATAATAAAGAGGAATCATCAAATAAAGATGGTTGTCAACTCGCTTCGTCTGCCAATGCTACATTAATAGTTTGCGAGAGCTATAACAATAAATAGTGTTATTAAGATAAAAAAAATGGCGAACGACAAACTAAATCGCCAGTATATTACGAAAAGAGCGGCTTGTTGTGTCGTGTTGGGCCACAATAAGCGTGGGCAGGGCTCGTAAACATTTGGTATAGACGCAATAAAGATATTAGTGGCGGCACTTGGACCAGCGCGAACGGCCATGTATGCTCAAACATTTTTTATGTGCGTAATGAAAGAAACATTTTTATTCAAATAAAATACCGACGAAGGAACGAAACGGAAAGCCTTTAAATATAGAAATAGCGTTCGAAAATGTGCTTGCTTTATTTTTATCACGGGAAATAAATTATGAAATGGGCCAAGGGTTATGTGCGTCTGCCATTAGGTTGAGTACATTCGCAGCCAGAGTAACGCTGTTTCGATGTGCAGAAATGTTACGGATACAAAAATGATGAGCGAAGTCACAGTTAACGCCAAGTCCACCCTTATACTATAAATGCGATAGTAACTGTATCTTTATCTTACGTAAAACCGCCTAAACCGCTTGGGGAAGGACATAGGATACCTACTTATTATTCTACCTTGGGATAATTTCCAACATTCACGCTGGCGAGGCTGCTGGCAGAAGCTAGTTCATCACAAAATAAGTTACACAGCACAATGATAATGAACAGCAAGTTCGATGCCAACAAGTACGAATTTATTTCCAGTCATCGCATTTTAAGTTAGGGAACTTTAAAAGCTGCCTTTTGACTGAGTGAAATGAATAATCCTTTCCATTTCGACCCGCACTTTCGCAAAACAATAGACTCCATCAAGTATAATGATGGCTTTAAACAAAACAGGCCATTTCTCAGCGAGGATCCATCTCTCCTCAAGGAATTGTGTGCTGATTTATCTAACGTTTCATGTCGAATTAATAACTTTAAGAGTGACTTAGAATAATCTTTTGTGATTCGACGAGAGATACTATTGTTCGACGCGGATCGAGTTGCGAATTGTATGTAAGATTGTGCCTATAATTAAATGTTTTGTTACAAATTACTTTTGGAACAGAAGTGAGAAGACTTGTTCGTGAATGTTGCGTTGTTATAATGTTTTTGAGTGCCGTAATGTATGTCTGTGTGTTGTGGAATTTCGAAACTTAGGCAAAGGGTTCAAAGTTTTAATAAGGCACGTGCATCATTAGGAATTCCTTGGAAAAGTTTTGGTTATTATTGAATTGAAGTGGGTTAGACCGTTGTACGTGTTTTTTATTGTTATCGGCAACTGTGATCTAATAATAACTTCAATGTGACTTTCATCTAAGTAGGAATCCATAATTTTTCGAAGAGTACTACTATATTCGTAATACTAACCCACCGAAAACCATTTCCTTGTAAAATGTTGCCAAGACGAGATCATATGGCTCGCAATGTCAAAAAGTTCCCAGATTTCATGTAGAGCCAAGCTTGTAACTCTACACGCCCTAACTCTAACTCGAAACGTACGAAAGCCACATATTTTGACTAAGATATTGCGTTTGTGAAGTAAGGGCTTGTAGAGTTAGGGCTTGCAGATTTAGGGCGTGTGGATCTATATTGTAGTTGTGCAAAGCTTCCCAGATAGAGTTATGATAGAGACTGTCAAATGCTTTTGTGTAATCGATGAAACCTATATACAAGTCTCTATTGAATTCGGAATATTTTTCTATGACTTGTTCTAGCGTGTGGATGTGGTCCATTGTTGAAAATCCCGGACGTAAGCCTGCTTGCTCTACCGGTTGCTCAATGATTATTACTGAGCTCATTTTGTTGTGTATTATGGAACTACATGACTTATACACGCTTGATAGCAGACTAATCGGGCGGTAGTTAGCGATGTCCAGTGGGTCTCCTTTTTTATATAGTAGTTTTATATCTGAATTTTGCGACTGCTCGGGTATTATGCCTGTTCTTAGAACCAAATTAAATATGCTTGTCAATGGTCCAGTGAGTAGTTTTGCTCCTTCTATCAATGCTTCGTTCTTTAAACCATCGGGCCCTGGGCTTTTCCCTCGCTTCAACTTTTTAATATTTCCAAGACGTCACGTACTTTTATAATAGTTGTATCACTGATGTTTGTTTGTAATCTATTTGATTCTAAGATCGGAGTCATGTAGCTCAGTAGCGTATAAAATATAAAGTATAAAAGTTACGCTATAAGTTGAAACTTGATATGTTTATTAAGTCCACTGTTGATATCATATACTGAGAATTTTGTTTATCTGGTGTAATCCAAACCCAAGTTATGAGGGTTCAAAAAAACGACGAAGCGCTTCGAGAAATGGTGGGTAGTGCCCTTGCGTTTCGCTTGGCTCGTGTTGGCGGGGCCACTACCGTGCCTCCAGAAGTACAAGCTTTTCTCCACTCTTAGTTTAAGTATAATTGCGAATTATTAGGATTATCTAAATTGAGATAACAACATAGTCCTCCAATATACTAAATAATGGACACCTGTTGTACATGACATGCAATAACCGTATTATGTCGATATTTATTATACTTTGGTCACTAACGGTTAATGAATATTTGTTTTACCAGAATAAATTAATCAGTTTTACGGTTCTACCAACCTAATTAATAACACTTCATGATTAATTTTACATTGTGCCGAACATTGTGAATGCACTGAACATATAATTTCGTTGTGACCCTTCACGTCACACCGCTTAAGCCTGCCCGATACACAAGAGAAGCAATTTATAATAAACTTGGTAAAACTTATCAATCACATCTCTCTGCCATGGTTTCACCATGACTCGGCACAGAAGGACTGGACAATGCAAGGACGCTGGATTTTTGAGGTCGACCCTCTGACTTCTGACGGAGATTAATGGACCAGCCGGCTTCAAAGACCCTACCATACAAAACGATACATAGCCCTCCCATTCTTTCGAACAATTCATTGCCTTTATGCGAAAATAAAACTAAAGGAAGGTCGAAGAAAACCCGCAATGTATGCAATAAAAAGTGATGTTTTTGCTGTGATATTTTCATCCGGTCTCGAAGACCCCCGGGGGAGTCTCGCGTGTTATGCAGGAAATGTGTGGTTTATTGATTGAAAATCGCTGTTACCTATGCGATTGAAAAAGAAAGGTTCACCGTTCGATGGTTACGGGCGCTCTCGAGTGGAAACACTTGATTTTTCACGCATTCCATCCTATTGAAGCGAACGGAATCGACGATTGTGATGATAAAAGATTATTTAATATTTTGGTGCCGTAATTTTTGATAAATGGGTTAACTTGTATAGAAACGATTCGTTCCTTCTTTGCTTTCTTTATCGATAAAAATGGAAGAGCAGTGCTTACTGCAGCGTTTATGAGAAGAACTAGCCTTTATTTAACTATCCTATACTTAGCTTGAAATCCGTAGTTTGCTTTCTTGGAGCATATTACTAGTCAAAATTGTACTAATCTTATTTTAAATTCCTCACTCGCCAGTTAATAAATCTTTAACATTTAATCAGCTTAATTACCAAAAACTCCAAGCTAACATTTCTTAAGCTTCCGTTACCAAGGAGACATAATCCCAAGAATTATGAGCCATAACTTGATTTAATATAAAACGTATTCACTTATCTCACAACATCTTAGCTATATTAAAACCTTAATACTTTCGAACCTTCTTAAAAAAGCAATTATTTTTTTATTACACCCCATTGCGTGTTAATACTGGCATAAAAGACTGTCAGATTTAATTTCGTTGCCAAAAATTCTTAATTTAAAAAAGACACCGCTTAACTTTTCATTGCCATTCACTTCACTTACAGCTATAAGTAAATTTATCAGAGGCAGTGAGAGCTCTCGACGTTGGCATAAAAGGCGAAACCCTTTGCTGGAGTTTGGAACAATGGGGTCTTTAACAATGGTACACAACAGGCCCTTCATTGTACTACGGACATCTTGTGATACAAGGATCTTCTGCAACTTACAAAACCGGTCTTTAATACGATGGCTTCATTAGGGGGGCTTAATTGAGTGCACGTG
The DNA here is from genome assembly GCA_947562075.1 of Orthosia gracilis. Classification (NCBI taxonomy): domain Eukaryota; kingdom Metazoa; phylum Arthropoda; class Insecta; order Lepidoptera; family Noctuidae; genus Orthosia; species Orthosia gracilis. The sequence continues at coordinate 45,109,769 of OX387271.1, read as the reverse complement.
AGAATAGGGAACATTATTTGAATGAGTAATTTCGTTATAAATTAGTTAACATCTTGACATTTTAATCACTTTACGCAAAGTGATGGTTGACACAATTTTCAGTAGTGATGTGATGGATCGAATCGACAAAGTTATTAGGCCTCCTCCTATAATAAATTATAAGAATTAAAATTACGTAAGACCAACACATACTTTGTTTGCAATAAACGCTTTGACTTTGAAGTAGTCAAGGAGTTTTATCTCTCTGTGCAAATGATTCAATTTACTTACAGCTTATACAATAATATTTGCTGCTAATATATTTTATATATAAAGTTATCTATCTGTTCTTTCTTACTGTCTGTATAATAAGTGTGTGTGCATAAATGGTTAAATAAAAACAAACAAAATATATATAGTACCTGTTAGTAGCCTATTACTGTGCTACTCTAGGGAAACGAACTCATCTCAAATATAGAGGAATAAGGAGTGGAATTCCCTGACAGCGTCTGTGTTTCCCGATAGCTACAATCTAGGGGTCTTTAAGTCAAGAGTGAATAGGTTACTTCTAGGCAAGCGTGCTCCACCGTTGACCACATCATCGCTTACCATCAGGTGAGATAGTGGTCAAGCGCGAGCCTATAAAAAATTAAAAAAAAAAAAAATAGAAGCCACGAACATTAATCATCACGCTGGTAATTTCAAATAAAAAATAAACTAAATATATATCAATTACATAAGGCGCTCGTGGTTAAATAATAACAGCCGCACGGATCGATCTTCAAGGTTAAGCAACGCTTGACGAGGTCGGTCCATGGATGGGTGACCGTTTTCAACATACCGAGTTTCCTACGTTCCTTGGAAAGCACGTTAAGCCGTTGGTCCCGGCTGTCATTTGAAGATCTTTGACAGTCGTTACGGTTAGTCAGATGCTTGAGATCTGACACCAGTCTTGCCAAGGGGTACCGTGTTACCCAGTTACTGGGTTGTGGAGGTCAGATAGGCAGTCGCTCCACGTAAAACACTAGTGCTCAGCTGAATCCGGTAAGACTGGAAGCCGACCCCAATATAGTTGGGAAAAGGCTAGGCAGATTGATTGATTTCAATTACATAAGGCATTAGCATACGTGATATTGTGATCAACTTTTAAGCAAGAAGATTCTTGTGTTAGTTGATTCCGCTCTTCCACTTAAGATTATAATAGTGTATGCAATTTTAAACAGAATAACAAAATAAAATGGAAATAAAAATAAAAGAAAATACAAAAAGGAGCGCGCTTGTGCGATTTATGAGAGTGAGTTTTGAGTGCTTGTGAGTGTATGCGTGCGTGAATGAGTAAAAAGTGTGAGTGTACATTGTAACTAACTTATGATAACTATAATCTAAGTTCAGATTTCCTCAATATGATTTTCTTCACCGTACTTCTTTCATAGTACTATACACTTACACATACACACACTTGTAGGTATCAGATTGAGGCTTTCACAGATTTACGCCAAGACCAGTACGAGAGGCGGATAAGGACTCATTCACCACAGAACATCCGTATTTACAGTACCGTTTTAGCGGACCCGTCGCTAGTGGGGGTAATGTTCACACCACATTTACAGTACCGTTATGATCCTTTAAGGATCCTTTAAGGATCCGTGGCTTTGATCCGATAAAACGGATCAGTATTTTAATACTGTTGTGTGTGTGAACTCGCTTACACAACTACCTACTCCATTGCCAAATAAAACGTATTTGATAAAGTGGATCCGTAAAACGGACAGCTGTATATTTTGTCGGATCGGTGTTTTTACTGGATCTGGATTTCATGCATGCATGTGTGTAAAGTCGCTCATACAACTACATACCCTAGCGCTGAATAAATATGTATACTATAAAGCGGACCTGTTAAACGGACCCCTGTGTGAACGAGCACTAAATTGTACAATTTAAACCACTTTTGTCATTAAAATATCTCCGTGTAACGCGACGTAATCGTTATCTGGTTAGTAAGTTATTACCACGACTTCATATACAAGTGAACAATTTCACAATTAACAACACCATTAACGACAATCATCCCAATTAAAAATGATTCTGTAAAATAAAACCGACCAATGAGCTTCGAACACCGATACTTATAAAAAATAATGAATTTATTCCATTGAAATCGTATTGAAACAATAATCGTTATTCTGTGTCAGTTTAAATGAATTGCATTAAATTCGGTGACAAGCTATATTCGACCGAATGCCGGTGATATTAATAATGTTTAACGGTGAATTTTGTTTAATAAATTAATTTTGGAATGTTAATTTTGTTGATTTTTAGTGTGATTGTGGTAGACGGTTGGGTCATTGAGGTTTTGGGATATTTCTAATCATCATCTTTTATATTTGCTGGCGTATTGGGTCATGCGATCATCGATCCAGTGGCACATAGGAACAATGCATTTTTCCTAGATAACAAGTAACCTATGGTACTGAGTGATAGCGTGGCTTTCTGTTGTAATGGGATCTCAATTTCCAGATATTTCATCAAACAAACTAACAATTTCACCTCTTTGTAATATTTGTTATTGAAATAGTAAACCATGAGATGAGTTACAGTGACAGCACTAGTGGCTCAGTGGTAACGGTCGCGACTCACAAGTTGTAGGTTGTGGTTTCGAACCCAGGCAGGTGCTTTAATTTGTGTTAAGTATTTCATCACCACTGCTCTCAAAACGATGAAGGAAAACATCGTGAGGAAACCGGCATGTCCTAGAACATGATCATGAACCGGCATGAGATGTCACATGTACATCGACCAACCCGCACTGGGCCCTCGTGGTGGATTCCAGCCCATTCCCTCTCACAGAGAGGAATACTACCCTAACTAACTACGAAAATAGCCACATTGAACCAAATCAATAGCACTAAACTTAAATTCATTTAAAATAAATCCAACATAACTACAAAATCGCAGAAAGCGCAAATCTTAACCAAAAATTGAAACAATCAACACAATCCCAGAATATCGTGATTCAGAACCATTAGATTGAACCATTTTAAGTATAACGACTAAACTGAGTTTACGCTTTGGCTCGAGTCAAAGCAGCCATTGCATATTGTTGCGAGTTTTATTCTCTTTGACTAAGTTCCGATTGTACACCGCAATGCGCCGAGACCGCCTTAAAAGTATTAAGAGCAATCACAATAAACCAGGAGTTAACTTCACACAAACTTTTGCCTGTGTTACCGATCCTTTTAGGAAGTTTAACATACTGAACGAAATAGCGAACTTTTTTCATAATGCCAGTATGTGGCGCTTTTAATAACGTCGGAAGTTTTTTAATTAGATTTGGAAAGCTTGATGTATTTACATTGTTGAGATGAGATCATCAAGTGTCATGTGGGAAAACTTGGGAAGGTATTCATGAAGTTATTTGCTTGCTATAAAGTTCAAAAGGTCACGAGCTAACGCTATTTCGTAAGACCTTATCATATAACGCTTTTTTAACACGCTTTTATTAGTTGGTATGTATGTAGGTATAAAAGTAACGGAATCTTTGAGCGTGATTTTCATCCTCTTCAAAACATCGGATTCATTTGAAACTGCACATTTATCAAGGACCGATGACAATGCAATAATTTAAATGGTTTGTCCCATTATCCTCACCAGGATCTTCAGGAATAGCGATTGAACTAAAAAGTAAAATCTGGCTAAGTGCGAGTCGGACTCGCGCACCGAGGGTTCCGTACAAAACCTCATCTTAAAGGTATTATAGACCTGAGTATTTGATATGAATTTCAATTTAATTCCTCTACGCGTTCATGAGGAAAGGGGTAGTAAGTTTAAAATTATTAAAAATATTTTAATAATTTTAAACTGACTACTAACTTCTATTATATGATGTAACGATAAATTTACGGTTTTCGCAATTATTCCTTTATCTGTGCTATAAGACGTTGCTTCGTACCAAATTTCAAGATTCTGAGTTCACGGAAAGTACCCTTGATTTTGATTCCCTTGCGAGTGTCGAAAATTTGCAGCAGTATCTTTTAATTGCTTTGGCTTAGAAGTTTGATTTTTTCACAACTTTAAGGGACAGTAGACTTGAGTATTTGATATAAATTTCAGCTTGATACCTCCACGCGTTCCTGAGAAAAAGGGTCTTGACAGACAGACAGACGGACGGACAACAAAGTGATCCTATAAGGATTCCGTTTTTTCCTTTCGAGGTACGGAACACAAAAAAGATATAAAAGCGTGGGGTGTTTTATGGTATAGTAATTTATTGACAGATATTAATAAAAGTAGAGTAATTTTGAAAATATCTTAAAAAGCACCCCACGCTTTTTATATTTTTTGTCACACTATTCATAATTAAATTTATTGTAAATTATTTTCTACTTTTTGGTTTGGTTTTCTGTTAAAGGGTGTTTTTAAGTTTTTTTAACTATTATTTATTGTATTTGCAGCTCAGTATTTTTCCGTTGGATCTACCTAATCCAGTATCAAATAAAATCACCATCATCATTTCAGCCGAAAGACGTCCTCTACCGAACAAAGGCCTGCTCAAACCGTCGCCACATAAACCGTCTCGCATCCAATGGAGTCCCGTGGCCTTTATCATTACAGGCTGAAATCAAATTTTTGTCAGAATCATTTCAAAATCATCATCATTTTCCTGCCCTTGTCCCATGTTACTTGGGATTGACGCAACACGTTTTCTTCTTCCGTATTGCTCGATGGTTATAGACCGTGACGGTTGACTCTTGTCAATCATGAATTTTTCCATTCATTGCCCAAACCGCGGCGATTTTCAGTCCGATTGGTAATTGGTGGGGAGAGCGATTATGTGGGGAAAACGCTGGGAATTTAGACATTTTCACTAGAACTGAACTTAGAAGTAATAAAAGTTGTACGAGAAGTACCTGTATGTGTATTTAATTCAAGCTAATCTCAATTTATCGGGCAGGAAGGGTTTAGTTTTATTTTATGGCAAAGTTCATGCCATCAAAAGCTAAAAATAAGTCTATTGCTCGATCGCGTCCTAAAGAATTTGAAAACAGAGCATCGTAATCGCCTACACACTGACACTTTAATAGCGCTTATGGTCACTAGAGAAGGTATTAAGAAGAAAGGAGGGAACTTAAAACTTGGTCCTTCAAATGATAAATGATAAAATAATGGCGTATTGAGAGTTGCAAAAAGTAGATTAACTTATGTAACGTTTTTTGAGTATTTATAAATATAAAAAAAAAATATAATAAATATGTTTGATTTATATGAACATTACTTTTATATATTAGATAAAATAAAAAAATGTGGGCAAGATGTAGGGAATATTGATTTTATTTTCTCCAAAATTGGGGATTTTCAGTCAGGTTTTTGGGTTATCCAGACCATGGACATCGGCAACACTGAAAAGAAAAACACACTTTTCTTTCATATCACTCCTCACACAGTTCGTCCATATTTTCTTTGACCCTGTGTCCACATATAAATTCATCATTTCAAAATATAGGTAGAAATTCTAACGTGTAATCTTAAGTATTCTCTTCTTAAATAAAACTTCATCACAAGGCACTTTGTTCCCTTGCTTCGGTTATTATATCATAGTTTGCCCGTCTTCACTAAGATTATATAGGTTTAAGTTCATAATTAGACATACATTATTAATACGCTTGTTCTTGTTACGACACGGGTGTATTAGAGCCAGGTACTTTAGTAAAACAATATCTAGTGCCATTGTTTCAGTAAGATATCTTTGGAGATGATTAATGTTGTAAAGGTGACAGTCAACTGTGTTCATATTATCTTGTCTTTACGCTTATCTCATAGAGCGACAGAATTCAGTGATAAGCAAGTAATGAGTAGCTGAAATTTTAGGTAATACTAGCTATGTCTCGTAGTATCACTATCATTTTTATTTCTTTGACCAGGGGGTGACTATAAGCTCTTAAAGCAAGGTTATTTCGAGTGTGCGTAAGGGATTGGTATATGACTTGTATGCATCTGTCTTTTTTTCACAGTCGAACTATAGTAGTTTTGACACGTCATGGTACGGGGGTAGGGAATCGAACCCAGGGCGCTACCTTGAGATTGCGAAACCAACGGGGTAGTTTAAGTGTTAGTAGGTTTTTATATAAGGATATTACTCAGTGGAAGACCGGAATATGGAAGCTAGCGGTGTGATACCTCCCTGTCTAGGATAGACATAAAGCCGTTGGTCCTGCTCGTGATCTCTCTCAGGTAGTATCGGATTGCCACTCCAACGGACAATGAGAGCGATGGAAGAGAGTTAGCAGATATATATGCATCTCCCACACCGATGGGTCTCTACTGAGTTTGGTCGATATTAACGAGATTCAATCATAATAATAATTATTATAAGTATAGTCCTTGACTATACTTATGATAATTGTTATGGTCTTTTCAATTATTATATCTCTTAGAACCAATTCTTTGGATCTAGTCTTCATAAAACTGGCCTTAAAACAGTGAAAAGTTTTTAAATGTACGGACGTTATTCAGTAAATTGCTTAAAATATATACCCATGATACTTTTAGCTTACAAGAGGACGTCATTAGTTTCCTCAGATAGATAGTAGGTAGGGAAGAAAAACCCTGTATCAGCAACATACTTGCGTTTTCCGTAACGAACTTATCTGAAGGGGGCGTGCATGATAATGAGTTATTAATGATGTTTGTAGAAGACGAACATACATTCTTTGCTTACCTAAATACCTTCATATACTTAAGTAGATCTGTACTTAACGATTATTCTTGGTTGGTAGTAAACGAAGCTTAAAGCAATCGATTTACAAGTGGGAAAAATTGAAGCAAATTCAAAATTTCATAAAAAATCTATACGGTGAAAATTACCGAAATTTTAAAAACCGATAGGCGGTATCACGTACATTTATTTCCTCATATAATTTCCAGTGCAAATCGAATTTAATGTAATTTCCACAAATAACGTAAGCGGCGGCGCGCCGTTACATCTCATTGCTTCCACGTGTAGCAGCCCTCATTACTTATCAGCCACATATTAATATTAAACGTTTCTAAATACTTATAGATAGTTCAACTCATCTTTGCGCGCGGCGCTGTGTGTGGGTAAGCATGTGTGGATGGTTGTTTGCTCGGACGACGACTGCCGCGTCACTGCCACACAAATGCATTATGTATAATTACAAGAGCACGCACAGTGCACGCACACATGGTGCCGCGCACACATTTGAGTTTTGTCTACTATCTATAAATAAATATAATAGATAATTTTTACTCTTAAAAAAATACTAAAGTGTAGAAACAACAGTTTTATCTATTTTAGTGAGGTGAATGTACAGAGTCATTTTAATTTGAGATAACGACTCTCCAACTGAGACATGCTCGTATCTTGGGTAGTCAGCACTACGAAAGCCAAGACCCTTAACTATGTGCCTGACATCATTAAGGGTGTTGGAGTCAGGATAATCTTCATTCAAACGGAATAGACAAATGGATATTCTAACAGCTATAAAACTTGTCAATAAGTCCAAAATTAATAAGGTTAACCTACTCAACCGAAATGACACGTCATCAATCCATATCAAGTTTTAAGCTTTGACAATTGTAATCACTGATAGATTGTCAATTTTTCTAAAGTCTCAGATAGAGAATGACAGCTGTAGTATCTAAATGATAAATGCATCGCAATTAAAACAAAGATATCAGAATCATGGTGAACAGTTCCAGGTTCTCTTTTTGCTGTACCTACTGTAAAAAAGATACGCCAAGTTCTTTGTACAGTAAAAACTTGTTGTTTTTTCACTACACCTTTTTGTTGATTAAGTTCTTTGCAAGTTGCAAGACAGTTTAGTGTTCCCGGGGATACGTTGGGCGTCAGTTAGTGTCATGTTTATTTAAGAAAATTCTGTACTAGAAGTGAATTCTCCAAGCATAGTTATGAGGTTGAGGAAGTATGAATATAAGCACTTAGCAAAAAATACTATCATCAGTTATTATCGAGCGCACGGTTGGCACAGTGGTTGAGCGATTGACTGCTGCGCTGCGTGTCGCGGTTTCGATTCCCGCACGGAACAAATATTTGTATGACCTACAGATAGTTGTTCCGGTTCTGGGCGTTGTGTAGGTGAGTTTATATGTTTGTAAACGGACCCACAATACAGGAAGAAATTCCTAGTCGAGGGCAAAGTTTAAAAAAAAATATAGCTGCATAAGTAAAGACAGTCTTTCTCAAGGCTTCTGCATACATACACGACGCGACAATCCTACAATGATACTCAAACATGTTATTATAGAAATGATTCTACGGGCTACAACCATTTCAATGCAAGAGCGATGTCAGATTGTTATCGCACTGTCTTGTCGTGTCTGCCTGTGAGTGACTTTTTCCTAAGAACCCTCAATCCTCTCAGCCAGTGCGCGACCTTATAAGGTGTCCGTTTAATTGTTTTTCTATACTTCCACCAAAACTAGCATAAAGGTATTCATGGTGTCACTGATAAAATACCAAAAAGCAAGTACTATTGTTAATAATTTACTTTACCAATCATACATTTTCATCAGATTATGTTTGAAATCTCAAAATTACGAAGAAGATCACTAATTTCAAAATGTGTTAATCTTATTTTATCCAAAAACTACTCACATATAAAATGATTTTACCGAACATTTTTGAGAATAGATTTGAATCACCAAAATTCGCCTTCAGTTCTTGTAAGAATAGAAAACAAGATCGATCACCCCGACGTCAATATTTCCTCTACACAGTCAAAATATCAAGCCACTTCGTTTTCAATTTTTCCTTGTTATTACAATAAAGTCAGTATTCAGAATATGGTTGGTAGTAAAATGAAAACAGCAACGCTCTGGCACCAAGCCAGCACTGTAATGTGGATAAAGTGATTCCATCCCCAAACACTAAGGAACTTTAACTATACTGCAAAAGTGACATTAGCTAGGTTACCCTACAGAGAGGTGCAGAAAAAATGGTGAAAATTGTCAAAAGTTAGATTAAATAAGTTTTCGACTCGACGGTAATGCGAAATGGTTTCATTTGGTATTCTTGCCCCTATTACGTGTATTTCGGTTATGAAATTATAGTTTCGCAAGGGTTGCTTGTAGGTAAGTATTTTGAACAAAACTGTAATGGTTTTCTATTGTTGGAACTTGCTTTTCTTCAGTCTGCTGAATTCTTAACTACGTAAGTTCTTGAGAATTTGCTTATTGAATATTCCATGAGCGAGTGCTTAGAATTGTAGCGCAATTCAAGAGAGGCTCAAGTTGAGATTTTGTAAAGATAAGCTTCTAGTAATTTTAATATCCAGGTGTAATAGGCCCGCCTCCTTTTTCAGGGATCTTAAAAATAACTGGTAATAACTCAACTTACACATACGTGCTGTTCGTCGCTAAGGGGTTCGGTTGTATGCTCCATATCATGAAAACTGCTGAACCAATTTGCACTGTTCTCTAAGTTAAGAGTTACTTAACCAAAAAAAAAACAGAATTATCACGATATGATAAGTAGTTTTGGAGAAATTCGTGGACAAACAAACAAACATACATACATACACTTATGAAATTTGGCACAAGTATTTAGAAGCCGAGTAAGATATGTGAATATTGTGCAGTTCCAACAATATTCATACACAGGTACGTATCAAAATGATGACCTCCTTTTTAATCGACTTGCCAAAAGAAGGAAGTTTTTTGTTCAACTTCATGTTTGTTTTTTTTTGTTTATGTTCACCAATATCTCCATCAATTGTGGAAGGATTTTGAAAATTCTTTGTAAGAGTATGTTTCGGAATTGGTCCCAATTTAATTTGGTGAAGATCTGATGAAGAACTTCGAAGATATACGACAGAACTCTTCCATAAATAACGGCAAATCTCTCAGGATTGCTGCAATCGCATATCGGTTTATTGATTATACCATTTCATAACATAACATCAAGCCAGTACGCTCTTAAGGGGTACGCAGATCTCTCATTTCACCGGTTATGTTCAAGTTTCATGATATTCGGGTTATCTATTCTGGCGTTAAGGTAACTTACTAAACAGCTTGCCTATTAGGTAGGTACAACTAAAAAGTGAAAAATAAAATACTTTTTAACAAAAAAATACTACCGATTTCTAAATAAGAAAACTACAAAGTGAAAAATAACTTTATTTTTGGAAGTCGGTATCCATAACGCAAAAAAATGCTACCTACGAAAGAAATCGACTTCCAAAAATAAAGTTAATTTTCACTTTTTAGTTTTCTTACATGAAAGTCGGTAGTATTTGTTTGTAAAAAGTATTTTTTGAAGTCGTTAAAAACAGTAAGTTTACTTTATTCGTGCTTATACTCGTAGTAAGAAACTACACCCTAATTTCCATGAACGAGTAAAAAGTGATATAAGTATTGTAAGTCAGCCTAACCCGTCGAGAAAGATAGAACATTCGTTTACTAGCTAAGGAATTCCCTGCCGGCGTCTATATTTCCTGACAACTACAACCTGGAAGTCAAGACTGAATAGGTTTCTTCTAGGCAAGCGTACTACATCGTCAACTACACCATCGGTTACCATCAGATGGTCAAGCGAAAAAAAACTAAAAACTTGAAAGTGTGTGAAATGCCAGTCTTTCACTATCTTTGCAACTACTGCCACCTACAAACACATTGTATGAAATATTTGTGTCTACATCGTGTATGTCATAAACAGACACATAAAATCTGAAGCACTATCAATCGGAGTGCATCCATCGCACTTGATTTGTATTTGTACGTAAATATTTTTCAACGTGATAGATCGATGTTTCTAACGCAATTGTTGGAAAAATGTATTGGCAATTGTAACTCCACCATAAAATTGGTCTTGACCAGCAAGGTGCTATTCTGCTATGGTGAGTTCTGTTTTGGTTGATATTATAAGGCCAAATGTCTCTGCAGTCGTGACCGCGTAATGGAAGAACCAGTTTTGAAAGGCCTCACACAAAGTAGATCGCTGTCCCGGTCCCGATCCCGAAGACTGCAGGTGTCCGCGAGATGCAAGAACCATAGAACCGGTCAATGTGGAGACCCCAAGGGATGGCTATCCCAGCTGTGAATATGTTTTGGCTGGAATAAATCTTTCTGTTCTAAGATAGCTTAGACCTACCTTACCAATTACATGCGCTACTGATTTAATAATATAATGGCTTTTAGAACTATTTCATTCTGAGATGAAAGCTCCAATGTATCTCAAAGGTTTGAATTATCCTCCACTAGCAAACATTTTCACAACAAAAATATGAAAAAATATCCGACAGTTCCATAAAAACTACTAATTAACGAAATTACTTACGATCCACTAGATATACGAATGGCAAAGCGAAAAACAAAAAACGTAACGTGCGCCATTTTTTCCAATTCTGCTCGGTAAACCAGCGGTCAGTCGCAGTACTCAGGGGAAATCTGCTTCTGTTGATTCAATAGAATTTTTTATACCCCCCTTTCACATACTTCGGTAAGTTTAAATAACAATATAAATACTACAGTCGTAAATACGTAGCACAATATATCGAAAAGTTCGAACTGGGAAACGTAAATGGGTTCTGTATATATGTTTTCCATCGTCGATCATCGGATTAAAGAAAAACACGGTGTATCGGTGCTGTTGCCTTTCGTTTTAATTATTTAATTATCTGAGGGAAATATTCAGGTGGTTTGCAGGCTCGCGGGCTGAAGCATGACTCATTTGGTTGGTAATTTATACTTTGGAACATTTTATGTATACTTTCAAGCATTTTTTTTTTGTTTTGGTGTAATAAATATTGACATGATTTTAAGTTCTATTGAGTTCAAAAAAAGATGTACTAAAGCTCACTCAATAATGATTAAAGGAGACTAAACTTGTTCATATCTTATACCTAGTCAGTTGTGAAGATCGATAAGTTTTAGTTCTGTTTTTTCATCTAATACAGAGAACCCTAAAAGCAGAGCGCATAAAATATTTATGCAACAAGAATTATGTTTGGTTGGCTAACGTTTGCTTTATTCACACAAACTTAATATTTACACGATTCATATGAAATACAAGAAAATAATAAAGTAAATACACACTGGTCTATAGGTAATGCGAGCAAGCGAGCGGACATGAACTCGAACCACGTCAAACGCAGTACGTCAAGCTATGCCACGTCACGTCAAGGCGTGCAGCGTCAACGTCCAGTTGCGTCCATCACTAGCTTGTATTTGGATATGGGGTAAACAGAAAGCTTCAGTCTATTCTATTATGATTCAACACATAGGTAGCTTGATATTAAATATTTACCAATATAACAAAGGGTTGGCTTATTTTATTTTAAGATCTTAAAATCACTTAACAGATAAATTATGTGGTTACTATAACCTAAGATCCGACAGCAGAAATCTGCAGGGATTAGGCTTCTAGATTAAACCTAATTTTCATGAATGATACTTGACGGTAGAATAGATTGCTGCAGGGTTGCCTGGAAATATCTAGTCGCGATAACCTTATTGTTGCGACTAGATATTTCCAGGCAACCCAGTACCTTACTAAACAATTTAAAATGTATGTTTGATAATAATTAACCCAATTCAAGTAAGCATTTAAGAAAATGCAGACAGCAACGACAGGTACCTCTGCCACCGGGCCTTGGTTCAGGCCATGGTCCGGAGCGAGGAGGAGTGGCAGGCGGTCGCCTCCTTCTGCGAAGCAGTAATGCTAGCAAAGGAGGAGGCCGACCGCATCAGGCAACGGCGCCCTCGCCGCCGCCACCGGGATCCCAATCCCGATATCCAGCCACCGTAGACGCGGGCTCGTGGACAGCGAGCCATGGGTAGCTCGCTGTCCGATCGTCCGGTAACTACCCGGACCGAGCCAAGGCGTCGACGGCGCGCACTGTTCCCGCGCGCCTCAAGGAGTTGTCAGCAAAGAGAGGGGCCCAGCTGGGTCGAAGCCTACCGGGGTTCGGGGTTATCCGAAAGGAAGCTAGAGCCCCGGTATGAAGGCTAGAAGGAACGGCGCGGGGTTTTTAGTCAGTACAAGACTGACACTATCTCCCGCTCCACCCAAGAGCGGGATTTGTCATAAGATGATTTTCCCCGTCGAAAAAAAAAAAAAAAAAAAAAGTTACCTCTGCCAGATTCTAGGTACCTTAGATTCCTAAAAATCCACTCAAAAATAAATACAGCTCAGAACATACAGGAAAAGTATGACATTTTAGTTAAAGAACTTAAAAACCAGAACGAAATTAAAAAAAAAAAACACAAAATTAAAAAAGCTTTTTTACAAAAAATCAAACCGACTTCCAAAACAAAATATTACAAAGCGAAAAACTGCCTTGACTGTGAGCCGGACGCCCGGTGTCACCACTGCGTCGGCTGCCGGGAGGACACGGCGCGGCATACGCTGGCAGAGTGTGCCGCTTGGGAGGAGCCGCGCCGTGCCCTCATCTCAGAAGCAGGCAGTGACCTGTCGCTGCCGGCCGTAGTCGAGTCTATTGTCGGCAGCGAGGAGTCCTGGGACGCGGTGGTATCCTTCTGTGAAACAGTCGTCTCGCAGAAGGAGGCTGCGGAGAAGGAGAGGGAGATTTCATCCACTCACCCGATCCGCAGCAGACGAGCCGGACGTCGGCGGATAGCGGAGGACGCCCTCTTCCGGCCCCCCTAAATGGGTTCAGGGGCGACGGACGTCCCCGAGTCCGTCGCCCTACACATCAGGACCCGAGGTGTGGCGCGTAGTGTTCCACGCGCGCCCCTCTTAGACGTTGCGGGGGGAGTCAAACACTTCACTCCTCCCCAACCCAAGATCGTGGCCCGCAGAGGCGGGCCGGCACTAGCCGGGGGTTACGGAAGTATCGTATGTTCCCGCGACCCGGTGTAGGTGTGAGATAGAACACCGGGGTGGTTTTTAGCCAGTACGAGTCTGACAGACCCCTCCGCCCGCCCAGGGCGGAGGACATCCAATGAGGATTTTCCACACCGGAACAAAAGAAAAATGGCGACGGCACGAACTATTTTGTGCGCGTGGTTAAATTGCATGCTAATTTATCCGACAACACGTGCGAAAGATATAAATGATGTGGTGAGTAGGAAGAAGCTAGTTCGCGTACGAATACACACTTTTGCAAATTTGTAGCGAAATGGATGATGATTTAGGGCGAAAACGAGCGCACGAAATTTTGTAAACAGTCCTTTGGGAATATGGATATCATGAAAAAACGACTAAAAGTATCCGTTTAAAATAAAATTATATGCATTGTTGAACTTCTAATTTATCCCTGTATGGTGACTTATGGTATTTATTTCCGCCCAAAGATTCGTTAAAATTTGTGTTGAAATGTGGAACTTTCAACGTTCATTACTTTCATATATATATACATGTATATTTACTTTTTTGCTTCCATACAGGCCTAGATAATGATGAGACAAATTGTTTTTTTTTTTTAACGTACACCGTCAAACAGTTGAGTAATCGCCATACTACGTTTGTATGGAAAAATGATCGACTAGGGCAACCTTAAGTGATTTATTGTAGATTCAAAACAAATGTAAGATTGCTAAATTCTATTCAATCTTATTTAAGTTTTTAAGCTGACATGGTCACAATCATTAGAATTAATATTTGTTTCGGGATATTTACCATGTATATTTAGATTTAGGTTGAGAGCTCGATATTTCGGCACCGTTACAAGCACCATGATCACGAGAACTAAAGTCTTTGACGGTGGGTGTTGTTTACGAGATGACATATCTGTCTACCCTCTTCATCACTTGTTTTTTACGCGCGATGGCACTACTACCAGAACTCGTCTCACTAGTTGCTCGACATTGTCAACGTCAGACGATGCTCGCTATATCCACTTTTGAAACTTGTTCAGTAGTTTTACGACTTTTACGTAGTTGAACCACTGGATTCCAGGCTCTCGACAATGAAAGCCGTCGTCCCTTTTGAATTTTTTGCACTTGATTATTTTAATTGCTTTCGAACCGAACCATTCTAGGTATGTAATGGCGTTTAGTCGAGATAACCCGTGGGCCATGTAACTCGATCCAGTGGTTTGGCCCTGATTCGAGAAGATATTCTGCTATGGCCGATTTTTGGTACCGTTGTTTTTCACTGCCCTAAAGTGTTCCTTGATTCGGCAAGCAACAGTTCGCTTCGTCTGTCCAATATATTACTAACTTAGACTTTAGTTCTCGTGATCATGGCGCTTGTAACGGTGCCGAAATATCGAGCTCTCAACCAAAATCTGAATATGCATGATAAATATCTCGAAACAATATTAATTTCAATCTTATTTATTAACCCAAAATATTAAAGGTTTTCAATTGAATCCAATGTGATTTTAAAGTGAGTTGTTTTTTTTTTTAAAAGACAAATTTTTGCAAAATTTGAAAAAGAGAATATTTTTTTGAAAATTTCCTAATGTAGGGAAGAATTGAAACATAATAATATAAAAAAAATACAAAAAATACTTGCGGCAAGATGCGGCCAGGCAACCCTGCAGTAATCTATTCTACTGTCAAGAGTCATCATCTGCCTAGCCTGTTCTCAACTATATTGGGGACGGCTTCGAGTCACCGGTTTTAGCTGAGTAGCAGTGTTTTACATGGAGCGACTGCCTATCTGACCTCCACAACCCAGTAACTGGGTAAAACGATACCTCTTTGCTAGACTGGTGTCAGATCTCAGGCTTCTGACTACCCGTAATGACCGTCAAAGATCTTCAATTGACAGCCGGGACCAACGGTTTAACGTGATTTCCGAAGCACGGAAGAAACTCGCTATGTAAAGACACATCCACGGACCCACCTGGGCAAGCGTTGCTTAACGTTGAAGATCGACCCGTGCGGCTGTTATTATTTAGCCACGAGCTGTCGCATGTCTTCGAATTTTTGGTTCTAAGAGATGCCGGTTTCCTCACGATCTTTTCGTTCACCCATTTGAGAGCAGCGGTACTGCAATAATTTACACAAATTAAAGCGCCTGCCTGGATTCGAACCCACGATCTACAACTTGTAAGTCGCGGCCGTTACCACTGGACCACCACTGCTCCTTATTATCCTACTATCTACTCCTATTCTTTTGTCAAGAGTCATTCCGAAAAATCAAATTTCATTAAAAACAAAATATCTGCAAATTTTTGCAGTGGGATCTCAGTATAATAATATCTGATCTGGTGATAAGCTCTATACCTACAAAAATATTAGATTTCGTCACCGTTAAAAGATTAGCAAGTCAGCAGGTCAAGTGGTTCGGTTTCTTGGCGAATTCTCGTAATAAATTTTATGTAAATAGAGTGTCACACACGTACGCATGGTGAATATAAACAAACTGTATTTGAAATAGCTGAAGACTCGAAAAGGGGTACTTAATTGGGCTCATCGTTATCATCATCAACCATATAATCTTCCCACTGCTGGGACAGTGGCCTCCTTTCTATGATAGGGCTGCTCTTAATTGGCCTTATCAGTATGAATTCTTTTTAGTCACATCTTGTCTATGAATCCGACTAAATAATAATCACGAATATCACAGCGGATGTGTGAACATACCATAAGATATTTAATAGTAGCTTTGCTTAGTGGTTCCGAGATTCATCTAATGACATCTCACGGGTATCGTAAGTCGCAACTAAGGGATTATGGAGGTGAAAGGGCTGCACTTAATTACTTGTTTTCTATATCCTTATATCTCTTTTGATATATTTTCTGTTACCTTAGCTTTTATCCAAGTGTAACATCTCGATTTTTATAACAATAGCTGAGTGTTACTGGTTTTTCTATCAAGAAATGTTTCAGTAACAATGTACAATTTACATGGGAGTTAATCATTGCTGATGAACCTGTTGGGACGGGTTAACCGAATCCTTCGGTAATACAGGTGTGCGCTAATGTGTAATTTAAGCCCTCTAAGTTGCTGCTCTGGTGTTCTTGTAACATTTGTGTCTGTGAACGCACGCATGAATCAACTTGTCCATACCCATAGCCCATACCTGCAGAAAGGATTTTCAAAGCTGTGCAACAGGTCCACCACTTTCCACATTTAATCCGTCACAGTCGTCTTTTAAAGCTAGAAATATATTTATTTATTTATTTAAACTTCATGTACAATAGTTGTACATAGGCGGACTTAATGCCATAAGGCATTCTCTACCAGTCATCCTTTGGGTTAAAAAAGACAACGTTATGAAAGGGTAAAAAATATATAAAAGTAACAGTATACAAATATATCAGTTAATATCAGCGTCGTCTACGCATACTTCACGCATTGTATAAATTGAAATGAGGCACTTGTCTCTTACCACTATTAAATTGCGATTGTAGCACATAATTCTTCATGTTAAATTCCTTCTGTCTTACAAGAACTATAAACAATGTAAATGTAATAAATTCTCGTACCCCACTGAAAGTATTTCCAACCACGAACTATTTTTCCTCTTCTCTAAACAAAGCTAGCTCAAACCAATCTTAATTACACCACACATTTGCGAAAATTAAATAGAGCGTCACACATGGACGAGCTTAAGGGGGAGATACTCGCTTAATAAATTTTTGAAAAATAATATTATTATTATTCCTCAAAGTATTAAAAAACCGTTTTAAATAAATAAAATTATATTTGTTTACTAATGTAACTTGCAGTAAAATTAGTTATGTATAGGAAAAATATTGTTTAGCCTACACTATCTCACTGCAAAGGCCCTCCCCAAATCCTTCCCGATATTCTTTTCACCTCGAACCTGTCCTTGCAGTAACCGTCAAAGCTGTCTGTGCCACCTGTTCCTGCACAAGCCTCGGTGGCACCGTCAATCCTCTGTCATAAGGTATGTGAAAGATCAATGGAGCGGGCTCCTTCTGGGCTTAAGAAGAGCTGTCAGAATAAGAAACTTCACGCTGCGCTAAAAAAAACCACCCGAGAAAAATATTATTAAAAAAAATGTTTTCGCTCCAAATACAAATCATTTTTGGCAAATTAAATCAATCAATAAAATAATTGATAGTCGTCGCATTCAATAACTGCTTTTGACATGTAATTACAAAGCTGCGTCAACGGTTATTTAATAAATGGTGTGCCTTTATATAATACCGATAGCAAAGCTGTAAGGTTATCTCTAAAAAAATAACTTTATTTTCAGACAAAATAGAAGGCTTTGATCAGTTATATTGAGTTAAGTTTAGTTCTATCTACCTTAAAAACTAAATGTATTTTTAGGGCTTGAAGTTTAGCTATGTTATTTATACCTCTTATATTTTAAATGGCTTCTTGGTCGTTTGGTATGAGGTCCTGGGTTTGATGCCCGGGTCGAGAAATGTGTCATTGGGTTTTCCATCTGAAATTTATCAGCAGCAATTAGGAGTCAGGAATTGTGCTTGGTTAATGGTAATAGGCTTACGTGGGGCTTAAAAATATAACTGGTGAAATGTGGGTGTCTAAGGCCAAGTTTCTCACTTCTAAATTATTGCAGAATTAATGTGACAAATTGTCAAGCACGCTTTATCTGCTGTGGTTGGCTGTTGATGAGGTGAGAAACTTGGCCTAAGGCCCAGTTTTTTGAAACAATGGTTTCAAATATCGAACCAATGGTTTTAAAATGCGTTTTTTCATCGAAAGCTAGCCTTGTAAATCACACTAATATTATAAAGGCAAAAGTTTGTGAGTGTGAGTGTGTGTCTGTTTGTATTTTTGTTACTTTTTCACACTCAAACGGCTAAACGGATCTGGATACAATTTGGCACAGAGATAGATTATAGTCTGGAATAACACATAGGGTACTTTTTATCCCGGGAATATGTGATAATTTTCAACATTTACGCGGGCGAAGCCGCTGCGGAAGCTAGTAGTCAAATAAATTGGAGAGATAATTATTTTACCTTTAGTTAGACTAACAATTGATGAATAATTATTATTATTTAGCATCTATTTTATTCCTTAAATAATGTATGTTCCGTTTCCGTGAATGTGTCCATGACATCAACAGTGGGCCCTATCAGAATATCAGCGCAGCGTTATTTTCTTTTTAATATCGTTGCACATGCTGAGATAGGAACCGTTTTGGTCTCGCACGGGGTAATTTACTTACACTTTTGTGTTTTGCTTAACTAGTGTCTCCTGTGCGGGTCACAAATAAATATTTTTCTTTCTTTCTTTCTTTTCTTTAACAAACGCGGTTTACCGAAATGTGTAACCATTGGTTAGTATATTACCCAATGAATGAGTTGACAAAGGATCAAAAAACTTGGCCTTAGACACCCAAATTTTACCACACGTTACGTGTAAATACACGAATATCAGTGTGAAAATATATTAGTCAGCAATAATTTAAATCAAACGTCATTACACAGAACTAGTTCATTACATTGTCCTGAGAACACAAGTGTGACAAAACACGACCATCACCTTAATATAAATTATAAAGGGGTGGTCTTAACAGTAAGAATTCTCCAATTAATTATATTAAGGCGGAGTCTCGCTGGAGCTAAATAATGGCGTAAATCTGCGTGTTATCCCCTTGGGCTGCTGACGGGGTAAAACCTACTGTTTGCCGCGTTTAGATTGTCTAGTGGGGACACACGGGTAGGGAGGGTGGTAAGCTGTTACCGTGCGGTTGGTTGGTCGCGCAATAGTTGATGGTAATCGGTTGTTTGTCATCGTTCTCTCTTGTCCTCGTGGTTTTTATCCTGTACTTATACCAGTTTACTTAGTAAAAAAGTTATTCACCCAAACAGTTTCTAAAAATTCGTCCTGCTTTTTGTACCAGGGTCCTGTTTAAAATAGTTGACGATACAACACAGTCTGTTTCAAAAAATCTACATCATATTGATTAATTTTCGCGACAAGTAACTACTGTTAATAAAGCAGAACTGCAGAACACGTTTCAAAGAAACTTGACAGTTCGAAGAATTTAGATTATCCTGTATATTATGATTTAGAATATCCTTTTTAGCAAGGCTACTTTTAGCTGTCTCTTGACTTCGTCTAAAATGTTGAGATTTATTTACTATCTCTTTCTTAATATCAAGATGCAACTACAACAAAAAATATATGACTTTAATACTACAATTTCTTGCAAGGTATATATTACCAAGACTAAAAATATCCAAAATGTTCTCTACTTGTACTACGTATTAATTGTTCCGTATGTATCAAGAACAAGGCTGCGAATTCTATTTAATTCGCGTTATAATGAGAAGTGGAGCTGAAAATTATCTAAACAAACAGATAAGCTACGTGTAAGTTTAAATTATTAGAACATAATTAAAACACATTCTGTGGTTCATCACAGTTGAATGTTATGCATTGCGGAACACGTCTGTATACCCCGAAGGGTTAGGCGGAAGTGGTGTACACATTTGTATATATATATTATTTTTATTTCCTAGCTTCTGCCCAAGACTGCGCCTGCGTCGTATTAGTACTTCTCCCATTACCTTAATAAATTACTAGCTTCGATGTCGAAAATTATTTCGAGAGAACATATTCCCGGGATAGAAAGTGTCCTATGTGCTATTCTTGACTATAATCTATCTCTGTGCCAAATTTCATTCAGATACGTTCAGCCGTTTGAGCGTGAAGAAGTTACAAACATATAAACACACATACACTCACAAACTTTTACCTCTATAATATTAGTGTGTTAAGGTATAGCCTATGTGTTATTCTGATGTATAAGCTATATTTTTGTAGTTTCATTTCCGTTCAGTAGTTTTTGCGTGAAAGAGTAACAAACATCCATCCTCACAAACTTTCACGTTTATGATAGAAGTAGGATTTTCAGTCTGCATATATTTGTTATATTATTTGACCAATGTATCGATAAAATACTAAAATATAATACTTATGGTGAAAACAGAATCAAAACTAATCGAAAACCGAAGACAAAAAATATATTATACTTGTTTGTTAATAAGTACATCGAGGCAAATGCCTCCCTTTCATACATTTCTAGAGATAATTTCAGATCAACCAGGCATCATATTATGGTTGATTTTGATGTGTTGTTACTGGGTAACTGGCGTCAACCACAACTAAGCAACTGATGGTCGATGAAAGTTGCTATCGTTTATACGTCATGTCACGTTTGAAAAAAAACATGGTTTTCTTTGAAAAAGCCATGGCATACTTTGAATAATCAATGGCCTACTTTGAAAAAGCCATGTTATACTTTGAAAAATCCATGGCATACTTTGAGAAATCCATGGCATACTTTGAGAAATCCATGGCATACTTGAGCCTAGACAAAGTGCCTCTTTCAGCGATAACGATTGTCAAAGAAGAGATGAACCTCTTCTTTGACCACGTGTCTTTTCACTTGTGTTTCTCAATCCCACACATTTTGAATTTTTGATAATCGAACTTCAATTTATCCAGGCCCCCTTCTCTGGTTCTGTGATCATGTAGCCTATTTGTATAATAAACATGCGATAAGTTCAATCATAAATTAAGATCATAAGCTAAAATAGTTTGGCGATGTTGAGAGGATGAATGAAAGGCGACTAACGAAAGATATTTTCAAGGCAGACGTGAATGGAAACGCCGGGAGGGGATGACTTAGAAAGACATACATAGCGATGTTCAGAAAGGCCAGGTGCGCAGTATTCATAACCGGCGGCGGCGTTCGTGTATGACTAGATGTATGTATGTATGTATATACACTTATTTCAAAAGTTATCAAAAAGGTCACACATCGTCGCTTACCATCAGGTGAGATAGTGGTCAAGCGCAAGCCTACAATTAATACAAAAAAAAATGTCACCCTTGCCAATGTGGCCCTTGCCTTTTGTCATAAATTATGCACACATAAGAATGAAAGACTACTATTACTTTCTCATATTATTCTGACAAAGCAATTATGCAGTGATGAACAATACTATAAATGTGCAGGCTGAAACGGCTATACAGCTCTCTACATTTCAGATGCCAATCAAAATGTATAATGAACCTCATCAGTATTAAATACACTGATAAATTAAAGTAGAAGTGTCTCATGTTCCCATAATGATTCATATTTCTGGCAAATGAGGTGTCATTTCCGTCATCTCAATTAAAATTTAAATTATGAAACCGAGCGTTTTATGAGTATTGGCTTAATTATGATTCTTGGTAGGTCATGTTATGAGAAACTTGTGGCTAAATAATCATCAAGAGTAAAAAATAGCCGCAATGGTTGATCTTTAAGGTTAAGCAAACGTTTACAGAGGTCCACGACCATCCACGGACCTAGCGTTACTAATGAGCACGAAGTCCTACATTCGAGTCCAGGCCTACCGGGTCGGGCAATTTATTGCATTTTTTCATTTAAATTTATCTGTTGGAGTCTGGTTTTCTGCCCGGTTGGCAACAGGCTCGTCAATTAAGGGGGACTTAATCGTAACTGGCGAAGTGTTACCATTATTATTTTTTTAAACTCATTGCGACAAAACATTATTTATTCTTACTTACGATTGAAGAAAAGCACTTAATCTCTAAGAGAGAGATTAACAAAGGCATCATTATCAACTTCAAAGGACTAACAGAAATATATTGATGTTTTATCGTTTTTTTTAGCTTTACTCGTGAATGACATTCTGGAATCAGCCTTTAAAATTAATATGAAAAATGGTTTTGTATAGGCAGGTTTACGATGAACACATAAAATCAAATTGTTCCACAAATATCAAAATTCGTAAAAACTGACACGTTTTATTGCATGCCTATGGGAATATTAGGGAATAGAACAAAACTGCTTTATAAAACTAAATACAAATAAAAACGATCGCTCTGTGGTTTCCATTTGGAAATGATGTATGTGAAATCAGTAATAGATGATCGCGGATAAATTTGTGAGTTACCGCGGCCCTGGCACAAGCAACTGAAGAAACACGGGTGGGTTTTAGTCAGTAAAAGTCTGACACGACCTCCCGCTTAACCCTGAGCCGGAGAAGTCATTGGATGATTGCCAAAACAAAAAAAAAGTTATAAATACACAAATTTGTATTAGTGTTTGACACATTGAACTTCATTGATCAGCAAATATCAATTTGCTGTAATACCTCGTATAAACTGAAAGATAAAAACTTTTTTACAAAAAAAATCCACCGACTTCCACAAAACTACAAAGAGAAAAATAACTTTATTTTTGGAAGTCGGTGTCTTTTGTAGGTACCATATTTTTTGCGTTATGGACACCGACTTCCAAAAATAAAGTTATTTTTCTCTTTGTAGTTTTGTGGAAGTCGGTGGATTTTTTTTTGTAAAAAAGTTTTTTTTTTTTCACTTTTTAGTTGTACTTACCTAATAGGCAAGTTGTCTAGTAAGTTATCTTAACGCCAGAATAGATAACCCGAATATCATGAAACTTGAACATTACCGAAATGAGAGATCTGCGTACCCCTTAAAAACGTACTAGCGTGATGTTATGTTATGAAATGGTAAAAGCAATAAACAGACATGCGATTGCAGCAATCCCGAGAGATTTGCCGTTATTTATTGAAGAGTTCTGTCGTATATCTTCGAAGTTCTTTATCAGATCTTCACCAAATTAAAATGGGACCAATTTCGAAACATATTCTTTCAAACAAAAAAAGAATTTTCAAAATCGGTCCACAACTGACGGAGATATCGGTGAACATACACAAAAAAAAAAAAAAACATGAAGTCGAACATAGAACCTCCTCCTTTTTGGTAAGTCGGTTAAAAAGGGTTGTTTCCCATAATCATCTCTGATAGAATTTCACTTTGTTCTCACACATCCGATTGAATACGAAGTTGTTCCCATACCAAAGCCATATTCATGGGTGTTTTAAACCCCAAAAGTATAATTTCACCTTCAAATTATACTGAGCATAAATGTACTTCAAGTTACTTACTTATACATGATTTTACCTCAAAATAAAACTTAACATAAATCTTATCTACAAAACATAAAGATAAAAACGTCACACAAGTTCATAATTGCTGCTCTACCCATAACTCATGCTCGGATTACGAGAATTTAGGGTTAAAATTTGTTTTGTAAACAACGGGGTAAAGTGCCTTAAGTAATAGGTTTTAGAGATGCTGGCATTTTTGTTTGTTCTCTTGAAATAACTAAGACGCTTTTAAAGGGAGAGATACTTACCTAAGCTACTTACGCCGAATCTCTCATAACCTAGCTAATGTGAGAACCAGATAAAAAACAAAAGTCATTGAGCCGACCCTTACCAAAAAGTATCTATAATTACGTAACTTGAAAACAATGTTTTGCTTGTTTATGGAGATATTTTGATAATTTTCGTCTCAAATGAAAGGTGTTAGGACCATTTTATTATCTGTTTAAATTATGTAAATCGGTGAACGCTTTTATGAGATAATATCGTATTACTGAATGCCAAGTGAAAAGGTCAAGGACGCTCTTTGCCGCGATACGTTTGTTTTGATCGTGTTAGCGACACTGACTTAATATTTTTTCCTATCGTTTTGAAATATTGGAATACATTGATAGATAGGTGTGAACGAATTTTATTTTTTGCTATCCGGTTCTCAGTTTAGTAGCATCTCTTGTCTTTCTTATGTGAGAGGCTCTTTAGCTCTTACGCTATGAAAAATTAGAAGATGGCCATAGTAAAGAGATATTCTATTAGCAATATCAATTGCTAAAAATTGCGAAACAGTATCGTCATGCGCTTCTAAAATTTTACGTGGGCAAATCCATTTCGGGTTATTGATAATAGTTATCACTGATACAATGTCACGCGTAACTTTTAAAGGGCTGAACCGATTTTCATCAAACATGCTAAGAACAAAGTTATCTTTCAAACTAACACAAACTAAATCAAATCAGTTCACCGGTTTAGGAACTATAATGCCACAGACATATACTCAAATACTCAAACACAGATACACAATTCAAACTTATGTAGTTATAACACCCCTCCTTTTCCGTCGGGGGTTAAAAAGCAATGGAATGGCTAACCTCCTGAGCACCTTGGCTTGGTTACATCATCCGTATTCCAACAAGTTAATATAAAAATTAGACGAATAGTTTACTGTTGCCACAGAAATTATAATTGACAAGTAAATCCCAACCAAAAGGATTAGTCATGAACACAATAAATCACCAATCCATTCATATAAGAGACCAGTTTGATCCATTACCAGTTGCCGTCAAATTACGATAGGAACCCCACTCCACAATTTATGGTACAGTTACCTTTCACTAAAGTAAATTTGACCAAAGTTGGTACGTATTGGATCCATTGGCTCGAGGACATCAAACTGTTTATCCTCATGGAGTGGACGGTCTCAATATAACTTGGTGAATATATTACTTTAAGACAAAGGTAACTTTGCTTAATGAAGCTTAAAAAGGTAGGGATAATACATTGTTTCGCTTGATATTCTTTCAATATTCTTTTAAAAACATTTTTTTACGCATCAAAGTAAAGGGATAAGCGTAGCCGTATAGGTGTAACTAAACTTAATCGGAGGTAACTTTTCGTATAGGAGTATATTGATATTTACTAACAGGTAGCTATTTATAAATCCATAATGTATTTTACTGTTGGCTTCGACAGGTTCATTGGAAGACCAGCGTCAGACAGCTTATGTCTGGCTACATTGCTAAAATGGGCCATTTTGGTGCGGTCGTGAGGAGCACTCTGTTATTTTTAAGACTCATTTTTTATTGTATTTTGTTTGTACGAGTTGCGCTGTGGCAAATAAATTTTGTTTTTTTCTTTTTCTTTCTAACCGCTTTTCTTTCCAAGGGCGGTTATATATTGTATTACAAAATAGATAGTAGTATATGTTATAAAAGAGCTATAAATATGCAAAATCCCATCTGCATCTGTCTATCCGAATGGTTGCGCCGTCATAAAACATTGTTTTATTCAAACAAAACATAAAATATCATGACTAACCGAATTAAAATGACACAGGTCTTATCAGTCGCTTATGACTTAAACCATTGACCAAGATAACAAGAGTCTAAAGTCCCACTCTCTGGCTCTTAAAATATTTTACGAACAATTTAATCAAGATTTCAGTGAGATATTGCTATCTTGTTTATAACTAAAATTAACCAAAAAATATAATAGACAGCCTCATCATTTTTATCCAAGTTATTAAACTTTTAAAAGTTTTTGGGATGAACGAACTTCTTTTGTTCCCTTAATGTATATTTACTTTGAAACTAAAGAAAAGACTATAATAATATTCTCTCATCATTGGTTATTTTATCACATACTGGCTGCCTCCCGCGGCTCCGCCCACGTGGTATTAGTACTTCACCCGACGTGTTCATAAATTATGGCCTATATATTATTCTGATGTATAAGCTATATTGTAAAGATTCATCAAAATTTTGGCATGATAGAGTTACCAACATCTATTCATCCATCCTCACAAACTTTCACGTTTATAATAGTAGTTCGATTAAAATAATTCGTTTACGTTTTTTGAAGTTGATATTGATTTGCTCGATATTATATGTTTTGTTAACTTTATTTTGATACAGGTTTAATTTAAGGAAAAAACATAAATTTTGTGTGTCGTTTTTGTGGCAAATAAACACTTTTTCATTTCGACGGACGAGAGACGAAGCGGAGGGAAGGTGATGCGCTGCGCTGTCCGAGCATTGGTGCGACGACGGACTTTTATTCCATTGACAAACATTCAAAAAATTGTTCAAATGTTGGTGAGTTAGGACTAAAGATCGCTGCAGCGCTAAAATATTAAGTTGACTACTGAAACTATAAAAAAATGCAGCATGCAGCGCTAGATTGCGTATAGAGTTTAGTTTACTTGCGATCAAAACGTCGTAAACGCCTAGAAATTCATGGCGCTTTTGCGTTTCGTTCAACATAATTTAAGGCGATATATGTTAACGCAGTACTGGCCGTGCGCCTGCTCGGAGCCTAAATATCAATATTGAACCTCTTTTTGAACAGTTTTGTTTGCAAAATATTATTTGATTTACATATGCTATTTCAGTTATGAAGAAATTCCAGCCATCAATTTTTCTGAGTAAAAATATTTTTAAACATCCAAGTCGTTTCGGAGGAGTATCCAAAAGTTGCGAAAAATATCGTGTAGCTAATTATTTTTTTAAAGCAAAACTTTTTGTTATACGAAAAAAACATGTTTAAAAAATAATGTACAAGAAACAATAATAAATATATATTTAAATTTTTTTTTCAAACCTTTTAACCTAGTCGTTACTAAGGAGTATGCTTCAAAAAGTTACCGTTTTACGGCACTAAAGCGGATGTAGGCCCTTAAAGTAAGGTGTACGGATTACAGTACAGTTCAGTGGAACAGCGGGAGTGTTCGGATCGCCAGATCTAGTGCGTAGTACATTATATATCGATGGTTTGTTCCGATCCATTGTTAAATCTGAAATCCACACTGAGACGCTTCGACGTCGTGCGTCATCGCAACGCAGGTGTGGCCATACAATGCGTTGATCCGTTGCAAAATACCGCACTAATGAGGCCTCAGCCTTTTACCTGCATTTCTTTTTTGGAGTGGAAGCTGAAGCTCAGTATTTTTTTAGGTGAGATAATGGTTTATGATGTAAAAGTGAAAATTTGTTTTACCAAGTCAGTAAAAGCTAGCTTTAAGTTGTGCCTAAGTGGTAAAAGCTGTATAAGATATTATGGTTTGTCCTAAGAAGCTTGTTTTGGAAACTTTTTAAGGCTTTCACAGAGATGGTACAGTACACAAAGACATGTCTTTGAGTGAAATGCAAAATTAAATCGTAAGAATTTTACGATAGATACAAATTTAATTTTATTTTAATAAAAAGTAAGGCAATAAACCGATCCCAACATAATTGAATGCTAGATCTAGATCATAAATAAAATAAAATATCTGAATAAAATTTTCTTTTAGTGACTATTTGGACCATATTTGAAAGCAAATAATTTGCAGATCCAACGAAATTATTCTCATTGTCGAGAAAATATTGTACCCGTACAACATTAACATCAATAAAGAAGACGTCTAAGCAAAGAGTTGAATAAAAATTGATAGGAATCTACACACGCTAGTATTGGTACTAAATAACAAAGCCTACCATTGCAATATCAGCTTTAGCTGGAGAATTTTAGGGTCGGTTATCCATTAAGGGTGAATCCCCAAATATACTTATGTACGTAAATAAAATGTGTCAGAGCGGGCCGCGTGTTCGCTAGTAAGGTTTAATAACGTCGGTTTAATCTCACGGACTTCAATATACTGGATAGTATACCTATATACTCTCATACTGGGTGATTTAGTACACCACTGGCTGTTTTTTGAGATGAGAATTAGGGATGCTGCACGAAGACTTGCTGGGAGTTGATTAACTTTGTCTTAGCTGGTATGAAATTTTTAATTACGATTTTAGAGTAAGGAGCGTTTCATTACAGTAATACTTACACATTGACATTTCAGCTTTATTATACTTAACGATACTGTCCTATAGTGCTACTTTTTGGCTTTTTCCAGTTCACCAGGTGTTTCAATTATTTTATTATAGTTACTACTAAAAGCTTGTAGATAACTGAACATAAATTTAACCTCTCGACAAGACAGACGGATAGACATTTTCCTATGCGGTAAGACAGGTGCTTACGTAAGTGGTCAACATGATGACATCTTAAAATGAGGCTCTACTAATCAAGTGCATACGAAGGCATTGATTTGATGATACGTTTATGCTTACCAGTAGGAAATTGTTGTTATAACAGTAAGACTTAGTTTTTGGAATTAAGTTATTGGATACGCCACAACTTAAACGCAAGTCAAATGATACGATTGACTATTGAAAACGAATTCTGATCACAATATGTAATGCGCTTTTGGAAATTTGTTTCATTAAGTTTGCGATAATTTTCTTTACAAAAATTTAAAAATTCTTTCTTTATTCGAGTTCATAAAATACTACCACACTAATCTTTTAACGGACTCTTTCTGAATTTCAAAAACATTTTCTCAAACTATTTCATTAACATTTCGTAAAGTTTTGAGCAAAACTACAAAACAATTGTGAACAGGAGATGTCACCCAATAAGATACGACTTAAATCTGTAGATTATATAAAGGCAGAGCTGAACGCCTTCCTTTTCAATTGTCATGTACCGTCAGTCTCACAGTAGTCCTCCTCGTCCCCATCTTTCGGCTGCTGCGACAAACCCGGTCCATTCATTAAGCAGATTGGTTTCATTGATAGCTCAATTCAAACCGCAGCGTACAGAACCAATTAATTATCCCATCAAATGAACTAACCGTAAAAGGGACTAATCCCAGATACAACATTGTGACATTATATTGAATATCATCGTAACTCTAAGCCATGGGTTCCCAACCGATGTTTCCGAGTCCCACTTTGAATGGAATGACTGAAGCAGAAAAAAAGGTGTATATTCTTAATATAAAAAAGGTATCTTAAAACCCTGAGGTAGTGTATGTAAGTGACCTTGAAACAAATCAAGTTACTTGACGTTATCACTGCGTGCATTTAACAGATGTCGTTGGCTTTCTGTACTGTTTAACCTTAGAGGAAGGGAGAAAAGGGATCTTAGGAAGATAATTTCAGGGTGCGGGTACGGCAAAAGGTTGGGAACCACTGCTTCAAGCTGTCATATCCTATGATAGGTAGCCACTAAATTTGTGCTGGTTTGAACATGTTTGTACGATAAATTAGCTAAATAGAAGCATTAAAGGTTCATGTTACAGATCAACGCGTGTCTGGATCTGACAGCTGGAACGGAAACTGACGGCCGCAAATCAAATGGGGTAATTTTGTTTTGGCATTAACCGAGTGCCTTTTAGTTATTTTGCATGTTAACGTTACAATGCCGTTGGGCATGTGATGTGGAGGGACGAGTGCTTCGATTTTGCAAGGAAACATTTGAGTAGGTTGGATTCTTTGTCGGAATGAACTGCCCAACGGTTATTGTCGGTCTGTGGTATGTACTCAAATCGCGCCGAAAACTTGGCTTTCGCGATGCAGGATTTGTGTGACGTCATGTCATTAGTTCGTAAGTGGCGGCGTCGGTGCCGCTACAGTCAAATAAAATCATAAATTCACTTGATTAACAAAGAATTTAAGTAATTTGTTAAGTTATACTACAGAATAATAAGAACTATAATAAATGTCTGAACATGAAATTTCAATGCCACCATTTTTTACGACAGACGGAGTGGCAGACTGAGCTGTTAGTTTTACTTTTATATTGAACTCGTTCTTCATTTTTCAACAATTTTCATACTGTGAAAGAATTAAAAAAAAGAAGTGAAAAAGTTTTTTACTTTTAAGTGGTATGGACAAGTTCTATAGTAAAGCCCACAGTGATGCCTGAATAGATTACTCGAATAACTTGTTACTTGAACATAACCAGTGGAATGAGTGTGTACCAGGGTAAACTGTACACATCTGCGTACCCGTTTAGAGCGTACTGGCGTGATGGTATGTTATGAAATGGTGTAAACAATAAACAGACATGCGATTGCAGCAATCTTGAGAGATTTGCGTCATTTATTGAAAAGTTCTGTTGTATATCTCTGAAGTTCTTTATCAGATCTTTACCAAATTTAAATGGGACCATTTTGGAATAAAGTTCTTTCTAGAAAAAAAAACGGATTTTGCAAATTCATTTATATATGACGGAGTTACGCCCGAACATACATAAAAAAACCCGCCAAGTGTGAGTCCGACTCGCGCAGGAAGGGTTCTGTACCATTATCGCAAAAAATGTGTAGGTCGGTCTCTTTATCCATGTGTTGGATTTAAAATAGTTCACCATTGGAGCTCTCCTCCTGCAACGGAGTTCTCAGTCCGAGGTTCCTCGTTCAACGAGCAACGTCAGAGCTGCTCCTCTGATATAGGACCAGCCTAGTGAGAAAATGACGATCCCGCACGTGACGGAGGATTCCGGGACTGTATACGACACGAGACTATACCGCAACTCATCCCGAAACCCCACGCCGCGCCGGCTGCCCTCCCCCACTAAGCTGATCCTCGCATGACATCCCGCTTATGGGATATCCCAGCCGATTGATCGTGGGTAGCTACCCCATAACCTCCCGTGTGACAGGAAATCCAGACCAAAGTGGTGTGTTGTGTGCAGACTGCTCCACTCAACCACCAGAATTACTTCATCCCTCCGTAAGGGACCCCGCGCACGGCACAAACACGCGGGAGGTCATTGCTATCCATCATCTGATCTTGTTTGATGGTGGACATCCAGGGGCATGACCTCACCACCCCTGTGTTAAGTAGCCCGGTGATTTCTGTAACATCTATTTCATATGGAATTAGACCAATAACGGGGTGGCAACCTCGAGAAGGAACATCACCACACTTGCCTTGAGGATCTACACGACCGTAGCGCTCTCCCTCAAGACCACGGCACCTTGCTGTCTCAGAAAGAGGGAGGCAAGGTAGGCCTGCATCTATACTACCAATCCAAGTAGAGTGAGACAAAGCACAGCAGGTTAAATTTTTTAAACCATTGATCCAGCGCCTCCCCTCCCCTCCAGACACCTAGTTCTAGGTGACTCGAGAAAGCTATACGTGCGCATTCAGTCGTCTTAAGCGGTCTTCCTGGTGGTTTGTTTTCATTTATATACAGGGTTACAGGAAAAGTCGACCTAGATCCGTTAAGGGCGTGTAGTACACATCATTTCTGAATGATTTCACTATGGAACCCCCCATCCTAAACTTAACCGTTTTCGAGATTTTCGAGTTTTAATTTTTTTTATGAATATGCGCAATTTTTCGGCTATTGAATTGAATATTTTGAAAAAAAACAAAAAACCAAAAAAATTTTTCATGTAAAAACCAAAAAAATAATCATAAGAGTCAAAAAAATTCAAAATATTCAATTCAATAGCCGAAAAATTGGGCATTTTCATAAAAAAAATTAAAACTCGAAAATCTCGAAAACGGTTAAGTTTAGGATGGGGGGTTCCATAGTGAAATCATTCAGAAATGATGTGTACTACACGCCCTTAACGGATCTAGGTCGACTTTTCCTGTAACCCTGTATATACACACCAATAAGCGATTATGCAAATACGTTCACATGGAACGATGCAATTCGACCAATTTTCACTTGAAATTTTCTTAGAAAACACGTGCGCAATATTGACTTTTTGTCCACCTCTATACCATTGTTAGGCTATGGTAGTAGGTAAATTTTAAAGCGTTTAAAAGAAAACTATTATAAGCCAATTATTATTTCAGGGCACTAACTTAAATGTTTCCTAGAACAACAATCATAATTATTTTCAAAGCGACTACAGTACGAGTTGGGAATTATTTCAATTAACTGTGATAATTGAACAATTTAGTGATTAGGTTTACCTCAAATTTGATTGTACATAATTATTATACTGCTGTGGCGACATCTCTTTTGAGAGTTAATTTCAGAAAGAAACCTTTTCAAAGGCATTCGATTCTATTAGGGACCATTCTGGAGACACGATGCAATTTAAATTGCTTGAATAGGCGAAATCGCGCACCTGTTTTCTTAGAAAATTTAAGTGCAAATCGGATAAATTGCATTATATCGCGTCGCGTACAGTACCGTTACTGATTTAATAATGGTATCAGAATTATGGTCTTCACTATCCTTTATAATAGTTAGGTACTATAAAGGTCCGTCACACAGAGAGGAGGCCTGTTTTCAAGCAGTGGAAACATTAAATGGATGATGATAAAGGTTAACTGTTCAAGGGAACCTTAAAGCTTGAAGGTTTGCACAAAAATAGTTTTTGCTGCATTTAAATTTTCATTAAAAACCAGTGGAAATAAATTATGTTACGTTTACGTGACGTTATTTTTTTTATATAAAAGTCGTTTTACTTTTAACAAATACGCATTTTTTTTCATAGTATTAGAGCCCTGATTACTTCATGAAAATAGCTTACAGTACGAGTACCTACCTACTATGTAAGTTAATGCTTAATTTAAATCAATAAATTCCCTCATTTGCATTGGGCATTATCGTAATTGGCATAAAATTTGCCGAAACGTCAGCTCAAAACATTACGTGCCAAAATTCATTATCTCATGGGCACATTTTCGACTTAATCTTCTGAATTACACTGTAGTGCCGAAAAAGAGCTGTTCTCTACCACCAATCGCCAATTATATTTGGCAAATAGCGTTAAATTGGCCATTTGCGGCACAATACCTTCCGTTTTGTAGTCAAATGAGTTTTTTCGAAGCTGTATATTCTGATAAGAGTTTTAATGAGCTTTGAGCCAATACAATTAGCGGAATATTAATTAAGTTATCGAGTTTTTTTGTGGAACTTAATTACTGTCGAAAAATGGTAGTTTCAATTATAATTTTAGTACAAAAACTGACTCTTAGCATTAACAATATATTGTTAATGCTAAGAGTCAATAGGAGCTGTGTTACAACGATATACAAATATGATGCAATGGATTGTGTTGAATGATCAATTAAGAAAAATTATTGTCAAATAAAAATTAAAGTGAGTTATCTAAATATAGTGTTAAAATAGGTAGGTAGCCTGTATCCTTTCCGAGTATCAGAAAACGCAGCGTTGGAAGACATCCCACGAGATGGATCGATAACTTGGTGAAGGCTGAGGGAATCCGATGCTGGAACCGATACGCATCAGACCGGCTAATTTGGCGACAGTTAGGAAGTCCTATTTTAGCAGTTGACGTCTTGCGATTGAAATGATGATGATGAACATCTAAACATACAGACATTTACATTTATAATTTTATTAGTAGTAGGATGTAATGTTGCTTACGTTTTTATTCGACGAACATACAAGATAATATGTTCACGATATTAGCTAACATTTTCTCAATAGAAAATGTATATTTTCTTCTGATAGGTACTTACATCTTGAAAGAGTAATCCAAGATTCTCTTAAAACATAAACTTCTATCATTTATTTACAACAAACGTCTCGCCTGATTGTTCAGACATTCGTAACAGAAAACAAAAGAAATAAAGTCAGTTTTAAAACACGAGTTTTTAAATTACACATACATTTTAGAGTACAAAAAATGTTGAATTAATAATTGCTCTACGCAGTTACGGGCACGGCTGAAATAATACAAGTAAAAACAGTATAGATACCTGCGCACCGTAATTTTAAATACTTATTTTACCTTTTTATTTAATTACGGAGTATTGTTGCCGAATTTTAAATGTGTAGGCCAGATGACCGAAAAGCGTCCTTCCTTAATGTAGGGTAAATGGTTATTTTATTTTTGTAAAATTTTAATCTTAAATCGGCTCACACTGGGACCATGGGAACGTAAACTGTGAAATAATTTTAACAACAAAGGGCGTAACAGAGCGGAGGATTTTTTCATTAAAATTTAATTAAAAAGGAATTGACGACTTTACCGTGATGTAGCCGTTGGAAAATGTGGCTTAATTAAGCCCAATCTCTACTTTTAAATCGGCTTTATTAGTTCTGATATACCTGACAGGTAAACCGTGTGATAATTTTAATTATGATTATTATCTGACGACCTACCAATGAATATAGCCAACTCTCACCGTATCTTTAATGTCAATCTTATTTGGTCTCTTTTTCTCCCTATCGTGACTTATTTTTTTTCTCCTTTTTCTCTTTTCTTCAAACTGTACCAAATTCACCGGCAAAACTGCGATCATTATATATCGTCGACAACTCTACATAGCGTAGCACCTATGAAGTCCTTAGTTAAACTAGAAATACCTAAGGCAAACCCTTCACTGCGAGGTCGAGTGTTAAATTATTAAGGTAGGACCTAAGTCTCAATTTTGATTGAGTTAGGTCCTATAGCTTAAGCTTAAGCTGATTGATTGATTGATTGGTCGAATAACCTATCGACTAAGCGACTGACAATGTTCTCAGTATTAATGTTTGCTGTAAGTTTGTACTCAAAACCTTTGCCTTGCCGAGAATCTACTCTAACTTAAGCGTTTGAAACTTCGTGGGTTAAACGGAATAGGTACCTATTATGTATTTACACTGTGTGAATTATATTTCAGCAAACTACATGTTGGTGTGTTAGTGTGTTGCTATTTGCTATGTTATGATGAATTTGTAATACATACATAGATAGAATATACTTTATTGTACATCAAAACCGTTACATAATACGTGTTGGTTACATAGGTAGACCGACTATGGCGTCACAAAGTGTTTGTTAATCGGTATGTAAGTTGTATGTATGCATTTATATTCATTTGTGTCTCAGGCTCTGCAAAAACCCCAAAATACTTTAAATGAAAAATAAGTTCAAAAGTCATAAGTTCAAAAAAAATGCTGCAGAAATTACATGGGTATAAACATTTTGAAACTCCTAGAACCATATTTTAGTGACCAAACTCAATGTATAGAAAACACTAGATTTTGTCTTATTACTAAATTGGAGATAAAATACCTATCTAAAACAAGGCATATAAAATATGGTGTACCTCAAGGTAGCGTACTGGGGCCCCCTTTTTCTTAATATTCATTAATAATCTTCCAAAAACTATAGATCATAAAATGGTACTGCTTTGGTATTGCTCCAGATATTTATAATAAAATACCTGATAATATTAAATGTATCCATGTCTCTAAACAAAATTAAAAAGTCTCTTCAGGGGATATTACAAGAGAAGTGCTATTACAGTGTAGATGAATTTTTAAACGATATTTCGCTTGTTTTGAATTCTGAATGTGATTTTTTTTTCTGTTTTTCTTACTCAAGTTAAATAAGAGAATGTAGATAGTGATTTTTGATTGAATTTAAATTGTGAAATAGTGATTTTTATTGAACTTAAATTGTGACGTAGTGATTTTTTTATTGATTTTAAAGTTTGACATTGTAATTTCAATTTAATTAAAATTTTGAGATAGTGATTTTTTATTGAATTTAAATTTAGACATGGTAATTTCAATCTAATTTAAATTTTGATATTGCATTTTTTTGTACTGTTTGTCTAGTGCAACTAATTTTGTACGCCATAAATGGCAAAACATGTAGCCATCTCATATTAATATAAGAACTTATGTTACTGTACTCATGTTTTACAAAATAACTATATCTTATCTTATCTTATCTATCTTAAACCCCGACTACTGTAAAATCACGCTCTAAAAGTATGAAACAAGAAAATATTCTCAACGGGAATTGTTATGGCCCATGCGATATGTATTGGGTCTTAAAAAGTATTTTGCAACATTATAGCTGGCCCGTTAGTCTCCTGGTCACAATACATAACAGTTGATCGTGGGGTGATAGTTTCGATTTCCAGGTCCGGCAGTTTTATTTTCCATTTTGAATTTGTCAAATGTTATATTACTTTATAGTGTGTCACAGACGTTACAATTTTTCAACATTTACATTCGCCGAAGAAAATCCTAAGATTTATCCAGTAAAAGCCTTACTGGTAAAAGCCCGAAATTATCTAAGATAATTTCGGGCTTTTACCAGTAATATTAGGATTTACCGGTAAATCCTAGGTTTCACCGTAGTTCGGGCTTTTACAGTAACATATATAAGTTAAACAAACACAGTTAACCAAATAGGCCAAAATAAAATGAAGCGAAAAATTTGAATAGTCACATTTAGCCTATAAAATGTTTAAAATAAAGTCACGAATTTGTGTGCAATGGTGTGTCTACTTCGTTCCACAAAATGTAGATTAAATATTTCGCTACATTTGGAGAGGGAAATAATGATGTTACATTTAAAATTTATTCTAAAATTAGATCAACAGTCTAGTCCTTTTATTTATTTTTATGTTTTCATATATACTTTATTGTACACCAAGATATTGTACATTATATACGGAAACCGTAAAATAAAACAAACATACAACAGGCGGCCTTATCAAGTTCTACGATCTCTTCCAGGCAACCCAGAATGGAGAGAGATAGCCTGGACACGACATGGGGTTGCACTTGGTGCAATTTTAAAATTAAATAATAAGTTACAAAAATAGAAAGCACTAATTATAAAATACTAAAATATATACATACATATAAATATACAGACAAGAAAACTATTTAGCTCCAACAAGAATAAGATCACAGTGATAGGTAGTGTTCCTTTACCAGTCTTTTAAAAATCGGTAGTGATTGCGCGCGTTTTATTGTCACAGGCAATGCATTCCATAGACGAGCGGCCGGGACAGTAAAAGATTTGTCTAGGGAGATAGTGGAATGCATTGGCATTTTAAGTTTCATGTTATCCGATGACCCAAGAACTTTCGTGTGTGAGACACATAAAAACTGAAATCCGTTTTTGAGGTAAAGAGGCGTAGACGGGAAAATTAGTTTTTTATACAGGAGGGAAAGAATATGAGCATTCCGGCGAAGGCGAAAACCTTGAGAAACCACTTGAATTTCTTGAGGAATTCAGAAACATGGCCATATTTGCGCATACCAAAACTTGAGTTTTTATAGGGTTCACCGTACGTCCGTGCCTCTTGCTCCAGACGTATGTATATACTTGCCCGTATCTGGCCCGTATGGGCCAGATCACTATTTATAGTCAAGACAGCCTCAAATAGTTGACCAAGAGTGAATTTGAAGATCATCTGCATAAAAGTGGTAGGAAGAAATTAATTCGTTGGTTATTGAGTTAATAAAAACTGCGAAAAGTAAGGGGGATAGAACGCCGCCCTGAAGTATACATACTGGCAGAAGTACTACACCAAGAAGACAAGGTCTCTCCGATGCAATACGCTGTCGGCGACCAAACAGGTAACTCCGACACCAGTCAACAATAGATGGAGGTATGTTAAGAGTGCAAAGGACGCCAAGTAAAACATCGAAATTCACATATTAAAGGCATTACTTAAATCCAGTAGAGCCAAAACCGTCAGATTTCCCATCTCTATGGCAGACCTTATATCGTCCGTAATATTCAGAAGCGTTGTAGTTGTGCTATGACCAGGGTGGAAGCCGGATTGCAAGGGGTTAAGGAGATTATTTTTGGAGAGAAAGGTGCTTATTTGGTTGTGGATTAACCGTTCAAGGACTTTGGATAGGAATGGCAAGAGAGATATTGGACGATACTCAGAGTAACATGTGGGATTGGGCTTTTTAGGTAAAGGAATTACTTGAGCATTTTTCCATAAGCTTGTAAAGACACTGCTAGACGCAGAGAAATTGAGGATATTGCA
The DNA here is from genome assembly GCA_947562075.1 of Orthosia gracilis. Taxonomy (NCBI): domain Eukaryota; kingdom Metazoa; phylum Arthropoda; class Insecta; order Lepidoptera; family Noctuidae; genus Orthosia; species Orthosia gracilis. The sequence continues at coordinate 45,071,709 of OX387271.1, read as the reverse complement.
AATGACGAGAAGGATCATGTCCAACACCGGGAGTTTGTGAGCATTTTACGACTGATACAGTCGCTTCTTACTTCATTTGACGAAATCGATAGTATGCTCTTCTTAACATCACACGCAGAAAATTTACTAAAAACAAATGGAGAATAACTGGGAGTCAGGAGGGATGAAAGATGATATTGTATTTAATTTAGTTGTCCTATCAAAATTGGACGAAGCAGTAAAATGATTATTCATTGCGTCAATATTTACATCAGTAGGGATTGTTTCTTGTCGGGATTTACCGAATCCCAATGACCTAAGAAATTTCCAAACTTAGGAAGGATCATGAATATGTTGGCGATTGGCATTCCTACACACCTTATTGCAGTGTTTACTGATTGAGATATATTTTGCCCTATTAGCGTCAGTAGGCCGACGCTTAAATTTGGCTTTTGCTGTAGCTTTTTTGTTCATGATACTTTTAATTTTCTCTGTCAGCCACGGCGCTGGCAAATGCCTTACTTTAACTGCCCGAACAGGAGCATACGTTTGGTCATGAACATAATAACTTGCTCATCGACTGAAGTAGAGGAAAATAGAAAAGACCAATCTATGTTGCTGACATCCTCGCAAAGACTGTCAACGTCCATACCACCAAAATTGCGCTGCATGAGAGTTTTGGCTTATGCCTTAAGTAGACGAATTTTATATGAAAGAAAAATTAGATCGTGATAAGAAAAGGCATCGGCTGAGCATTGGCCATGCTTAGCGACGCGGTCAGGAGAGCTAGGAAAATGGTGAGTAAGACTAAGTGGAAGAATAGAAAGAATCCTGAAAGACGAAACATTACTCAGGGAAGAAGAACGATGGTCTTTCTTCAGGAGATAAGTACAAAAGTCACCTATGAGTATGCTATGGCTGTGAGAAGGGATAAGCATTTCTAAGAGCATTTCAAAAGATGAGAAGAAATTGATACGTAAAGAGGGACAATAATAGACGCCATTAAGTAATTTGGAATGATTTAGTTCGACCTCAAGAAAGAGATGCTTACCAGCATTCGCTGGCGGTGGTTTCGTTGACAAATTGAGAACAGAGAAAGGAAAATATTCGTGGATGTATATGGCAACACCACCAACCATCCGGTCGTTTCTAATGAGCACGAACCCAGGAAGAGAGTAACTAGTAGAAGGGAGACAGGGTTTAAGCCATGACTCGGAAAATGAGAATGGCATGTATGTTTTTATATTCAAAACTTGCCAGCATATCGTAGAAATGAAATCGCCGGAATGCTCTGGGCGTTGATATGTATAACGTTAAAATTCTTGGGAACATCGGCAAACTGCGCTGTAAGACTGTGTGTAAGAGGAGGTACACTCACAAAACTGTCATCACCATTTGTCAATGAAAAAAACTATTGCTAGTAAAGCTTTCATTTATAGACATAAATATATAATAACTAATAAATATATACTAAACCCATCTCAAAAATATACACTAATCATAAATTCACCTGCCAGTTGCGTTCAATAACGTGCAAGAAACAAAAAAAAAAGTGGTGAATCCGGGCAACAAAAAAACAACAAAATAGAGCAACAGGAAAATTAAATTAACACAAAACTTTGACAGCGCTCCGTTACCTAAAACGGAACGCACAGTTTTTTTTTTCTTCTTAGAACATAAATTGATGTTTAGTTGAACTGACAGTGACAGGCAACATGTAAGCATTAGTTTCGAAGATAATAAAAACATTATTGAAGGTAAAAACAGAATTAAATATCACCCGGATCTTCATGAAAACATCACAGGTAAGGAAATCACTTCTTCAAAGCAGTAGCACACTTCAGCCTTGCGGTCTTCACAGAAGGAGTGGTCGAAACAGAGTCTGGCATTACTGGTTTAGGTTCACTCGGTTCGGCGTCAATGGGAATCGGCACAATTTTGTCTAATTCAGAGAGAGACTCGATCCGATGTCGCGTATCGCTGGGACCAAGAATTTAGACGCAACCCACCTTAGTCCAGCTCCTGGAGACGCCAACACTCTCCCTAGCAGCCAGGAATACGTCATGCCGCCCCTCGGTCCCTAGTTTGATCTTAGAAAATCAGACATTGTCCCGGACTGCAAGACTGCGAACTTTAAACAAGATAGGCCTGGTTTTATTGACCACTACTTTACCCATCCAGTCAAGTATAGTACACTTACTTACAGTCTTGTCGCTTGACTGTAGTTTATCACTAACCACTTTAGCGATACCCTTGGCGGTGTCCTCCTTCTTCTCCTCACTCACGCCATGTAAAATGTCCTTGCATCACCATTTGGTCAACACTACGTGCTAGAAGCTCCACTTGTCGCTGAAGGGTGTTGAGCGCTTGAGAAATGAATGATCGGAAAATATTGAATTCGACTACTAGGCCTAAACTTGTGACAGGAGATGGAGGGGCCTTCTGCAGTTCAGCTTCAAATATGGGGCATCCGTGTGTGAAACAATTAATTTGATACCAAAGATTTTTTATTTCGTTCATTTAAAAAAGTAGTGTTTTCTGAAACATACCAGTCAGTCTCATTAAGAAGACACTTATTTACAAACCTGAGCTTTATAAACTGGCAATAGAGTTGATTTTTCTAATGCCGAATGCAGTATAGCATTATCGAAAATATCGTTTTACTAACAAACTAGGAGATCGTGAAATTATTAGACACGGCAGACATCGACAGTCCATTAATTAAATCGGGGCGGAATTCCGTTGTAATTAATGAAAGCCCATTTGAGTACGGCTTCAACGATGCTCCGGAGAACTGAAAAGCGTGATCGAATCGAACGCTGTGTTACTCTGAAGGAAGATCAGTGATGGCCCAGTAGTAACGGCCGCGACTTACAAGTTCTAGTTTGTGGGTTCGAACTCAGGCAGGCGCTTAATTTTGTGTAAATGATTTTATTTCATTTCCTCACATTTGCTCTCTTAACGGTGAAGGAAAACATCGTGAGGACACTGGCATGTCTTAGAACCAAAAAATCGAAGACATGTGACATCCACCAACACACACCGGGCCCGCGTGTAGATTACGGCAATGGGCCGTTATCCACCACGGAATGTCCTCTCACAGAGAGGAGGCCTGCACACACAACGAACCGAATGGGAGTCTAAATGCGGAAGAGCGGGTCCTTTACTATTCTACTCTGAAGGATGACGTAAATATAATATTCAGCATTCCAGCTGTTATGTGTTCTGTATAATGTTTAGGTTGGAACGTATGTTTGTTTTTCCAGTTTCCTGTATGTTTTATTATTGCAAGAATAGGTATAGATTGCACTTGTCTCAGAGGGGTTGGTGTAAGTTTGACACAGTTCAAGGTGAGTTCTCAGAATTTTGCCGATGTCACAAGCCCACCACACTATTCCCAACCACTGCAACGCCTGAAAGCCGCCAGAAAACACAGCGACCACCAGAAAAGCGCCGAGTCAGTGAAGCTCGACGAGTCCTATAGAATCGATTCAACTGTACTGGATCCCGCAACTAAATTAATCAAAGAAGAACTGCGACGGATTGAGCTAACTAAACCGGTATGAGCTACAGAATCATATTTCACCTATTACTTATAAAATAAGGAGGCGTAAACGCCTAACATTAGAAGCACCTCTCCCTCATACACGTACTTAAAATAGTAGTGATTCCCACAGAGAGACACTATGACAAATTTGTAATCACCAAAATCGATTAAGCGTAGTTGCAATACACGTTGTACAGTGTAATCGTGGCTTCCGCTCGTGGCCAAATTTCATGTAAGCTGCATTAGACGGATCGTGGGTCGTGGCCTCGTGGCACACCGAACGGATGTGGTGTTAACTATTGGGCGTTTTATCACACCGTGCCGTAACACGGTGAACTTGTCTTGTTCATTATTATTGAACACAGCAAGTGTTCAATAAAAATGAAGTGTAGCCTTTCATGAATGTGAAAGGTCTTACTCCTCAATGACGAAACCGATTCGAGTGAAACTTGGCACGCTAATAGATCATGTCCTCGATTGGGACGTAGAACCTTTAAATATCCCCAGGGATAATTACCAAACTTCAAGGAGGCTAAACTGCCAGGATGAGGTAATTAAACATAAATATGTATATTACACAAAAGTTTAGAAAAAAGGGAAAGGCAGACTTTTATGACATAGATGACACTTTATAAACCTGAATCTTTTATAAAACTCAATGAGTTTTATTAACAGCTGTGTACTGTGCCTATTCTTTTACACTCGATAAAGCAGACAAGTGTTGTTACTATGCAAAAAACTTTTTAACAAAAAATCAAATCGACTTCCAAAACAAAACACTACAAAGCGAAAAATTGCTTTATTTTCCGAAGTCGGTATTGAATAACGGAAAAAAATGGGTACAAAAGACACCGTCTTCGGAAAAGAAAGTTATTTTTCACTTTGTAGTGTTTTGTTTTGGAAGTCGGCTTGATTTTTTGTCAAAAAGTTTTTTTTATTTTCCTCTTTCTGCTTTTGGTAGATACTGTAGAGGTTTTCCACATAGGACGAGCAACCTGTTCGGCCGCTGACACCTAAAGCTGGCAACTTATATTTATTTTAAGTTTGGAAGGAAATCGAATGCAGAATATTTAGAAATAAATCGAACGCGTGTAGTTTTTTGTTTAGCCGGCACTTCTGTGAGAGCCGACCTACGGGCGGCACGTTTGAATAAATATACGTCGTAGAAGTCGAATAGTATTTTTTTCAGCCCCTGGCTGCGTCCCCCATCTACAAATGGTGGAGGCGCCGGGTAAACAAAAAACTACACGCGTTCGATTTATTTCTAAATATTCTGTATTCGATTTCCTAGGTAATGTAGATACTGGTAGGCAAGGTTATGTAACGTCAATGTCTAAGTACGTTAAAAAAAAATATATATATGATAGACAGTTTTCAGATTTGACATGTCATAGTTAGTAGGGATAGGCAAACAGAAAATATATTTATCGATGATTTTTGCTTCAATTAGTATCGATGTGATTAAAATAAATTATTTTACAATTCCATGAGCTGATGTAAGCTGCCGGAGGAAGAAAAGGCTGGCAATGCTGACTACGCATCGAAGCAATATTTGTTTTTTTTAATTCAGCTAGGCTGAGCTTAATCCAGTGCATTGATGATATAAGCATTTCAAGAGTGGGAGAGGTATTGGTCATAACTGAAACCGACTTTGCATACGGGGCATAGCCTTCGCAAAGGATGTTGATTTGGCATCATTGGTCCAGTTGATGACTGTTTATGGCATTGGTCCAGTTAATAACTTATTGATAATATTAAATACGTTAAGTGTGATAAGCTCTGGATAAAGTTCAATGATAGGTTTAGAAGATTCGATGCGATCTAGCCTTTCCTTCTCTGGCCTGATAAATGCTTGAGGATGAAATATTGTATCACGTTTGAATTTCACATAATTAAACCCCATCCGGGTGGATGTGAGTTATCACATCATTTCTGTTAGGAATAAGAGGCCGCCTTGTTACTTTTGCGGAGGTTTTGTGCAAGGAGGTTCAAGCATGACGGTGTTGACTCGTTAATGCATGTGCACTTGTTAGCTGAAGTTAGAGTAAATATCGGAGAATCCGGTAATTCGTTTGCCATGACTTGAGCCTTCCCCTTGTAAGGGAAGGACCTCAGATTAATTCCTCCGTTAGGTAAAGGTGTTAGGTAAGAGTGATTTTCCTTCCAAAGTTGAGAATAGCTGCGCTTCACATGATTCTGCGCATCTATTCGTAGGGGCGTAGCTCATGTAGAGGTTTTCCACATAGGACGAGCAACCTGTTCGGCCGCTGACACCTAAAGCTGGCAACTTATATTTATTTTAAGTTTGGAAGGAAATCGAATACAGAATATTTAGAAATAAATCGAACGCGTGTAGTTTTTTGTTTAGCCGGCACTTCTGTGAGAGCCGACCTACGGGCGGCACGTTTGAATAAATATACGTCGTAGAAGTCGAATAGTATTTTTTCAGCCCCTGGCTGCGTCCCCCATCTACAGTACCTTCAATTAACATAAAAATCATTTATGGTCAAAGAACATCTCATGGCAATTCCAATAAGCCCAAACACGACTAGGATACATTGTTTTATTTCAGAGTTCCAATGGCCATTGTGGTCTTCTCCATCAGTTCCCTTTTGACTTCACCAAATGATACTTTCTGAGTGCATATGATTGCATTATTGATGAAAATACCAAAATCGCTATATGTATGCCTATAATATTTGAGGAATTCTCTCGATTGCTCTAGGATTTCATCATCAAATCGTGGTTTCCTTATCATAGTACCATCCTTAGGATATCTCCTTTCGAACAAAAAAAGAATCATCAAAACCGGTTCATAAACGACGAAGTTATCCGCGACACACATAAAAAAAAATATACGGTCGAATTGAGAAACCACCACCGTTTTGGGAAGTCGAGTGATACATATACGCCCTTTCTAAACATAACTGAACTTTGAAAAAACCTTATCGATGAACTTTTGATCGACATAATGAAAGCAAACCAACATCCTACACTAGGTACGTCAACAAACAAAAATGGCCGTACTACATTTTAAAATAAAACATCCATTTAATTAATCCAACTCAATCACCCTTGTGATCAGGAGCAAAGACCGTTTTGTTAGAGGCTTAGCGATCGGATCAATGCCCGTTTGTAAGGACATATCAATTATGTGCTTAAAATACTTCGTCCTAAGCTTATTCGCTTTAGAAACTTTTTCCTTTAAGACTGGGAGATAAAGGTTCGTTATTGTGTTCGGCTGGTAAAGGTTTTTTATTTTGGTTTGGTGTCCTAATTCTATCAAAAGGGTGGGTAACATACAGGTTTCCTCGTTATGCTTTTAGCTTAGTTAGTAACTTAGATACGTAGGTACCGACTCATTAACGCTAGTGTACTCAAAAAATTGAGGACAATTTTTTCAATAGAATGGAATTTTTAACTCAACTAATGAAAATGCACATATATTTGATTTTTCAATATAAGTAAATGCTCTTATTATATTTTCTACTAAAAATTATAAAGCAGATATATTTCTTAACAAAGAAATCAATCCAATTACCTATTCATTTTGCAATATTTCTTAATCTTATCAGCAAAGTTGAAGGTGTCCTTAATACTCAGATGTAATAAGGGCGAGGTGACTTTTACAGTCTTGGGAATTAAGGAACATTGATGAAATCTATTTTTGGCTTGCTCTCTGAATTTCAAAGCAGTTCTTAACTAAATTTTAATCAAAATCAAATAAATGAAATGATTTTTGTGTTCGGAAAGTCGGACATTTCGATTACTTTGACAAACGTTTGTAGTCATAGTGGAGGATATTGTTTTATCCATTTGTTAGATTACGGAGACGTAAAAGCCATCATGACAAGGATACGCCCCATTGTCCCAAAAAATAAAATGAAAACAACACTCCGCGACACACATGTCGGTTCAAAGCCAACTGGGCAACTTTTATTGGTTTTATTCCAACTACCACCCAACTTTTCTGTTTCACATATCTATTGAACCAACCATCTATTGGCCGAGTTGAATTGTGTACAGTAAATAGCTTGTTTTACTGGAAACATCGAATTTACTTCAGTGTTTTATTGGATTCCCCGTTATAACAAGTTTGTAAAGAAATTTTCTCGGTTTTGGGTACCGTTATTGTGTGGAGTAGTCTTTTTAAAGGGTCGATGTGAAATTGTTTTTGTTTGCGCAGAAACATGGAGTTGGAACAATAGATGGTATGTTTTCTATGAAATTGAACGAAGTTATTTTGTAATAACATAGTGTGCTTTTGAAATACCCTGTGTAACAAGTTCGTACGAATACAAAGAATTCCATTGTTGTGCAATTTTAACTAGAGCTATCTACTCGTATGTTTCTGGAAACGAGACTTGTTCTCAGAAGCAATATTCATATTGTTATAAGTGTTTAAGACTAAAGGCAGTTTAAAACTAACTTAGACTCTATTTATAAGTAGGTATTTGATCATGCTAGGTTGTCTCATTTTATTTAACATTATTTTAGCGATGTTTTGAATAAATCACTAATTCTTCCAAAAGACATAGATCATAACATATTTACAGTATTTGGCGACTTCCCCTCAGAAAATGAAACTGTGGAAGATGGTATGAAAGTCGACCCTTTAATTCGAGTTTTCTACCAAGCCTTTGTAAATAGACACAAAAGAGTTTCCGTATTACGCAGATATTGAAGTTATTTGCTATTTACAGACGGAGGGCACCGCAATCATTGAAATCTGCGGCCGAATGATTGGTTTTGTTGAGAAAATAAATAATACCAATGGTAAATAAATAGTTATTTGTTTTAAGTATAAAGTTTAATTAGATCTATATTTAGATTTTACTGGAGAATTGCCGCATCGACAGCTATCTACCTAGCTTTTGCCCAACTATGTTGGTACTGTTATTGGTACTGAACAGTAACCCAGTAACAATAAGGATGGGTAGAAAAATGATAATTCTATTCTATTCGACGTCAGTTGGTCAGTATAAAGTGTACGCCGTAACGTCACATGATATTTCAACGCACTGTATCACTGTATCGGCGTATTTTTTTGTTTACTTGGCAAAAGAAAAAAATAAGTGTCCAATATTTTTAGGTGATCTAGCTGACTGACTTAATAGATATTTTTTTCATCATCCCTATTGGATAACACGATATCTTTGGAAAGACGGTTATCAGATATTTGGGATCTTGACTATCCGTAATAACTTGCATAGAACGTGATTTTTAATGGAATATCAGTCTTAATTGCTGCAAACCATAAACCTACGAATATAACCATTGTTGACACCACCGCTTAATAGATAACCCAAAGAAAGCTTTAAAAAGTTTGATTACTAAAGACCAGAGATATATAAATAAATCCCGGGATTTCGGGAATCGTCATGTTTATGATTCCGGGATTTTAGAGGAGGTATCACCAACTGTATGTTACTTACTTCTTGACCTTTAGGTAAATATAATCTACCTATTTCGATATCTACTAATGAATCAGCGATAATATTCTGAAAGAACTTTGACTACCCTCCCCTGCCTTGTTGGTTTAGCCAATAGTCGCAAGTGCTACTTCTGAGCATGAGGTTTCGGGCTCGATTCTCGTGTTAGACAAAATTTTAGTAATTCGGAGATTGGACTTGAACCAGGTCCTGGCATAAAATTTTAAATCGTATTATTGCTTGGACCCCTAGCCTACACCATCTGCAAAAAAATATATAGGACATTGTATTGAAATCGGAGTGTACAAAATATTGCAATCAATATGGGATATTTGTATCCGATTCTACTTTGATCTCGGTACAAAGGGAGCGGATCTGTTTGCCCAGCCGCCTATCCGCTCAGTCTGTAAGAACTACTCAGGGAGAATTGATATGATGTTTGTAGAAGGGCCGCCAACCTGTTGCACTTTGTGCACTTTTGTCTTGTTTATACAGAAGATTCTTTTTTTGTGTGTGTTTATTTCTGGCTTGTGCAGCTTTATTAATCGTTGAATAGAAGTAAAATTCTTAAAATTAGATTTACTATCCATACTAATAATGTGAATTAACATATATTATTAATGATTATTATTATAAATGCGAAAGTAACGTGTCGGTGTCGTTCTGTCCAATTGTTACGCTTTCACGTTTTTCCTTTTTCAATGTCCTATCTAATTTTATTCCAAATTTTATCAAAATTGGTTCATTGGTAAAGATATGATAGCGTAACAACAGACAGACAGATACACAAAGTTACTTTAGCATTTATAATATCAGTATGGATAACAATTTGAAATTACAATGTAAACACTAACACTACGACCATCTCTTTTACTGCTGCAATATATGTGAACTGTCAACAAAAGCGAAAGAAAAATATATCAATGTTAAATTATTGACTGTACATGTATACAAAAATGTTATTATCGAATGCACAGTCACAAATAAAAAGATTCTGAACAGCTTCATTGCGAAAAAAGGTATCAAATATCCGACTTTAATCAACGCAATACGAAATACCGGAAAATGCTCGTAAAAAGCAACCAATTAGCCACTTTCGTCACTCCGACGCCTTTTCGTAATCCCCTGTAATTGTCTCAAAGCTTATATTTTCCAATTACCTTTTGATACTTTATCCTGAAAACCTCTAGGCAGTTTTCAGCATTTTTCAGAAAGGGTTTGATTCTGGACAAAAAAGTAGTATTTACTTACGTTTTTTTTTAAGATGACTCACTGTCGGTATTTTGTCAATCCTTTCGTTACCTTACTTTATTTTTGCCGCACTTTTTATTAGGGATAAAACTAAAACTAAAAACAGAGAAATAAAAACTGTTTTCATAAAAAAATAAACCGACTTCAAAAGCAAAACGTTTCGGAAGACGGTGTTGGAAAACAATAAAATCAAGAGGTACCAACGAGACCGACTTCCAAAACGAAAGTTATTTTGCACTTTTTAGTGTTTTGTATTTGAAGTAGGTTTATTTTTTTGTGAAAAAGTTTATTTTAAATATCTTTTATGGTGAAAATAAAATCTAAATAAGAGTGCATTTTCTTTTTTGATTTAAATATTTTTTGCAAAATGCAACTGCGTGGTAATTTACGTAATTTCAAAATCAGAAAACTAAAAAAAAATATCTGTGTTACTTTAAAAGAACTTGATGCCACGTCCATACCTATTTATTTCAACGTGGGTGCGGCAGGGCTATTTTCACAGCGTCATTAAGAATGAAAAATGAAATCTTTTCCCTTTGTTCTGACAATATCACAGACCTCAATATTGATGATTTATTGTTTACTGAGAGAAATATAAAACAAGTCTCGACAATCTCGTGGACCTGAAGAGCTGGGATCAATGATTAATGGTCCAAGATGTTCGCTAGACACCGGATTGTCAGCCTCACTTAAGTCCCAAGCAATTTGTCTTATAGGATAATGATAGGAACAATTATATTCTAATTTAAGAACAAAACTGGTCCCAAAATAATAGGACAGTATCTGAGCTTCATTTCGGTTTTTCTAAAAATTAAATTCTGGCCGTTTTTCATATTTTTACAGCATAATCAAGCAATGATTTCGTCCTAAATTCCTCTAACCTCATGAGGAAAAAAAGGAAAAAGAAATTTAAATTCGGAATTTTATCCACGTCTCACCAAATATTTTTAAAACTTTATTATTATTACAGGCACTTCCATTCCTTTCCTGCCAGCCCTTTGTGTCGGTTATTAAATGACCTTCTTTCAGCGCAAACTCTTCGCAATCCTCAGCCAATTTCGTCCATTGTTCCCGAACCTCCCCATCCCTTCTAACGATGACACGATTAAAATTGTTTAAATGTCCCACATTCTTTTGCCTTACCTGTATCAGTTACACGTTACCCGACCTTCCCCTCGTAGGTACTTTATTTTTCGGATATTGATGGGATTTTAGGGGCGAAGATATTTTATTTTTCGTATAATACCCGAGTGGGTTTATTTACGAGTATATTGTAATTTGAGTCGCGTTTGTATAACATTTGAATGTTTTAGACGTATGCCATGTTTATTTTAGGATCTGTATTTCTCTTTTTAACTGACTTACCAAAAAGGAGGAGGTTCTATGTTCGACTTCATATTTGTTTTTTTTTTGTGTATGTTCCCCGATATCTCCGTCGATTGTGGACCGATTTTGAAAATTAATTTTTTGTTTGAAAGAGTATGTTTTGAAATTGGTCCGATTTTAATTAAGTAAAGATTCGATGAAGAACTTCGAAGATATACAACATAACTCTTCAATAAATAACGGCAAATCTCTCGGGATTGCTGCAATCGCATGTCTCTTTATTGACAATACCATTTCGTAACATAACATCACACCAGTACGCTCTTAAGGGGTACGCAGATCTCTCATTTCACCGGTTATGTTCAGGTTTCATGATATTCGGGCTATATATTCTGGCGTTAAGGTAACTTACTAAACAACTTGCCTATTAGGTAGGTACAACTAAAAAGTGAAAAACTTATATACAAAAAACTTATATACAAAAAAATACTACCGGCTTTCAAAAAATAAAATTAGTTTTCACTATGTAGTTTTCTTATTTGGGAGACGGTAGTATTTTTTGTAAAAAAGTTTTTTTAATTCTTAATTATTTATTGTTCACTATAATGAAATACAACATAAAGTGATTATAAAGTTGATGTTTAAAGATGAGCTTAACTCAATGAAGAGTTTTCTACCAGCAAACCTTAGAGTGATAGAGAGAGTTTACAAAAGGAATTGAGAAGTAGTCCAGTGTACAATTTTAGAATAATATAAAATAAATCATATATATACATTCATACACAAGTACAAAATATATTTATACATATACTATATAAATATGTAAACATACATATACTAATATTATGTCATACCGAAAGAAAATGATCCTTGATTTTCCTCTTGAAGGCATTCTGGAAGGGCTGTCGCGTAATAGTTAAGTGTTTCAAAGACAAAATTGTTGATAGCATCATCAGCGAGCTATTTCTATGCAGTTCAAGAATCATTTTATTTTTTCTCGCTATGTAGATATATAAGTACCTTTGTAATATAACGAGATATTTCTTGATTATTTATTGTACAATTATTATGCGTGGACTATTCTTAGGCACTCTACAACAAAGTTAAGAATAGAAAAAATACATTATAGAAAATGAAATTACTCAATAAGGTAAACCCACTTGTAAACATAACGAGGTGGTTATAATATATATGGCTATTGTTGAACTTTACTAAGAATCCTTTGCAATATTGAGTAAGTCCCAAGAAAGAAGCATTGTTAAAAGTTTTAATTTGGACCCCTTGTATAATGTTGCTATTCTTATTGTATAGGTACGTAAGTTGTTGAAAATAATTACGTTATATACTCTTCCTTTCTTCCTACTTGTTTCCTTTTAGCCTCAAATTGGATCTTTTGATAAGTTTTAAGGGTACTTTTGAAAAGAGGAAATTTTCAGGGTGCTTGAAGCTGAAAACCTATGAAAACGTTAAAACAAAAAAGCGACTTGAAAAGGACGCCTGTAGCAACTAAAATATTATAATTATAAAGTCACTGATTTTCTACGAACTCTTTTCATGTCGCGGTATTTCGAATCTTTGCTCTTTTGTTTTTAAACAAGCAACAATTATTTATTTCATACTTGTTAAATTTCTCAATGTTAGTTTTTTCTGCCACAAAAAGGCCACAAATTACGTTTTTCTTCGTTTTTAATGTTGGCACGAGATATCATCATCATCATCATTTTAACTGAAAGACGTCCACTGCTGGACATAGGCCTCCCCCAAGAATCATTGAGCCATTCTGTTTGGTCCTGCGCGTTTCGCGTAATTTATATAATCCAATCAGAACGGTTAATAGCGAGGCCAATTATGGCCCAAGATACACCGGACATGCATTTTTGATGAATATATCTAACTACTTATAGTTAGTAGTTTAAGCATGGCAATAGCGCTTACTTGCCCACTGACATACATTGACATTCTTAATTTCAAAAATGGAATCGGTAAAAAAATAAATACTTCTTGAATCACCATATTATTAAAGTAAAAATATTTTCTTAATGTCCCGCAGCAAACTTCGTGTTTCGTCATTCGTCGGCTTTCTATCAGTTGCCCTATGCATTTGGTGCAAACCGGACACTTTCAATCAACTTCGAAGTATATGGAGTTGTTAATTCTCGTTTAATATAAAGTAATTTATTTTAAAAATGGGAGGAAAGCTACTAAAGCTGCTATTTTTACAGCTCTATATATTTCACATGGAAATCAAAACGAAATAACAATAAAGTACTTAGTTCTGAATTCAAATTATTAAACATGATAAATCTAATAATTTATGGACATGGAAATTAACATTCGTTTGTATTTGTAAATACGATGATTTCCGAGGAAATTTAAAAAATAGTTGAACTGTATACATATAGGCACAATCATTTTTTCTTAAAAAATCTTTTCCTGATTTATTAATTGTTCGGGTTATAACGAAAGTAAACCACTCTGGTTGTTCGGTTTTTGACCAACCTTTTTTAAGAAAATATTTGCTGGTGTCTTATGAACCTAAAAATGTGTATGTAAAGTATTTGTGGGTGGAAATCGTTCTTTCCTACTATCTCCAAGAAGGCAATTGAACACCTACCTCGTCTCAACTCCCGGGTCAGCAGAAGACCTGCGGCGTGCACGGCACTTCACAGATAGGCAGTCTAGACGTGCTCGCACACCACACGGTAGTGAGTCCACAAACACTAAAGATGCTAAAACGTTTAGCTTGAGACACGATCACAACAAGAGTGGAAGAAACGTTCATCCAGCTCAGGGTTCTAATTCGTACTGCACGCCACGGATATATAGAACCGCGACGTAGGTCGAGTGCGAGTTTAGTGATGATTTACCAACTACCCTCAATTCGATAATAAGAATCGAACATACCCCCAACCGAAATCAATATTATTGATTTCCATAAATGAATGATAAGTGTGGAATATGTAACAAAAATAAAGTTACTTAAACATAAATAAACTTATGATTATACATGCAGAGTGTGTTCTAAATGTAAAGTGTACACGCTACAAAAAAAAAACGAAAAGAAAACTTAAACAAACTATCTATATAATATTGTGAAGGTAATTCATTTGCATAGGGTAATGGACAAACTTTATTTGTAGGTCTTTGGATTAATCCATTTTTAGTTCGCAGAGTTAAAACGCGATTTACTTTGTCGACACCACTATGTACCTTCCCAATCCGGGCTAAATTCCATTGGAGAGGCTTAGTTAAATGTGACTTCAGTAAAATCAAATCTCCAACCATTAAGTTAGGCGGAGTTGAAAACCACTTCGCTCTCTGCTGAAGAGTGTGAAGATAGTCATCTGACCAACGCCTCCAAAAGCACTGTGAAGCTCTGAACGAACTTGCCAACGTGACAACCTATTTTGAGGAACGTCCCTAAAGTCATATTCTGGCACAGCTAATAAACTCTGACCTATAAGAAAATAACCTGCGGTCAACACTTCGAACTCGTTTGGATTATCCGACAAAGGACACAAAGGTCGTGAATTTAAAACGGCTTCAATCCTACAGAAAATTGTGCTTAATTCTTCAAACGTAAGTGATCTGTCACCTACTGCACGATAGAGGTGATGTTTAGCAGATTTTATTCCTGCCTCCCAGAGTCCGCCCATGGCGCTTGGACACTATTTAATTGCTAAGCTAAAACGGAACCGCTACATTTTGTAGCCCATTATAAGGTACGGCGACACAAGATTAAAAGCATCGACGAGTGTGACGTATTGCCGTCGCTACACTCATTAATAACGAACGGGATGACTCCATTAATTAAAATACTCCGGCCCAGTAGAATCTGTAATGAAATATTGTCTATAAACTGTATAGGGTGAAGAACAATTTCGTAGAGATTAATCTGAATTTATACCCGTATTAAGATTACTATTAATCCTGCCTAATCCAAGTTTAAAGATTAAAACGAACGGTTTTAATTTGGGAAGGTAAACGTTCATTAGAAGAGTCTATAGGTTACACTTCTTCTATAGTAAGGGTTTTATGAGTTCAGTGAATAAAGAAGATGAGAGGAATTTTAACGGAGATGAGAAGTAGTTTTTTAGTTTTAACGTAGAAAATACGAAGGAGACTTTAGGAAAATGCATTGACGCTTTGTTAGTCAAAATAAACATGTGTGGTAATGATGTGTTCAAGAAATTGCTTAGGTACGGTGATTTAATAATATCGCAAAGGACAAAATAAATTATTTGTACCATTTACAGATTACCACATACAATTTACAGATTAAAACATTTTATGGTCTACATGTAATATTAGATATATAATTTCAATAACCAGACTACCAGACGTACAGCGATGCGCCATCGGTACATGGTGGACATCCCGCCCATACGCAATAAACGTTTTGAGAATACTTTTATTATGCGTACAGCTAAGGAGTGGAATTTCCTGCCGGAGTCCGTGTTTCCCGATAGCTACAATCTAGGGATCTTTAAGTCAAGAGTGAATAGGATACTTCTAGGCAAGCGTGTTCCACCGTCGACCACATCATCGCTTACCATCAGGTGAGATAGTGGTCAAGCGCGTGCCTACAAAAAGAAAAAAAAAACAAATTAAAAATTACAACTGGTTGGTAGAAGAGACTTAAACAGGCATTAGATGAACAAGATCTGTACACAGTTAGTGATCCCTGCCTCTTAAACTAGGGTTACCTGTGTACCTGTGGTGTAAAAGACAGTGGTCTGTTATTCATTTTCTATATTTAAACAAAACTTGTGAAATGAGAAAGAGAATAGACCACTGTCTCTTAAGATATTAGTTTAAGAGGGAGCAAATGTTCTTACTCGTCATCATCCTCAGCCCAACTTCACAAATGGTTTGGCATATACCTCTGCTTTCTTGTGGCAATATCCACGCGCCTGTCTTTCCTCACTCTTAGCTTTTCTAGAGCTAGACCTGTAAAATAAATAATGTGTTATAACAAACCAGGTCTCTATGTTCCATGTTCATATTCTGTCTATGGTGAAAATATGGAAAATTTTATATAAAAAGAATATTTTCAATGTTTATCGTTTAAATTGTGATATTGTATTACACACCTTTGCCCGGCCAACATGCAATCGGACTCGCGGGCAAAATCAGTTTAATATAAACAAAAGATAGTAAAATTCAGCTTGGAAAGTATAGTAGTTTATGCAAAGGTCATATAATACGGGTTTTTAAAACATGAGCGAGCGTTTATCACACTCGGCTTCGCCTGGCATGCACTATTTTATCTTAACTCATACAGTTGAAATAAAACAAAAGTGGAAACGGAATAAAAAATGAGGTATGGCGTGAAATTAAGATTCTCATTGCGCATGACTGCGCAGCGCGCGCATCCATAGACAATGACACTATTTTTCTACATTAAGTCAATGAGCACATACGCGCCAATAAATTAAAAAGTAAAAGTGTGCTATAAAAAAGGTAAATGTGGCACTAGCTGTAATGGTTTTTATTTTATTTTACCTATCCACGAAAAAAAGTACGTGTTTAATCTTTATTTATTATTATTATTTTATTTTAATCCATTTTTGGAACATTACATTGAAGTTTGGCGAGAGCTATACTTACCATCAGGTGACCTTCTTGCTTGTTTGCCACTCTATCGCTAAAACAAAAACTTCATTATAGCTACAAATGACCACCTAAATTATAATAAAAGTGTCTAGAATACAGTTCAGGACAAACTAAAATACGTTAGGTAGAATACACATAGATATATTTATAACAATATCATACACACACACACACGTAAACACATACATATGTTTGTGAATGTATACACATTAGTTATACGTGTGTCCACAAACATACGTTGAAATTACCCAAACATAAACAGACATTTTCATAATCAGAACTGCAAACTCAAAGGTTTACGTCAAACATAACCTTATCGTGACGTCATACAGACCCTGCTACGATTTGCCCAAAAAAACTGGCCAAGTCTGAGTCGAACTTGGGTCTCCAAGGTTCCTGTAATATAGGGTAAGAACAAAAGGCAGGAAAACATTTCGTATTTTTTTGATCCATGATAGAAATCGTAGTAATACATATTTTGAGAACTGTAGACCCAATCACCAACTAACGTTTTACTATTTTGGGATTCCAGTGTAACCAGATGCAGATGAATATCAGTGTTTTACATGGAGCGATGTTGTTGCTTATTAACATAAATTGAATATTCTAAAAAAAAGGGGACAGGGCTCATTGCGCATCAATAAATTCGTCCAAATCGATGTCAATGGGCATCGTGCCCAGAACGCTGGCAGCATTGCCACGTTGAATAGCAATGCTGATTCTCTGACCGAAGAAAGGCCAGCCCTCTGGTTGCGAGAATACTACTTGATGAGCACTCGGACCCCATGGACATGTTTCAACCCCAAACAGCGCAAACATTTTATAACTTCCAATATATTTGCACCGTTTGAGGTTTTCTGCACCAGCAGCAGCCGCCCCAGCACAGCCCGCCGTGCTAAGAAAATAGGTTGATGCAAGGTTGTCGACACATGTTTCACCCCAAACCAAAAGGCTACCCGCTTTCCAAGGCTTTATGGTCATCCCGTCTGGTCTCTCCCCATCATCACGTGCCAAGCCATTGGGTTTTAAAAAAGCTGATTAGAGATATTTCTTATAATAACCGAAATACTAAAACGATACTCCTAGGTCATATTGGCTGTCAGACATACGTACTTTTGACTATACTGTAACGACTGTAAATGATCTACGAATGGCATTCATGAAAATGAAATGGGATTTTCGAGACATGTGTCGTGATGGCCCAGTGGTTAACACCTCGCCTCTCGTATTTGAGGTCGTGGGTTCAAATCCGGGCAAGTACCAATGTGACTTTTTCAAATTTATATGTACTTTCCAAGTTTATCTTGGACATTGCTGACAACGGTGAAGGAAAACATCTTGAGGAAACCTAGACTTATAGTGAGTTTATAAGATTGTGCTCCATTGGTGTAATTGCTGCAAGGCGTTCCAGTGCGAGGATATACTAATAAATAAATAAATTAAGATGCGAACCCATGCGATGTAGCTTACTTAGCCATGGTTCCCTCTCTGAGAACTGGTAGCCTATAAGACTCTTAAAGATACAGCTTTTGACTGACAGAGAGACTCGGAGACAGAGCGTGTTGCTTAAATTATAGAGTTCCGTTGACACCCTTTGGGTAAAGAACCCTAATAAAAACGAGTTCATTTATCACTGCGCCATTTTGTTTGGGTCTTTCTGCATACACTCGTATTTTTGGCACCGACAGACTTTGAAGCTCACAGATAAAAAAAGGCAAAAATGCACAAAAATTATCAGTCCGCTGTGAAACGGATTCGCACGCCAAAACTCTTGTTGCTATTTATTTTGATTTCGACGTCTGTGTTTTGTTCGTTTGTTTAAAAAAGTATGTAAAATGTATTTCGTAATTTTTACACTAAGCGAACAAATTGGAAAGGATAGTTAGTTTGATGTATCTCAACAACATTGCACGATTAACATTTTGATCTCTTAAATACATGAAGTCGGTTAAAAATGTAACCTTCAGTGTCGTGTCCTGTCTGCAATGTCATAATTCTATCTTTTCATTACATAAATACCACATTGTTAGTCCTGCTGATATTGTTACACCGATCGATTTCTGATTATCTTAATTTAATTATTTTCTAATTTTAAATGGATTTCGAACTTTCGTAACTTCAATTCCGTGGTCTCTCCGACAGGAACTATGTATTTTTCAAGATTAAAAGTATCTCTTTATGACTCTCAACCAAAGGTTGCTTTCTATCAAAATTAACGTAAACGGATAAGTACTGCCAGAGATTACCTACCCCTTCTAACAATTAATTTTACCAGTTTGTTCTATTAGTTAAGATGTCATAGATCGAGTGTCATAGGACAAGAGCAGGAAGATGTGTGCTTGGGCAATTACCATGACATTATAATATTTTTGTATGATTTGCTTTGAAGTTTTTGTAATGCTCGAAACTAGGATACAAAATAAAATTTATAGTGAAGAAAGAAATCTTCTAATCTTAAGATGCAATTACGAAGCCAATTAGTTGCACAATTATTGGCAATTGTGGTTAATTACGATGTCCCGGCCAAAACCTAGCATATTGCTAATATTGGTAATATAAAAGTTATATAGAAATTGCCAAGCATAAATCCTGTTGCCTATTCCACAGGTATGCATTATTCCAAGAGGAGCCTATGACACTAAGCGATAATATATACATGGTGATTCATCGTATATAATTTTTTTGAGAAGGCAATGCATATTAGGTTAAATAATTTTCTTCTGATCTTCCGGAAACCACTTTGCAGAAATGCAAATGATACGATAGTTACATTAAAGTGTCAGGAAAAAATCAATTACAAATCAGTTGCCGAAAAGACCTTGTCAGATATATTTCGTTGGATTGTTAAGAATGAGCCCTTTCTTTTAGTTTACCGTTAGTCATTACTTCACAGAACTTTCTACTTATTAGCGACAATACCGAATGGTGTAATAATACAGCATGTGTATTTTTTTTTCAAAATAAACTGGTACGATTCCTGGCTAGGAATGTTGATTTTTCAAAAATCCTATGATGCAGTTTTAGTTTTCATCAAAATCAGCCTCGTGACTCCCTTTAGAGTGTTTTGCTATTCCTCATAGTTTCGGATTTGGCCATCCAAGCCCGCTTTAGAAACTCACCCACACATCAGTGAAAGATTTTCAATATCGGGATAGTCATTATAGAGATTATTAGAGATTACTTTTTACAAACATACTAACAATTTTACCTCTTTTCAAGCCTTTTAGCTTTTAGCCTTTAAACACACTTGCCTTGTTATAAGTATGCCTAGATCAAACCTAGTAACAGAATTTCCCCAACCGAATGAGCGGAAATAAAAGTGGAAAAAAATACATACACGTTTGGTTTGGACGGCAATGCACTGTAAACTAAAAAGCATGTTTTTATTTTTTTATGCTAATTTACATCTAATTGATCCCCAGTGTCTACGAATCTAAACGTGCAATTAATAATTTAGTATTTATTTTGAATAGGTATATTTCATTTGGTTGCCTGCATGAGTTGGTTTCGCAAAGATTTACATTGCAGAACAGCCTTCTTCTGAGCCCCAAAATATAGCTGACAAGTAAAAATACCTTCGTCCTTTAGCTACACAAGGTGCCTTAATGTGTAATTTAAAAGCAAAGTATCTAACAGTTTGATCATATTACATTTTGGGACAACTTAATTGAGATCCCGCCAGAAGAAATTTAATTATTACTAACTAAAACATCAAAGGTCCTCAGAATTAAATTTCATAAAAAATATAACGACATTACACGGAGTTGTAAGCCTGTATTTAGAAAATTGGAGGTCTGTCAAAAAAGGTCCTATCATTTCATGTTTAGTTGATTTTCGCTGCAATAATAAAGTTCAAATTAATGATTCTCCAAAAGTGCTTTGTTCATAATTAAATTGTTGACCCTTTTTATTAAATTGTATCAATTACAATTTATTTTCATAAGAATGTTTTATCAAACTTCTTAGTTAAAATTGGCTATTCGAACATTAATTACACAATTAATCAATGAAGGCTCATAATAAACAAAAGACTGGAGATATAAACCAAACTTAAAATAAACTAGTTTTCTTTCTTTTCTATATTAAAATTCGTATCAAAAGTTTAATAAAGTGCTAAAATAAGTAGAGATACCTCAGATTTTATTCTTTATTCAAAGACGATATTCCATTGTGATAAGTAAGCCTGGTTCGAAATGAAGGAATAAATCATTTTTCCACATCTTTTGAATCTCGCTAACATGATAGTGACGGAAAGACGTCGTCCGCTATATGCTTCATATCCATTCCATTTTCAGTTCCTTTGTTAATAAAAATCTATCCATTTTTGTTCTGAACGAAAAAAAAAATATTCGAAGACATTTTTGTAGCTACTAGAAATATTTTAACACTGTTAAGAATGTTTTAGGCGGATAAATCTATTTTTTCGTTTTGTATCGGTACGCTAAGGTTTTTTAATGGAATATCTAATTACCTCTGGATGTATCAATGGATTAGGAATTACCGACCTTTGAAATATTTCATAAATTAAAAAAGAATATGCATGAAATGAATATTTGATACTTATCCAGTTTATCAATAATTTTACAAAAATAGAATACTAACAGTAAAAACAGAATCAAATGAGATGACTAAATTACATGAAAATCGTTGGAGCCGTTTTTGGGATTAAGATTATATATATAAAATAACACTCGTTTAAAGTCATTATATATATATATAATACATATATATATATATACAGGGTGTCCCAGAAATCGACGTCAAGCCGTAAATGGGTGATAGACCAAGTTATAACAGTTCTCAGAAAAATACGAAAAAAAATCTATCTCATGTTTTAAAAAAATTATGTTCACTTTAAAAATTTACTAAAAAAATCAATCCCTGTAATGGTTCTTTAACTCCAATTGCTACAAATCCCATAATTTATCTAATTTTTTTATTATTATGTAATCTTGAATAATGCTTGTGTAGATTTTTGCCTAAAATTCAAAGCCAACTCCTCCTACTTGGAAGAAAATTAAACTTTTTCAAAACCAAATTATTCAAATTTACTATTTCGCCCAACTTTAACTGACTGTACTGAAAAAAAAATTTACTACGCTAGTTTGGCAAGTAACATGAAAAATTGGCGCATTTAATAAGGATTCAAAAATGGTGTAACACTTGCTAGATTACGTTTTCAATAATTGGTCAAATTTTTTTTTGTAAATAGCCTCGGTTTTTACACAAAATGTCCATACTTCCTTAAAATGACTTTAGCTTACCTAAAGCTTTGCTAAACTCCGTTTCTAGTTCGATAGAGACGGAGAGAGTCATTTTACGAAGTGTGAGCGAGACAGAGAGTGACACTGAACGTTTACAGGGAAATGTGGTTCCAGCAAGATGGCTGCCCAGCGCATTATGCCCGTGAAAAGATGGATGGACTGTGTGAGCGGTGATTTGAAAGAAAAGGGAGTCAGTGATGGCGTGACGGAAAACAGGACGACGGTATGGAAGAAGAAAACGTGTTGCGCCGACCCCAAGTGACATGGGACAAGGGCAGGAAGATGATGATGACTCGTAAATAGGTTCTCGTTCGAACTAAACAGAGTACTACCTCATGATGAATTTGGGGATACAAGTCCTTTGTGGCATCATAAATAATCCGAGTAAAATTTCTGAAAATGAATTTTTCGTTGTGCAACGTTTAACCGTGGTATTAATTAAATTCTTTCTCCATTGTGTCAGCAATCCTGATCAATTCTTTGCAAGGGTATATCAGTTATCCCCTCGGCACAAAAAAAAACAAAAAACAGTAACAGGCACCACTACCTTTATAATTTATTTATTTTTAGCCTGGGGAAATGCTCATGCATGCAATGCTACCACGAGAAGATAGCGCAGTTATGTAGGCGTCACTGTATCGGTGGCGCGAGGAAGCGCGGGCGCGGGGCGAAGGGCCGACGCAGCGACATATGGAGTTGCGTCGATCTCAGCTTCTCAGGTCCTGATGGCGGAATGGCGGGACAGGCTTTCACGCCCTACCGCCGGCCTCGTTACCTTCGAGGTGGTCCGGCAAGTTCTCGAGCGCTGGCTTGGGAGGAGGCACGGCTCCCTGTTATTTCGGGTGACGCAGGTGCTCTCGGGGCATGGTTGCTTCGGGAAGTACCTGTGTCGCATAAACAGGGAGACGGACGACCGGTGTCACCACTGCGTCGACTGCCGGGAGGACACGGCGCGGCATACGCTGGCAGAGTGTGCCGCTTGAGGGGAGCCACGCCGTGCCCTCCTCTCTTAGACGTTGCGGGGGGAGTCAAACACCTCACTCCCCCCCAACCCGAGATCGAGGCCCGCAGAGGCGGGCCGACACAAGCCGGGGGTTACGGAAGTATCGTATGTTCCCGCGACCTCCGGCGTAGGTGTGAGATGGAACACCGGGGTGGTTTTTAGTCAGTACGAGACTGACAGACCTCTCCGCCCCCCCAGGGCGGAGGACATCCAATGAATATTTTGCACCCCGGAACAAAAACAAAAAAAAATTATGTAGGACTCCAACCCAATAAAACTCCACAGTGTCCTCATGTGCCGCTTATGGCTCCATACGACATTGCGGCCCGCCTCAGATGCGATGTCACCTGTTGCCAAGCGGCATGCTTGTTGGCCTCTACGTCGTCGGTTTAATCGGCAAAAGACCAGGCGAGCGGTACCCCTCCTCGGGTTTCTCTTCGCTTCACCGTGGGTGACCAAGCCACGACTACTGAGACGCGGAATCAAACTTCGCTTTAGCTTGTCTGTCAAGTTTTTTATTTGACCAGAGAGCTCGACTGACAAGCTAAGGCGTAGTTTCGTTGTTCGTGTAATTATGTATGTATACGGCAAGGCGTAGTTTTAACCGGCGTCACCTTGTTGTTTGCAACGTTCCATCTTGACTTTTTATTTGATCTGAGGTCTAGGTATACAATGTCTCTGAAAAAAAAACAAATGTTGTAAAAGTCACACGCCGCGTCTGTCTATCTTTATGAACGTGATAAAATGGACCAACTTAATTTAGTTCAGGACGAAAACCCACAAAACTTGACTTGATTAAAACAAGTCAAAAACTAATTATGTTAAGTTCGGGCGTACAGCCGTATTGACTCAAATATGCCTTAAGTTATGGAATTTGCAACGCGTAGATAAATGAAATAATATGTTGAAAGGTACATACAAAGGAACTCTTTAGTTGAAGTTCGTTAAAATATTGAAGCCACGCATATGCTAGTGTCTCTTTGAAAAGAAAAAAACCTTATATCAACGCCTTTTATACTTCTGTTCTTACAGTTTAGTACGGAACAATCAATATTTTTTCTTGTGTATCTTTCACAGTTCACGAGTTCACCACAAATGTTTGGGAGCAATAGTATTTTGCTCACCGAGCGAAACAGCGCTATAGGTTCGAGCGACACGACGATAGCGATGAAATGGCGAGTTGTCAGTATGACACTTGTCAATTCGGTGTGTTGCCACTGTGTGTGATTAAATTACCCGAGCAAAATGAAATTTTTAACTTAACAAAGCAATTATGAACTAATCATTAAAAATATAAAATAATTTAATTCTAAATAGATGAATCACACAAGTTACTAAATAGTTAAGCTAGATAGTAATTTATTTTATTTTAATTAACTACATGAGATAGTACCTAAATTTTATGAAAAGGACAATCAATGGTAACACTTATCGTGACGTAGTCTAAGGCCATCCTGTTAAGAGAATACCAGGCGAAGTATACGGAGTATATTATTATACCATGGTTGTCCCCACCACGCAAGCAGTTAGAAAAAGAGCGCCAATGCAAAGTTGTTCTTAATTTGTCACCAGGGGGGTGACCTTCTGGTCAGCTTATGCTCTTAGAGTAAGATTATTTTGAGTGTGTGTAAGTGACAGATGTGTATGTCTTGGATATATCTGTCACTTACGCGATCTCAAAATAACCTTACTCTAAGAGCTTATGGTCACCCCCCAGGTGGCGTGTTTGTGATTTGTTTTGACGTCCGTACTATTGAATAAATCCAACATATAGATTTGATAGATACATATATCTGTGTCTCTCGACTACTACTAGAGTTTGACGTCAGAGTCTATGAATTTCGTTGCTGATGAAAATATTGCCAAAATTCTTTCAATTATTTATTAGTTTATCCTCGCACTGGAACGCCTTGCAGCAATTACACTAATTGAGCACAATCTTATAATAAACTCACTATAAGTCCAGGTTTCCTCAAGATGTTTTCCTTCACCGTTGTCAATGATCATATGAATTGTAAAATACACATTGGTACTTGCCCGGATTCGAACCTACGACTTCCAGCAAGAGAGGCGAGGTCTTAGCGGGCCACCACGACATTCATATTTGTTTACTAGTATTTTACTAAGCAAATAAAATAATGTCATGCATATTTGCTATTGAAATGCAACAATACTGATGTATTAGAAAATAAGTCATTAGGTATATACATTGACAAAAGCCGACTTATGTACTCATAGCACTATCTGTCCTTACCAAGCTCGATTTCTCGTCAAAAGACTCAACCAATGATATCTTTACTTCAACACCTACTTCAGAAAATGGCTTTTGTAAAAAAGTATCCACTTTTATTTGCCAGTCTATCATCTGCCAGCTACTTACTTCAAATGTTTTTTTTTCAAATCTAGAATACCTTGAACGTAGACTATGTTTTTCTTTCATCTTTACATCAGTAAAAGCACACAAGACTAGTTTGCGAATACTGCTAGATATAAAATTCTTTTCTGCACTCTGTCAAATTCGATTGTTGTTCGCACCTGTTCACTATTTCTTACGACAACTATTCACTGAGATGCTTCTTCAATTTATTAAATGGAAAAGATGCTAGATATTTCCCTAAACTAGATTTATCTGATATCCAGTGCATAAGATTTTCTAAGTACTAGTACTAAATGGAATTAAATTGTTTTAACTTATATTTATTTCTGCAAATCGGTTTGAACACAAGTCAAGAATTGAAATTGTAAAACTATTAAAATGAGGTATCAGGTCCGACTATTTTAAGGATAAACATGGAAACCAAATCGGAGCATAGTCTCTTATAAAGTTCAGCCATTACCTTGGTCAAATTAATCCTAGGAGAACTACGTATATTATTGTGCTGATATGGTCTTTTCAGAAAATAATCACAGGGGATATCCCTGTATCTATCAGGTAGTTCACGTGTACGATTTTGACTTTTTAAGGGACAGGTTGCAGGCTGTAGGGACATTCAGCAGTTAACTAATAAATCATACAACCAAAAAGTCAATCCAAGGAAAAACCCGTTAAAAAACTGTGCACAAAAATAAAAAGTCAATACCCATGTAACATCTCCTGCATCGCCGAAAACAAGCCAAATTTTCAAACACCCAGTATTTTCATTCTACATTCAAGACACCTCATACAAGTAAATGTAAAATTTTATACCGTGTCCCAGATACGTCTAACCGAATTCGATAGCGTTACGCACCTGCACCCGTGTAACAGATAACAAATAAGGAACTATTCAGATGCTCCTAAGATATAGGGTTACCCTGTTTAAGTTCCAAATATATAGGGTTACCCGTTTAAGTTTGTGAAAGAGGGTCGCCAGTATCTCCTCGAGTCGTTACAAGGGTGGCTGCTACAAAAGGAGCCGATCTGTGTAAAAGTCAATCAATGACACTTATCTGCACACCCCTTTTCTAAAGATAGGTAGATAGTATGAGGATGCAATTTTGAAGGCGCAGAAACGCGTTTCTTCTTGCTTGCCAGTTCACGCCGCTTGAATGTGATCTTATAAAGGCAGACATGCGGGTGACACGCATGTGCGACGCGATAATGAGACAACGCGTTTTTATAGAAATTGTTTTACAGATCAAAACAATTCATATGCGCCAGCCAAACGAAATCGCTGTTTTCACCCGTAGAACAATTTCTTGAAAAAGCCATGTCGCATTGTCGAGTTCCGTTTTGCTGCGACAGCCTTAAGTGTCAATATATTCACAAATAATATTTCAACAAGAACAATATCAATAGTATGAGATGTCGCACGGTTCGATTCTGAATAAGTTATACCCCCCCTTCCCCCATTTTCTGCACAAGTGAGTATTATAATATTCAGTTCGTTTTATGTGCCGTCACGTTGGGTGACACTAGAACTTGTTATTCTTTATTTTGTTAGTCTAGTGTTTGAGCAATACGCATTTCGGATTTAGAATTGAAAAAGTTTGAATACATCAGTACTTTTTTTTGCTTTAAGCGGATTTTTCATATTTATACTTACTGAAGGCGTTAAAATACCTAAAGTCACCGCCAGATAACAAAAAGTAAAACTAGTATACATCTGTCTACAAATGTATTCCAATATTTCAAATCGATACGAAAAAAGTGTAAAGGCAGTGTTGCTAACACGATCACAACAAACGTATCGCGGTAAGTGGCGCCCTTGATCTTTTCACTTGGCATTCAGTAATGAGTTTATATCTCATAATGATTTAAACGGATAAAATGGTTCTACGCCTATATTTTTAATTTGAGACCAAATTATCAAAATATCTCCATTAACAAAAAAAAACAAGTTTTCAATTATATTATACTAGGTATCCGTTATATTAATATTATTAATTGGTTACTTTTTGGTAAAAGCCAGATCAATGACGTATAGATGGAGACTATTAGAAAGGAGGAATGGAAAAACTCAATAAGACTATGCCTTAGCCAGCTGTTGAACCCACGGCCCCACGATCACCCAATGCCAATGTAGCAAATGTTTTGAAAAAAATCCTTCGTTTATGTACCAAACCATCCTAAATTTCATCCAATTATTTGATAAAGAAATAGCTTAGAAAGGGTCTTCAATATATTCTTCAAAAACAGATGATGTAGGGGTCTAGATAGCAAATCTTATGGGTCAACTAAAGAGAATGGAACATAAAATTGAATCTCAGCAGTTTCGCGTTGACTCTGCAAACATTAGCTAAGGCCTGATCCAATAAGATTGTATGCTTTGAAGGGACTTGGCGAGGCCGTAGAATGTCTAGAAGTGTTATTATTGTGACCTGACATACTTGTATTATTAGTTCCTCCGTAAATTAAGCTTTTACGACAGGCTTTGCGTTTGTCTAAATAACATTCTAAGTGTTCTACCGCCTCTTCAAGATTTAGACACTATTAAACTTATTTTGTAACACTTAAGATGTATTTAACAATCCCAATTTTGACATTTTCATGAAATTAATCATGAAAACGCCTTTGTTTTTCATGTCACACATTTTTGTTTTCTAAACGATTCACTATAACGTGTTTTCCATAATATTAGCATAACCCTAAGAATGCACTGTTGCCTCTTCCATAAATTCCTACATCCAATCCACCAGCACGTTGGGTTAAAGCTAACTCATACTAAATTACCCTTACGGGCTTTGTAATCTTCTCAGATAGCGGTTAATATGAATACCAAACCTGGTTTAAAGTCAGGTTTGTCGAACTCTTGGCCAACTCTTGGTGTGTTTGTTTTGTGCGTACTCCAACTGTTGGCGCAAAGTTTGTGAATTGAATCTTGATGAAGTTACGCCGAGTTTTGTGACCCCAATCTGTGTGCTGAACTGCTGAAGTATTGTTTTATGCTTGTGTGTCTTTGTATTGTTTGTATTGATATTGGCGAATGTATTGTTATTGTTGTGGTAGATATTTATTTATTCTATCTTTGTAATATCGGATTTTACTGATGATAACAATGATGTAATTCGATTCTTATATTGAGTGATTCCATTGCACTAGTTAATAAACGTTTTTGAAGCTTACTATGGTTCTGTTCCTCAAAAGAAAATAAAAGAACCTTTATAGGATCACTTTGTTGTCTGTCTGTCCGTGTGTCGACCTTTTTCTCTGGAACGCCTGGAGGTTTCTAGTTGAAATTCATATCATACACTCAACTCTGCAACCAATTAGAGCTGTGAAAAAAAAAACCTTGGTAACAAAAAATTAATGTCTTATAGTACAAATTAAGGGAAATATTCTGAAAATCCTAAATTTGTAGTTAGATCAAAAAAATAACGATCACTTACTTATTTGCAGTTGGTAAACTGACCTATGGAGCGATGTACAACAGTTTTCCAACGGCAAAGTTAATTTTGTTCCTCAATCCTGTTTATCCTTTCGTTAGATCGCAATGTTCGATGCTTTCATTGTATATGAACTTAAGTTTGTATGTAACGCTCGGTACGCGGGCCGAATCGCACTTGGCCAGCTTTTTTATGTTGTGTAAGTTCAAAAACCACCCGAGACTCTTAAACTCACTTCTATCAGGATATTTAACTGACCCGTGTAATAAAAGAAAGTAAAATATAATATTGCATAGCACAAAGAAGGATCAAACCAAGAGGAAAAGCTTTAGTTACCACAGCTTGCAGAGTTAGCAAACTGAAGTGGCTGTGGGCTGGTCATGTCTGACGAAAAAATGATTACCAGTGGAGCAAATGAGTCCTGGAATAGAGACCACATATCATCAGGCATAGCGCGGGACGGGCCCAGCTTGATGGACCGACGACCTTAAACATGTGGCTGGAACAAACTGGACGCGCAAGGCTGAGGGTTCGGTGTTGTGGCGCAGCTTGTGATTGTATGTCCCATTAAACTGCATTAAGCAAAGATTTATTTACTGTGTCCTTTTGACTTTGAGAAAATATTCTCCACAAGTCTCGACTTAGTCGTCATTATAAAGGAAAACACCTTCGATGAATGTTAGAACCAACTAGTTAGAAGTATCAATTTAATTGGAGAGGCTTAGTCTAATGAAGGAAATGACTTAAAATATAGGGGTACAACAATAACGTTCTTTCAAGACCCCTAAAATACTCACAAACCGAGAACTAAAGCAAGCAACAAGACATCGCGTGCATCAGTGTTTGTAACTCAAGTCAGGGCCGTAACAAAGACATCAGAGGAGCCATTGAGGACATAAATCCATCAGACACCATGAATGCGACATATCACGTCCGAGCCGACGCGCATTGCGACTTGTGTCGACTTTACGACAAGCCTTGGTTCGTAAAACTTGTGAGGTACAAGTTGAGAAGAAAGGCGATTGTTAAAAAAGAACTTGTTCTACCCTGAGAATTCTGAAATACAAGTAAGGGTTTTCTAATGAAAATGTTACAAAAGTTGCCCAAGCAAAAGCAGTGGGCCTGGTTTTTGTTTCTAAATCGAGGCTTTAGTATGCATGTAGTTATAATTTGGTATACCCAACAAATTTTCCGGTAGACATTTTAATAAGCATACCCTCTTGATATAAGATAAAACTTATTATCGACGAAGGTAACATATACATAGACCAAGATTTCATACGCCCCGGACGTTACTGAGAGATTACTACACATAAAAAATCTTTAAAAAAAAAAAACTACCGACTTCCAACTAAAAACACTACAAAGTGAAAAATAACTTTCTTTTTCGAAGTCGGTGTCTTTGGTAGGTACCAATTTTTTTCGTTATGGACACCGACTTCGAAAAAGAAAGTTATTTTTTACTTTGTAGTGTTTTTAGTTGGAAGTCGGTAGTATTTTTTTTTTAAAAAGGTTTTTTATTTTTCACTTTTTAGTTGTACCTATTAAGCAACTTGCCTTTAGTGAGGTACTTATAATGCCAGAATAGATTATCCGAATGCCATGAAACTTGATCATAACCAGTGAAATGAGAGTGTATCAAGGTGAACTGTACACATCTGCGTACCCCTTTAGAGCGTACTGGCGTGATGTTATGTTATGAAATGGTATAAACAATAAACAGACATGCGGTTGCAGCAATCCCGAGAGATTTGCCGTCATTAATTGAAGAGTTCTGCTGTATATCTCCGAAGTTGTTCATCAGATCTTCACCAAATTAAAATGATACTCTAACAAACAAAAAAAGGATTTTCAAAATCGGTCCACAATTGACGGGGATATCAGAGAAAAAAAAAAATAATAATAATAACATACAAGAAGTCGTACATAGAACCTCCTCCTTTTTGGTAAGTCGGTTAAAAATGTGTGGGCAAGTGAACGCATATTTCCTAGTTTGGGCCGAGACAGCCAAATCACAGCTGTCAGGTGCTATGGGTAAGCAGAAACATTATTCACTTTTCAAATTTAAACGCTGATTTTAACAGATTTCATAAAAGGGAGGAGGTTCTCAATTCGTCGGAATCTTTATTTTTATGTATGTCCCCCGGTTACTCAAAGACTCCTGGACCGATTTTGAAAATTCTTCTTTTGTTTGAAAGGGTTTACTTCCCAGGTGGTCCCATGGTCATCAGGTCAGGATCTGATGATGGGATCCTAGAGAAATCGAAGGAACTCCTCAAATGTTATAGGCGTACATATAGCGATTTTGGTATTTTCATCAACATTGCAATCATTTGCACTCAGAAAGTATCATTTGGTAAAGTGGAACCGATGGAGAAGACCACAGATGGCCACTGGAACTCTTTATTGCTAAGTATGTCACGCGTAGGTATAAAATATATCGAATAGTTAACAGACTATGGTGAAGCGAATACTTATAAATAAATGGTACTGATGAAAATGGTGCCATCGAACTGATCTGATGATGAAGCCGGAAGGTAGGCACTGGAACTCTGAAGAAGAACAATGGATTCTAGTCGTGTTCGAACTGATCTGATGATGAAGCCGGAAGGTAGACACTGGAACTCTGAAGGAGAACAATGGATTCTAGTCGTGTTTGGGCTTATTGAAATCGTCATGAGATTTACTTTGACTATAAATGATTTTATGATAATTGGACGTGACTACCAAAATTAAAAAGAGATTATTAAAAACTTTTAAACAAAAAATCAAACTGACTTCCAAAACAAAACACTAGAAAAGCGAAAAATAACTTTCTTTCCCGAAGTCGGTGTTGAAAAACATAAAACAATAGGTACCAAAGACACCGACTTCGGAAAAGAAAGTTATTTTTCGCTTTATAGTGTTTTGTTTTGGAAGTCGGTTTGTTTTTTTTTCAAGTTTTTAATTATGTATAGAATATTGTTAATGTACCCATTACATATTTGTATATCTATATTATGTTGACTGCGTGACCTGGCGTCCTAGTGAGATACAACCTTTAAAAACTTAGCGTCATGGAAAGTTAAACGGTATCTCTCCCCACTTGTGCCACCAGCTATAATTCCGTCAACAAGACTTGGCGACATACCTCGGTTGGCCCATATGTTCGTATGACTCTCGAATATCTTAGTTACGACCCCGTCGCGCGTCGGCTCAGCCATTGTGTAGGTGAAGACGCAGACATGGCCCAGCTTTGGTAATGTGTGCAAATTATAATTATGATGAATGATCCACGCTGCTTGGTTGCTTAAAAGTGAAATATGTGGTGGAAAATGAAAGTATGTTTGTTTAATATCGAACTGTATGGTACGGTCAATCCATCTGTGTAATAGCAGTACACCAAGCCAATCGGATCTAATCTTATTACAAATTTTCCACAACTATCGTGAGCTGTCAATTCATTCAACTTTCGGCATCAATTTATCCATTACACTCAAATATGACCGAACCGAAAATAAATATACTCGCTAGCAAACAAAATGAAACAGTAGATAACTACATTACGGGGGACGCGGAGATAGTACAAACATTTCCTGGGAAATTAACAGGGGATTGATCAGATTTCCGAAGTAAATGGTGCGCAAAGTCCATCGCAATGCCAATCAGAGGGGGCCGCTCTCTTTGCTCCCAACCCACTTTGTAATTTGCTGTTTGGATGCACGCAATTCAATACAGACGTGTCGTCTACCAGGTTTGGTAATTATCAGCTTTGGTAATTACCCAATGAAAGGCGTATTGGGAATATAGTAGGCAGTCTATTTTTAAATATTCTGATATGCCTCTTAAAGGGTTCTTCTATGATATTTAGGGACTATGATTGAAAGATTAGTTGTTGTAACACCACAATTTACGAGGAATTTAAGGTTTGAAATTGTTCATTTTTGTACCATTTTCTGGCGGGATGTTGCCTCAGACACTTTTTATTCTTGAAGTTTATTTTGTAAGCACTTCCGACCGTCGCATTTACAACAAGTTTTAAAGGAACTTTAAATTAATACGACTGGGTGTTGTAATTCACCAAACTCGGGACACCTACTTGACACATTGCAGTTTCAACTTAAAGCCTAATGAAAAAGGACATAATTTTTGTTTACAGCATCAACATTAACAACAGCAAGCAATAAACTTGTGCTCTCACAAGGCACGTTTGCGTCGTCAAATTGTACTTACATAATTAATTGTACAACATTTCCTTCGCACACAAAAACTTCACCACAACATGAAACTAGGAATAGTATCCTTAGGGGAGACACCAACGTTTTACAACTTCGACCAACATAAAGTATACACTAGCCTACCCGAGGTGGTAGTAGGGGACTCACTAAGCGGTTTTTGATGTCGCTCGCCCGCAGAGGCGTCGTAAACGCGTGTGTTTGGGCCTCAGAATATGCCCTGCCGCGGACCAAAATGTTTTTGTGTCCTCATTCGAGTCCAAAGTTGATGTTTACTCCGAAACAAATGAAGGTGCAACGGTCTCCTAAGTGGAATGTAACGGATATACAACGCGGACAAGTTACAGTTCTCATGACAAGTTTAGAAGGAGAATTTGTATGCAAAGTGTTCTATTTCCAACTTAAATGGAAAACTAAATTATATTTCTGATGTTCCGCAGTTGGGGACAGACTTCTCAAGTTCTCCGAGTAAGATTAATACGTCCATGGATAACCTACATAACTCTGGGAAGTTTTGTAAGCAAATTAATGTTGGAATTGCTATTTAATTTGGTTAAAATATTTTAACAACGAAGTTTATTTTGGTATTTTCTGTTATGTATTTACTTGTTTATTGGGCTCAGTTGTTATCAATTTAAATTCAATCAATGTTCGTGCTTATAAATAAAATGCTATGGTTTTAATATTCATCGAATAAAATTCTATCAGACCATTCAATTAAACGAACTCAATATGCGATATTGAACATAATATTTATCCATTTCATAATACTTTCATCAAAATGATCTACTGAATGCAATTCCAAAATAAATTAAAATTAAATTAATTGTAAAGCGATAAACCTCTGCAGTTATTACTGAAGATTATAATATAGGTGGCTATATACCTTTCATTAGCTTTTGTAATGAAACAATAGACATAAATTCTATAAAAAAACTTAATGCGTCACTTTTTTATAGGAAACAATAACTCATAATCGACGATTTAAAAAGCTTCATATTAACTTCATTGAGTAGAAATATTATTCTTTTTAAGCACAAAATTGTACTGAAGTGATGTTCCTTATTCATTTTTGCTTCACGTTTTCAAATTGTAATTATTATTTTCGTGGTTTTACTGAGTAAGATGAGTAGGTTTCGTCATTAATTGTGGTCGTTATAATGTGGCTCGGTGTTACTCAAATTATAGATTTGAAAAAATATATCTTTACTTTTGAAAGAAAATATTTCAAGTTCATTACTTCATTAAGAATGTTGTGTTAGCTTGATGAAAATTCATGTGCTAATTTTAAATAAATATATGCACATATGTTTAGTTATTTAATAAAAAAGAAGCAAATCTGTGTGTGTTGTGTCTCAGAGGTGGGAACATAAAAACTTAAAAAAAAATCAAACCGACTTCCAAAAAAAAACACTTCAAAGCGAAAAATAACTTTCTTTTCAGAAGTCGGTGTCTTTTGTACCCTTTGATTACCGTTATACGTCACCGACTTCGGAAAAGAAAGTTATTTTTCGCTTTGAAGTGTTTTGTTTTGGAAGTCGGTTTGATTTTTTGTAAAAGTTTTTTATTTTCCTTCATTTTAGGTTTCGTAGGTATTAGCATGTAAAACATTTATAGCCAAAGTACATCTCATGACGATTCCATTGAGCCCAAACACGACTAGGACACATTTTTTTATTTTGGAGTTCCAGTGGCCATTGTGATCTTCTTCATCAGTTTCACTTCACCAAACGATACTTTCTGAGTGCAAATGATTGCATTACTGATGGAAATATCAAAATCACTATTTGTATGGCTATAATATTTGAGGAGTTTCCTCGATTTCTCTAGGATCCCATCATCAAATCCTGGTTACCTTATCATGGTACCAACCACTCTTTCCAACAAAAAAAGATTCATCAATATTGGTTCATAATTGACGAAGTCATCTGCGAACACACATAAAAAAAAAACAGAATAAAAAATAAGTATGAGATGAAACAAATACCAGTTATTGGCTAATACCACGGAATAAATTATAGATATTATTCGCAAATTTTATATTTGCACTTTTATCTACACAATCTTTATGCAAAAACATAAGATGTCCTCTTACGAGTATGCAGTCGGGTAATTCACAGATCGCACAACTCCCTCGTTGGTCTAATGGTCGTAATGACTACTGCTGGGTTATTGTTTTTTTTTTCATCTGCAATTTGAAGAGCAGTGGTGGCCTATTGATAACGGCCCCGATTACGTGTTCGTAGGTCATGAGTTCGAACCCAGGCAGGCGCTTTGTGTAAATTATTTCATCACCACTGCTCTTAAAACGGTGAAGAAAAACATCGTGAGGAAACCGGCATGTTCTAGAACCAAAAATTCGAAGACATGTGACATCCACCAACATGTACTGGGCCCGCGTGGTGGATTAAGGCCCATTACCTCTCTCACAGAGAATATGTCTGTGTCCCAGCAGTAGGCAGGTTATAAGGCTGATGATAAAGATGATATATGGAATTACTCAGTAGCGGATTGGAGTTTGGATTTGTTACTGATTGAGGCTAAAGGCTCGCCCCTATTTCATGAGACTGGCGAAATGTGGTACTATATACAATGTGTTATTTTTTATATCCCATAACTCTATTATTACATTCTATAAGTTTAAAGAAAATATTCATTAAAAAATCTTTATTTTAAAACAAGCTATTTTTTGTATTATTTTCAGCAAACCCTTTTATTTGATATCCATATCATGGTAGTGCACTAAAAATAACTAGTCCGCCATCATGGGCCGTCCGCCATTTTGGATTTAGAATAACGTCACTTAGCTAACATTGCATTGTCATCCAAACTAAACGTGTATGCAAAATTTCATCTTAATCAGCGGAGGATATCTGCTTTAAAATTCTGTTGCAAGATATGACCCGAACATACTTAGATACATAAATTGCAAGTTAAATAAAAGCTTGTAATAATACAACAAGTCCCAGAATATATGGTCCAAAAATGCATACTTTTGAAGATATCATAAATCAAAAAAACATTTATTTAAAAAAAAAATTGCGTCCTTTTGGATGCCATGATTATTGCCAACATTTTGTATGAAAAAGAAAAAAAATATATAATTAAAAAATAATTCATATGCCAGTTGATTTTTTGATGGTTTCATTCATAGTTATGGGATATAAAAACCGGCCAAATGCGAGTCGGTCTCGCGCACGAAGGGTTCCGTGTTTTTTTAATGTTTGTTGTTACAGCGGCAACAGAAATACATCATCTGTGAAAATGTCAACATTCTAGCTATCACGATTCATGACATACAGTTTGGTGACAGACAGACAGACGGACAGTGGATTCTTAGTAATAGGGTCCCGTATTTACCCTACTTTGGGTACGGTATACTAAAAACACCGAGAATAAATTCACCTCTCCCCAACCATTCGTACCTACAGGCAATACAATGTATACAGGCGTCATTATGTTTTCACGTATTCACAGCGTAGACTTAAATTCGATTCTAAATAAACAAATTACCCAAAACACCTAATGACACAAACATTAAATTGTTGTTTGCAAAATATTTATTGCAAAGAAAGTAAATATACGTTCTTCATTCTCCAGATTAAACATGTCGTTTGAATATTGAAAGTAAATGTTTGCTGTATTCTTTTTAAGGCCGCCCGTGTACGAATATTTACGAGTGCGAAGCGGGAGAAGCGAGGCGTCGATTAAGCGTATTTGTCTGTATAGCAACTTTAAACATAATCAGGTTATGATGCTCTCACTGCAAGGACATAGGCCTTCTCTCTAAGAGAGGATGTGGGTCTTATTCCCCTACACGGGTCCAGTGTGGATTGACGGATGTCACGTCTTCATATTTTACAAGCTTTTATTAACTTTGAATGTATGTATGTATGTTCGGGTCAAATCTTGCAACTGAATTTTAAAACAGTTATCTTCAACGGGTTAAGATGCAATTTTGCAAACAGTTTTGGTTTGGATGACAATGCACGGTAAGCTAAAAAGCTTGTTTAAAAAATAAATTGGTAAAATATATTTTTATTCTAGGACATTCCGATGCCGTTTTCTTCACGCTGTTTTCATTCACCGTTTTGATAGCATTGGTTATGAAATAATGTACATGTCGTAGGGTAATTTGATACTTCGAATCTTCGCGAAAATCCTAGGGGTTTTGCGAAAACGCGGATAATTAGACATAGGCGAAGCTTAGGGCACCCCGACACGGACAGGTTAGGTTCGAACGAGATGACGGGAGCTGAAGTGAGCGAGCAAAGCGAGCGAACTCAGCTCCCGTCATCTCGTTCGTGTCAGGTTACTTTAGACCCTGCGGACGGAAATAGGAGCCCCGCGCAGCGGGGCTCCGTCGACTATGTTGCCAAAGTACTAATCGTACTTGGATAATTTTTCGCCTATGTCTAATTATCCGCGTTTTCGCAAAACCCCTAGGATTTTCGCGAAGATTCGAATTATCAAATCATCCTACGACATACACAAAGCGTAGTATCTGTCTGCGGAGAGAAAGGCAGACGTTTTATTTTTAATCATGGGTTGAACGTGGATAGGGCTGGCACAGATGCGTGGGATTGGCACAAGAAAAGAGAGGACTTTGCTCAGCTTTGGGCAAAGTTGGGCTGTGGATGATGAAGATGAAAGTGCCTGCTTAGGTTCGAACCCGCGATACAGTACATGTATATTTTTTTAAGCCGCTCGTATATGAAAAATTTACAGTCGTAAAGCGATTCTTCGGTTAAGCGTGTTCATCTAATCGCATGGCATCGTCGTTCTTGCAAAAGCATTACAACAAAAATAGTTTTAATAGGTTTTTTACGCACCAACTGATGAATACTGAAGCGCGTAATAAATTTAGATCTGTCAGTCTGAAATTGAATTTTTAGTTCGGTCATATTGTGTTTACAATACATTTGAAAAGTTAATGGCTTGTAAAAGTCAATAGAGACAATGTTTGAAAAATACGAGAGAGACATTTTTGAGATGGAATGCATCTTGGAATTTTAAAAGTAATTTAGTTAAATTAAAAGGTTTAACTAAGTAAATGCTTTAACTCGTTGTGCCAAATACCTAAAACCTTTACAAAAATAAAAAAACAAACCTGCTTTGCCGAAAACATGAATAAAAACTAAAACATTAAATACAAATTAAATAAATGATTTTAGTGTCGAATGGGCGGGCGGAAGGTAATTACTAAATAGATTATAATATTTACTGTGCAATTAAACCACTATTTCTTAGTTAATTTTTTTATTGAATTTTTGACAAGGCTTGACGTG
This sequence comes from Orthosia gracilis, assembly GCA_947562075.1. Lineage (NCBI taxonomy): Eukaryota > Metazoa > Arthropoda > Insecta > Lepidoptera > Noctuidae > Orthosia > Orthosia gracilis. Next base: position 45,032,984 of record OX387271.1, on the reverse strand, counting down.
TTTTTTTTAAACTAATATGGAACAAACGATTTACCACAATCATAATCTTCCTAGCCTTTTCTGAACTTTGTTGAAGACTGCTTCCAATCTTACCGGCTTCAGTTCAATACCAGTACTTTACCAGTAGGTCACCCAGCCAACCAAGGTTACCCAGGTATCACGATATCTCTAGGTAAGCCAGGTTTTCGCAATAACAATGTTATTTTCATATGTAGTACACCAACAAAACTTTTACGTGCGCAAGAAAATTCATAAAAATATTCTTACTCTTACGCAACATTAAAATATGAGTACTTACTTTTCTTCAACGAATCTCCTTACCGGTTTCTAGTAACAAACCGGTTCCGTGAAGCGTATTAGTGATTTATGTTAGCATTTTACAAGGATCGTTACGGCTAATAAATCTTGGTTAACTTGTTGCGAATTAGGCTTCCCTTATAAACGCACGTTACGCGCGATTTTTTTTTCTTTCGCGCGTTATTTATACACTGTGGCACTGGATTTGGGATCGTGTAATAGAGTAATATTTGGAGCAAAGTGACGTAGTGAGTGGATTATGTTTACATTTGATTTAGATTATGCATATAATGTCGTAGTTTTTATAATAAAATGTATGAGGCACTTTCGTATTGTTTTAGATATTATAAAGTATACTAGATAATTATACAAATTAACTTTAAAGATCCTCTTCAAAGTATTTTATCTTCTGGAGCTTATAAATGAACAATTTGATCAAGATTTGGTATCATTGCTCATAAAAATCTTTTACATTTAAAAAATATTTATATTTTTTGATTTTTATCTTCAATGCTTTTTACAGAATAATACAATAATGTTATTTTAAACTATCATCTGCCTAATATTTAAACCTCCAAAACCCTTACACATCGGACCAATGCTACTAGCACACCGTACAAATAAGGATCGTAAAAACTTCCACCCTTTATACCAAGTAATATCGTGTCAATGCTAAAGTAGCTTCGTCACGATAGTTGCACAAGTTTGATAAGCCCGTTTACGGCGACAGCCAGTAGTCCTTATGTTGTTTTATTTACATTTGATGGGAGAAATAAATCGAAATCGCTTCCGGGATGAGGGAATTATGTGTTTACATTGCTGTACAAATACGTCTTTTTTCGTGTGTCATTAAGTACTGCTACATTTGTATGCCTAACATCTTGTCCGCAGTAACTAACAGTAAATAATATATGGTATTGGTTGACCGTATAAGCAAGAAATTCGGCTAGAATTTGGTCACAAGATTTTTGTTTAGGAACTAACAAGATTTAATAAACGAAAAGTATTTTATATTCAACCCCTAAATTTTAAGTAATTTCTTCCATTTGAACCAATTTAATTTACAGTTAGGTATAGTTTGTTGCTTATTGATATTAATCGAGATTTTTTTTTCGTTAGCATGGCGACTGGAAAGGGTTAGAGGAAGTGTCCTTCAAAACTTATTGGAATATTAGCTGTGCCCGCAGCTTCGCTCCCGGCTCCCGTCAACTCCCCTCCCCGTACCCCTACCTGTACCAGCCTACCTACAATTTTTTTTTCTAGTGTTATTTTTCCACGGAGAATCTTAACACCGCCATTCAGAAAATGATGTCAAATGCACAACGCCATCTACCAATTATGGAATTCAACTGTCCGAGTATCTGAATTGCGTTTGTTGTAATTTTATTTGAGTGAACCGATTGCGATAAAACTAAGTAATACTTCAAGTTACGCACAACTTTATGTATTAAAGTTATCCACATTGGTTTCATACATTTTACGTCATGCGTGCACAACTAAACAGAAAAATAGACAAATATTCCAAAAATGTTATGGGTTCTGTTGGTTATCCTTTAACACACTGGCGATGTACAAAAACGACTTTTCCACAGAATTAAAATATGAATTGATAAGCGTAAATTCGTCTTAGTGCAATTTTTTACCCGTGAATATAGTAATTAAATAAATGAAAAGTTGCAGACTTGCTGTCGAAACTGACACTGTGTATTAAATCTTACGTAATGCTGAAAGATTATCCATCGCTAAAATATGGTGTTAGCGAGCTTCAAAAGATTTTTGAAGATATATATTTATAATAATGTTTAGTCATATTGATATATGTATTTAGATAATCTAGCCACACATTATTCAGTCTGCACTAGGGTATCAGATTGACAGCTCTTTTCATCAGCTTAGGCTTTAATAATAAAATATGAGAACCATCACTTTTGTATCGCGTTTAATTTTATCAAACTATTATAATTTTTCGGTCGAATACGCAGCATAATTCACGGTCAAGTTAAATCACATTGAACACTTTTGCTCTTTTGAGTTTAATATTTATTAGAAAACTTAACGCCAACCCATTCAGTTTTCTATACTAAGAACGTAAATTTATAAATTATAAATCTTTTAAACGGACTTCAAAAAAAGTAGGAGGTTCTCGTACGTCGGTATCTCTTTTTTTAATATATTTTCCCCAATTACTCAAAGACTCCTGAACCGATTTGGAAAATTCTTCTTTTGTTTGAAAGGGACACTTTCCAGGTAGTCCCATGTCCATTAGATCAGGACCTAATGATGTAATCCTGGAGAAATCGAAGGCACTCCTCAAATATTATAGCCACACAAATAGCGATTTTGGTATTTCAACAATGCAATCATTTGCACTCAGAAAGTATCAATCATTTGGTTAAATGGAACTTATAAAGAAGACCACAGGTGGGCACTAGAACTTCATAATGCTAAGTATATCACGGACACTTTGAGGATATCTCGAATAGTTAACCGACTATGATGAAGCAAATACTTATACATAAATGGTACCTATTGATGAAAATGATACCATCGAACTAATCTGATGATGAAGCTGGAAGGTAGGCACTGAAACTCCGAAATAAAGCAAGTATCCTGGTCGTGTTTGGGCTGGTTGGAATCGTCATGAGATGACGATTCCAATAAGAGAACTTTTAATGACTTTCTTGGTAATTGGAGATACCAAAACTAAAAAGATGTAAATAAAAACTTTTTAACAAAAAAAATCAAACGGGTTTTCAAAACAAAGTTTTTTTGTATTTTCTTTTTAAACCAATCGTTCAGCGCTTAAAAAAAGGGTTAAATATAATTTGTTGAATATATTTTACATAATTACACTACTGTTCTCCTAGATGTGAAAAGGTGTAACTATCTATAAAATACCCACATTTCACAGTTACGTTTAAGGCCCTTACTCCACTTTAGTGCCGTAAAACGGTTACTATCTAAAGCACCTTATTAACGGCTAGGATAAAAGTATGAAAAAAATATATATATTATTATTATCGACTCATGTACATTATTGGTGAAACATCATTTTTTCGTATGACTAATACGTACGTCTTCTTAAAAAAACAATTAACAACGTGCTATTTTTTCGCTTCTTTTTCATACTCCTTCAATTGGATGTTTAAAAATATTTTTACACAGAAAAATTGACGTCTTAACCTGCATAGGATGTGTAAATCAAAAAATATTTTGCAAACAATACTGTCAAAAAGGAGGTCTAATACAGATATTCTGGCACCGAGCGGTCGCACGACCAGTACCGGGTTAATCTTGGGGAATATACTTATACGCCTTAAACCCCATGTAATAGGGCGGGCTTCTCATCGTCATCATCATCATCTTCCTGCACTTATCCCATGTTACTTGGGTTCGGCGCAACACCTTTTCTTCTTCCATACCATCTTGTCTCGCTATCACTGTCTCCATTTTCATTCAAATCACTCCTCACACAGTCCATCCATCTTTTCTTTGGACTTCCTCTCCCTCTTATTCCATCCTCATTTTTATTTATAATTCTTTTAGTAACATGCCTTTCATCATATGACCATACAAACGGTTTCCTTTCAACCTTTGCGCCACTTTCAAACTTCCTCTAATATACATGTTTCTCACTTTATCCATTCTCGTCACGCCGCACATCCACCTTAGCATTCTCATTTTAGCTACATGCAATCACTTTTCATCCATCTTTTTCACAGCCCAACATTCTGATCCATACCATACCTGTCATACTGACAGGTCTAATCACAGACTTGTAGATTTTTTTCTATGGCATTCCATTGTACACCAGACTCCATGCAGCTACTAAGAAATTCGTGATGAGTAAACCCATTCAAATTTATACGACCTGGCAATTGAATCTCAGCAGTGACATTCACGATTAAACCAGAAACAATGTAAAATTGTTCTTATAAGTCACCACAGTCACTTTTACAAAAAAAAAACAAGGCACACACAAATAATTATGTCCCCGCTAGCATCCATATTTAACACAGAACGTCATTACCTCGGGCGCTATTGCGTCATCAAACTCAATTATCCAGTATACAGTAAAGCCCAAAAACAACAAAATAGGCGCATGACGTCACCAAAACAAATGCCTGCCGTATATTATAACCCCGCCTACATCGCCGGGTCATCTAAGTGTTTTTGTCTCGACTACATAGTGTTAATTTCCCTGGAGCAGTCAATTCTGCTGAGCCATCAATCTACGTCAGTGTCGCAGTAACTAAAGCTTTTTAGACGTGCGTGTATCTGTGTATATTATATGGATTATATGTAAGTTTCTTCAGTGGAGGAAAAATGTAAGCTGTCTTTCAGATTTGCTTCCGGCTTTTGAATAATTGATGCAAATCTTGTAAGTAACCAAATACAAACATAAGGAAGTGTACCTGGCGGTATATAATTCACTATATTTTTGTGACTAGTTCTGAAATCGATCGAATTTGAGTTATCTATTCATGAGATTATTCTGCGTCGGTTTACTAAATGACGAAGTTGTAATAACCGTAACACAAAATGTGTCTCACAATGATTTATCAAAGGCTAGTTTTTTCCCTGACCTATATATACACAGAACTCGTGCATATTTTCGGCACAACGTAGCTTATGGTGCTCAGCGATGAAGTAGCTTTCTATCAGATACAAATAATACCTCTTACAAACAGTATAAATAATATTATAATATATATTTCCTAATTGTTACAACCTGGGAGTCTTTAAGTCAAGAGTTAATAGGTTTCTTCTAAGCAAGCTTGCTTCATCATCAACCACATCATCGTTTACCATCAGGTGAGATAGTGGTCAAGCGCGAGTCTGAAAATAATAATAAAAAAGGACAACTATTTTTACCTATAACAGTTTTTGTAGGTATTATTTTTACCACAAGTACACAAAGTTATGAAAGAAGATCTCACCATAAAATAAATTCAAAGAAAGGCTGTCTATATACACTATAACACGTTAACATATCCTATGTCACTTATTTCTCCCTGGCAGGTATCGCCTATTCCCCTTAGAGCAGTGGTTCCCAAAGTTGTCTCGACCGCGACCCACTGTGACTACGTATCATTTATTTTATTTAATCATCGAATATTATTTAATTACCAGGCACATGTACAAACCTCATTGAGACACAAACATTCGGGTATGAGTTCGATCCGACAGACAACCCAATAAATTACGAAACAATCTATTCATTTTAAAATAGTGAAGCAATATTGGACCTTTAACAAAAACAATCCGGCTGAAAGTATAGGAAAAGGGACTCAAGAACCGAGATTCTTTACAAAAACTAAGAAATCACCAAGTGGTAACGATAACAGTAGTTAGATGAGCCCGGCCGACAAGCTGAAAACGCTTAGGCGAGGTGATGAACGAAGAAAGGGGCTCGTAACGGTGACGGCAGGTAGCGGGGTTGTGTGGGACCAAGAAAAAGGTTGGATGGACAAAGACAGTCAGTTTGAGGGGGTGGAGGCGAGAGATTGACAGAGGAGAAGTGTCATTTTGGTAACTCATGTTGCAAGATACGAGATTGTTAGGGAGTCAAAGAATATAGCTTGGAGTCAATAGTGGTGGTAGCTATCGTAGAAACGAGTGCAACCATTAAGTTAATTATAATTTAGTCTAATCTCGTATTAATATTGTGTGAGTGAGTGCTAGAATGAATGGATAAGTTTTTAATCATTGTATTACATAGGTAGGGACAATTCACTAATGTAATCTTTTAATCTAGCTTGGCGTGACCCTGTATTTATCTCCTAATCTACACCTTGGCGGATATTAGTCACTAGCATTTGGTCTATAGAAGCGGTGAATCCTTTCGTCACACCTTACATACCCTAAACCATCATTTATACAATACACAATTACTCATTTGATTATGGACTATTATTGACCTTTAACTGACATTACATAATTGGAAGGCGGAACCGTTAATATTCATTTTTGTATAAAATAGGCTATATAGCCGCTCTTAGTTGGGAACGTAGAGCAACAAAATTTTAGTTGTTAAATACTGTTTCCTATAGAAGGTCTGACTGAGGGTCTCATTACATTGCGCTTCATGTATGTACACTTGCAAACTAAAGGGGCTAACCTATAAGCTGGCTGACCAAAAACAGATTTAACCTTGGACTGCACAGCATGATTTTCTTCTTGTTTGCGTCTTTTTAGTTCGTTTCTTAAGCAGTCGGATTATTTGATTTTTTAAATTAAATTCCTTTTCTTTTTTTTAAAGCTTTAGCGTCAACTTAAATTGTAGTTATTTTTATTATTTATGAGTTGGATCGTCAATTTTTTTGGTATTTTTAATTTTAATAATATTCGTACCGTCTTATTTTTCAGGGCCCATCAAATATTCGCTTACGAGCCAGTAGTGGGTTGCGACCCATACTTTGGGAAATGCTTCTGAGGGTGGAAAGCACATAGTGTGTCGTATGGAAGCCGTTTGAAGTCAAAGCAATACTGCACAATACAACTACATAATGAAATATATCTGGCACTGCTGAGTTTTATACCCATTCGTCATGTAATATTAAGTTATACGTCAGCCAGGACTGATAAAAAAGTATTTTATTTCTTTAATAATATGTTCACAACGTGTGCAATCAGTCAAACTTCATGTCCAGGTAACACGGCCAAAAAAGCTAGGCTTGATGAGAAAAAATAAGGTAATCAACAAGATAAGTTACTAAGTATAAAAACAAATTGCTGTTTCTTTTGAACATAAAGCTGTGTCCTCCAGATTGAGTCTGATTTTCTATAAAAAAATCAGTATATAGTTACAACACTAATAACACTGATAACACTAATAAGACTAGTTATACCTACACCTACGACTGACAAGGAAGTATTTTATTCATTTCATAATATTTTTATACCGTGTGCAATCTCTTGAATTACATCTCTAGGTAACACGGCCAAAAAACCTTGTCTTTATGTGAAAAAAATTAGGCAAGCAACAACATAGGTTACTACGAATAAGAAAGAACAAATTGCTGTTTCTTTAGATCATAAAGCTGTGTCCTCCAGTAGGCTTATGGATAGACTTAATAACACTAGAATAAACACTTTATAACACTAACTATACAACGTAGGTATAGCTAGTGTAATTAAGTCTATTTTTGTTCTTATTTTTATTTCTTTCATAATATTTTTACAGCGTATGCAATTTCTTGAAATTCATCTCCAGGTAACACAGCCAAAAAAGCTTGTCTTGATACGAAAAAAATAGGCAATCAGCAAGATAGGGATATGGTAACCTAAACCTCCTACGAATTAGAACAAAATGCTGTTTCTTTTGAAAAACAAATCACGGTGTACTCCAGTAGGCTCTGCTTTACCAAACAAAATACAAAAAATACTAAATTGGCTACTGCAAAAAAAGATATATTTGACTGCAAACAATTGATACTAAATATTGTTATAGACTTAATAACACTAAATACTCCTAACTTATTTGCACTGTTCCAACTCACCGAATTGTTTAGAAATTCCACAGTCGGAGTTGTTCTTAGGGTAGACAAATTAAATCAATGTTTTAATTTGACGACTCTAACGGGGCAATCTGAATAATTCGATTACTCCGCTCTTTCGTCCATAACTCAGTTAACAGCAGCAAGATTTATTAAAAAATATCAAATATTCATCATTCCAAAGTTGGACTGGAGTTGAAATTCCAATTTTATTTGAGTTTTAAAGTATACTGATGGGTAATTTAAAAACAAATTGAAGGCAATTTGTTTGTGTAGATTTTTTATATAAAAAAGAACGTCTGGTAAAATTAATTAATTATGGTTGAGAGAGTTCACAATGGGTTTGATTCATTTTTATTCTACTAAGTGCTCTTGTATTTGATGTCTGGTCTATTTAAAAATGAGAAACACAAATTTAAAAATACAAAATATTTCTCATTATGTTTACATTACAAGCAATGTGGTTTTATGCTTAACTTGGAATTCATAGTTATTTTTAACGATCAAAATAATGAATATCAGATAGAATAAAAGTCACCTTGCACTAGAGTATTACAAGGTGACTTTTATATAGTCCGAGCTAAAAATGTGTCGATATAAACGTTAGCCATTGATATATAAAAAATAAATGGCCATAGCAGTATATTTTTATGACATAATATTTATTTATCCCTCTCTTTCATGATGCATAATAAAAGGGATGTTGTTAAAAGACAAGATTGTGATTCAAAATATGTAAAAAAATATTGTGAGTGTTTTGATGGTTTGATCACGTTGAAGTAGGCTAGACAGCAGTGATATATTAAGAAAAGCCAAGATGCAGAGTTTCAAACAAAAGTAACACTCGAAACTGTCACCAAACACTCACCAATTATACGTGGGTAGTTTTGTTACACTATAAACATTTGTTATTTCCAAATGCAGCCTCACGCGGATTGTTTAAAGTTGTTTTTACGAAGCAGTGTACAAAAAGCAATAAAAATTTTGTCAAAAGTTAGCCGGTAGAACAAGGCATGGAGAGATGTATATTTGTCATACTTTTTTTTATAAGACATTGAGTAAGTATTTTAAGAGTTTGTTAAATTGTGTTCTATACACATCATGATTATACTTTTATCTGAGTGTAAATATGTTTTTGGTAAGGACATGTGTATATCAATGAAACAAATATTAACTGGTAAAATCGACGAATTGACGGCCTCTTCTCCTTTTGGGATTCGATTAAAAATTACATTATAATTTATAACGTACAAATATGTCATTTAAAATTAACGCAAAAACAAAACCAAAGGAATAAACTTATTAATAAAAAATATAACACAATAAAAAAATCGACTCTATTGAATAAGAACAGGGCTGTTTGTATTATGCGACTAAAATAAAAGGAGGCTGTAATGCATCGTTTTGACAAAACGGCCATTGAAATTTATCGTATTATACTTGGACCGTTGAGTGAAGTTTTGAGACAAATTCAATCAAAATCTCAAAATGTTTTCTATATTAAGACATAAAAACAACAAAAACAAATCAATAAACTCTTTTACTTACCGAAAGTACGATATCCCTTCCTTTTTAAACTTTCGTTCTTGACGTTATATATTTTACAATTTCTCAACAAACACTTCATTTTTAACGAGGATGCAGTGACACGAGCGACGCGAGACTATTTGAAATGAGCGCACGGTTTAAAAAGTTGCGCTCATTTTATTCGGACGGTTTTAAGACTCTGAATGGGTATCTTGGGTTTTTTATATATCAATGCTAGAGAGATAGAAGTCAGAAATGTTATTATTAACTAACGGCGCTCGCTTCGCTCCCTTCAACTTCTTACCATACCCTATGTACCATCTTTTTTTTAGGGTATTCTTCCGCGGCGAATCTTAACACCTCCATTCAGACAATGACGTCAAATGCACAATACCATCTATCGAAAATGAAGTTCAACTGTTTGAGTATCTGAATTGTGTGTGTTGTGATATTTTACTTTTTGAACACTTTAAATTCATATTTATTTTGATAGAGTGAACCGATTCCGATGAAACAAAAACTATGATACTTCAAGTTACGTACAATTGTTATGTATAAAAGTTACCGATGTACAAAAACGACTTTTCTACAGATTTATCATATATATGTATTGAAATTGATGGTTTTCTGTTCCCAAACAAAAGTCTGAAAATATAGAATAATCAGCAAAAATCTTCTTTCAAAAACACACCCAGAAACCCTCAAACAAATCAAACTGACCCAACCCGTCAGTTCCAAACTTAAAAACGCGAAAAACTGTTAAATGCGGGTACATTTTAAAAGGCCTGGATGACGTCAAAGTGGTTATAGATAAGACCAGACTGCGCAATCTATCTTCCTCGTCGAGACGTGTGTGATACGGGCACCCACATGATATAATCGAAAATCGCTTACCGCGATCCATCTACATATTCCTTCTGACATGACTAAAATTGGCTTGAGGCTTTGTCGGAGTTTCATCATGCATGATCTGACTTTCGGGGTAAAATTCATCCGGGATAAATTTCGAAGTTTCGAGAAAAATCGTGCGCTGATGAATATGAGTTTACAATTAACCAGAATTTATTAAATTAGTAGGCAACAGATGTATCCTTAACTAGCTGTTGCCCGCAACTTCGTCTGCGTAGCATTTGTACTTCAAAAAACCATTTTTTTTTAAATTTCGCTACAATATTGCAGGAGTTGAGAAATATTAGTTCACCATACAAACTTCCACCCCACCTTTCTACCACCTTAAGAATGATTTCCGGGATAAAAACTGTCCTTCGTCCTGTAAAGAGTCTTAAACTATCTCCACACCAAATTTCATCTAAATCGGTTTAGTGGTCTACGCGTGAAAAGGTAACAAAGTCACTTTCGTATTTATCAATCAGTAGACACGTTGTTTTTTTAATATATCAATTCCTTGAATCGAGCAAACAATTTTTGTTTCAATATCCATTAAAAATATAAAATACGCATTTTTATAAACATGTACCTACAATATTTACCCAGCACTCACTGAATCGTGTATTGAAAAATGTTAAAAAAACACATTACAACATGTATATAAAAAAATAATCCAATCAAACGTATTTGCATATCGTCGACTGGATAGTGGATACCAATTATCTGGGTTCCAATTAACCAATGCATGGATCTGACGAACCGATAGTCGATGGTAAAAAGTACGATTGGATTTTAGTGAGATTTAGGAACGGGCGCACGCGAATTGATATGTGTCAAGTTGTCTAGGATTCGCGGATGCAAACTTTTTGGTCGAGCTAGCAGTACAAAACAACGATGAATATGAAAAAGGCGGCTTAAAACAATTTTTATTAAGAGGGTATCTGGTCGATAATATATTTGGTATTAAATCTTGATTGAAAGTATGAACCGCAAAACAATAATTCTAATTTTGTTTGGAGCAAAAACTTGTTTGGTGGCAGTGGATAGCCATATGAAAAGGTCCTTTGTGAACCTAACAAAATTAGTTAATATATTTCTATAACTTTAATAAACGAAGTTCAACCTTATGAACATATGTGTGCGATAGAATCTTTAACAAAATCTTTCCATTTTAAATACGCAAAATCCTATACTAAAACCTAACTTCAGCTGGATCTGTATCGGGTACTACCCGGAGATCAAAAATGCATGTTCGTATGCAGATAGGCTTCCCAAAAAGCTGCGCGTACCAGACACATGGTATATATACGTTCCCGTAAAGGATTTAAAATAGAAATCTGCGACTAAAGCGGATAGATAGTGTGGTTCGTCCCCTGAATAATGCTAGCGTGGAAGTACTATGCCACTTTGCGTGTACATCAGGATTTTGTCAATTTTGTACAGAAACTTGCGGTTATAGTTTTGGTAACGTAAATAGAGCTGGTGAGAGAAGGTACGAGAAAAGAATGCCTGGAAGAACTTGGGAGTGGCCTTCTTCTAACATAAGAACACTAAAGGTAAAGGATGAAAATATTCAAATTAAAAAAGAGGAGTCTTAAACGTTATTTAACTTAAACCAATATAATGAAGTTACAGTAGGTTGATAGATGTAATAATAAGACATAGTAATTCATTGTTATGGTTTTAAATTAATAGTAATTGGATAAATATTGCTGTATTGATAAAAACTGCTGTCAATATAATCTGAAATACTGTCGCACCAGTCGACGGTAAAATGTGGTATGGTTAACGAACCTTACGAAAAATAATAATTTAACACACACTAATATTAGTTTACGAGTACAATAGGTACTAGTAAATAAATTACATTTCCATTAAAAAAGCCTGTTTAATCCATACGGCTCCACGAAAATTAAATTGGGAAAAAAAAGCCGGATTCAGCCATCAAAGATATGAAGTACGAATACATTGTGTCCACCAGAGCCACATGGGGTAATTGGATTTTTCACTTCAATGTTCGCACAACGTACGTTACTCTAATTTATTATATCTGACGTGTGTGCTTAATAGTGTTTTAAAATTAAATTCTGTGATGTTTTTTTATGTTTTACCGTGAATTTGAATGAAATACGGACGGAATTCAGCTACTTGCTATTTGTCGTGTATAAAATAGGCTTTATTAAAGATAGACTGTTGTTGACTGATGGTAATCATATCCACATTATCTTTTGTTCTCTGCTCCAGCAAGGCTATTTTGCCTCATCGAGAAAACTAAGGAGAAGTGCGCTGTCAAGCCCTAACATGCATAGTCACTTCACTTAAATTTTCACGGTGAGTTAACAGAATAGAGAGTACGAGAAATATTTTGCTCGCATCTTATGCTGTCCTTCGAGCTCGGGAATGACGTGGAGCGAGTTGAAGCGTAAAACTCAAGTTCGTTTGCATTGGAGGACTACTTCGGACGCCCTCTGCCATCTAGGGGACATTGGACACTGAGTTAAGTAAGACTAATCAAATTTTAAACAAATTGTACATGGATAAACTAGGATAGACGGTGAACCCTAAATAGTTCCAATTTTCTTGTATCTTTAGGATCATAGCTACATACTGTCCATGGTAGGTTTTTGTATTTTGGGGATAGGCAATGTAGACATGTTGTCCTTTAGGTATGTGGCCATTATTCTTATGTCTGCATTTAAATTTGTTTTTAGAATAGAATAAATAATTTGATTAGTTTTGTCGTTTCAACCGTAGCAAGAAGACTCTAAATCTATGGTTTCAACTATACATTATGTAATTCAGACTGAAGCCCGAATGAATAGTTAATGAACCAAATGTTAAAATTTAATGAATACAGTCAATTGTGTATTCTGTATTCGTTAATACAGATCTATTATTTAGGACATAGTTTGTACCACGTAGTATAAAGTCTCTTTATTATATACCTAAATAAGAAATTCCAGAAATAAAGGAACCATTGTGTTTTTGTAACCGAACCTAGACCAAATGGTTGTGGTATTTAATCCTAGAGCATTGACAAGAGACTGAAATACCACAAGTTCCAAGTAAATCATAAATAATGCAGTGCAGAGTAATTCGTAAATCTAATTTATTTGCTTTGAGAAATATCAAATAGACGTAACATTACAAGTGGGTGGATGTTTCATCTAAAAACTCTCATACGATAAAAAGTAACAAACTCTAAGACAAAGAGTAAAACATCTATTAGGATTAAATAGTATGAATATCACACCAGCCTTAAAAGTGTGACAGCGGGACAATGATTTTTGGAGTCACCCACGTCCGTAGGAGCGTACCCTATGATTCCCTACACGTGGTCTCCGGGTGGTGCAAATCAGGTGACATCTGGTGGTAGGCTTCGGCCGAAGGCTTGCGACCACTCACCGGGCTAGAGGAGTTGGGTCGAGACAGCTGTTCCACTGCAGGCTGACTAGCCTGACGCGCGCTGTTATAGACGTATCTTGAGACTATTCGCGGAGGGTAGCGGGATCCGAGGCACGGTGCGCCGTTCGCCGACCGCTGGTAGTTGGGGGCCCAAGTAGTATGCCAGCCACACACGAAAGGCTGCCCCGTCATTTTTGTGGCATCTTCACGTCTGAATTCTGGAAATTCGCGGACCCCTCCTTCTCCCGTTGGCTGTCGAGCTGACCCAGCCAACTACAGACCCATCTCTGTAACGTCTCTGTCGTGCCAGGAGCTTAGTGTACTTAACACTAAGCTCCTGGCATACCTAAAAATTAACGATATCATTAGCGACCGGCAATACGGCTTCAGCCGAAATTGGTCTACTGGGGATCTTCTAGCGTATGCGATTCACATATGGAGTGAGGCTGTCGAGAGACACGGGGAAGCGCTTGCCGTCTCCCTCGACATCTCGAAGGCTTTCGATAGTGTCTGGCACTTCCTTCATTCGTACCTATTTCCCGAAAGTTAAGGCAGAGGTACACCTGTAGTAGGTACACATAACAATATTAACAAACAATACAACAACAACATACCAAAATTGTAACAATTCTCAAACGAAAAGATAACTGGATTGAGGGCCAAAATTAACTTTGCCGTTGGGAAACTGTTGTCCTCATACATCGACATAGGTCATAGTCATTTTACCAACTGCAAATAAGTTTATAATGGTATTCAGTTTTGTGATATAGGTACAATTTTTTCGGATTTACGTTTTTTCTTTTACTTGTGCTGTAATTGCCAAATTACTTGTGCAATTTTTGCCAAATTTAGTTATTTTAGTTTAAAGGGAAGTACCCTATAGGTTTTGATTCCCTTGCGAGTGTCAAAATATGAATGTGATTTAGAAGTTTGAGGTTTTCACAGCTCCAAGTTAATACAGACCTGAATATTTGATATCAACTTCAACTTGATACCTCCTCGCGTTACTGTGAAAAAGATCTTGACAGACAGACAACGAAATGATCCTATATGGGATTCGTTTTTTTTTTTCGTTCCTCGAAAAGAAAAAGGAGACCTAGCTAATAAAAAGGAAATATAGCTTAGCGGTAGGCAGACTAGTTCAGTTCACGCAGTTGTCGATGGTAAGCTTGAATTTGTCTCACGATTTCTTTACTCTCCACGGTATTTAATCAATGACCGTCGTTCTATCAGTAGCACAGAAATTTTATTTCTACTGCTGCTTGGAAAATTTTCGAGCTGTCAGAGATACTAGCTCTCCATAGGAATATTTAAAATCATATTGCCATAAACATAAAAAGTATGCAGTCATCTTTGCGTCAACCGCGTACAAACATTCTCCGTGTGTGACACAAATAAAAATTTCAGAAATATTATTTTTCGCATCTACCGCTGATTTAAAGACCCCCGTATAAAATTGTCTTAAATATCTTCAAAACACCGACATCGCCGAGTTACAGATATAATATAATGTATATATAGACTAGCACTTCGCCCGCGACTTCGTTCGCGTGATTTCGTTTATCTTATTAATGACTCTTATGTGCAGTTAGTGAAGGCGACTAAAAATTAGCTATTATTGAATCAATAAAAAATGGGGTATCGTAGATATACAGAGTTTATTTGGTTAGGGAAGATTCGTTATTTGACTTAAATAAGAAAAATTGTAGGTTACCGCCACAAAGTAAAAACCTCCCCTAAAAACTTAATAACCCCATTTTGCTCCGTTGAAGCTAGAGTTTTGAACAACCCAAATATCTTATTCACTCTTTTCTTCTCTTTCTATTTTTCGTAGTTCGTTCTTAGTAAGATGCCGCAGTAAGATTCCTCAAAAAAACTTTAACACCCCTTAACCCTATTTGGGGGCTATTCTTATGTAAATTTCAGTTATTTACTTTATCCCCAAGGAATTAAATTTTAAATACAAACAAATTCTGTCCCTTTTCACCCTCTTTCCAGGTCTTTCAGGTTGAATTTCCGAAAATTCCTGCTTAGTGCTCCCCTAGAACCCTACGTCAAAAACGAAAACCTGTCCAGTAAGATTCTTAGCTTAACCCCAACCTTTATTGTTTACATAAGTTGGTACTGATACTGTCAAGCTTCAAGTTTTTTATCCCAAAAAAACTTTGTCACTCCCTATATCGCTTTTTGGGGGTAGATTCTAAAAATTAATGATGAAAACCTTTATGGTTGGTATTTATGTCAACTTTCAAATTTATTAACCCAAGAAATAAGATTCTTCAAAAACACTTTTATACCCCTAAATCGTCTTTTGGGGCTGTTTCAAAAGACTAATAATGATAACCGTCATTGTTTATTGAAGTTGGTATTTATGTCAAGTTTCATGTTTATTAACCCAAAAAATAACAACCCCCAAATAATATTTTGGGGGTAGTTTTGAAAAACTAATAATGAAAACCTTTATTCTTTATTTATGTTGGTATTTATATCAAGTTTCAAGTTTATTGACCCAATAAATCAGATTCTTACATACAAACTTCAACACCCCCTAAATTATCAGTTGAGGGTCGTGTCGAAAATCTAATAGTGACAACCTTTATCATTTACTTAGATTACTATCTGTAGCAAGTATCAAAAATTTGGTCGAAGGAATTAGATTTTTCATACAAACTTCCAACCCCTTTTTTACACCCTTAGGGGTGGAATTTCCAAAAATCCTTTCTTATCGGATGCCTACGTCATAGAAAGAACACACCCTCTAAGTTTCAGGTCTCTGCGATTTTTGGTTTAGGCTGTGCCTTGATCCGTCCGTCAGTCATTCAGGACAAAGCATTTTATATGTATAGAGATATATATGAAGATGATAGTATTCAAAAAGCGATTCTAATAAATCGACAAAATTATAAGTTCGTAGCTAGCGGCCCCTTCTCACGAGCCACGAGCCATGGGATCCGTTCGATTATTTATGTAAAATCTACGTGGCGAACAATAATTTATGATTTTCAAACACGACTTGAATAATAATATAACGAAATACCCCTAATTGTTATGTTATTGGTCATTTGAATGATAAACTGATGAAATTCGCGGTTCAACCGGTGGGAAATTTTGATAAGCTTTGCGTAAATATGTTTAATGACAGCTGGGGATGTGGGACTGCGGCTTTGTTGATCGTGGGTAAGGGTGTTTAGGAATACCGGATGTATGTATGTGTTGCCTGACCTATAGTTTAGATTCGTTCTTGGTTTCTAAATAAAAAAAGCAGCATGAACAGAATCAGACTGAAACTAAAATAGCTTTTATAAAATACTTTTTATAGAATACTGTCAGGTTAAATCCACTGCGTCAGTAAACAAAAAAGTAATTTAATAAAATATCATAGGTATAAAATCTACCAAGTAAATCTCGGTTGTGGGAGTCAATTATTTTACCTCGGATTTTCCACAATCTCAAAGAGCTTCTGCTGAGTACATTATCGAGCTTACAAATCTTTCTTTCATTCAGCATAAAATTAAATGCGCATCAAACGTTAACCAGCTTAACCTCAATCTCCGTTTCCTTTGTGAACTCAAGAGGAAATCCATTCACAGATAACTCGCAGTTTTCTAAGATTTTAAACACAGATAGTCGAATAAAAAATACATCCCAATTACGGGCGTGCGCCCGATAAAGGAGCAAAAAACACGTCCGCTCCCGAGCGCTCATTATGCTAAACCCAGATATGACTTGACTGATGTCAGCTAGCCCCGCAATTTGTCGACTACCCTCCACTTAAAGCGACTTAGGATTAAGCAAATTGCTTAATATTGTAGCACTTGTGATCCACGTTTTTATTCCGTTTATCGTGAGTGGATTGCATTTGTTAGTACTTTCTTTTTCAAGGTTTTCAGTCTTTTTTTTACTTTTATCTTCGTGTCTCCGTTATTTGTTCGATGTTTAAAAATGTATAGTGTTGCCACGCGTACGCAATCGCCTTAAGTGGTAGAGTTAGTGATCTGTGTTGGAATTAGCTAAATTATTGATATTGTAGATCCGTGTTATTAAATATAAGATTATTTAACTGTTTTTGGTGCCATTACTCTCATCACACATTTCACTATTTACCCGTAACACATCCAATATTGGGCAATATAAGATTATTTAACTGTTTTTGGTGCCATTACTCTCATCACACATTTCACTATTTACCCGTAACACATCCAATATTGGGCATTGATCCGCCTAGTGTCCTGACATCGACCAGCCTTGTGCTTCTAGCATCCAGTGGACATCCGCGACCCTTACCAAGTCGTCGATCCACCTTGTTGGTGGCCTTTCAATGCTGCTTCTTCCTTTACGTGGTACCCTCTTCTGAACATTTCAGGCTCATCAGTTTTTTCCCATTGGTTACATTAAAAACTAATATCATAGATTTTATTCATTAATTTAATTTAATCATCCAACATTTTTGCTAGCGCTCTAACAATAACTCTAGACTAGAATATTACATAGACAAATACATTACTTTCATTTACAACTAACTCAGTTTACACTAGAATTATGTAAACTTGTACTAACCAAGTTCATTGACTGCGTCTGAGGGCGGTGCATGAGTCTGCATGACTTGTGTGCTTAACATGAAAAATTCACTCTATCTTACGAACTAAATCTTTTACGCAGTTTCATGTTTCTTATTAAATGCTTTAACGAGTTCATTATTTTTGTAAAATAATATCTCATTATAATTCTGCTTACTTTTGGAACATCCATTTGAATTAATGGCAAACAAAAGTATTAAACTACAGGCTTCAGAAATGTTGTAAATCTATTTAATTAATATCTGGTGTATCGAAATAGGTACCTATGTAGTTTATTATTATGATGAAAAATTAAATTGGTGTATGTGGTTATATTTGATCATAATGTGCATTGCGTTTAGATATGTATTTTATTTATAAGAGACTTTGATATTTTTGCAAGGATCTTAATAAGTTATATTAAAATAGTCTTCTACTAGTATCTTCTTTTTCTGTTTGTAAGATAGGCGCTTCTGGAGTTAAAACTGAGAAATATAACTTTATTTGTTGGATTTTTTGACAAACACAGAAATTATTTTTGAAATCGATATTTGCAAGTGCGTTTAAATATCCGTTCCTACTATTATGTATTTTTTGTCCTATTTTCTTTTCTATTGCTTCAGTTTAATTCTACAAATAATAATAATATTATAATGTTGGTGTGAAACATTAAGAGAAGCTTTATGATTAACTGACTAACATAAACTTATCTATCATATTTTAGTGCTCCCTAAATTATTTTCTATTAGATTTATGTTCGTTACGGGCTTCTGATTTCATTTAGTGAATTAATAGCCTGACAAAATGCAGTAATAAAATTATAAAGCTTTTACTAAATGAGATTACACGCCAGCTTGCTTGTTATTTATTTAGTTATCAAGTACTAAAAATAAGTGCTATGTTATTTGCAGAATGGATGACTCTACTTACTTATATATTTAAATACAATACTATTTTTAACAGCTTGTCGTAAAATACTTTGATAAACGAGATGCAGGGCATTGCAAGCACCTCTAAAGTGTAGACTCCTATCTTCTTTCCATTCACATTCTTCATTTCTTAAGGTCGTGCCCGTACTCAGAAGCCTTGTCGGATTCACTGCCGGGTTATTTCCAGGCCTGTATAAACTATAGCCCGCCTATAATATTTCCACTTTTAAGACATTTGCGTATTTTTTGTGAGGGTTCCTTCAGATATAATCGAATTTTTGATTGCCGGACATACTGAGGTTTTCGTTCACTGTTTTGAAAGCAGTTATGATGAAATAATTTACCCAAAATAAAGTCTAATCTCGTAAGCCTATCACTCTCTCTTGACCAATAGACTACCATTGCTCTTAATGATCCAATCGGAGGATTATGAATGGTATTACGGCTCAACTTTCCAGAACATAGTTTACTGAACCGAACTACCAGAAAATACCAATATTTTACAAAACAAAGCTACTCTAACAGACTGTTTAATGGTATAAACTGAAACTTTACTCGAAATTTCTCTCATAATTTATTATTTCTAGTGGCTAAATGTGTTGATGATCATTAGTTAGCAACATGTCGCCTCGTGTCGGATGCCTAGGTTTCCCAGGGTTCTACCGGACACCGTGTGCTTCTGAAACACTATTAATATTGTTACGTTTAAAGTTAGGGGTAAAGTTTAAATAAAATTATGTAACTTTGTGAGGTGGAAAGTAATGATGTGGTTTATTCGTGCAAAGGTTAATATGAACATATTTATCATCGCTTTAGGCTGGTGACGATGTGAAAGTAGACTTATATAAAAACTCGTGCTTTCGGCCGTCATTTTCATGATTGATACTCGTAAAATACAGTTCGCATTGAAATTTTTTTTAAGTGGTATTAAGTTTTTAAATCTGCAATTTGTTAGTAGCAGCCTGGAGTCTGGACTCATGCCCGATCGTTTGCAATAGGCTATAGGCAATTGGCGTATACGCAATAGGCCTATAGGCCGTTGCTGTTGGCTGGCCTATTGCCAAAGATGATGGGACTGAAAATATAACTGGCGAAATGTGAGTATACTGTTTCACAGATAATTTAATATTAGCATACACATGCCTCATCCCATTCAAAGAAACCGTGCCGACGTAACTAGCGTTTTTCGTCTGATTACATAAATTAACACATAACACATTAAAAACATAGCATGAAAAATTTTAAATCGATTGGTTGATTGAAAAGTATAATATTATAGTTGTTAGGTTAAAATTCATTTACTAACATTTAATATTTCAATTAATAAAATAATTATAATCATAAAACTATTGTCAATTAATAAATGGTGACGATCTGGCATGCAGGTGCATCCACCTCTCCAACAACACCGAGTCCCACCGCTCGGACAAGTTAAGCTAGTTAAGTTCCGTTCCACGGCTATAGATGGTGTTAGCAGTGACTTGCAAGGTTATGGGTTTTCTTAGTTCGTGACTATTTTTTTCTTTAATAAATATAGTGACGATTTGTTTTATGATATTTTATGAACGTTTTTACACTTTTATTGTGCTAAAATGTGTTACATAACAGATTCAAAAAAAATCGACTGACTTACCTCAGAAATTTAAAACCACGCCATCTATTGAAATCAATTTTAAATGATCCGTTCAAATATTTTTTGAATTGTGAAATAAGAGCGTCATTATTCCATAATTCTATATTTTAAGAAATTTTGATTATATAAACAATTAAATAACAAATCGATGCATATTGCGCCATCTAGTGGCATTTATTTGAACCAATCTTTATTTAAGCGCTGGGCTCCGTTTCTGTATATAGGTGTACCACTGTCTAACATGATATGTTATATTATTGTTTTCTATTTTACAACACAAATGTAAACCATCTTAAAACAATAGAACATAATAAACGCTTAGAAATATATTTCGACTAAGCATGATATTCATGAAAAGAATAAAGATTTCGCAATATTTTGTTTTGTTTTTCCCTTTGTCTAATTAATATAGCAATAATTATATATCTAAACTCTGAATTAATGTGATCAATGACTCTTCAATCCACATGGCCACTAAATAGCTGCACTTGTGTGTAGCTAATTAATTTAACCTAACCTAGCTTTATCAATGCCGTAAAACTCTGTTATTGGCTTAAGAGATAATTTTCATCATCTCGCTGTCACTGTACAGTGTAAGCAGACACTAAGATGCTATCCACTTTAACGCAACTGCACTGGGCTGTTCATTGACAGTGAGGTGAACATTATAACTCATGTAAATTAGTTGTTTCCAAATAAATTAGTAAATAAAACTCCATCTTTGAATACCTTCTAAACATTCATAAGAATAATTTCTAACAAAAAGAAATTGTGTTAAACTTATCTAATTGAAACATTTATTTTCGAAGTAAGTTTAGAATATTTCATAAGATAGTTTTGTATTTCACCATAAAAGAAAATATAGTTAGATTGCTTACACTTTATCCCAAGCTAAGTTTAAGCAATCTTACAGTTTTAGTTTTATAATAATAGTTGTGCCTGCGGCTTTGCTCCCGTCAACCCTACCTACAGTACCTACCCTACTTAACAACCTATTATTTTCAACAATTATGTCAACCTACAATTATTATGCAAAGTTAAACTACAGCACACCCAGGTACACATGAGTGCACAGCAATTATAACAGCACAACGATGTGCTGTTATAATTGCTGTGTATCTTGTTATAATTCAATCTATTTGGGAGATTGGGACAGCAGGAAATTTTATTTCATATAAAAAATGGATGTAGTAAGAAACGAGTATAGGTATTACAGGCAGTTTGAAAGTGGCACCAGTGATAGAAAATTTTAAAGGAACCCGTTTAACCTGGTTAGGTCATGTTGTAACGATTTAAAAACATCTTACAAAGTAATAAGGTCAGTAGCGTCATCTAGTGATAAGAATTAGAATTTGATGAAAGATACATTTTTTTTTTGGGGTTATAAATCATCTAATGACTTCTCCCACTCTGGGTGAAGCGGGAGGGCGTGTCAGACTTTTACTGACTAAAACCCACCCGTGTTCCTTCAGTTGCTTGTGCCAGGGTCGCTGTAACTCTCTTTCAAATTTATCCGCGATACAGACAGGTGATGAATGATTCTAGTTTACCATACATCGGATACATGGCGCTAATGTCTAGTCGATTAAACCATAATATTTAGATATATTTGAATGTGTGTAATAATAAATACAATAAACATACAGTTCTATTTATAAACAATTAATTACATCTTATATTGAAATTAGTAACATAAAGTAAACCATAGATGAGCGGTCTACAAACATAGAAAAAATAAGAACGCTCAAGGTTTATGCTGTTGGTAAGATGGCCAACCGCAGACGATAGATGATCTTTGCTTAGATGATCTTTTTCACTGTGCACCTTGGATCAGCAGCATCTAATATAAAAGATCCCAGGAAAACTTAATTAATCATGATTACTCGAGGGATTAAAGGGATCAGCGTTAAAATGAAACGTTCCATTGTTTTGAGGAACTAATGCGCGCTGTAAGTATCAGTTTAATTTGTCTGAATATCCACGTGTTATATGAACCATGTGTTTTGTGAATCTCATCATTTCCTTCTTGGCAGGGCCTTTAGGATAATTTAATTAAATACATATAAATATGGTCATCTCAACCTGACATTTATCAACATCCCAAGACTTCAGCAGCAAGGTCCGAATACAGATATCAGCATACCATGAGACAACATATCTCCAGTGTTGAATCTTAAGGATATATGTATCCCTTCTAATGTAAGTTGTACTAATTTAATAATATTCATCAAGAAACTTCAATTTAAACTTCTCACAAATCAGACTATATTTGTGAGAAGATTAAATTAGTTGAGAAGACCAAGTGAAAGACTTTTACTTTTATCAATACCTCATACGAAACCATCACTATTGGTCTCATGCATTAATAATACCACTGGGTAAGTTGGTGAGTAAGAAGAAACTAACCTTAAAATGTGATGAGGAGGGATGAAATGCATGTCGCCAAAAGGGGACGGCTAAAGAAAAGAAGGATGGACTGTGTGAAGAGTGATATGAAAGAAAAGGGAGACCATGATAGCGTGACGGGTGACAGGTCGGTATGGAAGAAGAAAACGTGTTGCGCCGGCCCCAAGTAACACGAGACAAGGGAACAGTCTCAATGCATATATTTTTCTGCAATGAAGGAAGACAAACAAAATTAACTTACCGTCTTTACCTATCAGAGTACATCCAGGTGTAGCAAGAATTTTGTGACATGGTTGAAACTTTACGTGGATGATGATAAAATATTTATATAAACCGCACTTGCAAAACAATGAGAACTTTATTACAAAAAGAAAGAAATAAATGCACACGGTCAAATATTCTCTTGCAGCGGCTTTAAATTTAGGTGTGTCCATACAAACCTTATTATTTTCTAATTTATGTATTCTGTTATTTTTCTATATTTATATTATATTTCTTGATTTTTTAATATTAAAGGAAACTCCCACCATCGGAATAACATGTATAATTAACTATAGCAACACCGCAATTTTGGGTCACCTAACCTGTTGATAGATTGCGCTGTTTTAAAAAAAAAACTGAATCGTAATTTTCTTCTAAGTTGCCATAGCATGTCAGTGAGCAAGTGAGTGGCGGGGGGAAGGCGGCGGTTGCGGTGTGGTGTGTTGCCCGATGTGACGTCAGGAACACTTAGGTAACAACTTTTTTGAAATAAAGTCCTCAAACATCAACAAATAGAAAACACTGTATCATCTAAAACATTTATAAAAAATAAACTTATACCTAACAAGCTGAGTGAAAAACGATTTGAATATAAAAGTGTGTTGTGAAACTCAGTTTCCCTTCCTGTAAGTCCGAAGACGGAACAACTAACACATGTCAGAACTTAAAGAAGTGTTTCCGTGATACGAGTCTAGGGAAGACAAAAAGTATATTAAAAAGAAAAGTTGTTTCTTCATTCTCTCAGTGACAGAACTTTCTTAGAATCCATGATACCTATTAATGTAGTGGTGACAAAAAAATCGCTTTTGTTTTGTTTATTGACATACATAGAAAGTTTTTTTTTTGCAAACATTAAGCTCTGTATCACAAAACTTAGTTTATTGGAAATTTCGTTAAAGTCCATTGTTTCCAAGATTGCGCAGAATTAACCCGTTTTTTTCCTTTCTTTTTTACCTTTACTTAAAACAAGAGTATGGTTACATAAATTTAACAAAACAAAATCCAGTCAAAGCCTGTTCTAGGAAAGGCTTTGTCAAAATAATCGTAGTTTAAATATATTAAGAGGAAGAAATAATTTCAGATACTGCCATAATTGTTTTTCCTGAAAAATAAACTATATAAGTGCTTCCAAGAATTATATTTCTCACCTGAAATTTAATAGCCACTACAATAATTTTTCCTCAATTCCCAGAAATATTTAATGAATTCATTCCCTAAGAAAGATTTTTGATAGTTAAAGCGTTAATTCGTTACTCAAATTCTTTAACCTCGACGTTATCATACTATTGGACATTAATTAAATGTAATAAATGTTAAAAAAATAATAAAAAATGTTGGGCAATAAAATGTTACTTTTTTATATATAATTTATTAAACTTGGTATGTAAAAAATTGAAAGTACATTATAGTTGAGTGTTTAATATAGAGTAAACGCAATCCGCTGAACGCTCAGGTTTTGCATCCTGCTATATTTTAAATGAGAAAGTTTCTGGGTATGGATGTCTGTCATTCCTTCCAGAAAACTACTAAACGGATGTTAATGAAATCTTACAGTAATATAGCTTATACATCAGAGTAACACATAGGTTATCCAAGCCCAGCCACGAGCGGCAGCTAGTTAGTTATAAAATAATAAAAGCACCTACAGTGGCGTTCAAAAAAATAACAAACCCTTAACGCCACATTAATACGGATACTTTAATATTTTTTTATAGTTTTGTTCTGACTTTCTTGAACGATAATTTTTAATTGTATTTTTTATTATTATTTTTACAATTTTTTTCAATAAGTTTGCTGAATATGACAAAATGGTATATTTTAATATTATGATTTAATATTTTGACATTTTTAATATTTCTATTTTGACATTCTAGAATGATAATTTTAACATTTACACGACATTTTAAAATAATTTGAGTATATGACATGATATTTTAGATTTATTATTTTGATTTAAATATAATTATTTAAATCATCACCATTATCGAAGGCAAACATGACGCGCTGTATTTTTTTTAACACATCTTACATATTGACAACTATTTTTTGTGTGTACTGTACCTATTCATGTTTGAGCAAATAAATGATTACTTTCTTATTTACTTACTTTATTTTAAAATAAAAATACACCGAAAATATATAACATAATACAAAAGGTAAAATACTTTATTAAAAATACAGAAAAACCTCAGGTATCAATATGAAGTTAGTTCGATCTAGTAAGTAAAAAACTTAGAAGCCAATTTTCGACAAGGTTTGAAAGTAGTACGCTGAATCCGTTCCTACCCTCACCCACACGTCACCCTCACGTTCCTATCCTCAACGCAGTTGCAACCGGGTAGAGCATTCAGGTGGAACGACATATAGCTAAGTTTTATCCGTGAAAGTTAAAAGATAAAACTGCTACGTACTAGCTTGGTTACATTAAACACAAAAAAAAAAATGATGTATCTGTCACCCGTCGGAACTCCGCTCCAGACGAAAAATTTCGCCTTCTGTAGTACCGCTCCAATGCTGGATTACGGGCAGTAACAGTACCGTAGTTCCCTTAGCAAACCTCAGGCCGTTGATAAAATGTACGGAAGCCGTTGTAAAAATTTTGGCTTGAAAATTTACCAATTCTTCTTCTTCGTCGTATCGATGATTCCTCAATCATATACGTTTTGACCAGAATTCAGCCACGGCAATAGCGTTTTCATTTGCCTCACAAAGGTCCTTCAGGGTGCAGGTGTTGCAATTTACCAATGAAAAATTTATTGTTTATTCCACAACGATTTTTATTGTTATGAAGTTTCGTCATCACAAATTTTCCACCACCTATCTTTTCTTGTCAGTCGAAATTTGATAATTCGAAAAAAAAGTAACCGACCAGTTTGACAACTCAAAAAAGGCGTAATGATAGAGTCTTGTAGTGTTTATGCTATACTACGTAACAAACGAAAACGAATAGAATCTTAAATCGAAGTATACATTTTTAAATAATTACCTACACCTTTCCTCCATCGTAATTTTCAACATAGCCTGTCTCATACTAGCTAGACGAACCAAAAACTAAATTTTCCCAACGATTGTTTACCAACCATTACTTCTCCTCAAGTGCCCGCTGTCTCGACCATTACATAATAATAATATGGAACAACAACTAGTACCTAGTAGCAGCAGAATGGAACTTAAGTCACTAAGTGCCACTCCACACGCTCGCCGCGTGCGCGCGAATACCAATATTCTAAAAGCATGCTCACACATTCCACACATGTTTTGTGTGATGCGTTTTATTCAAAAGGCTTTTTTCGTAAAATTCAGGGCAAAGCTCGCTGGCTCGAATTTGAAGGATATTATGAGTTTACTGGGAAAATATTTTACTTAATTCATGTGCGAGTTTGGATTTTCGTGTAAAATAAGTTCGTTTTCTTTATGTTCTGGTAAGGCTTTTAGGGATTGCGGTGTGATGTTGAGACAAAAATGGATTTGGAGGTAAATTTTGTTATCGCTTACCTATTTCTTTTCTGACAAAGTCATTAACAATTGATTCTGATTTTTTTCTGGTCACATAAGCATATCGATGAAGCTGTCACATTAGGATGTCACGGACGCGAACCTATGAGTTTTGCGCCAACCAAAATTCGCTCAAGAAGGTTTCAACTCAAAAATATTTTTCTCTATGGTACGCGTTAGAGGCTAAGGCTAGTTAGGCTAAGGCTTCGATTGTCTACTACGATATAAATGCTGCTGGACCTATTTCGAAAAAAAAATAAGGATTCGTTTTCGTATCATAAACATAACATCACACCTGTATGGGGAATACTAAGAAGAACGGTTGGGCAGCGGTGAGTCGTTTCCAGTAAAACAATTTTATGGAGATCAATCTTGTTTTTTATATTTCTATGGATTTATCCCTCCATGTCTCTTTTTTTCCAGAAACAATTCTTCTGTATTTACTAAAGTGATTAGTAATTCCGCTGAATCTTAGGCAAATTTTTGAGGAAAATGAGCATTAAGAGCTCTCAGAAATTAATCAAATTCGGAGATAGAATAGGTTTAGGATAATTTTATTGTTTCTCGTCATTAGTAATCGAGATATCTCTTACTTATCTTCAATCAATTTAAATTATTGAGCTAGATAAATAAAGAAAAGTGGACCTTGTTTATATACTAAATAATATTTCTACCGACATATTTATTTTTATTAACTTATTATTTACTGACTTTTATTAACTTATTATTTATTGTTGACTGGTAGAGAATGCCTTGCTGCATTAAATCCGCCTATGTATCACCATTGTACATGAAGTTTAAATGAATAAATAAATTTACTTCTATCTTAGTTTTCCGAAAACTCAAACACTGATTTATTTTTATATTTGGCAATCAAATTTAGTGTATTTTCACCTCATTATTATAATTTATTCAATCCAAGCATTTTTTAATCTTTATAATTTAAGCTTTTTCTTCATTTATATTCACATTGTGTATAATATGTGAAGAAATAAATAATTATAACTGAAGATTTTATAAATTAAATCGCATGTAAAAATTACTCTTTTTTTAAATTAACATTTAGGTTTGACACGTATGTTCAAATGAGTTTATTTAATATATCTCAAAGTAATCAATGTTTTTTTTAAATTTTGAAATTGTTTTAATTGTCAATTAGATCGCACTGCGACACTAGCCCCACATGACAGCCACTGGTTAAATCATTTTAGTTTCGTTTTTGTATGAGTTGACTAAAGTATTTGGTGAACAATAGAATAAATTAAAAACCTAAAATAAAAGAGAGGTATAACTGAATTTGATTGTCCAGAAAAGACATAAAAATATTTTTAGTTTCAGTGTTTTATTCTAGTAACAAACGTATTGCCCTACCAAAAAAATACTCTTACTGCTGTCAATGTCTAATTGTTACCACCGATGTGCCAGTGACTGTACTAGATGAAAGAGTTAACAAAATTTATATAATGCCTACTTAAAAATGGCTATTTAAAAAAAAAACCCGCCAAGTGTGAGTCGGACTCGCGCACGAAGGGTTCCGTACCGCTATCGCAAAAAACGGCAACAAAGATCACGTTTGTCGTTTGGGAGCCCAACTAAAATATTTTGTATTTGTTGTTATAGCGGCAACAGAAACATATCATCTGTTAACCTTGCGTTACTCTTTGGGTACGGAACCCTAAAAAGGCATGAAGTCTGCAAAAAGGCTAACTCTAATTTCATAACTACAAGTCCTCTTTTGGTATACAGACAAAGCCGTTTACGGTAACCAAAACTATACCCATATATCACCGGCTGGAAACTTATTATCTGGTGACGTCATCGGGACAATGTCGCCGGCGGGTCCCATTATAACTCCCATATCGAATGCGCCTATCCATTTCACCGTTACACTGTTTTAGTACGATTCCCTACGTTAAAAAGTTTGTAATGGCCCATTCTGTATCGAATAAACAATAATGTGGCATTGTTATTCTTTTATTTGCACAATAAATTAAATGGAGACGTCGCATCATCATTGCCGCAGAATGACGCCCACTGTTAGACGTACGCGTCGCTGCATTAAAAGGTTACTTCTAGGCAAACATACTCCATCGTCGACTACATTAGGTGTAATGGTGGTTAAATGCGAGCCTATCCTACTCATACTTATATTAATATCCTGTACGAGTATGTTAGAACAGTGGGGACCCAGTAGTAATGGCCCCGACTAACGTCCTAGGTCGTGTCTTCGAACCCAGGCAGGCGTTTCACTTTGTGTAGATTTTTTCATCACCACTGCTCTAAAAGTGGAAGCGGTGAAGGAAAACATCGTGAGGAAACCGGCATGTCTTTCACCAACATCATTCACCAACCCGCAATGGGCCCATGTGGTCGATTAAGGCATACCCTCTCTTACAGAGAGGAGGCCTGTGTCCCAGCAGTGGGAACATTAAGAGGCTGATGATTGAATATATAAATGCGAAAGTTTGGATGGATGGATGTTTTTAACTCGATCCCGTCAGTTTTGCTGACGTCCAACGGACTCCTGCGACCTTTATTATGTCATCCGCCTACATTGGCAGGAGAGATACCTTTAACTATTTCTATTTATTTCTTCCTCTGCCCGATAGTAAAATATAACAATACTTTTATAATAGTTAAGTAAACGCACAAGAGAATCAGTGATTAATATTTTCACATAAATATATATGATAATGAGGCAAGGTTCCTAAAAACAAAGGCGCCTTTTCTCTAACAGAAAACAAGACGAGATTTTGATATAATTTAACTTCCACATAAATCTTGAAGACCTGAACTTATTTTAAGAAATATTCTCCATTTCAGTTTTCAGGACTGGAGCAAAGTAAAATGGATATTGTTTTAAGATTCGCAGTACTCTCGGCATATTTGAAATTCTTGAATAGTTTTATGAAGCTTTGGTAAGTAAGTGTGTCTTTGTTTTGTTGCTAAACAAAGGGATATTCAGCTGAAGGTTACTATTTGTCCTTTTGGTTGCCCTAACCCACTTACATTACATATTTAAATTTAAGAGTAGAAATTATATTAAAAAAAAATCTAGCTATACATGTAAGTAATCGTTGTAAAATATCATCGGATGTTCTCAGTTTTATAATGTGACACAAAACTGCCAAATGTTATTAGAGCAAAATCTGATTTACTATTTACTTTTAACAAAATGACATAATTTATTTCAAGGCTCCACAAAAGCTTTAACCAAAAATCTGACACGTCCACGTCCCATAATCCCGTTTCGCGCTTGACATTATTCGTTTTATAATATAATTCTGCAGATAACAGGAGTTGGTCTCTCCGGGGAGTTCCATGTCAGGCTTCATGATGTTTTCCATTAGACCGGTGACGTGTTTCTATAGTGCGTCTTCGTGTATCCCGAAGGTACTGTGGCGTGATTTGAGAGAGGGAGGGGGTTTTGAGTGCCTAGATTAACCCGAGTTACAGACCAAGAGCTTCGTTAGTTCGCATAGTTAAGGGATTTTTAATACTTGTGACATAGTTTACGATTTGCAAACGCCTTAAAACTTGTAATATCATAAGAGGCACTACGAGTATATATACCTGGTTTCACTCTATAATTGATAGCGGCTGTTTAATTGTCAAAATGCTAATAATTATGTAAGTTATGGACCAAATGATTAATAAGAGCACTATGTATAATGCCCGGAAATATGAATCAAGTAAAATTAAATCGGGCAACATAATGAATACTGATTTAAGTCCAATATTTATCACATTATGAATATTGCTCCGTAACGGTTTGGGTAGTTTGATAATTATGGTCAATGAAACAGTCCAAGAGCGAGCGAAGCGAGCTCGGGAACCTAGGGTACCCCGACACGGGTAGGTTAGGTTCGAAGGGGATAAAGGGATCTGAAGTGAGCGATCAAAGCAAGCGAAATAATCTCCCGTCATCTCCTTCATTTTAGGTTACTTCAGACTATGCAGAGAGAAATAGGAGCCTCGCAGCGAAGCACCGTCGACTTTATTGCTTAAACAGCAATCGTACTTATCTACAATATTGATTTTATAGTAATAAACAAATGCAGCATTAAAAAGTTATGGTCATTATTCAGAAAACCAGGTAAATTTAATTATTTTAATAGTTTGTAGTCTATTGCCTTCTCATATGGGGCATTTTAAATAAATTGTCTGGGCATTATGAATAATGCCGTATAACCGCTTTGTTCGTAACATAAATACATTCTCGACAATCGTTTTCGCTTATAGAATGTCATTTGTCTAAAGCTAATTTTGGGTAATTTGGGTAGTTCAAAAAAATTTATAATTCAATCGATCGATGTAATTTGAAAGTTTTTTTTTTAATAATTTGGATTACCGTTGCTTCGGTATTTTCGAGCAATATTTAAAATACAAATATAAGACACTATTACTATATAATTATCCTGTAAGCTGCCCATTGATATAGATTTTCTAACAAACATGTCTATTTTTCATTCACGTCTGCCTCGTAAATATCTTTAGTTAGTCACCGTTCATTCATCCATAGACCTTATTGGTGATGTTCTTCAGAAAGTCCGGCAGCCTATTGCATAAGTGAATTTGGCAAGGCGAAGGATTTAATTCCATCAATCAACCAATCACTCACACGTTCTGTAGTTTCTGACTACTCCATTTCCCCATGGAAAAAAGGCGTGAGTTTATGTATGTATGTATGTCTATTTTTGAGTAGTGTCAGGCCTCGCGATGTTTTCTATTAGACCGGTGACTTGCTTCTGTAGTACATCTTCTTGTATCCCGGAGATGCTGTTGATGTAATTTGAAAGAGGAACAGACTAGGTAGGGACCTAATCTAGCCACAGGCTGCACCGAGGATTATAAGCCTTGATTTTAATCAAGTTCTGGTGCTTTTTATGGTTTGCAGTGACTAAAGTTGGCTTATTTAACTGTAATTAGCCACATAATAGAAGAAAAACTATTGTGTCTCGTGAGGATATACGTTTCGGGCACTCAAAAGGTTACCGAGAAAAATGTGTATTCAGTGAATTATTTGTAAATGACGCTTTTACACGTCAGGTTCTTGTTTTTTTTTACCGTAATGTGATTTAGCCTTCCTATCAGATTTTTAAAGCTTTAGCTACTTATTCTGCTCTGTGCTCAGTACTCTGTACTGATTAAGTAGTTTTAAGAAATTGAGTAACTTCTAAACTATCGTGTTTATAACAAACACAACTTATTCTAGTTCAATTTTATCTCAACGGGAACATGTTTATGTACCCGTTGTTTATGTGCCCGGTTTTCATCGCATCAGTACGTCACTTAAATCCCCACCAAAACACACAGCCTAACGAACTTGGTTCTAATAAATTGCATTATTTTTCTTTTATAATGGAACTCTGGGTAGGCAGCTCGTGCAATAGTACCCTAAGATTTGCTTATTAGTAGTGATGGCCATAATTTGTTACACTTATAATGCTTGGTATTTGTAGAGATCCTCATATAAGGGCTTCGAAAGTAACAATATTTTAATCGGTAAGGGAGGGATTGAATAACAGTAGAAAATCGACAGTCTCTTAAATGCAATAAATGTATATTAATAGGTTAGCAGGTGAAGGAATAACCAATCTGATTTAAGCTCAGAGACTGATTGCAGATCTAAATAGAAGAAAAAATTATATGTTAGCAAGTGAATACCAACAATATCTTCTTGGATACTGTCACTCTTTACCACTTATCTTCAAATGTTTTAAACATAAACAAGGCAAGGCATTAAGTCTGCCTCTGTACGTTTATGTGCTTAAAGTATTAAATAAATATACATAAATAATAATAATTAGATTAATAATTTTATTAACTAAAAATTAAGTAATTATAACTGTTACATAAACTAGTTGGTAGATAGAAAAAAATGTAAATATCAAATTACCATACACCCACAGTATTGCATTATTTAGTCTAAGCTCGTCTATGGAATGCATTGCCAGCTCCAATCAAACGTACTCAATCATTGCCTGTGTTCAAAATACTCGTAAAGGAACATTACCTGTCACTGTCTTCGTCTTAGATTTGTGATTGTGATTATCAATAGAGTCATTCATCATTTATTTATTTTCAGTATGTATGTATTTATGTATACATAAATACATATGTATTTATCTATGTATTTATTATAATATAGTTTTTTAACAATGTTAATGACAATCCCACTTCAAGTCCAGACAATTACTGTCCATACCAGGTTGCCTGGAATAGATCGCGAAATGCGATAAGGCCGCCCATTGTATTTGTATTAATTTTATTTTCTTTTTATAATTGTATTTGGTGTACAATAAAGCATATAAAAAATAAATAAATGTTTGCATGAAGTGCTACTATCTAAACTTGGTTGCAAATGTGAACCATTGGAGCAGGTTACCAACTACAAATATCTGGGTTTAGTCGTTGATGACCGATTTAACAGGGGCAGTCACATTGACTCCATAGCACAATTTGCAATAATAAATTACAAAGTTTATTTTCAAATATTATTTAACCTTTATAATGCACTTGCGGAGTCAATAATTTCATATGGAATTACAAGCTATGGCAGAAAATTTAAAACTTACCTAGACAAAATATACAATCCACAACTTCGTTTATTAAAAATAATGACACCAAATAAAATTAAAAAAAAAGTTCTTGTGATGACGTAACAGGCTTCTTTAAATATTGTAAAATCTTGCCAATACTCACTAAAATACGAAAGCGGTTATTAATTAAACAGTTTATTTATTAATTTATTTATTTAAACTTCATGTACAATGGTGATACATAGGCGGACTTAATGCAGTTATGCACTCTCTAACAGTTAATCAACAGTTCACCAACATAGAATTGCAAACTAAAGTCAGTCATAGCATAGCAACAAGAATGGCAGCCCATTCAAAACTAGTAGTACGGAGATACAAAAAAACCGGCAAAGTGCGAGTCGGACTCGCGTACCATTATCGCAAAAAAACGGCAAAAAAATCATGTTTGTTGTATGGAAGCCCCACATAAATAATTATTTTATTCAGTTTTTAGTATTTATTGTTATAGCGGCAACAGGAATTCA
The DNA here is from genome assembly GCA_947562075.1 of Orthosia gracilis. Taxonomy (NCBI): domain Eukaryota; kingdom Metazoa; phylum Arthropoda; class Insecta; order Lepidoptera; family Noctuidae; genus Orthosia; species Orthosia gracilis. Next base: position 44,999,022 of record OX387271.1, on the reverse strand, counting down.
TCATCTGTGAAAATTTTAATTGTCTGGCTCTCACGGTTAATGAGATACAGCCTGGTGACAGACAGATGGACAGTGGAGTCTTAGTAATAGGGTCCTATTTTGACCCTTTGGGTATGGAACTCTAAAAACTATAGCGGGAAACGAACGTGCGCTTATTTAATACCTATTCTAATTAATGATGTCCCAACAAAAAATCAATCAGAAATAACAAATGATAAATCTATAAATAAATACAAAAAATTCTTTGATTCTCTTTGGAAATGCATCATGCTGTTTAAATTTCATTCAATCTTTAACTTGCATCATCGGGCTGCCTGACCCGCGCCGGCGTCGTTTTGTAGTACCTATCTTAGATATTATTTACTAACTACCTCACAATTTTTTTTAATAAACTATGTTTAACCCTAAGTTTTAACCATAATCATTGATATTATTTGATCTGAGCTCGTTAGTATAAAGATTGCTTTTTAAGAGTTTAAACATCCAGACAAACCTTTTGAGGTCTTTGTGATGTTTCTGTTTATATTTTGTCATATTCCATTTTTATTAAACAATAAAAAAAAAATGTAAGCTACGACTCAGTTTGCGATTGCTGTTTGAGAAGCCATTCCGACACCTTAGACACAACTTAGCTGTATGTTTGTTAAGGTCGCGAATATCGAGGTTCTTGTGAGTTTTTTCTAGTGCGAAGTGTGTGAAATTGATATCTGGCGAACAAGGTTTATATGTATTATAGTTTGATCAATAATAACAAAATAAAACTGAAGTTTTAAATGTAATGCTAATTCTAACTATCGTCCCACTGCAGAGCATATACCTCTTCCTCTCTTTTTTTACAATCTAGAACTATAACATAACATATTTACATGTCTCGAAAAAAGCATCGTTAACTCACGCTTAGGGCGTATGACGGCTTAATGTTGCGTATCAAAATGATTTAAAAGAAATCTGATAACCGATAGAGAACATCAGGGACGAGAACCCTTCTATAGCGATTATCATAATGTCCTGACGCAACTTAGATATCTTCGTACACCATATATAACATACCCCTATTTTTGAAAACATTCTTGGTAGTAGTATACAGTGTGGGAACGACGATACGACAATACTGGCATTACTGGTGCATACCATTGATTTGAAACTATCGAATAAATCTTGAATAAAAAATCTAAGCACTATGCTTAGTTAGTCAAACTACCTATATTGACTAAACTATTGGATATATTTTTAATGTATGACTGGGAATGTTAATCGTTAACCGTATATGAAGTTGAAATTATTGTCGTATCGACGTCTCCACACTTCCCCACACACATGTACCTAATAACGAAAATAAAAGAAAACTACCAAAACAAAAAAAAAAAAAGGTTTTACAAATTTACGAGTAATAGTCGATCAAATTATAAGATGTACTTGGAAACGTAAAAAAATTGTATGTTGATGTATGGGGACAACAGTTTTTGAACGGCAAAGTTAATTTTGTCCTTTCGTTAGAGCAATGTTCGGTGCTTTCATTGTTTATGAATTTTAGTAATGTTACCTATTTACTTTGGTGAATGCAGCTGTTTATACAGAACCCTCCGTGCGCGAATTAGACTCGTATTTGGCCGGTTCTTCTTTTAATACACATAGTCACTTACAAATCAACTTAAAATGCACATCGCTAAACTCGATACTTGAGTTCATGGCAATGTATTACAAGGATCTCGAATTACTCATTAAAGTATAGGTTCGTCAATACATAATGTTGTAAATACAATAAAAACTTCTTAACAAAAATATTTACCCGACTTCCAAAAAAAACACTACAAAGCGAAAAATAACTTTCTTTTCGGTGTCTCACCTATTGTTTTTGGTTTCAACTTCGGAAAAGAAAGTCATATTTATTAATTTTGGTAGGTACCTCAAATAACCATGAAAATCATTTATAGTCAAAGTACATCTCATGACAATTCCAATAAGACCAAACACGACTAAGATACATTGTTTTATTTCGGAGTTCCAATGCCTAACTTCCGGCCTCTTCATCCGATGAGTTTGATGGTACCATGTTCATCAGTACCATTTATTTATAAGTATATTTGCTTCAGCATAATCATTTGACTATTTGAGATATCTTATACGTGACATACTTATCATTAAGGAGTTCTAGTGGCCATCCATCTGTGGTCTTCTTCATCAGTTCCATTTCACAAAATGATATAATTCTGAGTGCAAATGATTGCATTGTTGATGAAAACACCAAAATCATTGTGTATGTGCCTATGATATTTGAGGAGATCCTTCGATTTCCATGAGATCCCATAATCAGAATCTGCGTTGGTGACAATGGAACCACCTCGTGAGTATACCTTTTCAAACACAAAAATAATTTTCAAAACCGATCCACAATTGGTGGAGTAAACGCGTGACAAACAAACAGCCGAATTGAAAACCTCCTTCTTTCTTAAAGTCGGTTGAAATACTTAAGTATTTTTGAACAATAAGGCTGCTAGCAACCAAAAGCGTAGAGATCATGTTATCCAATCAATTTCCCCTGAACTGCAATTACTTAAAATTAAATCTTTTGTAGAGTTTTAATAGGCATCGCTTTCCAAGAAGCGATTCCTGAGTCTGCTGATAGCCACAAAACGAACCTTTCATTCCAAGTTTTCCAAGACAGCTAATACTTAAGAATAAGGAATAAGACACTGCATAATCTCCTGAATAAAAAATCCTTATCCGCGACAAATTTCCTCCACAAAAGAGATAACCACCAAATTTTCACTATTACAAAAAGTTCTTTCATAATATTACGCCTACCAGAACACCCATTCAAAGTAAAAAGTATTATCGATATTAATACCATTTTCGCTTGCTTTTATCTAGTTTTCTTCGGTCGTCAACGCAACGAAACTATTTTAAAGTTAGATTGAGTTACAAAAATGTTTTCTCCAAAGTATTTTGTATGGTTTTTGTGTTGCTTGTCCTCGCATATTATATGGCCCATATAAAGTTAAGGCAAGTTTGGATAGGCCCAAACTTCGATTTTATGTATAAGGTCATTCTTGTTTTATGTAAAACCGTTATTTCGAGGATACAATGTCTACGTCAAATATTATGTGTGTTTTTTATGCTTCTATTTCTTGGAGATAGGGACGATCATAAGGTCTGTGATGTTTCAAGATAAATCATAGGTTATAAAACGTTTTGAGGGTCATGAATGGCTAAATGAGTGTCTTTTACGCTCCGGGTTATCGGTTCATTTTCTGCCCTGACTTGAATTAGCCGTATAGTTATAGTGTTATTTATGTAATTGAAAAAGATTTCAGACATATTTTTTCATCAATGTACATAAACATTATACATCATTACGCCTGTATTTTCCCAAAGGGTTATGAAGTTCAATCTAATAGTAGGCGACCTTATTGCTATCAACCGGAAACAAAAAAAGAATTTAAAACAATTTTGAAATCAGAAGGGCTATCGTACCGACTCACAAGCTTTTGCTCAAAAGTTATATATAGCAAAACATGATGCGTTCTGCATCCTGCGGTCCCGTCACTCGAACACTTCTCGCACCCTATGTTTGAATCGACCGGACCGCTGGACGCAAAACGCATCCAGTGTGGCAAAGCCTTTATAGAAGACTTCATTCGAAATACGAAATTCAAATATTAACCAACAATTTAACCAAAAAGTATGTTAGGTGTTTATACAAAGATGTCTTTGGTCTAGATAAAGATACGAGTGAATGCCACATCGTAAATGTCGTTGGCACGATTCCGAATGCGAGATAGTAAGCTAAAATGTTAAGGAGCCACAAAAGGGGACTTGAAGACGAAGAATTATAGTAGTTTACTTACTATTTTACGTCTAGAGCGACATTCGATCAGCGATACGATTGTCAGAAGTATAAAACATATGGATTTGACCACGTGCCATTTCGATGCTGTGTAGCCCAGGTTACGGAGACGCGGGGCGTCGCGCGTCACGTACAGCGTGGCGTTTCGCAGTGCTTTGCTTCTACGTAAACGCCATCACTTCTCCTCGAACGGTCTCATACAATACCATATTTTTGAATTTAGTGCGGTGCGCACCGCCCATCGACACGCGCGCCGTCCTGCGTCTCCGTAAACGAGGCTTTTGGCAATATTACATGGACTTTTTGACAATCGTTATCGCTTGAAGAATATCACTTTACCTAGATCTTTGTGAGAATCTTGTATGGCGTCTGTGTGAAGACCAAAAAGTACACAGTAAACACCTTGATTAAAATTTGAGATACTGTAAAATGAAGATAAAGTGAGTTTTAAGAACAAGAATTTAGTCGAAATTGAGTATCGGCTAGAGGATACCAAGGTACGGAGAAGCATATACAGATTTTACCTACCTGTGAGTTTCCGCAATAAATGGCTTTGCAATAGTCACGAGCATAGAACCATAGTCATTTTAGCCTTTAGGGATATTTCATAAATTCATCAAGATAGCTAATTAAAATTCTGAGCATAGATGCCTCGAAAGTAACGGACGTTCGTCATGGCAGGCCTGTGATATTGTTAGTTATGTGAAAGGCTCAATCATTCATCCTTCTATCAAACTTCACTGCAGAATATCGACATCTTAAATTCGATGGATGAACCAAGTGACAACCGGATTTATTATGTCGTATGTTCTAATGACTTCGCCAATAAATAAGACGATACGGTTGGCGCAGTGATTGAGCGGTCGGCTGCCGCGCTGCTTTCACGGGTTCGATGCCCGCACGGTGTATTATTGCTCGAAGCCCGCACGGAACTAATATTTGTATGGTCTACAGGTAGTCGTTCTGGATCTAGGCATTTATGTATGTGAGTTAAGTAAATGCACCCACGATACAGGAGAAATACCCAGTCAAAGTTATTTAAAAAAAATGTTAATCAGTAATCTAACATTGTTATTGTCATGATGAGCTACCTCCTGATGAGATACCTTACCGATGTTTAGGTACTGATAAGCGTGAGGCTCTTATAAAAATTACTCAAACTTACGTAGTAAGTAAACACCAATGCTGACAAATAGATACTATTTCATAGTGTACAGTTATTGCCGAAAATATACATGGAATAAGCTTTATTGTACGCCAAAATTTTGTATCGCGATATCGAGTTTTCTTGATTTTTTTAGCAACTTTGCAGGACAAAATTATAATACGTTCTTATGTATCGCTTCAAAACTTTTAATTTCACTTACTATTCAGATTCATCTCAAAAAGCAGTAGCATCTTAAGAAATTGCATAAAACAGTAACTTTCTGCAAGCAGGCAAGCAAGATTAAACCATCTTTGCGAACTAACAATTTTCTTCAAGTTACACTTTTAAGACCACAAATATTTAGCGGGCGCTGGTTCGATCGCTCCCTGGGTACAGTCGGTTTCATGCATTATGCAAAGTTTCAATTGTCTTAGACGGTACAGTGGCGCTCATGTTTAAAATTCATTCTGTACGCTACCAAACCGAGCTGATACGCTGAGGGGCCAGTCTTTATCGTTTCTTATGTAGTCTTTGCTTGGTTTAAAGTTGATTTTGGGATTTGAGGTAATTATTTTTGAGGTTTAAGAACTCTTTGAAGTGGCTTGCCCTTTTATGCATACCAATTAATATGAAGGTTATGATTATGGATCAATATGTTTAAAAATGTTACATAATTAGTTCCTTTTTGCAATAGATTCATAGCTTTCTTATTGCATTTTTTTTTATCGAAACAATAATACTATAACCTTATTTTATGGTAGTGAGCACGACTATGTATGCATTTGTAAAAAACTTCTGCAAGTTTTTTGATGTACGATAGCGGTTTTTGTAATTTTTTTACTAACATAATTTTTGTCAGTAGTTTGTTCCTAATACTAGGTAAGGAGTTTTGTAACCTATGAATTAATATTTATTGCTATAACCTTATTTTTTATACAAAACAGATACAATATCCCGAAGTGCAACAAAAGAGTCTCAAAAAAAAAGTATTCAAATATATTATAAAAACGCGCTGCGCTTCGAAGCCGGCTAGTTCAAAAGCTATTTGTTTCATGGCTTTAACCGAAGTTTAGAGGGTTTCGCAAATACACCGGGCAGTGCGCGCCCTCGCCACTGGAAACAAACTTGGATTATTAAATGGAAAGATAGGAGAGGAGAACGTTTAAAAGATATTGTTTTATTTTAATAGTGGCTTCTGTTTGGCGTGGATAAAAATTTGGCTAAAGCTGTTAAAGCGGTTTTTAAACAGAAAAGGAAGCAAGAATTTATTTTAAATCTTGTTCCTCTTGTTTGAGCTTACCGCTTAGTTTGGACAAGTGGATTATGATTAAATTAATATGAAAACGCGTACAGTCGGACAACAAGCTTAGCATGTTTTTTTTCGTGATGAGACAATGTTTTACCCCGATCTTCGTATATGAATAAATGTATGTATCCAAATATTGTTAAACCCTTTTTTTAAGAGTAAGTGTGGAGTTTCTTGTCGGTTCTTCTACATAACAAGCAATTTTTCCGAATGAACGGTAGAATCAATTATTATTACTCGTAAATTCAAATTCTTGACTTTTTAAATTTCCGCTTCGTGACCTTATTGATCTAACCAATTTTATTTGATATCATCTGAAGTAAATCGACGTCTACGACGGAACTAGTGAAACTTGAATAAGCTTCTTCATTTTTGCTTTGACAGCTGTCGGGTAAGTGGGGGTCGCAGATTACTGGCCACTGAATTGCTGTACAGTTTTCACTGACACTGAATATTTTAGACTAAAGGCCTTCGATAATAAACCATTATGTTTCTATCTGGAAACCGAATGCAGTTTTTTCGGAAAAACCGTGTTCAAACAAAATCTCATCCCGACTGAGTAAAATCACTGAGTTTTTCAATTAACTCGATTGCAATTAACAGCATATGAACTTTTTTGTGCGGAAGTGGTACTTAATTGAATGGCGTTATTTTTCACAATTTTTGACAAGTTACTGGAAACCAAATGATATTTCACCGAACATTTTGTAAAACCTACTTTTTAAACAATTTGAAAAAAAAAAACGCGGGGCGATGCGAGACGCACGGGACCAAGCAATCTGGCGGTGTTTGGGGGAGGCGTATGTCCAGCAGTGGACGTCTTTCGGCTGAAATGTTGCTGATGATGGAATAGTTATAAAGTAGTTTTGTATTCAAGCAGGCGTTTTACTTTATGTTAATTATTTCATCACCACTGCTCTGAAAACGGTGAAGGAGAACATTGTGAGGAAACCCGCATGTCCTAGAACCAAAAATCGAAGACTTATGACATCCACCAACCCGCAATGGGCCCGCGTGGTGGATTACGGTCCTTTCCCTCTCACAGAGAGACGGCCTGTGTTCCGGCGGTTGAGCATCATTAGGCTTTTTAATGTTTAAAAGCCTAATGATGATGATTTTTGTATTTGTGTCCACAAGGTTCACCATCAACAAATAGTACAAGTTAGTAGAAGTAGATGTGTGTAGATGAGCGGTAAACACTGTTTGTTTGTATATTTGTTTCTAAAAAATAAGCTCCAGAATTTCGGAACTTTTACTGAAAAATGGAACACTATCGCTGAGTTCTATAGGCTGAGTGTTGTCCGAAAAATAGGATTTGGAGCGATGTCACGGAAAAAAGCTAGTAGATACAACTAAGGCACACATGATATTTTTGTAAACTACTTAAGCTATGTTTGTTGCATATCTAAAGCACATTCCAGGAACAACTTACTCTTTAGCTTAGATACTAGCATACAGATACCCCATCTCATGCAAAGAAATCGTGCCAACGTAACTAGCGTTTTTCGTCTGATTATGCTGATTATTTTTATAAGTACTTCGATCGCGTTTGGTTCCGTTCCACCGCTAAAGATGGTGTTAGTGGCAACTTGCATGTAAAAGGGTTTTCTCGGTTCGTGACTATTTTTTTCTTTAAATACGGTGACGATTTGTTTTATAGTATTTTTTGCACGTTTCTGCAGATTAATTGTACAGAAATGTGTTAACTTAACAATACAAATTTAAAAATCGAGTGGCATGCCTCAGGAATTTTAAACCGCGCCATCTATTGGAATCAATTAGAAATGATCCTTTAAAATAATCTTTGAAATGTGAATTAGGAGCACAATATTTCATAATTGTGTGCTTAGGACAATCAAATCAAGTCCCTTAAACAAGACCATACAATTTTTATGATCAATTCTAGTAAATGTTAATTTTACACACAACTCAATAACAAATCGATGCATATCGCGCCAACTAGTGGTATTTATTTGAACCAAATCTTCTTTGTTAGCGCTGGGACCCCGTGTCTTAAGGTTAGAAGCCGGGTTTCTTTAAAAACCAAATCGTTTATGAGAAAACTGAATGTGTGTTCTAAATGCTTCTCTTTTCCAGTCTCTCACTAGAATTTTCCACACATATGTAAGGAACCCAAGAGTTTTTTTTTTAATAAAAGCTTCCACTACTATTACGAGTATAAACGTGAAAGTTTGTGAAGATGGATGGATGGATGGACGTTTGTTACTCTTTCACGCTAAAACTACTGAACGGATTTTGATGCAACTTTACAGAAATATAGCTTATACATCAGAATAATACATACTCGTAAGTTATAATTTATTACTATAAAGGGAGATGTACAAACACCACGTGGACGGACCCGCCGGCGGCAGCTTGTAATTATTTCATTCAATTAATATAACCTAGGGAATACAAAATGAAAACCACCTTAAAACTATCTTTAATTTTAAAATATGAACATGTAAGTTTTTGAAGGAAAGCACAGTTCGTTTCACGTAAGTTTGCCGCTCAGAAACCAGCGTCAGGATCTTCGCCTCATATAGCTGGATTCTAATTTAGTGCAATCTTAAGACGCACTCCGCACTTTAGTAGTTCGTTGTACTATTTTCATAGTATACTTGGGTAAATTTGTACCGAGTGAATATTGTATCTTTTTAACTGCTATCAAATTGAAAATTTTAGCTTTTTATTTATTTATTGCAAATAACCATCTTACTAATATTATAAATGTGAAAGTTTGGATGGATGTGTGTGTTTCTGATACTTAATCACGCTTGGACGGCTGACGGATCTGGATGAAATTTGACAGAGAGACAGATTATAGTCAGGAATAGCAAATAGAATACTTTTTATACCGGGTTTATGTTCTTAACGGAATAATTCTCGACTTTCTCGCGGGCAAAGCCGCTGGCAGATGCTAGTTACAAACATTAAAAAATCGTAGGTAAGGAAAATGGCTAGTTACAAGCTTCCACATTTATAATACCATTGGCATTATTTGAGGGTTTTTTGCCAATTTCATGGCGATTGAGTTAAGTGGAGGTCCTTCAAACGGCAAATGCAGGGAGTGAAATACAAACTCAAATTTATGACAGAGCAATTTCACCTCTTCTACAAAATAACACTAAGTACCATTTAATCCTTAAATACAGTTTCTGTTTAGTCAAATGCTTCATCTGGCGGTAAACCGCAGACCGTCGCAGAACGTCCCTATAACTGGCAGTAATAAAATATATGTAGACAGATACGTGACGAGCATCACTAATGTAAGGCGGTGTACGGAACACTCAAATATAGGGAACGTTTTGCATTTGTATAGTTTTGTAGGGTAGTGAGCTTGTTAGCAGTGAGATGCTTGAAAGGATCAGACATCAAAATGTTGTTCTTCTATTTCATCTTCATGTTTTTGATACATCTAGATTTAATTGACTCAATAACTTGCCGCTTCCACCGGTTCAAGGTTTTGTTATAGGTGCAGAAATTATGTACGTCGATGTATGTTACTGGGCTAGGAAGCGTCCATGTCAAATACTGATTTTGAGAGCTGTGGTGGCCCAGTGGTAACGGCCACGACTTACAAGTTGTAGGTCGTGGGTTCGAACCCAGGCAGGTGATTTACTTTGTGTTAATTATTTCATCAGCACTGTTCTCAAAACGGTGAAGGAAAACATTGTGAGGAAACCGGCATGTCTTAGAAGCAAAAGTTCGAAGAACATTATTTATTTTATTCGTTTACCCTCGCATTGGAATGTCTTGCAGCAATTAAACTAATGGAGCACAAACTTACATAACATGAGACATGTGACATCCACCAACCCGCACTGGGCCCGAGTGGTGGAATACGGCCCATTCCCTCTCACAGAGACGAGGGCTGCACGCACACGACGAAACGACAAGACCAAATGGGAGTCTAAGTGCGGAAAAGGTGGTATCCTATCCTATATTGGTATTTAGTTGCATCCCGTTATTATGTACGTACAATTATATATATATATATATATAAACGGCTTATATTGTAAGCCATAGTAATATTCTGCAAATGTCCAACTCTCCCCGAGGCCATAGAGACGTGCTATCCTTCTTCTTCCCAGCATTGAAATCTAGAAAAGAGAAATATGTAATTTTAATTCATAAAAATTACTGGATCTTTATTTCATTTGAGACTATTCTGCTTGATGTGATTGTTTCAAAAGGCATTTCAATCTAAATATAAATTCAAGGAAGAACATAATGATGTTCTTCTTCCAAAAAAAACGCGAAACTAAGTCGCCACAGACATATCCTTAAACGAATCCGTCAAACCTACTTCTATGTTCACTAAGTAAGCCCCCCGTCCCGGCTCGTTGCGATCCATTACTCCAAACACTTTGTATTCGACAATACGACACATTTAGAGGTGTTGATAACATGCTACATTTGATGCGTACGAGTAATGGAAGGTATTTTCGGAAATACGTGTCGAAACGCGGTGGTTTATTACATTACAGTTAACGTTCGAAGATAGTTTTTTTTTTTTTGCTATTAATGTTTGCATTACATTTTCATGACTTAAGTAGTCATTTATTTCTTTTAAGAAATAGAAAGAACCGGCAAGTACTACCGACAATCAGTTTTGCATGAATAAAAATGGGAGGCAGGGATGGAGGCTCTTACCCTGCAGTGGTTCAACATAGACTTTTTAGGTTAGATTATAATTTGGACACGCCACAATTGCGGCGGTAAGGCCCCTCTTTGACCTTCCGCCTGACGCAGGTCCTCGCCGGACACGGCTATTTCGGGAGGTTCCTGTTCAGGATTAGGCGGGAGGAAACGCCCGGGTGTCACCATTGTGTGGATCATCTGGAAGACACGGTGGAACATACGGTGGATCGATCGGCGGTGGCGACCTCTTGCGTCCGGCTCTGGTTCAGGCCATGTTACGGAGCGACAGGGTAAGGGAAGCTGTCTCCTCCTTCTGCGAAGCAGTAATGCTAGTGAAGGACGAGGCGGAACGCGTGAGTGAGACTCAACGGAGACGCCCTCACGCCCCTAGCTACCGCAGGAGACGCCCTGAGCGTCGGGAGTCGCAAGCCGATTCCCGGCCGCCGCAGGCGCGGTCTTGCGGAATGCGGGTAATGGGTAGATCGCCATCCGATAAGGACCAGGCCCGAGTCGACGGCGCGTAGTGTTCCACGCGCACCTCAAAGAGATGTCAGCAAAAGTGACGGGGTCTGCGAGGGCCGATGCCTGTCTGGGTCGCGAATAAATTTGAAAAAGATTAACCGCGGCCCTGGCCAAGCAACTGAAGGAACACGGGTGGGTTTTAGTCAGTAAAAGTCTGACACGCCCTCCCGCCTCACCCAGAGCGGGAGAAGTCATTGGATGATTTCCAAAAAAAAAAAAATGTTAGATGATAATTATGTATCACTAGCTGCCGCCCGCGGCGCCGCCCGCGTTGTATAAGTACTTCTCCTGTATCTTTATAAATTAAAGACTATGTATTATTCTGATATATAAGTTAAATTTCTGTAAAGTTTCATCAAAATCCGTTCAGTAGTTTTTGCGTGAAAGAGTAACAAACATTCATCCATCCATTCTCACAAACTTTCACGTTTATAATAGTAGGTAGTAGGATTAAAATATGATTAAAAAAATTGTCAATAATTTTTTTTTTATACGTCCATCGTTTTGTTTGACTATTTTGAACAACAATATATTTATTGTTCAACAAACCACCGCGTAACTCGCGAAAAAATGCTATTAAAACTTCCATTGATCATGCACACATCCCTATAAGCAGTCAAAACACCCTTTAAAAACATTCACCCCTATGTTATGTCGTCATTTTACTACCACTAGACTAAAATATCAGCTCCATACCAATGAAAACGGTTTTTTTTTGTTGAGAATACACCATAAAATCGCCTCAGGGACCATTTTGCCCATCGTAGTAAATGTGTTAAGCCACTTACACAAATTGATACGTATATTTTGACCCTTAAGCCGTTGTAATAAGACCTGTATCTGGACGTATGAAAGTCAAAACTGTCACAGTTGAGGATGAAGTAGTAAATCAATAGAGTGACGTTTTACGAAAAATTCCTTTTCCTTATCTTATTACCTACGTATACTGTTTTATGTTGCATTGATTTTAAAATTGTTTTTTTCAGGTATCTTGAAAATATTTTATACGTGACTGACAATGTTCCTAAATGTATATAATGTTAAAAGGCACTTTACATAATTATTATTATAAATCTGTCCCATACAACGGACTTCTTTAGACCATATTATGTAAAAAATAATACGAACGTTCTAATTCTAAATGCGCAAAATTTTGATAACATCAACACTAGACTTAATTATTTATTAATACAAAAAAGGCGTTTATTAATAAAACTTAAAGATTAATTTCCCCAATATATTCTCGACTGAAGTAGCATTGAGAATATCATGTTAAAACAGTATCTTTCAAATGCCATGTTTTTGTATGTTTTAATAAAGTACAGAAACTTTCCTTGCGGATCTTAAGTTGAATCTTTCGAAAGTTTAAGTTTTTACATGTATCTTACCGTGTATTTTTCGCTTTAATATATTTATAATAAGATGGTATTTAGAGTATAGTCATAATTAATGTTGAGTAGTAATTAATGTTCAATTAATATTAATAAGCAAGGTTTTTCCATTGATTGTTAAATATTAAAAATACACAGTATAAAACAAATATTATAAGTGTGTGTGTGATTGTATTTTTTTCAGACAAATGTCAAATAAGTTTTTTTCGAAAAACAAAATTTCGATAAAACAAAATTGTATCTGCCGCAATTTTTAACGCTAGTCTGAAGAGCTAAGTTTAAGTATTTTTTCGATTCACTGTCGAGAATTCCAACGGTTAGTAATCCTCATAAAAACTACAAGTAGACTGGGAAGCTGTAAAGCCGTTTAAAAAAAGGTCAGGCCAACTGTTGTATTCATGAGCTGCTTTATATTTCCGTTTCATTTTGTTTCTTTAATGCCAAGTGGTTTTCAATGGAATGACTATCTTTTTAAGGCTATTGATAGTAATTGTTGAGCCTTCTTAATAGATGAATGGATACGAACAAGAAGAAAGAAAACGTGTTTATTTGGCACACAAAATGGATATATTACGCTCAGATGCAAAACGTATTTTTTTATTGTATTACAATTAAATCAGTCTACAAACCCTCAGCGATTATGTAGTTTAGTAGGTAAGTTTCCGTTAGTACAAAAAATCCAAAGATTGACTTTTGCAAAAATAACAGACAATGCGCACGGTTGGCGCAGTGATTGAGCGATCGACTGCTGCACTGCGTGTCGCAGGTAACATTCCTGCACGGAACAAATATTTGTATGACCTACAGGTATTTGTTCCGGCTCTGGGTGTTTGTGTATGTGAGTTTATATATTTGTAAACGCACTCACGATACAGGAAGACATTCCTAGTGTGGGGCAAAGTTTAAAAAAAAAAAAACAAAGTGAAACAATATTGTCTGTTCATAATTATCTATTAGTTTACATAATTACTTCAAAATATTGTCCTGTATTTTTTATTTCGGACACAAAACTTACTATAAAAATCTATGAATGATTTTTTTAATTCTGTGAAACTTGACTCTCTGTTTCATCGTTACTACAATTTTTTTTACTCTATGTATGTAAATTTTAGCCTTACAGGAATAGACAGACAACTCGATATTCTGTTGAATAGCAATTTTTGCGGTAATAACAATCGGGAAACATAAGTGGGATGCGGCCCGACCTTTTTCATATCTTTATTGATATCTGTCACATTCCAAAGCTATGAAGATATTGTAAATGTGATATAGGATGTCTCGATACGATATGAGCGCTATGTTTCATTGCTCTGATAATGTTATTATGTTGTATTAATGATACGGTTGTAAATGTCACGTTTTTATTGGTTGTTCGTATTATGGAATTGTTTTTATTGATACGCCTTGTATAATGTAGGGAAGGAAACTATACTAAGCAAAATAAATAATAGTAATAATCCTCCTGACCGTGTGCCACCCATATTTTGCTCGATCTGGTAATCGAACCTAGGACCGGCAACTTGGAAGTCAAGCTTGCGACCGCGAGGTCAACGGGCCCGTTGAAGCAGCAAAAAAAGAGGCAAAAGAAGTACTTCTTGTGTGAAAGAAATCTTTTAAGAGCAGCAAAGGTTAGATGAACGGATTACATGATCGTTGCTACGCCGTAGCAGATAACGCCTACGCGGCTACGAAGACGTAGATAACGTGTTAGCTACGCGACCGTACTTGTTAGCTTTTCACTGAAAATATTGACGAGTCAGTAAACTGTGGAAAATACCTCCACATTTCATCGCTCCGGCAGATCATTTGCCTCCTGGAAAGGAACTGCAGTGACTAATCTGGAAATCTTTAAACCGCTGTATAGGTAACCTGGCCAAATGGAGTCTTATAGACCTATCTCAAATACGGGTACAGGGCACTGTACCCGTGTTTGAGACGGGTGATGGTGATGTTGTATGCTCAGGGGGTACCCTGAGTAGGCCCCTTAACTGGATATGCCCCACCTACTTATGTGCCCTTTGTACGCGGCGAATGACAGGGCTGTCATCCGGGTCAAAACATACTGGTCTATAATAAATATGCGAAAATATGAATGAATGAATGAATGCTTTATTTGCCAGAATATAGGTACATTTTAGATGGTAAGAGTAACATATTAGGGTTTCACTATATTCGACTTTCTAGTCGTGCAAATTTTTAAATGACATGCAGTTACACACAACAGTTATACTACAGTCAGGAAATAAAAAATACAGTCTCCTTACATTATAAAATTCCAAAATTTGCATTATAAAAATTATTTTTTAGTCCAAATACAAATGTTACATGCAAAATAAAATAAAAAATATATTAATAATTATTATAACTAAACATGTCAAATACATTATTACAATGTCAGAGGGATTTCAAATTAGTATACTCATTAATCGAATAAAAACATCTGTCACATAGCCAATTAGATAAAGTTCTACTGAATTCTAATTCATTGAGTTTTCTTATTTTTTCTGGTAGCTGTATGTAATTGTATGTAACTCCAATGATATTATGGCATTGTTTACTACCTTTTTTATTTTTGTCAAATTAATTAAGAGACAATTATTATTGCTATAAGATATTACAAGATTCCATATAGAAAACAAGTCGCATTAGTGAACGTCTGGTACCCCTTGGGAAATCTCGCTTACAATTTAGCTAATAATATAATTTTGTCACAACAGCAGTTAATCTGATAGAATTGACCGAAGACAAAGCAGGTCGAAACCTCTTTGATATAAACCTGTCTTTTACCTACTCAATTTACAACAATATCTCGCCTTAATTACATCCGCATTCCACATCAGCATTCAATCCAGATCCGCCACTTCAATTACGCATCTCTCTCGAGTGCCTATCCAGGAAAGTTTGCAATCTTACGAGTATTATGCTAAGTAAATTTGCGTTGTACGTCGCTCAATGTTTTTCCCCATTTTCTCGTGTGATACGTAAATGCGATGTTTTAGCGCACCCAAAAGATAACCGAGTTACCCCCGTACAGTTACCGTCGAGATGAATTTACAAGGAACGGATAAACAACGCGGGTATCCGATACTTTGTGAATTTCTCATTATAATTTATTCTTTGAAAATCTGGAAGACGTGTTTTTAGCGAAAAATATGAGCGGGAAATGTTTGTGAAAAAATTGCTTTTATAAATTAAGGCTTTAAGTTTAATATTTTGAGTGGTACGTGATTTATTTTTGACGACAAGTTCCAGTTTTTGCCTGCAAATTTGGTTGTGAAAAATTAAAATTATGCTCCATGCCTAATTAAATATTTAAAACAGTTTTCTCTAGCTATTGCGATACAATTTATTTCGTATTTCTATTTTACGAATGGCAACTCTTTAGGAACGCTTAATGCTAACGTCCAAATTTTAAATCCTCTTAACTTTTACTAAAACCTTGATGTCAACTTTGAAAGTCTTAATCGCTATACATTAACACAAATGGCATCTTGGGTAAAGACCGAATTCTTACATTTTAAGTATTTTTATTATTGCATTAAAGATTTTCAAAAATATGACTTAAAAGCAACAATTTATTGTTTCAGTACATAACTTCAAGCCATTATTCGCCGTAGGCTTAGACTGAGTCTACATATCAAGTGTGATATTAAGTTTTAAAGGCCAGTGGCCAGTGTATACTACATTTTAGTATACACTGGCCTTAAAAACTTAGTAACACACTTTTAAATAAATAATAATAAATATGCTTTACACTATTATATTTTTAAAATTGAAATTTCTCCTAAACCGTAGAAGTCAGAGTTTTGAAATAAAAACTTTGTATAGAAAATTTAAACTTTCTTTGCAATTATAGTTTATTATAGATAAATTTGTAATTATTAAAATTAAATAAACTAGAATTTTCACTACTGGTTTCTATGTATTTCTATGAAATGCCTGCCGCAGCTAGCGACACGTCGCACGATCGCAGACGACGAATCGACCGACCGCAGATCAGTAGTAACCAGTAGTGAGTAAGTGTATTCAGACATTTTGTCTCAAGGAACACTTAGAACCAATAGAAACATAGCGCTACCGTCTGCTGCTGTTGTCTCTAGTCGCATCGAAATCATGACTACAGCGACAGGTCGCAACGATGTGTCTTGGCGACATGAAGCGAGGACGCGTCGTCGCTGCTGCGTGTAGTCGACTACCAACTTGTACCTTTACATACTCCTATTGCTTAATTTACTTTCATACGCCTAGCCATATAAACACGCCTTTAAAAAAATGTATTTGCACACAAATAGAAAAATATTATCCTTGCACTTTTCTTTTTAAGTTTAAACATGTTCACAAAACGTTTTGTGTCGCACAAAACCAAGAAAGATTACATTCGAAACAGGAAAAAAATGGCCGGCTTTGTGATCTTTTAACAAAACTAACGTTCAAAAAATCTTTCTGTTTTACGTTGTGTTTTCTATGTATTTTCACAACAATAGAATATCCGTTGCGGTTTCCTTGCTTTGTAATATGTGTTTTATATTTCTCTTTTCCTTTGTAAAAATGCATGTAAGAAGCAAATCGAAGCAATCCTAAAGGATCAGCAAATTAATAAATAATGACGGAATGTTTAATAATATACGAACACAAATTTACTTTTCTATTTTTCTTTTATACAGGGTGTTTGGAAGGGAGCTGTACATACGCCTAGGGTAGAAACTAGGGATAGTCTGCTACCTACCCCCGCCCATTATATTGACCTTGGCCTCAAGGTTTTTTTTTAATTTATTATTATTTTTTATTTGACTTTTTTATGATTTTTTGACTAAAACTACCTGTAGCTCAAAATCTATCCATGGGACCGGTCGGCTAATGGTCTTGTTTTAATCGTTAGAGTCTTAGGGTCCTGCAAAAAATTATTTTACACCAGAAAATTGTGGAGAAGAAAAGTTATGGGGCCTGAAGTACCGTAGTAAGGTAAAGAAATAATTTTAAGGGCAACTTTCTATGGGGTTTAAAAAAAAACTAACAGGGTTGGAGTTCTTCTGATTTTTTTAAAACATCCTCAGTCCATGCCCTTTCTAACGATATGCTAAAAGTGTATTTATCACTTTTAGTTTTAAAGTTATTAATTAATTTCCGCAACTAGGGCACTTTTACCACCACGAGTCGACATTTGTAAGACAAATGTAATTTCAAATATTTTTATTGTTTTAGGCTTAGAGGATAACGACTATGCAAGAAGGGTGGAGTTTTGCCGCCACTTGCTCCATACGGACGTGGAAGATATTAATTTTTTACGGAGTATTCTCTGGACTGACGAGTCCAAGTTTGACAAGGAAGGAATTGTAAATTACCACAATCTCCATCACTGGGCACCCAGAGATCAAAACCCGAGAGTCAAGAGGCACAGAGGTTTTCAACGAAGGTTCTCCGTGAACGTATGGGCAGGCGTCATCGGTAATCGGTTGATAGGGCCGCACTTTTTGCCAGACAACCTAAACGGGCAAAACTACTTAGATTTCCTCGAAAACGATTTGCCTGATTTAGCGGAAGAAGTGTTTGACGAAGATCGGCCCATAGTCTTCCAGCACGACGGCTGTCCTGCTCATTGGAGCCTAGCAGTGAGGGAGCTTCTGGACAACTGCTTTCCTAATTCTTGGATTGGTCGGGGTGGGCCAATTCCCTGGCCCCCAAGGTCGCCTGACCTTACCCCACTCGACTTCTACGTCTGGGGAAGGGCGAAAGAGTTGGTGTACGCAGAAGAAGTACCAACAAGGGAGGTTCTAATTAACAGGATCCACGCCGCATTCGATACAATGCGCGAGGAACTGCTGCTTAGAACGGTGACCGTGGAGATGAGGAAGAGGTGCCGAGCATGTTTACAGGTCAATGGTCATCAATTTGAACAAAATTAGTAATTAATTAAAATTAGTAATTAATTAAAATTTGTAATTTAATGACATTAGTCATTACCAAATTTTTTGTTTCATTTGCCATCCTTTTACGATCGAACACATTTAATTTTCATTAGTTGAAATTTTTGCTTGAAGTGCCCTAGTTGCGGAAATTAATTAATAACTTTAAAACTAAAAGTGATAAATACACTTTTAGCATATCGTTAGAAAGGGCATGGACTGAGGATGTTTTAAAAAAATCAGAAGAACTCCAACCCTGTTAGTTTTTTTTTAAACCCCATAGAAAGTTGCCCTTAAAATTATTTCTTTACCTTACTACGGTACTTCAGGCCCCATAACTTTTCTTCTCCACAATTTTCTGGTGTAAAATAATTTTTTGCAGGACCCTAAGACTTTAACGATTAAAACAAGACCATTAGCCGACCGGTCCCATGGATAGATTTTGAGCTACAGGTAGTTTTAGTCAAAAAATCATAAAAAAGTCAAATAAAAAATAATAACAAATTAAAAAAAAACCTTGAGGCCAAGGTCAATATAATGGGCGGGGGTAGGTAGCAGACTATCCCTAGTTTCTACCCTAGGCGTATGTACAGCTCCCTTCCAAACACCCTGTATATTATTTAAAAATCCAGATATGAGTTCTAGCATAATTACCGTTGTAGTATCGTGTCTGTGTTACTAGCTAGTTTTAAATACTTTAAATTGTTATCTGTGGAGAACGTAGTGGGTAGCATAATAGGGATGTTTCCTGAGTAAAAAAATAATAATTATATTTAGTCCGTCAGTGACACGTATTTTTTGCGTCACCAAATCAATAAAAAATTGCAAAGTTAAAGCGCATCGAAGTTCAGTAGTGGGGACTTACTTTACTAACGCAGTATACAGTATACAAGCAGCGTGACGTTTCACGATATTTCAACGCATTATATGGTCGTCACTTTATAATTACCTGTCAAAAGAAAAAATACATGTCCAATATTTTTTATTAATCTACCTGACGGACAAAAAACAAATTTTCAGTAAACTACGCTATTGTATAAATGTAATATTTAACATAGTATAACTTTTTCTGATTGTTCTACTGATTGTACTTGATTTTTGTTGGATCGAGCGCAAAGTGAGTTATTAATGCACGAGTGTTATGTTGGTTCCCAGGCGCATGCGAAGGCACTAAATTAGCACGAGTGCATTAATTACTCACTTTAGAGAGGTGTGTAATCTGCTTTTTTTTCAACTACCAATCTACCTACCGTGATAAAATATACCTACGCAAAATAAAAACTCAAGTTAATGAAAAATATTTATCACGCGACTTTTGCGGCAAAAGTTTATTAACATTTTTTTTTCATCAAATTGATTTTATTCAGCCGATTTTTATTTTCAATTAGTATATTTTTGATCTAATTCATACATTTTCTATTAAACTTAATGGGAGACATTTAACCTCTGTGATAAATTTCTATCTAAATAAAATATAAAAAAAAACAGTGCATTCATGAAAAACTGTGCAACAATGAGATTTCATATAACATTTCTGCACTGTTTTGGTTCTAAGCAAAAAATACGTCCTTTGTGATCGGTTTTGTAGTGATCAATGATAAAATTACTACGTAGTTGAAAGAAAAAGAAAGAAATAAACTAGTCCAAATAAAAGGAAGATTTGACCCTAAGTTATATTTGTTCGAAAACATTATTATGTTAGTTAATTCAACAATTAAAAACATATTTAATTATAAATTATAAATATAGTTACATTATAGATTTGATGTAAGTGCACTTCCCATTCCAAAAATACGTAGTAGTGAAAGAAAAAGAAAAGAAGAAAGAAAAAAAAAGTATTTAATTGTCACAACACGACATACAATATAAATATATGCTTATGCTAAACCCTAATGTTACTTTAAATATTATGATCGCATTAGATAAAAATCAAATAGAGATTAGATCACTTGTAGATTAAAGCATTCGAAGCACGATGCAAGATAGCTGCCCGATGCTTATTAGTTGCTCGTGAAACTTCCACTTTTCCAGACACCAAATAAAAGAAAAGATTATTATTTTTCTCGTTAAAAATTACAATGTTTTCGCTAAAAACTAAGTACACTTGCTTTTATTCGTCTCTCGCAAGCGGCTAATTGTCCATTTGCGGGCATTCGGGCGTGCTTTGCGAAAAACAGAGAAATTCCCAGTCGCCATTTTAATTCAATTCTTTCGAACAAAGCTGCTGTTGCATTTTTCGCTGTTCACTCCACGTTTTGTTGTTGAAAAGTGCAAACGTCTATGAAACGAAAATGGGACAAAAAGCGTCTTAATTTCCTATCCTTTTAGTCCGTCAGATGGCTCGCAGATAACTCCATAAGCATTGTGAAAATTTAAGAGAAAAAATTGGAGGAAATGAACCCTTCCCGAAATGTTGAATCCTTTAAAGAAATATTACGGCCTTGAAGTGGGGTAAAGGCTTCTCAAGTGCCAGAAGAAATGTTTGCGAGAAATTAGAATTTTAACAAGAATTTTTGCTAGAGAGGAAGTTTCTAAAAGGTTTAGATTATCTTGGTAAATATATTTGTTTGCCAAAATGTATCGTCTAAGTACAATTCCAAAGGCTTACAGTAAAGTTTTGTTCAAAGATAAGCTTCTTACTTTAGATAGAAATGTATCTGGGACACAATTTACTCGAGCAGAAATTTAGCTCAAATGGAATCTGAAAGTTGCTCACAATATCTAATCAACGAGTACTTCCTTTAATTAAAGACCGAGTGACAATATCACACGGATACTTTGACGTCCATAAACTCCTGTCAAAGTCCATACAAAACTTGTTGAGATTCTTTCGTGAAGTCCGTCGGGACACGCAATCTGGTCGACTACTGTCGTTTAGAATTCAACCCGAGTCCAATACCATTCCGTTATTAATTAAAGATGGTACAAAGTTCAGGGATTCCTCACACAATTCGGCCCACCCCGGTTTGTGCTCGGCAGGAATGTAATTGGAATTGTTCCGGTCGGAAGGTTAGAATGTGGCCAATTTAAGATTGGGATAAGGACAGCTTTTGGACAGTTGGTCGAACTGTTTGAGTAAGTTCAAACATGTTAGAGTTGAAAAATTAATTCGGTTCGGGTCGTGGACATTTGGGTTTGTTTTGTAATAGACTAAATTGGGGCTGTGTCTTTTTGGGTACGATGATAAATTGAGTTTTAGGCTGTGAGAGTGTAATGTAGTTACAATTTTGAGCGATTCTATTGTCAGATATACCGAGGCAGATTTTGGAACAGTAGCTTAGGTATGTACTCGATATGAATACTGATAACTCTTACCAGGAGTATAAACTCATAATATGACTTATTATGTTAAACCATACGAATTTCACATATCAAACTCTCTCCTAAAGATGAATGATGAAATGTTTTTTTAAACATTTGACATTATATTATTAGTAGATTTTGACATTTCATATATAATATCCTAATATAAATTTCATATATAACATCGTATAAAAAATATATATTATCATTTCAACAAATTTATGATAATTGTATTAATGGGGATATTTCGTCTTCTTAGCGTTTCGATGACAAACTAACTACTTACGAGTACTACAATTATATTGTTGCGGCCTAGAACTTGGCCACTTTGCCTTTGTAAGTTAATTTTAATATTTCTACACCGGCAAAGGTAGTGTATGTGATACTGTTAAACATTAAGATCCTTCATGTACCATACCACGGAGTACAGTGTTGCCTCAGTGGTATCGGCCGCGACTTATAAGTTGTAGGTCATGGGTTCAAAAACAGGCAGGTTCCTTTCTTTGTTTAAATTATTTCACCACCACTGCTCTAAAAACGGTGAAGGAAAACATCGTGAGGAAGTAAGTATTAAGAAGTATAATAGTAATTTAGAGGTATGCAGAACAGGGTGTAAAGTCCCACAAACCTCCATAGAAAAGGGAGGATCCTTCGACCAGGCAGACGGGTATGTTGTGTGGTCTGCGCAACTGCCCGACGGTTAATGTCGGACTGTTGTACACGTTCAAATCACGCCGAAAACATTGTTTGGGCGATGCAGGATTTGTGTGACGTCATGTCATTAGTTCGTAAGTGGCGGCGTCGGTGCCGCTACAGTAAGATTTAAGAAGCATTCGAAGTTTTGGTTCTAATGTGTGGCAACCGCCAACCCGCATTGGGCCCGCGTGGATCCACCACGCGGGCCCAATGCGGGTACGGCCCATTCCTTCTCACAGAGAGGAAGCCTGTATCACAGCAGTGGGGACATTAGAAAGGCTGATGATGATGATAATGATGAACGTATCATATACTCAGAAATAAATAAATCCTATCTTAAAAAAATTAACTCAATGTATACGCTGACCATTGGTCTCTCCAAACATCGCCCAAATGGTGATAGTTATTTACTTTACGCATCCATCGGATTCACACCAGATACCTACAGCAAGTAATCAGTCCATCTCGTGGGCTATCTACGCTGCAAGCAAATACTAACTAGAATACACATAATTTGCCAACATACATCGTATCAATTTATTAATTACTTGCACTCAATAAAGCATTCTCCGCCTAATTTACCTGTAAACTACTATTTACACGTAATAGTAGCTAACATTAAGATTTATAGTAACTGGACCTAAGTTAATTAATTTGTGCTCTCAGCCACGTCTGCTAATACATATTAGTTCCTCATTAGGTCAATTTCGTTGGTTGCCTAGCAACGTGTTGGGTTATATATCTAGGCTTGTGGTTAATGGAGATGTATTATAGTTGTTATTGGAAGTGAGGCACAGCATAATTCACACAAACCCAAACATAGCATTTTTGGGTTTGTGTGATGGTGGTTTTTGACTTGCGATTGTATATAAATATGTCCACTTAGAGTGATACCTAAATCTAAATTTATCTTCAACGCATCCTGTCTGGATAGTCACAACTTGCTTATTTTATTGTGATGTCTAAGTATTAACATTTTTTTTTTACCGACTTCAAAAATAGAAGGAGGTAATCAATTCGACACGTATATACGTTATATTGTTGGAGCTTCACTATATTCACATATGTTATTGTATATGGGCAACACGTGTGCCGAATTTCAGTGTATGTTTGTATATATGTATGTATATTTGTCCACGCATTCCTCCAAAACTACTTATCCGATCGTGATCATTCTTCTTATGGTAAATTGATTATCTTTCAACTTAGGGAAATAGTGCAAGTTTCATCAAAATCGGTCTAGCAGTGTTCAAGATATGGAGCATACAACCGAACTCCTTAGTGTTTGTCGCTAAGGAGTTCGGTGTGTGCACGAATGTGTAAATTAATTTTTTATGGGTGTTTTGTCAATCCTTTAGGACCGTACTATAGAAATTGCTAATTTTAAGTGATAGTGTACTAAAACTAAATATTAAAATTATTATTAAAAATATACCGACTTCAGGAGCAAAACACTGAAAAGTGCAAAATAACTTTCGTTTCCGAAGTCGGTGTCGAAAAATGATAGAAACAAGAGGTACCAAAGACACCGACTTCGGAAACGAAAGTTATTTTGCACTTTTTAGTGTTTTGCTTTTGAAGTCGGTTTATTTTTAAAGAAAAAGTTATTTTGAGTTTTTGTTCGCCATAATTTTCGGTTTGATAATTTTTACATACCTATTCATTTTTGCCTCTATACTTTAAACAACCTCTTTGCGACTTAAACAATACTAACACTGAAACACTCAATCATTTACAGCCATCTTCTTTGGCGTTATTGTATTCTAACTTCACCACCGATCACCGATCTATTCCAAATATGTAAATTTGTGAGATATAATTGTAATCTATGATTTGTCTAGTTATTGCGTCCAATATACGTAAACAATCTTGTGACAGGTTCATAATTCGAAGAAGGCTTTGTGAGGAAAATCTGAAAAAGCAATCACTTTCTGTAATATTATCCTTAGACCCCTTATCCTTACGTACTTACTTACACTTGTCCGAATAGAGAAACCACAATTTCAAAATAGTCTACTGAACCCCGTAATGGTATTTCTTAAAAACATGTGAACTCATGAATAAATTGAGGTGTAATATGGAGCAAAAGCCGAGAAAGAGGTGAGTAAATAAATAATTCCCCCAATGCCAGTGGCATAAGCTATTTATTTACGAAATTGAATGAAGTGGGTGGGCCTCAGAAATAATTTATCAACAGAATGTGTTACATTACATTGGTTTGGTAAAAAAATTGCGTCGTTTGTTCACCCCGCGTTGTTTTCTTTTTTCTAAATGGCGTTGACTGAGGTGTTACTTGGCACATACTGTAAATTGATTGTGTAGTGGCTAGAAGGTTAGCCCACCCACAGTAATATTAGGACTGATTATTGGGAAACGCCAAAATTACAAAAGCTGTAAAATGTTGTAATATCCTACTTGAGAATTAGTAACACCTATTTTAGTGATTTTAAATCACAAAAATAAATAAATTGGTTGTCATGGCATTAAAAGCAGAATAATAATCGCAATTTGTATAACTATTAGGAACTACCTAGACGTAGCTGAAGAATGCCTTACTTTCTTTAAATATCCACGATCACACTGCACTCAAATGACAATCAACTACGGACTCATATAATACATTCTGTTCACCAACACAACAATTTGCAATTTCACAAGAACTACAAACAAAATACCAATAAAAACTTGAATTAAATACAAACAGCGTTCCACGAGACGTCTAGTCGCGCTGACATTCATCCTAGCCGTCACTTGTTTGTTCTGAATCCGGTTCAACTACTATTCATTTAGTTTTTGCCCCGTTTGTTGCACGACAGTGTACTGTCAACGTAACAGTGTGAAATGCACAAATCTTGGAGTGAAATATATTGCTTTCAAGGCGGAACGAATGGGGTCCAACTATCGGATGTTTGTGTACGTTTTTGTACACGTCAAGAGGGATGTGTATTCCGTGCATGTGGCTTGGGAGGCAAAAACGAAAGTAGGCTATGTTTTTTTACTGTAGATATAAATTCCTGAGCAGCGAAGATGTTATCTGTTTGGTTTATCGCTATCCTCAGCTGATTCTGTAAACTGATTATTTCGATACCAATGAATCACTGAGCCAACACTCTCAAGCTGTTAAAGTCACCACCAGTTTGGACTAGGTATTCAAGATAGCTTGTCGCATCTTTGCTTCATAACATACTCGACCCATCACCGGTCTCTGAGACCAATGGGCATGAATTGTTGCCAATTTATGCGTAGGTAGATTTTGAAACAGTTTTGTGTGATTTCATTCTGCAGCGCCATTATATATTGGCCAAATTCCAATCACGAATATTTTCATTCAGCATTGTATATTACAGTACCGCCATTATCTTTAAGTCCTTTCCAGACATCGTAATCACATCAAATCAGATCGACAAAAAAGTTTCGCTCTGGCATTTTTCATTACGATCAAAGGAAACCAATTCCTATCACAAGAATGGAAAAGTATCCTATTATAAGAATGGTATGTCAGCTTTACTTAGAGCTTTACTTATAATTTTACTTACTTTTACTGATTTTTGGCTTTTCATACTTGGATTTTGACTATAGATTCTATATTTAAGCAAAACTACTTATAGTATGAGATTGCACTGCAAACATCTGCAGGTAATTTGTTTTTGATGAAACTTTATTTTTATTAATTGAAAATGAAAACTAGCTTCTGCAAGCGGCTTCGCCCGCGTGGAAACTGTTTTATCATCTCAAGGGAACATTATACCGGGATAAAGAGTACTCTGTGCCAAATTTCATCAGGATCAGTTCAGCTTTTTGTTTATTATTATTTTTTAACTTTGGCCTACACTAGGAATTTCGCCTGTATTTTGAGTGCCTGAGGAACATCATCTAGCTCTCATTTAGCCGCCATTCATGTGTCACCAGGCTTAGCAGGTAAAAAGGCAACCCACGCGGCTAACTGAGAGCTGGCAACCTTATTTATCCCTATTTTGGACACCACTTTCTTTCAAATGTCTTTGTGTTCACATCAAACACTTATATATTTGAGGTTAACTTAAATTTCAATGTATTTGATTAAGGTAATTGCGGATACATATTTCCAGGCTACCCTGCAGCAATCTATTTTACTAACAAGTAAAAAAAAATTGTTTAGTAAAAAACCCTGATTCCTGCAGATTTCTGCAGTCAGATCTTAAGCTATAATAGTATTTTATTAACACTTTGCTGAAATTAATAACCCCGTTTAAGGGCAACCCAAAGGCTCCAGATAAGTGACTCGTTCTGAATGCAATCTAGCCTGCCCACTGCTACATAAGTATGGCTATTCTTCGGACTAATTCGGTTCCCTTGGTTCTCCTGCAAATTTCTTCATTTCTCATTTTTCTATATTAGTAACCTAAACTATCAAAATATTGCCTATAAAATTCATTATTTGGCGTGCGCTAAAAAATATTAGTAATATATAAAAATTATGTACTACATGATTAAAGTAATAAAGTCCTCATTATTAACTACAAAAAAATCTGCGAGAGAATATATTATCTTAGTCATAGTTAAGTCACAATAGCAGCTTTTGTATTCTAAAATTTAATTAGATCGCCGCCGCCCGGTAGAAACATAAGTTGGTTACATTCGTATTGTAGTATTAATTCTTATTCAAATAAATATTTTAACAAATTAGTAGGTAGGTTGATAGGTAGGGCAGGTGAGTAGGTAGGTTATGTAGGCAGTAGGTAGGCAGCTAGTTGACGGGAACGAACTCGTGGGGCTCAGCTAGTCTATTTATAAAATGACCTATTCGTGATGTAACCGTGCCAATAACGGACCATCTTGAGCTTCTTGGCGTTACGTTGACATCGATTCTCAATTTTGGGCCTTACATTGAGGCTAAGGCTCAGCTGGCTTCCAAAAAGTTGGGGATCCTTGCGAAGGTGAGAAAATACTTCACGCCGGAACAGCTGCTCAACTTGTATCAAGCGCAAGTTCGATCGTGCATGGAGTACTGTTCTCACCTCTGGAACGGTTCTGCCAAATACCAGCTTGATGCACTAGAGTTGATCGAAAAGCGGGCCAAGAGACTTATCGGCAATGAGGCACTGGTCAAATCAAAGCTCCAGAGCCTTGAACATCGTCGCCGAGTTGCCAGCTTGTCGGTTTTTTATCGGTTACATTTCGGGGAGTGTGCGATGGAATTGCATGATTTAATTCCGCCCAGCCCGTTCCATCATCGGACAACCAGACGCACGGCGATGCGTCATCGGTACATGGTGGACATCCCACCCATACGCACAAAACGTTTTGGGGACACTTTTATTATGCGTACAGCTAAGGAGTAGAATTCCCTGCCGGAGTCTGTGTTTCCCGATAGCTACAATCTAGGGGTCTTTAAGTCAAGAGTGAATAGGTTACTTCTAGGCAAGCGTGCTTCACCGTTGACCACATCATCGCTTACCATCAGGTGAGATAGTGGTCAAGCGCGAGCCTATTTACAATAAAAAAAAAAAAAAAATGACCATTAGTGTTTTGTTTAAAATATTACTGTTCTTCTATACATCTATACATATAAATAAAATTGGAGTGTCTGTTTTTAATATTGAAATAACCGTTTTTTGCTACATGTATATGAATATATATACGGTACTATCACTTGCAAAAGTCGATAAGAATTCTCAAAACGTATTAGTTTGACGTTTAGTTTGACTTACGACCTTCTATTTTCAAGTTTTCGCTAAGAAATGATTGAAATTCACAATTTCATCAACTTAGCATAAGTCAAGATGGCCCAGTGGTATAGAGCACACAGATTGAAGCGCAAATCAGTGTGCCGCAAGTTCAAATCCCACGCAATTGTTGACTTTTTGTGAGTTCTTACCCGATTGGAAGTTATGGATTAGCATTACATATATTAAATTATTCTTTAACTTGTTCACACATTTCTTAGAGTTAGAAAGGTAGATCACTAAAAAACTAAATAAAGAATTTGATTTCTGCGAGGTAGACATGAGTTTTGACTTGACCGAAATGAAATGTCGTTTGGTTGTAGTTGTTGGTTAGTGACGTGTGGTTAACAGTATTGTAATATTCGCAAAATGCAGGCTAATATTAGTATTGAAGTGAGGGCGACTATCATTGGGCTGCATAAAAGTGGTCTTAATAAAACACAAATATCTGAAGAAACTGGACTGAATGTGAGTATAATAGCTATTAATGAATTGTAACTTTATAAATTGGATTTATAAATGCATTTTTATTTTAAAATTATATTCAATTATTATGATTATTAACATTTTATTTAATGAAAATGAAGTCAAGTAGGTATAGCTGCCTAATATATATTTTTTTTGTTTTAGAAAAATACTGTAAGTCTTTGGATAAAAAGATATGAGGAAGAAGGTAGCCTTGCTAGTCGAAAGAGAAGTGGGAGACCGAAGCTTATTAGCGAGGCGCAGCGACGACATATGGTGGACGTATACGAAACGAATGGTTTCGCACCAACAAGACATTTTGCGGAATTATATGACACCTCGATGGATACTGTTCGCCGTGCACTTCACGCTAAAGGCGTGCATCACAGAAAACCTGCTTAAAAGCCGTAATATCCGTGATTATTCGTTAACAAACACTGTATTATATTGTGTTTACTTTCGTTCAAAACAGCTATATATTTTAACTTGTGCCATGGCCTTATCTTAAGAATGCAGTGAACTCGTTACAATTTTGTTGGCAATAATCATGATTCTATTTTGTTTTTTATTCTTCTACCCGCACTGTTCTAACATAATAGTTCAATTTATTTTTCTCATCTAATTGACGATTATCTTGTGAGAACTAAAGTTCTTTTAACAGAAATTGAGGTTTAGTTTCAATCTTCTTTTCGTCAAGAAAATGAACAATTAAGCTATGACCTCAATACACTCATTATGACGTTATATAAAAATAAAATGTTTAAAAAGTCTAAATCTTATATCACTTTTCAATAAATAACTGGATATAAACAATTATATTTTATTTTATTAAAATTTTAATATCCTTTCATTGTTATGTTATTTATATTATGAATGGTCTAAGTGGGTATACTTCCAACAAACAATCTTACACGTAACACAGATAACGGTTACAAGATAACTTTTTTGTCTAGGTAAGAATTCGACGTCACAATTCTAATAAATGTTTAATTTGTAAATATAAAGAATAAACATTTTTATTAAACACGTCTTTTTATTTCCACCTTACAACATCGAAAAGATGTAACAACTAAATAATTGCAAATTACGAATGTGATTTTTCTTGTGGTTAATAGATCATATTCGTAATTTGCAACTATTTAGTGCAAAAAATGCAATAGTATTTTTCATAGAATTATAAAAAACAACTACACTATAAAAAACAACAACTGTATATTAATATAGATTGGGAATTTTCAAAGTAAGATATAACCGCAACGGACCGACCATGATTTGAACTCGGGCTACGTTATTTGCGAATCCAACACTTAGTTCATACGGCTACCAGCACATGACATATTTGCGCGAATTTTATCAATGCAATGGTAAGAACAAGCCGCCTCTGTGACTGTGTGATGCGTATTCAATGGCACAGAAATATAATAATGATGTTTTTAAGCTCAGTGCGACGACATTTCCTTAGTGTGTGTTATCTGTGGAATGTGGATACTCATACACGCGCACACATACGCACGGAAGTATCGTGCTCGCTCGGTTCGTAGCAATGTAATCTTTAGCGTTCTTATGGACTTTTGCGGCCTCACTGTACATAAACCAAAATAACATTTTTTAGAATTTTTGTCTGTCTGTCTGTCTGTTTGTTCCGGCTAATCTCTGAAATGGCTGGACCGATTTTGACGGGACTTTTATTGGCAGGTAGCTGATGTAATAAGGAGTAACTTAGGCTACGTTTATTTTAGAAAAAATCTTTTATTTTAGAAATTTCTTAGGCGGAACGAAGTTCGTCGGGTCAGCTAGTATATTTATAAAATGACCATTAGTGTTATATTTAAAATATAAGAACGCCTGTATAGAAGAGCCTCTGTGAGTTTTCAACGATAGTTGGAAACAGGACTGTGCAAAAATATTTAGGCGTTCATTAAGCTGTTTCTCAGGCTCAGTTTTTTGATCGGCAGTTAACTCAACCAGTGGTTAAATATGCTTAACATATATATTTTTTAAATAAAAAGGTTTTATTCATCAATTTTTGGGAAACTCGGCCTTACTGTTACCGTAATCGGTCAGATTATGGGCCACAAAATTAAGGTATCTATTTTGAATGGATGAGTAAATCATACACTCACGCCTATTTGCCGTAGTTACAGACTAAAGCTGTACTATGATATTTTCAGTATGAATATATATTTTGCATCGTCCAGGTTCATTCATGTAGCCGTTTGTGAGTAAATACATTTACGCACCTGAACTTTCAAAACAATGTCATAATAATAACACAGACTAGACCTAACCACCAATAAGGTCAAAACATTAATCTGACCTTATTGCTGATAAAATCAAGTTATTTTAAGAAACAAATGCGACACTTACGTGACTTACTGAAAAGATTGGGAGACCTAATATTATTAAACCTTACAAGGCAATACCTCGTACCCCTACGTCACAATTTGGTCCTCCTAAGTGCTGTAATCCTGACCTGACTGCTAAATAAATAATTCTTTACTTAATCTGTCTCTCTCGCACGGAAATTGCTTTAAGGGACCCTTTTTATGCCTGCACTAATTACGTTGGAGACAGCCTGTTAGGGTTGTGGGTGAATGTTGTGTAACGTAAGTGAATAGACACGGTTTAATATTATTCTAAGTGTTTTGAAAATCTAATATATTTTCTATTTCTGTAATTTCAAGAAAAAAAGTTAAAGAGATGATAAAGAGTTGAATATTTCAAATCCTTGAATCCTCCAAAAGTTGGTTGGAAGATTGTTCCAAAAATATGTTCCTTACATTTTTATCATTGTCTCAGTGCCGAACAAACGCCTCTTCTCACACAGACAAGGCAAAGCAAAAATAACAATGCTAGGTTAATGAGGATAAGCAATTTAAAGGCTCAAACATTACTTAAAACTGCATAGTTTCAATCAAACAAATAGATTCGAAAGAGTGTGAAGTAATTTATCAGTCTTGAGTGAGATTCAAACTACTCACCGACGTCCTTGAATATCTTGCCGAGTCAGTATTCCTACTGGCACTAATATTAATTACTCATTTAGCTAAAAGCTTCCTCTAATAACTCCATTATTACTGCATTATCCAATCCATTCACTAGATCCAAACTTCGTTATCCAATCAAACAGCCCTACCGTACTTTGTCAAAGTACTACAATTTGCCTGTGACAATCTAGTGTATACCGAGCCTTACCCAGTAACGACGTTGTCAGTCAATACCCATACATTAACTGTGTAATCAGGTAAGCTTTGCAAGCCTCTGGGGATTGTTAGTCCTCCAATCAATCGATGTTAATAATAAAATAAGCCTCCTTTTGGCTGTTAGGAACTATCAATTATTAAACCCCTTTTGCGTAGGTCTTGTCTGGCATAGTGCTTGGTTAGATTCTAGATATAGTTTTCTTTGCTCAACAGTTCTTTAGTGTTCAATTAAAACAGTAAGTTTTACATAATTTTAAAATGGTTGCTCAACTTTAACATGTGTCATTTTACTCAGAATCCACTAGAAAGGAATCGTACTGTACTTTCATTGCAAAATGGACTTAAATGGGGGTCCATTGAAGCCCATGTTACAATCATGGTGTATTTTTTTTCAATGTTTTCGTTTATAAGACAGGCAAACAGTATTTATCAAGTCAATCTTCTTATTCTTCAGAAGAAGTATTTATCGAGTCAATAACATTGGTAAATTTTGTGTCAATAGTATTACAGACACATGAACAGATAGTGGGACAAAGTCGTATAAATGATTTTATTTCTGTAAGTTGGTTTGTACAGACACTTTTACATGTCGATCATATTTTTTAAAACTAGATGAGATCAGCGTTTCCTATCTGACTTATCTGAGAAGAATGGCCGAAAGAAACTCAGAGGTCACAGTCTCTTTTAAAGTTCAGACAAAATCTTGGTTAGATCATGTGAAGACCATGTAGACTGATGTCTAAAATGGTCTTTTGAGGAAAGAACCTGCCAGATTGAGTGGACCTGTCCAGTCAGTGCACGCATTTGTCAATCACCGTGCAGCTCAACTCAGACTTTAAGGAGCTCAACGATTCGACGCACAATACCAAAGAAAGGACAATCGGATAGGCCGCTTAAACTACTCAAACTGCCAGACCATGATTCAAAACTAACTTAGATAAATTAAAATTAAAAACAAAAAAAATATGATCCACATAGTCTTCACATTCACAATAGTTAAAATAAAATAATACTTTAAAAAGTAAATATTCTTGTCATTGCAAGAAAACCAAAAAATGAAACAAATTTCACGGTGCAAAATAAAATAAAAATTCAAAGTATACGAGTTCCTATAAAACCATTATGGTAAAAAGAAGGAAAAAACACAATCAGTAAAGAATAAAGGATCTAATTTCGTAGAAACTACCCCAAAACAATTAGCGCACACCTAAAGATGCCCAAAACAAAGCAACTAATACAAGACGTCACCATACACTCGGCTGCCAACCAAAGCGCACTAAATCTCACTCAGTAGCCTTAATAATAGTAATCGTGCTCATCTATTCCAATCACAATGAAATCCAATTTTGTCTAACATACTGTCGTTCATTACAAAACATAATTGAATAGAGATTTGACATGTCTTCTGTAAGCCGATCTCTGGAGTAGGTTTTGGGTCAAATAAGTAATTAAATTAAGGGCAGGCTCTGGGGACTGGCAAGTTTAATATTATGCATCTAAGGCTGGCCTAATCAGCTCTGCAGGGTCCATTTTGGCTTTGTTTCTGGGATTGTTTAAAATTACGGAGTTAGAAATAGAATGAGGACTGGTGGACTTTTTAACTGACTTTCGACCGAATTTTCTTCTCGTTTTTGTGTGTTTCTTCTTATGTTTTATTTTTAACGTTATACTTAAATGACTGGAGATGTGTGGGCATTGTGAGCCCATTAAAGAAATATATTATGCGCGCACGTGAAAGTTTTAAGTGGCTCTTGATAACATGATAAATTAACTGGCTACATTTCAATAAGCTGATTGAAAAACTTACACAAAACAACTACTTTACTTTTTACAAGCATTCTACAAGTAACTTTGTCTCATGATGAAATCATATAACTATTTCATATGCTTATATTGTATAAGCAAATAAAATAGTTTATTATATTTTCACAAAGTTGCTTTCAACAAAAAATAGTTTTTGTAATATAATAGCATTATAGATCAAATAACAACGTTACGTAGGCTACAAATTACAAAGATATTGGGGAAAGTACTAATTACACGTGGACAGAGCCGCGGGTGGCAGCCAGTCTGACATAATAAGAGGTTACTCATAATTATTTAACACAATCTACCCACCCCAGCATCAGAAAACAAAAGGGCAAAAAAACAACGAAAGCTGAATATTAGGCACGATTCCTAGACGTTTACATCAGTACCCACCCTAGGGGCAGCCACGAATTTCAGCGTTCGTTACACAAAAGACAAGAAAAGGTACAATAAGGGTGACACAAAAATAACGCGGGCACTACTAATTGTCCGGAGACCAAGGGACTGGACGTCGGTGGAGCGGCAAATTGTATTAGGCTCGCAATAATGGCTACTGGCGAGATATTATATGTGGCTGATGAAAACTGAGCTGTGTAGTATTCATTTTATTGGATTTTGAGTACATGGTTCTCTTTTCTGTTTGACGAGAAACCGTCTTGACGTTCGTGTTTCAGTGGTACTTTCACTGTTTCTGATCTAGAAAATGCGTTAAGGCATTAAGGGTGGGTTTCTTAATTGAGTTTTCGGACTTAAGAACGTGTCCACTTAAATGCCAAATTTTGACTGGTTTTCAGGGTAAAATAGATTTTGACAATATTCAACTTTAAATTCGTAAGTAAGGTTAGTCTGCCTCTGTACGTTTTAGTGTAAGACAGAAATTGGTTTTTAGGACCGAAACCGAAACCGAATTTTGGCATCAGTGTCAGTTTCGGCCGAAACCGAAACTTCCGTACAAGGATCATGTTTTGAGGGAAAAATAAAGAAAACGTTATTAAAATCAGTCAGTCTTAATTTTTATATCTTTAAATCACATAGCTATGCATGTGTTCAATGAGTCTTATGTATCCAACTCTTTTTGTCATAGGGATGGTTGGGTGCAATAAGTTGGAGGTAAGGCGCAACCTCGCTCTAGCAAAATATGTGTTTATGGTTTTCCGTGGCATGCTGCATAATACACAAATATTAGAAGTGTTGGAATTGCTCGTTCAAAACAGGAGGCTAGGTTAGGTTAGCTTTTTAAAGTCCCGGCAACCCGTACAAAGTTATTAAAGTTTGCAACAGTTATTCGTACAATAATAATACTTAATAGCAGCTCTCTGCGTTTGGACATATTTTCTTGCTCTTTGGCGGAATTCCAGAGGGTGACACTTAGTGTGTTGTCCACTGTGTAACTTGTGCTTCTACCCAGGCCCGTTACTTAAGACTGTACAATTAGCAATTTATGACTACTTTTGCTAGCTTGGGTCTTACCTGTTAAAACAAATGTGTGTTAATGAATGAATAAATAAATAAAAATTTCGGTGTACATATCTACGTTTTTCTCGGCGTATAAATGCCCTCGTCTGATGGCTCTTTTCGTTATACATATCTTCATATTATTTACATCCAGACTTAATTTTTTCTAGGCTTGAAGAAATGAAATGGAGTCGGCTGTGTCCTCTATTTGGGTATTGTGCGTGACGAGGCAAGAAATATTTTTTATTTGATCTGGTAAGGGCCACGGGATTTCGCTAAATGCACAACTTAGGTCGATATGGCGACCTTTGGGGGAGGCCTATCTAAAGGTCTAACAGTGAACGTCTTTCAGCCGAAATGATTTTGATGAATAGCTAAAACAAAAAGATAAATATATCGTGTATCACTTAGGCCCACTTGCGGCAAACACTTATCTCAGATTCAGTTGCAAACAAGAGGTAAAATTAAAATTTGGCATACATAATGGGCCCGTGATAGCTATAAACGGACCTTAGTTTCTCCTAAAAAGGCAGAGTTATCAATAACCCACTCTTAAAAGCGCCTTAATTTGTGTTTTTCTTTTCTTAGCGAAACCAAAACATTACGGTTTGATTGAAATAAACTAAGAAGATACCTTTACAAATAGAGATTTAGCCAATTGTGAAAAAGTTAACTTTGGGTGGATTAAAGTTTTAATACTACTTTCTACCACAGACATAAATCCATACTAAATATATATTATAAATGCAAAAGTGCAGAAGACTGGGACCGTTACACAACAAACAGCAAAACCTATATAAAACTAATACGCCGCCGAGGAAAGACCAGTTGGAGACCGTTTTTGTACTAAC
This sequence comes from Orthosia gracilis, assembly GCA_947562075.1. Classification (NCBI taxonomy): domain Eukaryota; kingdom Metazoa; phylum Arthropoda; class Insecta; order Lepidoptera; family Noctuidae; genus Orthosia; species Orthosia gracilis. The sequence continues at coordinate 44,962,775 of OX387271.1, read as the reverse complement.
ATTGAAAATAACAACCAGGCAATATGGGACAAACCATATCTTGCTCAAGAGACAGACCTTTATATTGGATGCCTAAAAATCAGATAACACTTATACAACAAACGACGCAGAAACTAGTGAGCTACTTCTAACTAACCACTTCCCGGGCTACCAGATTGCCACCCAGCAAAGCTGGGAACCGTACTGGGAAAGGGCCACGAGTAGCTTGGATTGGGATGTGGCGTTAGAAGTTATCGAAAAAGATAAAATAACGTGGGCAATCAACACCTTCCTACCGTTCCTGGCAGCGGGGATGGACGGTATCTTTCCAGCTCTGCTCAGATGGAGCGGCGGTCTGCTGGCTGAATCTCAAAAAGGTCTTTCGAGCCCGTCTGGCCCACCGCTAAATTCCCTTGAAATGACGCGAAGTAAAAATAATATTTATGCCGAAACCAGGTAGGGGCAATTATACCCAGTCCATATATCTGAGACCTATAAGCCTCTCATCGTTATTTTTGAAGAAACTGGAGAAACTAGGGGACGGGAAGATAAGAAACTAGTTTTCGGTTCAAAAACCTCTGCATCCCAACCAATACGCCTACTGTGCAGGCAAATCAACTGAATCAGCACTCCACAGTGTGGTCTCACGCGTAGGAAATGCTCTTAAAAACAAAAACCCAGCTTAGGCGCCTTCATTGATATCGCAGGTGCTTTCGACGACAAAACTAACTTCGCCAGCATCGGGCAGGCACTCGCCACGCATGGCGTTGCGCCAACGCTCGTAGAATGGATTAAAAACATGCTAAAAAACCGTGCTATTCAATTCACTGTGAACACTATCACACGAGGAATCGTGACCAGGGGCTACATACAGGGTGGAGTGCTGTCACGACTTCTGTGGAATTTAGTCGTAAATGAGCTCATTGCAGAACCGAACGCCAGCAGTCTGTACTCGGTAGGATACGCAGATAACATACCAATTATAATCTCGGGGAATTTTGAGGGTATCTTATGCGATCTCATGAGAAAGGCCTTAAAAATAATAGAGAGCTAGTGCTCAAAGCACGAACTCTCTGTTAACCACTTAAAAACGGAACTAATAATGTTCACTAACTAACGAATTCTTGGACTGCATAGGCTTTCAAAACTTTTTAACATAGAAATAACACTTAAAATAGAGGTCAAATACTTGGGGGTAATTCTTGATCGCAAATTACTTTGGAACAAGCGTCTTGACTACAAGCTCAACAAATGCACAATCGCACTCTGTCAATGTAAGAAAATGTTAGGAAAAATATAGGGGCTCTCTCCAAAGATTACTTTGTGGCTATACACAGCGGTAATCAGGCCAATGTTGGCTAAAGGCGCTCTGGTTTAGTGGACGAGGACGAAACTCTCAACCACCATCACCAGAATCCAACGGTTCCAGCGACAGGCCTGATCAGCTATCACTGGCTGCATGAGAACCAACCCAACAGCAGCCATGGACATAGCCCTACAAATAACTCCCCTTGACCTTTACATACAGCAAGATGCGGGGCTAGCTGCCACCAGGCTGATGCATCTAGGCATATGGGGCAAAAACTTAACAAGTCTATATCCTCGGAACAGTGTGGTCGCTCCGCGAAGCCTGTGTGTGGGGGCTTCCCCAGGAAGCTTCTGTGCTTTTGGACGGAGCTAGGCTGTCTATGTTAGCCAGTACCCCCACTCACAACGGACCGAATGGGAATCTGAGTGCGGAAACGGGAGTCCCCGCTACTACTACTAATACTACTAAATGGGAAAGTAACTGTCTGTCTGTTTGTTTGTTTGGATTTGATTCCAATCACTGAAAATGGAAGAATCTTTCAGTTTGTTAACTTGCAATTTAACAAAATTTAGTTATTAGAAAATAAGAGTGAATATGTTACTTCTAACCAAGCGTGCTTCACCGTCGAACACATCATCGCTTACCATCAGCTGAGATAGTGGTAAAGCGCGAGCCTTATAATTAAAATAAACAAAACTTATCAGAAAATAGCAAAAGTCTGTTTTTTTGCAAGTAAAACAAAATTCGCAAGTCCCAGTAATTACGCAGCAACCAAAACTTTGGTAACTGTTAACTTAAAAAAATAGTAAAACTGCTTCATAAATTTAAATGAATTTTGACGTAGAGATAGATTGGACCTTATAGAACCACATAGGGCTTTTTATTCCAAGAATATATGTTCCCTTGGAATGAATTCTTACATTTAAGCGGGGAAAGCCGCAGGCAGAAGCTAGTATAAGAATAATAAAAGGTAAAAAATCCATTATTTTTCGACCTTTACAAATCCCAAAAACTGCTTAAAAATAACGTTAGGATAAAGAAATAATAGAAAATATTCAGTCTCTTTACAATGTTTTCTGTGTAGGACGTTTTCCAAATGAATTTTCAATAGTTTTATTTTCCAAGTCTCATTGTTTTTGTTTGGAAACGTGCCAAATGGGCTCAGTCCTCCTTTGGGGATTGATGTCTTGATGCTGGGCACAAACTTGAGTGAATTATGTTTATGTTCTTACGATTGTAGAAGTATTAAGGAGGATTTAGTCGATTGATCTTAAGATAGTATAACGAGCTTGATGCCTACAAACAGAATTGATCTATACTAGCTCAAAATATAGAGGAATGGAACCGAGAAAGGCCTTTGAACTGTAGTGAGACAGAAGGCTTAAAATATGTCAGGCACCTAATTCTGTCTTTCTAAATTTCTTTCTCAGTTAAATATTTAAGCTCTTCGTATATACTAAAATGTAACATTTAATATAATATTAAAAAAAAACTCAAGGCCTATAAATTATTTATATAAATACTGTAATAGTTGTCAGTTGTCTACAAATATGTCGGGTTTAGTCAATAATACGGATGTCAAAACAAATCACAAGCACGCCCCTGGCGTCAAATCAAGGACAACTACGGTTTGGCGCGCTTTTTCTAACCACTTGCGCGGTGGGGACAGAAGAATATGGCAGTTGAGTACAGACCGCCTTAGAGCTAAGACGTCGTAGAATCACTGTCATATTATTAGTAAGCAAGATTATAAGTGTAAGTTGTGACTATTTGAATAAACCCAGTGTATCGAATAATTTGTGTGATTTCATTTTCACGATTGTAGCCACCTACCTGCCCACACACGATGTCTTAACCTAAGGGAATACGTCCTGACTGCCCGATGGTTTGCATCAATCTGCCACCCCTGATGCGAAATATAATAAAATCGTAGAGACGTCTAACTGTACATTTAATATTTCTGACAAAAAGTAAAAGCTACGAACTATATGAAGGAAATTGAAGCAATTTTTTTTGCATTATTGACTGTTTGTCTGCTGCAATGTATTCAATTTGCGCCAAAACTACTCAACAGATTCTGTTCAAATTTTGTGCATACATTCCTTAGAGATAGGCTATTTAAGGCTATAAATTATCACGTTATTTGCCTTGGAGGATAAGCAATGTTATGTGTGTTTTCTACTATTGTTTTGCTCGGGCCTGGAAAAAGGGGACAAAAATAATGTACGTTCTCTCTAACTCTGGTAAACGTGGTAATAGCATAAATATTATCACGCTAATTACTATGGGGGATAAACAATGTTACATTATGTCTGTTTTTCTACTACTGCTTAATGCAAGATAAATTACTCAAAAAAAAAACGGCTTAGTGCGAGTCGGACTCGCGCACGAAGGGTTCCGTACCCAGAGTGGCGTCAACTATACAGGGTGTTTGGAAGGGAGCTGTACATACGCCTAGGGTAGAAACTAGGGATAGTCTGCTACCTACCCCCGCCCATTATATTGACCTTGGCCTCAAGGTTTTTTTTTAATTTATTTATATTTTGTATTTGACTTTTTTATGATTTTTTGACTAAAACTACCTGTAGCTCAAAATCTATCCATGGGACCGGTCGGCTAATGGTCTTGTTTTAATCGTTAGAGTCTTAGGGTCCTGCAAAAAATTATTTTACACCAGAAAATTGTGGAGAAGAAAAGTTATGGGGCCTGAAGTACCGTAGTAAGGTAAAGAAATAATTTTAAGGGCAACTTTCTATGGGGTTTAAAAAAAAACTAACAGGGTTGGAGTTCTTCTGATTTTTTTAAAACATCCTCAGTCCATGCCCTTTCTAACGATATGCTAAAAGTGTAATTATCACTTTTAGTTTTAAAGTTATTAATTAATTTCCGCAACTTAAGGTTGATAGGGCCGCACTTCCAAACACCCTGTATATGTATGTGGATACCCTTTAAATTTCAACTTTTTATTTTTGTAATTTTTCCTTTATTTGCGATGCAACGGGAACTACCATATATGTTTTCGACCTAAAATCTATAGGGTATTCCCGGTTGACCTTGACTTGTCAATTTTAGTTAAAAGCAAGGCCTTACAGCACAAGTGAAGAGAAAATTCCCAAAAATAAAAAAAGTTGATGGTTATAACCATAGATTATTGCGAAAATTTCAAGATATTATCTTTTTATCGTGTTGAGTCAGGACCTTGATTTAATACACCTAATAGGGACTATAGACCTCAGTATTTGGTATAATTTCAACATTTTAGGTTGGTGAAATCGGTAAAATCGGTGGTGACACACGGACAGACAAACGAACAGACGGACAGACGGTCAGACGGACAGACGGACAAGAAAGTGATCTTATAGGGGTTCTTTTTTTACATTTTGAGGTACGGGACCCTAAAAATATTGCAAAATATTCCCTAATGATCTGGCCACTGTTAGACTAAATATTACCACGCTATTTATTATGGATAGTTAGCAGTATAGCAATATGTAGATAGTGACATGTATTGTAACTGCTATTTTAACCTATTGTCAACCGAGTACATAGCCTGGTGGTAGGACAAGTCGTTCGTCGTGAGTTCGAATCCCAAAATTAGGTCTTTTCTTTTGGATCTTCAGTAATAATTTTGCTGATTGTTTTGTACTAATTGATATCTTCAACATACAAAAAACAAAAATAATGCATTTTTACCACAGACTTCGTATCAACGATCTAAATATTAATTATAATAGTCAAAATGTGGACAGAGTAGATGTTATAAAATTTATAGAAATTTTAATTGACAGACAACTGACATAGAAAGCACAGGCAGAAGAAATCTGTAAAAAACTTAGCGCATCTGCTTATGCACTTTATAAACTAAAAAAAAAGTTAATATTAAAACAGTATTACTAGCATATCATAGTCTTTTCTATATTAAGGTTTAAATTACATATTGAGGCAATTGTACCGAAAGAAAGAGTATCTTAAAGGCCCAAAAACGCTGCCTACGAGCAATATTTGATTTGAGATTTACGTACAGCTGTGTTCCAATTTTTTAAAGTCGTAATTTGTTAACATTTTCGTGCCTTTACATTTTAGAAATTACTCTTTTTGTTAAATGTAATCGAAATCTATTTTTAACTTTATCGGAAAACAGATGCCGAAACGTAACTTTGCGATCTCAATACCAAAATTTGTTACGCACAGGTATATATAGGACTGCTTTGTTGACGAAAATTATTTTTGTTATGGCACCGGTTATATTTAACCACATTCTTAATTCCATAAAAGAGGAATAGGTAAGTAAATAAGTAAGTACTATTCCGTGTCAGATTTTCTAGGTGATAAATTTAAGTTGTGTCGTGTATCAATGTTTTGTATGTTTAATGATAATTGCATCAATATTTGCATGCCAAAATGGTAGAATGTTTAAGGATTCATAATATTATTGTAACCACCTTATTGTAAATAACTACATTCTGAGCAAATAAATTATACTCTATTATATTCTAAATTGCGGTGTTAAGAATCTTCGCGTCTACATGACTCTCCTCAGTTTTCATACGTCTGTTTTTGAATTGCATTCTTTGCTATGTGGCTAACATTCAATTTTAGTAGCTAAATATTTCAGCTCAAATAAATATATAAAATAATTACCTAGTTAAATTACTAACTAACTTTTCACTTAAAATGTCTAATTATTTCAGTGATATTAGCGAGATTACTAATTGCCTAAATGTCAATGAGTTCCTAGATTGTACTCCTAACACTCAACTTAACTTATTATGCCTGCATATCAATATTAGATCAATAGTCAAAAATTTCTTTGCATTCGAACAAACGCTGCATTCATCAAAAAAATGTATTGATGTTGTTATTCTAACCGAAAGTAATATATCTGACAGCAACAGTATTTTGTATCAACTAAGCGGATACCGAATGTACACAGCATTGCGAAATTATCGAAAGGGTGGCGGTATTATATTATATGTTCATAATAAACATAAATGTAATATTATTAATGTAAAGACTAATCATTTCGAACATATTTTTTGTCAGTGGGAACAATCACTTGATATTAAATGTCCTATAGCCCTGTATAATTACATACAAACCCAATTTAAACAATGCTATGAAAAATCGGAATATAAAACTAAAGTAAAATGTAGCTCATCTCGTAATATAAATGATTAGATAAACAAAAAAATCACTAAAGCCTGTGAATTTAGGGACACATTATTTTTCAAATGGATAAAAGATCCTAGGAACATAATATTAAAACAAGAATATAATAAAGCAAGAAACTATGCAAATACTTTAATACAGAAAACTAAAAATAATAAGATCAGGTCTGAAATTTTATCAAACAAAAGTAATATGAGACAACTGTGGCAAATCCTGAATAAAATTACAGGAAGGATAAAAAAATCGATTAATGATGTAATTCAAAATTTATTAAATAAATACAACACAAACTCTAAAGAGATCGCTAATAATTTTGCACAAACGTTTGATAAAAGCTTTAAACAAATTATTCCTTCATGTCCAAAACAATTGTTAGATCGTTTAAAGTACAAAACTCAAGCAAATGTTACTATGCGTTTTAAACCTGCGGAGCCCGAAAGTGTTCATAAAATCATTATGTCCCTTAACGATAATAAAGCCCCAGGCATAGATGGCATTAGAGCAATTGACTTGAAAAAGATCTGTGCGTCAATCGTGTCGGTGATTACAAAGTTTATTAATCTAAGTATACAGACTGGAAAATATCCGTAACCACTTAAAACAGGGATTGTTAGACCGATCCACAAGAAGGGAACCCAGACTGACTACAACAATTATCGACCTATTACTATATTGCCTACCATTGATAAAATAATTGAAAAAAACATTAGCAAACAGATACACGAATTCTACGAAAAAAATAAGATTCTAACTCATAATCAATATGGTTTTCAACCAAAAAAGAATACAACGCAGTTGCTATTAAACTTTACAGATAGTATCCATAAACACCTAGATGAAAAACAGCACGTATTAGTTGTATTTATTGACTACAGCAAGGCATTTGACACGCTCAGACATGACAGACTATTAGAGTGTCTCCATGACAGTGGTATAAGAGGCAGATTACTAGACTGGTGTGAAGATTACCTCAATGACAGAAAATACATGGTCAAGGTCAGTAATGCTGTGAGTGACTCTGTGAGGGTAACGGAAGGTACGGCACAAGGCTCGGTACTTGGCCCACTGCACTACCTCACATATGTAAACAGCCTGGTTGATGTGAGAAAAGAGTGTGAAATATATCAATTCGCCGACGACACCTATCTTGTGGCTGTTGGCCGGAGTGTTGAAGATGCACAAAGGCAATTACAAGATGACTTTGATCTACTGAGTAAGTGGTCGCATGACGTGGGTCTAGTGTTAAACGCGAAAAAGATAAAACTTATGTACATCAGTTCCAGTCAAAATAGAAGCGCTTTCCTGCCTAAACTAACAGCACATTGTTATGAGTGTTTGCATGCAAGCTCCCCCAACAAAGCACATAAACCTTGCTACTGTGATTCCATAGATCTCGTAGACAAACAAACTTACCTAGGTCTTACCATTGATAGCCGGCTAAGCTGGAAAGAACATATTAATGGTGTGTGTAATAAACTAAGATGTATTCTGGCCAAATTTTGCTCTAATAAAATGCAAAATTCCTTATCAAACACTATTAATGCTTTACAAATCTCTGGCTGAATCAACGATATCCTATGGTCTATCTAGCTATGGAAAAACATATAAGACTCATCTTGACAAAATATACACACTCCAATTACGTTTACTAAAAGCAATTGTCCCGTATAATATTAAAATAAAATATAAAAATGAGTATCATAAATTATTTGAATTCTGTAAAATTATACCCATTCAAGAAAAAATTAAATTAACACTATTAAATGAAGAATATTTTAATGAAAATTATAAGAAAACAAAAACACGACAAATTAATCAAATGCAAACCCGTAGTTCTAGCAACGCGAACCTTATACTTCCAACATATAGAAACTTACACGGTAAGAGGACGCTAAAATATACAATACCTTACCTTATAAATAACCTTCCCATAACGTTAAAGGACAAAATTACTCACAAAAACATAAAATTCAAATTAAAACAACACTTCTTACAAAAAATAGATACCTAAAATAATTAAAAGAAGAAAAAAAAAAACAACTAAAAACGCAAATTATCAATACCATTAATAATGAACAACCTGTATAACCTTTTAAACACATTCCTCAAATCGAGTATGTACCTCGGTAATGGCGGCCAGCGCGGTCGCCGATGTTCGCCCGGCAAGCTTACAAATTATTTTTATGTCTAATTTATTTACTTATACACTTGTTTAACTTTATCTTAAAACTTGTCTTTTTTTTTTTGCTTTCTTTATAATTATGTAGTCGATGATTATGATGCACGGTAAAACTCTAATGAGTTTATGATTGCATCACCTTAAATGGATTAACTGTATGTGTATTTTGTACAAATAAACGAAAAAAAAAAAAAAATTGAGTAGAATTTATTTATAATTCATAAACATTCCTGTGGCTTCTATGTCCATTGTAAATATTTAGATTTTTGCACGAGGTGAACGAAAATAACACGTTTTAATGCTTTCGGGTTTCGAATGCAACGAGCTGTCCACTGCACAACGCTATCTGTCGGAGTCTCGGGCGCCTTTGTTATAAACATAAGAAAGTATATTTATGGCCAACATGATGTGCCAAGTACTTGACTCGAAGAATATAAGAAATTTTAGACCATTAAATTAAAAAAAATATATATTCATTTTGCCGTATGTGCAGCGGGTCGGCTTCCTTCACACAAAATTGAACTTAAAATCCACCCAAGTTGTGAAATGGAAAACAAAATTTAATGTATCTTTTTAATCGGTCTTAAGATGGAGTTCCACCGAAAGCTATTAGCTAGTACTCTAGTGCCAAACTAGTGTACAATTATATTGGGATTTTCTGTCTAAACTTGTAGATCATATTGCAGTGTAGCTCGCCTTGAACTACAAAACTACTAGTTTGAAGCTCTCAATGGGTCTGTGCCCTTTGTTATATTGTTATCATTCAAAACAACCATATTTGTTAGTAATGTAAATCATGATATTATTTTTGAGGTATTGTTAAAAGTGATATCACACGTTTGACACGACCACGAAACCCTAACTGACCGACGACCGTCAACCGACCGGCCGTGTTATGATATCCATTGCACTGACAATGTAATAATTATCCGTTCCTAACAGAGTCAAATGAATTAATTAGCGAAATTCCGCAGCGGTCATTGGAAATAAAAAGAAAACCGGCCAAGTGCGAGTCGGACTCGCGCACGTAGGATTCTGTACCATTATCGCAAAATACGGCATCAAAATCACGTTTGTTGTATGGGAGCCCCACTTAAATAATAATTTTATTCTGTTTTCAGTACTTGTTTTTATATATCGGCAACATAAATACATCATCTGTGAAATTTTCAACTGTCTAGCCATCACGGTTCATGAGATACAGCCTGGTGACAGACAAACAGACAGACACACGGACCGTGGAGTCTTAGTAATAAGGTCCCGTTTTTACCCTTTGGGTACGGAACACTCACGGATCACTATCATTTCAAATAATTTTACTAGACACTTTCCATCAAAAAATCTTTATAACCATTTTCATATTTCCATTTTTTTAAATGTAATTTCGGGCATAATTTATAGACGGATTTCACGATTCTTTTTTTGTTTGAAAGGGTATACTCATGCAGCGGTCCCATTGTCACCAAATCAGAATCTGATGATAGGATCCCATGAAAATCGAGGGAACTTCTCTAATATTATAGGCAGATATATAGCGATTTTCGGTATTTTCAATAACACGGCAAGCATTCACACATAGAAAGTACCACTTGGTGAAGTGGAACTGATGAAGAAAACGTGGAACGCCTCAATAATTATGTCATGGGTATAAAATATCTCGAATATTTGCTTAACTATAGTCGCTTGATTATCATGAAGCAAATACATGTACATAAATGTAACTGATGAAAATGGTACCATCGAACTGATCTGATGATGAAGCCGGAAGGTAGGCACTGGAACTCCGCACTAAAACAAGGTATTCTAGTCGTATTTGAGCTAATTGGAATCAAAATAAGATGTACTTTTACTATAAATGATTTTCATGGTACCAAAACCAAAAAGAGTTTAATATTAAAAAAAGCTTTTTACAAAAAAAATAAACCAATTTCGAAAGCAAAGCACTACAAAGCGAAAAATAACTTTGTTTTCCGATGTCGGTGTCGTAAACCGAATAATAATTGGTACAAAAAGACACCGATTTTAGAAAACATAATTAATGTTGGCTTTGTAGTGAAAGTCGTTTTTTTTGTTTGTTTTGTCTTCATTCGATACCTACATCGTTAGATATCATCAGTTCTGCTGACACGGTATGGGCAGTAGCTATGCGATCGGCTGCAGTGCTATGTTTCGTGGGTTGGATTCCTGCACGAACAAATTTTTTATGTGGCCTACAGATAGTTGTTCCGATCCTGGTTACTTGAGCATGTGACTTTAAATGTTAGTAAACGGAAAAGTATTTTTTTAAAGAAAGAAAATCTTCCGCTAGGCAAATTAAATTAAATTTGACCCCGTATAGTACTTACAAATAAGATACATGTGTCTGACCTACTAATTAATACATACCAGACATTGCTCATAAGCGGTATTTCCACGATACACATTGCCAGCTAAAATAATAATATCCGAGAACATAAGATCCCACAGAATAATCCCTTTTAGAAGAAAGGCCTTTATTTAGCCAATTATTTGGCCAACTATTAATTTGCAATATTGGAGAGCATTTTCCTTAGTAACGGTAATTCGTGGCAACACCGATGTGTAGGAGGTAGTTTAAAATAATGTACCAGGTCATTATCCTTCTAATCTTCAAAGGACTGGCAAATAACATGATTTGAACACCCATTGTTATAATAACTATAGAGGTATGGTGTTATTTTAACATTGTTGTTAGTACAGTCGACGAAGCAGTTAAGTTGATACAGGCAAGGATACTATCCGAGACAGAATAAAATTACACGGTCTCAGCGATGACGTTACTCTGTCATAAGTTTAAAAATATACAAATAATTATTGCGGATTGACCATGTGCCATTTCGTAAGTAGGTACAAGTCAGTCCCATACTTTTTTGTCAAGACTTTTTAACAGTCGTAATCGCTGATAGATTATACCTACTTTGAATCGATTTCTAAATTGAGAATTTGATTTTAAAAACATGTCAAACCCTACTTTTTGACAAGTACTCAACTTAAAAGTCTGAAGTCAAACATTAGCACCAGCTACATATTCTAGGTACTTAACATACGTACTTACCGAATCCGATAGTTACTTACAGTACAAACATTTTCTTAATGTCCCTCGGCATACTTCGTGTTTCGTCAGTCGTCGGATTTCTATCAGTTGCCCTTTGCACTTGGTGTATACTTCCAAGTTGATTGAGAGTGTCTGACTCTCAATCAACCTGGAAGTATATAGAGTTGTTAATACTCTTTTAACGTAATTTAATTTACTCAAAACTGAGAGGAAAGCTGTTAACGCTGCTATTCAGCTCTATATATTTCACACGAAAATCAAAACAAAACAACAATAATGTACTTAGTTCTGAATTCAAATTATTATGCACGAAAAATCTAATAATTGATGGGCATGGAAATTAGCATTCGTTTGTATTCGGAAATACGATGATTGCGGGGTTTTGGCGCGAACGTGATGGCGTCTATGTTGCTTCTCTGTTTTGTTTTCCTAAAATTGTGTTAAATTGAATATTAGAACATAAGTTTGTTGATGTGGTCGAAAAAACTCCGTGGAAGCTTCCAGTAAAGTTACCGCCATTTTACTGGGGCCTAACGTGACACTGGCTTAATGCACAAACCGTGTGAAGCTAAAAAAAACATTAAACATTACGATGATTGCCGAGGGACATGAAGAAAGTAGCTGTACTGTAAATATTCTTAATTTCGAACGTTTTATGACATTAAGTTCGCATTACCTAGATATAATAAATATCGGTAAGATTTTTTTAATAAAAATAAAAATACTGTATGTAAATAAAATAAATGTATGAAGTCAGCGATAAACTCTTTAAACAAAATAGTTGTCTTCAAACCAGCGGAGCAGAACAATCGTAGGACTTACAATAAATTACATGCTTGTGAGGTTACAGGCTTTTCAAGATTTACAGGCGGCTGAAAAACGAAAGTTTCAGTAAATTACAAAGCTTATTTCTCTTGAAAATTCGTTTGTCTGTTGTTGCAAAATAAAAAAGCCGGTAATAATAGGACCGAGATTAATTAACAATAAGAATGATGACATAAAAATATTATTTTATTCCATCAGTTAGATTATCAAAGAAAATTGGACATGTATTTTTGTTTATTTTTTTTCATTTCCACGTAAACAAAAAATTCTGACGATGCAGTTTGTTGAAATTTCGCGTAACGCTTTGGGTTTTACTTAAAAGTGACGTCACAAACTTTGATGTGTTTTTATTAATTTTATAAACATGTGTACAATATTGTTTGATAATCTAACAGACGGGGTAAGTAGAATTATTGTTTTTTTTACCCAAAATTTAGACCTTATCTTCCTAGGTTCAGTTAAATACAACGGTAAAGAAATGGGGAGGGAAAAAACGCTTTTGTGCCACTTTCATTACTTGGAAATGATTATCTGAATGGTAGTGAATTGTGCTGAGAGAACACACTTCTTCTTAGAATTGGAGGTCTTTAAATCAGGTGATAATTCAGCACTTCACTTAATTATGCCTTTAATACTTTCATTCTTCCCCTGCGCTTTATCAGTGCTCGATCGAGTCTCTGGCTCTAAGCTACTGTCAAATACCATGGTAAGTCAGATTTCCTGTCCAATTACTTACCAGAATAACATAACCTAACTTGCCAGGATTCCTCCATGTTTCGGGTAGCATGTTTGGATTCCTCCAAGATATTATTACCCGGGTGTCATTTGTAGAACTTTGACACTCGCTACGGGTAATCAGAAACCAAAAAATCTGACCCCAGCCTTGTCGAGGCCTATGGTACCATTGTCGTATGAAATCTGCTTACCCAACAAGCAAAATACAGTTTTGAAGATCTGTAACACAGGGCTTCCCTAGTACGGACTCCAATCGCTCAAAAAAAAAAAGTTTTATACCATATATACCGTTTTAGACGATCGTTTTATCAGGACTATCAAATATTTATAATCGAATATAATGCCGGAATAGGGCCCACTTTATAAGTCTATTTGCACTTTTATGATATATGTAATGGTCCGTTGAAATGCCAATAACGCTAATCATTATCATCAGCCTTTTAACGTTCACACTGCTGGGACACAGACCTCTATGTAAGAGTTAAGAAGACTGCTAGGTCATAATTCATGCTTTTATAAGAGTCTTGGGCCTATAATGGCCAAGAAATATGTTCTTGCAAACGGTTGCAAAGTAAAGTTATAGTTTTAAATGATCTTTAGTTGAAACAGTATTTATTTATTTTTAGCAAATATTGATGCCATAATCGGAGCTTTATAAGTCAAAATAGCCTAAAGAACGTACGCGTTACAGTATAATATTGCTAGTTGGGTATCGTGATATCAGTTACCTAGTTGTGGAGAATGCTAGGCAGTAGCTTTATGTAAAATACTGATTCAGTTGCATACAGTGTGCATACAGTGAGACTGGGAGTCATGTCAAATTATTTACAAAATAGGTACACTGTAATTCTTTCCAACTATACAAAATGATGTAGGTACTCTTTAGGTCACTCCCACGATTAGTAACCCTACCCTACGCAATTAAATGTATTTTGCATTTTATACAAATGGCTCGAATGTAACCTAGTGGACTAATAGCAAGCACCGCGGGGTTGGAATGTGCTTGCTCAGTGTTTCAGACAAATGCTCCACATTTCGCCACACGAGGTGCGGCAATTAAATAAGAAGTGACTTAGCGAGTGAATATGTTTGCAGTAGGAACACGTGGGTTTATTTTTATGCTGTTAACTTATAACGATTGATTAATTTTCAGATACGTTAAATTAAGAATCGTACTAGTTTAGAATGCTAGCTTTTGCCCGCAGCTTCATTACCATTTCTTTTTCGACGAGAACTTTGTTATTTTTCTTGCCAATGGCGCTTATCGATAGTGTACTTACTATCAGTGAATTTAAGTTATCGGATTGGTACTTCAAGATCATTACATCCCTTTAAAAAAATCTAAGCATAATATAATTTGCTAAGACAAAAAACCAACATATAACAAAATTTAGATATTGAAGTTCATGATTCTAACAACAAAAACTCTTCTCGTCAGTATTCCTTAAACCCAAAAAAGTCATAAGACATTTCTAAAGTAGGTACGTCCTACTTTACCAATGATTTATTTATTTCTATCTGTCAGTCTGTCAGCTTATATTTATTTGTATATTTTATCTTTAGTCTAATAAAAATAAAGTTGCATATTCAATATTCCCATACCTACACTATATTTATTAAATCGTGGCATCTTGCAGACGTTTCGTAGCACGTAGCTACGGCGTAGCGTTCCGCGTAGCACCGTAGTCTTGTCGTCACGTCAGTGTATCGTGCAGAGCAAGTAAATATACTGCATAATCAATATACGCTTGAAATGCAATAACCTCAGTATATCGAGGAAGCCACATACTGGCTATTTAACATATTAATGTTACATACATCATGAGTGTATTCCCAGAATAATACGTCAGAGGCCATAGTAGGTACACTCAGATTCTGCCAATTATATTAAAGTCAAGTGCACATTAAAGGCGGTGAGTTTGTTGCCATCAAACGGGCACAAAGTTAAAATAATTATCTAGAATCGATCCCTGGACCACAGATTTGGTTTGATGATATTTGTTTTAACTTCTCCAAAAATTGTTCCAAAATTTATGATATATTTACAAGAAATAATCCTATGACATTACGCAATCATTAAGTTTACGAATCGTATTTACAACAAAACCAAATGAAATACACCGAGCAATAAATTCTAGCTGACAGCCAATATAAAAAATAAATGAAAAAAAGACAAAACTTATCCTGTTTTAGCTCACCTTTACTTACTTACCTAAAAACTTTTCTTTAATTGCACAAAAGCGCAAAAATTCTACACCAACGAAAATGTATTATAAGGAAACAAAAGTCTCAAGGCGACCATCCACAGTGTTGGTTTACTAAAATTAAGTAGGACCTAAGTAACCAGCAAAAACTGGTTTAATCCGCTCCTAACCAAACAATACCGGAATGGAGGGAAATGGCCGTTTGTGGCATTATAAAGCGAATACACAGCTCGGAACCAAATAGACCCAAAAATATACCAATAAATGTTGCTTTAATAAAAGTTTGGTTCTTTTAGTGTAGCATAACGAGGAAATGTAAACATTTGTCTGTTTTGGTTATTTTTGTTGCTTTTTTGTTTTTGTTTTTCTTTTTTAGGATCAGGTTTTTTTAGCTGCATTGCTGATCAAGTGCCTTTTGTCCTCGCGTTTTAGCGTAGTAATAAAGGACATTGACCTGCCATTTTTTTATATATATACCATATTCATAATACCATACTCATGATAGGCTCGCGTTTGACCACTGTCTCACCTGATGGTAAACGATGATGTGGTCGACGGTGATGCAGGCTTGCCTAGAAGTAACCTATTCACGTTTTACTTAAAGACCCGTAGGCAGTTCAGGAAATACAGACTCCAGCAGGGAATTACACTTCTTAGCTGTAGGCACAATGAAAGTATTTTAAGTATTTATTAATAATAGGGGTTGGAAGTATGAAATTGCCGTTTTATTGTAATAAATATTTCGAATTGACATAGAACCTTCATGGTTTGAGATTTTTGAGTGAAACTTTTTTCACATGGTATATAAAGTTCTTCTTTTAAAAAATATGCAACGTTCGATTATCGAATTTCAGTTGTTTTTTTTTATTCAGGTTAGACAAGAAAGATGGATACTTCGAAAATTCGAGTGATTTTTGAATACGAGTTCCGACGCGGATCTAACGCGGCAGAAACAGCTCGCAATATCAATGTTGCGTTTGGAGAGGGGACTGCTAATGAACGTACCGTGCGATTTTGGTTAAAACCAAACGAAAGCGTTTAAACGCTTTCGTGATGGAAACTTTGATTTGCAGAACGAACCACGTGGAAGACCGCCCACGTCACAGGTGAATAACAATGAATTAAAAAAGATGGTGGAAGCCGATCCGAGCCAAACTACCCAACAATTAGCGGCATGGTTTAACGTTACCTTACCAACAATATTGACTCATTTGCGTCAAATCAATAAAATAAAAAATATATGAAAAATGGGTGCCTCATGATTTGACTGATCTGCAGAAAGAAACGCGTGTTGCCTTGTTGAATTGATACAGAAATGAAGGAATATTGGATCGAATTGTGACATGTGATGAAAAGTGGATTCTTTACGATAACCGTAAGCGAAAAATGCAATGGCTGACCCCAGGTCAAACGCCGCGACAGTGTCCTAAAGCAAAGCTTACTAATAAAAAGGTAATGGTAACTGTTTGGTGGTCTCAGCATGGTGTTATTCACTACAGCTTTCTCCGATCTGGTCAAGCAATAACGGCAGATGTCTACTGTGCCGAACGCCGAACAATGACAGCAAAACTAGCAGTGAAACAGCCCCGACTCATGAATCGATCTTCACCATTATTGCTCCATGATAACGCGAGACTTCATACAGCACGAGAAACCGGAACTGCAATTAGAAACCATTCGTCACCCTCCGTATTCGCCAGACCTTGCTCCAACGGACTACCATTTTTTTCGTGATTTGGACAATTTTCTACGTGATAAAAAGTTTTCTTCTCAGGAGGCAGTACAAAATCCTTTCACACAGTTTGTCGAATCTAGATCACCAGAGTTCTATCGCAAAGGCATAAATGACCTTCCTATTAGATGGCAGCAATGTATAGATAATAATGGTAATTATTTTGATTAAATAAATATGTTAAATTAAAAAACAAACTGATTTAAATTTTTCAGTACAAATCGGCAATTTCATACTTTATATACTAATATTCTTAATTTGACAAACAGAAATAAAGCCGTCCTGCATTGGCATCTATTTGATGAAGTACGATAAGTTATGTAACTATCGGTTTTATTAGTAAAAAAATTCTTAAAGAAGAAGAATTTTTTTTATTTGTAACACGCACAGGGCAAGCAAAAAAATTAAATCTATCAATCATTGTTTGGGTTTCAACGAAAGACAATGACCACTATTGCCATGCTACAACGAAACGATTAAAATTGAAGTTTTGGAAATAACTTTCGAAGTATGTAATAATACGTTTCAATTATGCTGAAAACAGAATGGAAACACAAAAAGTTTAATAATACTGACTGACATACTGACTAGACTGGCCGTCTTACTTGTTTAATAGCAGACCTAGTTTATAATTCTGTGATTTCTGTTCGGTGTGTGTAATTGTGTGTGTTGTTCTGTGATTTAACTCACGGTTACAGAGGGGATGAGAACAAAAAAATCTTTTCTAAAGTAATTTTACTTAAATTTTTAATATATCGTGGATGAGGTAATTGATAATAGCGACTTGATAAAAGTTTTTAAGATTACTGTCTTTTTTATTGCTCAAACTTCATTTGGTCGGAAACTTATCCTTAATATAAACAAGATCAAAAAAGTTTGTGTGTAAATTGCCCATTTTCTTGCTGGGGTAATATTTTTTTTTAAATTTGAGAATGCAGTTTCCAATTAATAAAAAGTTAAGTTAGCCTTCTAATAAAGTAATTCTATAGCGGAAGTGGTTGAGGTACATACCTGTATTTACAGCCTCATCTCAAAAATCCACTCTGTGACAGAGTTTGCAGTGGTATTTGAAGTGAGAAAGTTTCCATATCTATAAAGTTCCTCATAATTTGCCTAGTCTTTTCCCAAGCCCCAACATACATAGTTGGCTCAGTCAGCTCCCAGCCTAATTGGATACAACTTAAGGGCCTACATACGCTTTAGTCCCGTAAAATGGTAACACTCTAAAGCATACTCCTTAGTAACGGCTAGGTTAAAAGGTTTGAAAAAAATATATATTTATTATTGTTTCATGTATATATTATTTTCTAAACATAGTTTTTTCGTATAACAAATAGTTTTGCTTTAAAAAAATAATTAGTAACACGATCTTTTTCGCAACTTTTGGATACTCCTCCAAAACGACTTCAGTGTTTAAATTTTTTTTTACACAGGAAAATTGATGGCTGGAATATCTTCATAACTGACATAGCCCAAAACCCAAATTAGCCCTTTCCTATCTAAGAATAATCTCCTCAATCCCTTCCAGTCCGGCTTCCGTCCTGGTCACAGCACCACCACAGCCCTTCTCAACATTACGGATGATATAAGGTCAGCCATGGAAAGCAGTAATCTGACGGTCTTGGCGTTGCTAGACTTCAGTAATGCCTTTAATACTGTCGATTTCGATGTTTTGCTTGGCATTCTGTGCTCTCTTAATATATCTCCATCAGTAATTGACTGGTTTCGTAGTTACCAGTTCGGTCGCCGGCAACGTATATGCATTGGAGAGACTTTGTCTTCCTGGTGTAATACTTCTGCTGGGGTACCACAGGGTGGCGTTTTATCCCCTTTACTTTTCGCAGTTTTTATAAACTCAATCTCCTTTGAACTAACTTCTTCCTACCATCTTTATGCGGACGATCTACAAATTTATTCGCGAGCTCCTCTCGGACATCTGTCTGAGGCTATGAATGGAGCAAAATATATGGACTTATGGTTAACCCCACAAAGACGCAGGTTATTGTGGTGGGCAGTTCTAGGATGGTTTCAAGAATCGACTGGACGACTCTTCCCCAAGTTTATTTCGATAATTCAGTTATTCCATTCTGCGAGAAAGTAAAAAACTTAGGGATATTCATTGATAGGAACTTTTCTTGGACTGCCCAACTGCGAGAGGTTAGCCGCAAGATATTTGCATCTGCTGCATCTTTGAAGAGACTGCGTAATTTTCTTACGACTACCACCAGGATTGCGCTTGCACAATCTCTTCTTCTACCCATCCTTGATTATGCTGATGCCAGCTATCTTGACCTTACTCAAGAACAACTTGAAAAACTTGAGCGGCTTCAAAATGTTTGTATAAGGTTCATATTCGGTTTGCGAAAATATGATCATGTCTCCGAATTCCGTGTGAAGCTCAAGTGGTTGCCAATTCGCCTTCGCCGGAATGCTCATATTCTTTCACTTTTATATAATGTGCTATTCAGTCCTTCCACCCCTCTATATCTTAAGAAACGTTTTCAGTTTCTCTGCGATTCCCACTCAAAATTTATTAGGTCATCGGATAACTTACGACTTCAAATGCCAATGCATTCCACGAGTTTTCTGGATATATCCTTTACTGTCCAGGCTACTCGTCTGTGGAATGCGTTGCCAGACCCAATCAAACGCGCCCAATCGTTGCCTGTCTTCAAGAGACTCGTGAAGGAGCATTACCTGTCGCTGTGATTATGAATTGACTGTCATCATTTTATTTATTGCCTTTATATTTTAGTATGTATGTATTTATGTATGTATTATGTAGCATATGTATGTATCTGCATATCTTTAATAATATATATATATATATATATTTTTTGACACTGTTATTGTCACACCATTAACAGCCCCACTTCGTGTCCAGTAATTATTGTCCATGCCTGGTTGCCTGGAAGAGATCGCGGAATGCGATAAGGCCGCCCATTGTATATATTTTTAGTTTTAAGTTTCCTTTGTAAATGTTACTTATGGTGTACAATAAAGTATATAATAATAATAATAATATTAGAAGACAGTCCTTCGATATCCGGGATGTCGACCGATTCAGGGGGATGATGAGCCTGTATGGATTAAGCGGGGGATATTCCAGGGAGACAGTTTGAGTCCACTTTGGTTCTGCTTAGCCCTGAATCCTCTAAGTACACTCCTGGAGGATTCAGGTCTAGGCTATCGGTTGAGAAGAGGTGGTCAGGTCATATCTCACCTCCTTTTCATGGATGATCTGAAACTCTTTACCCCTAACAAACTCCAACTGACGGAGCTACTGAAGGTTACTGAAACCTTCAGTAACTCCATCAGGATGGAGTTTGGTGTGGATAAATGTGCAGTCATGCATGTAAAGCAAGGGGAGATTATGGAATCCGAGGGAATTCAACTCTCTGATTCCATACACCTTAGACACCTCTCCTCAACTGAAACTTACAGGTATTTGGGTATGTCGGAAGCGTTGGGCATCAACAGTACTAACATGAAGCAACTGCTGAAGGAGCGTTTCTTTGGCCGCCTGAAAAAGGTATTAAATAGCCTTTTGTCAGGCGGAAATAAGGTGCGCGCCTTCAACAGTTGGGTCATGCCGGTTTTGATGTACTCTTTCGGCATACTCAAATGGACTCAGACCGAGCTCGACGCCCTCGACAGGAGAGTCCGGACACTGCTGACCGCAAACCGGATGCATCACCCACGATCATCGGTGATCAGACTGTACATTCCGCGGAAATGTGGGGGTCGAGGCTTTTTAAACGCCAAGACTCTTCACAACCGCGAAGTGTACAGCCTCAGAGAATACTTTTTAAAAGCTGAAGTGGGTATGCACCGGGACGTGGTCGCAGTGGACAAGGGACTCACCCCGTTGTCCATGGCTAAAGAGAACTGGCGCAAGCCTGTAATACTAACTACTGATGAACGCAAAGAGGTATGGCAAGGCAAGGAGCTACACGGGCGCTTCTATCGGGCTCTACATGGGCCTGATGTAGATTTCCCAGCGTCTGTATCCTGGCTACGTTTCGGCGACCTTTTCGGCGAAACTGAAGGTTTTGTCTGTGCAATTATGGATGAAGTTATCCTGACGAATAACTATCGGAGACATATATTGAAGGACGGGACGGTTGACATGTGTCGGGCATGCCACCGTCCGGGTGAATCCATCAGACATATTATCTCTGGTTGTTCTCGTCTGGCTAACGGCGAGTACTTACACAGGCATAACCAAGTGGCCAGGATTATTCACCAGCAACTTGCTTTGAAGTACAATCTAGTGGATTCTGAGGTACCGTATTACAAGTATGTGCCCGACCCAGTTCTCGAAAATAGCCATGTCACGTTGTACTGGGATCGGTCTATCATCACTGATAGGACTATTGTTGCCAATAAGCCGGATATAGTGGTGATAGACCGATTAGCGCGCCGCACAATGATAATCGATGTCACCATCCCGCATGACGAGAACCTCGTGAAAGCTGAGAAAGAGAAACAAATCAAGTATCTCGACTTAGCACACGAGGTTGTCGACATGTGGAATGTGCACTCGGCGATCATTGTGCCGATTGTTGTTACGGCCAACGGCCTGATGGCCAAGAGCCTCGACGACCATCTGTCGAGGCTGTCATTACACGGTTGGATCAAGAGCCTGATACAGAAGGCAGTACTCCTCGATACGGCTCGCATTGTGAGGAGGTTCCTGTCTCTGGAGTCCTAACCACCGGTAGCTTGGACCCTGCTCCCGACACCGGCGGACCACCATTATTTTTATATTTTTAAATGTTTTTTTTTTTTTTATGATTTGTTTTTATAAAGAAATATTTAAAAATGTAAATATGAAATGTGTAAAAAGTTGAATAAACGAAATAATAATATTATATAAATATTTTGATGACTGCGAAGACCTCACTGATACACATTCGATCATGTACTGCGCGGCTGTAGCGGCATGTCGTGTAGCCCACGTCAAATTCGCAGATGACAGAGCTACACGACCGAAACCAGCCGTACCGGCTTGGCAGTGCAGGATCGAACGTCGTATTGGTGGGGCCAGAGCACTCATCGGCAAACTAATTTGCTTCAGGGAGGGGAATAATCGCCCAAGAGTGATGCGCTTTGTGAGACGGGCGTTTTCGGGGACTGATGTCAGCCCCCGAGACTACATATCCCGTGTCACAGAGCGCATCGACTTCCTGAAGCAAAAAGTGTGTGCATGGGCAAACCGTATCCGTAGGTATAGGCGGCGAGTGGAGCGATACACCCAGAATCGCACATTCCAAAGAAATGAAAGGTGGGTTTACCGGGCTTGGGAGCGACCCGACCAAGGTGTGACTGATACGCGCCTGCCGGATGATGATGCCATGTTCACATTTTGGCGCAGCATCTGGTCGGTGCCTGTCAGTCACACCGAAGGTGATTGGACTCGGGATGTCGAGCGAGCGTGTGATCCAATACAAGAAATGGGGGCTATCACGATCAGCCCCCAAGATGTAGCCCGTGCAGTCCGTCCGTTGCCGAATTGGAAATCTCCAGGGCCGGACGGGCTGCACAACTTCTGGATAAAATGGCTACAAAGGTCGCACGCTCGTTTGGCATATCAGTACCAGGCATCCTTAGAGTCTGGTTCGCTACCCAAGTTCCTTACAACAGGAATTACCCACCTGCTCCACAAGTCTGGTAGCACCGCGGAACCCAAAAATTATAGACCTATTACATGTTTACCGACGGTCTATAAGGTTCTTACATCCATTTTGAGAGATAAAATTAATAAACACGTCGATAATAACTCGATCATGTCGGCCTCTCAGAATGGATGTAGGAACGGGTCCCGTGGTACTAAGGAGCTACTCCTCATAGATATGGCCATTAGCCAACAGGTTCGGCGTTCCCGAAAGGACCTGTCGACATGTTGGATAGATTATAAGAAGGCCTATGACTCGGTGCCTCATACATGGCTCATGAGGGTGCTAGAATTGTATAAAATAGATACAACTCTACGCACCTTCTTGATGTCGTGTATGGGGCAATGGAGCACAGTCCTTCGCTATCCAGGATGTCGAAATATCCAGAGGAATAGCGAACCTGTAAGGATCGAGCGAGGTATATTCCAGGGCGATAGTTTGAGTCCACTTTGGTTTTGTCTAGCCCTGAATCCTCTAAGCATGCTGTTGGAGAATTCAGGGCTGGGCTATCGGTTGAAGAGAGGTAGTCAGGTTATATCTCACCTCCTTTACATGGATGACCTGAAGCTCTTTGCCCCCAACAATCTTCAACTGATGGAGCTACTAAAAGTAACTGAAACTTTTAGTAGCGCCATCAGGATGGAGTTTGGTGTGGACAAATGTGCGGTCATGCATGTAAAGCGAGGGGAGATTGTGGAATCCGTAGGAGTTCAACTCACCGGTTCCATAAACCTGAGATCCCTCTCTCCAAACGAAACCTATAAGTATTTGGGTATGTCGGAAGCGTTAGGTATCAGCACTACTGACATGAAGCAATCGTTGAGGGAGCGCTTCTTTGGCCGCCTGAAGAAGGTATTCAATAGCCTTCTTTCGGGCGGAAACAAGGTGCGCGCCTTCAACGGTTGGGTCATGCCGGTATTGATGTACTCTTTCGGCATACTCAAATGGACTCAAACGGAACTTGACGCCCTGGCTAGGCGGGTCCGCACACTGCTGACTGCATATCGAATGCATCACCCACGATTATCGGTCATGAGATTGTATATCCCGCGGAAGTGTGGAGGCCGTGGCTTTTTAAATGCCAAAAACCTCCACAACCGCGAGATATGCAATCTCAGGGAATACTTTCTAAACACCGACGTGGGTATGCATCGAGATGTAGTAGCAGTGGACAAGGGACTCACCCCGCTCTCCTTGGCGAATGAGAACTGGCGCAAGCCTGTAGTGCTTGATACTAAAGACCGCAGGGAAGTATGGCAGAGTAAGGAGCTTCACGGACGCTTTTTCCGGGCCCTACATGGGCTCGATGTAGATCAATCAGCGTCCGTAGCCTGGCTGCGTTTCGGTGACCTCTTTGGGGAAACCGGAGGTTTTGTCTGTGCAATTATGGACGAAGTTATCATGACGAATAACTACCGGAGATTTATTGTGAACGGTTGACATCTGTCGGGCATGTCACCGCCCCGGTGAATCGATCCGCCACATTATCTCTGGTTGTTCTCGTCTAGCTAACGAAGAGTACTTGCATAGGCACAACCTTGTAGCCAGGATTATCCATCAGCAACTTGCTCTGAAATACACTCTTGTGGCATCGGAGGTACCGTACTACAGGTATGTGCCCGACCCGGTTCTCGATAATGGCAGTATCACATTGTACTGGGATCGGTCCATCATCACTGACAGGACTATTGTAGCCAATAAGCCTGATATTGTGGTGGTGGACCGAATCGAGAGGCGTGCAATGATTGTTGATATTACCGTCCCGCATGACGGGAACCTCGTGAAAGCCGAGAAAGATAAGCAAATCAAGTATCTGGACTTGGCTCGCGAGGTTGTCGACATGTGGGATGTGGACACAGCGATCATTGTACCGATAGTCGTGTCGGCCAATGGCTTAATAGCCACGAGCCTCGACCAACACCTCAGGAGGCTCTCGTTAGGCGGCTGGGTCAAGGGCCTGATTCAGAAAGCAGTACTGCTGGACACGGCTCGTATTGTTAGGAGGTTCCTTTCTCTGGAGCCCTGACCGCCGGTAGCTTGGACTCTGTTCCCGATACCGGTGGGCCTCTATTTTTTATATTTTTAAATATTTTTTGTATGTTTTATAAAAATATTTAAAAATGTATTTAATAAGAAAATAGTGAAATAAAGGAGATAATTATAATAATAGCATATGTAAATCAAATAAAAATGTTCAAAAAGAGGTTCAAAATTTATATTATGGCATCGAGCGGGCGCACGGCCAGTACTGCGTTTACATTGGGGCGTATATATCGCCTTAATATCAATAGTCTGATCTCCACAGTACGGTTTATCTTCTATGTAACACGATGCACCTTGATAAAAACCGGTTCCCAGACATATTTTACTAGCTAACTAAAGTCGTGACAATCTAAGAAGTCGGATTTGACAGCTATATAAATACGTTATTTAAGTTAAACTTGATGCTTAACGAATGATACTGGTTGTTATAGTGTATGGGTAACATAGTAATTAATTAGGATTAAGAATTTGATTTTTCATAGACGTTCATACAAAGTTATCGGACTTCTTAGATTGTCACGATTATAGTAATATTATTAAAATTCACGTGGGGGTGGTATATGTAGATGAATTAGAGGGTGTTTTTTTTGTTGTTGTAATGTAAAGTATATTCTATTCTATTCTAACCTCTGCTTGACCTTGCTAGAAATACAGGCATGATGAGTTGTATCAGCTAATACACCATACTCGCAGAAGCAGAGAGTTCTTAGTGAATACTTTTCTTAACGCTCTAAAGAGTACAAGTTGTAATGAATAGAATAAGTTTCTTCCAAACACATTGCAATCGCACGCTGGCGGAACGAGGAGGCGATACATGAGAACGTTACGTAGTTTTGTTTTAAAAGTTGGTATTGTTGATTATTTTTGCAAGAAAGTACGCTGTGTTTAAAATGTTACGATTTATAGAACCAAGGATGTTATTGGTGTAAACAGATAAATAGAAATAAAAATAGTTTATTAAGGGCCTACATACGCTTTAGTGCCGTAAAATGGTAACGTTCTAAAGCATACTCCTCAGTAAAGGATAGGTCAAAAGGTTTGAAAAAAATATATATTTATTATTGTTTCATGAACATTATTTTTAAACATGGTTTTTTCGTATATCAAATAGTTTTTCTTTAAAAAAATAAAAAATAACACGATATTTTTCGCAACTTTTGGATACTCCTCCAAAACGACTTCGGTGTTTAAAAATATTTTTACACATTAAAATTGATGGCTGGAATTTCTTCATAACTGACATAGCAATATTATTTGATTTACATATAAAACAAATAATATTTTGCAACCAAAACTGTTCAAAAGGAGGTTCAATGTTGATATTTTGACATCGAGCGGGCGCACGGCCAGTACTGCGTTTACATTGGGGCGTATATATCGCCTTAACCAGATGGCAGCTGGCTCATGGTATGTACAGGAATAATTGTCTAATTCAGATTTCGATGATGTTTTAAGACACAAAACGTATAGCGTGAAAGTCTTATTTCTAGGATGAAAAAAGTCCATGCCTCAGGTACAATTAACTTTAAAATATGGTTTACTCAGATTTTTAAACGTACTCAAATCTTAAGAAGTGTCTTAGAATGAAAACCACCATGAGAAAAGAAATTCATCATCACCATCAGCCTATTAATGTGCCCACTGCTGGGACACAGGCCTCGTCTCTGTGAGAGGGAATGGACCGTAATCCGCCCAGTGCAGGTTGGTGGATGTCACATGTCTTCGAATTTTTGGTTCTAAGACATGCCGGTTTCGTCACGATGTTTTCCTTCACCGTTTTGAGAGCATTGGTGATGAAATAATTTACATAAAGTAAAGCGCCTGTCTGGACTACACCAATGGGCCACCACTCCTTTTCTCAAATAAAGTTAATGTGAATTAAGAAGTTGAAAGTTAGGTCCATAGACCTCGTTTATGATAATAAACGAGGTCATATACGCTACAGTGAAATTATACCGTGACTCGCATAATTCCTACTCAATTCAAAATCAAAACCAAGTTTCAATTACCAAAATACCCATTAAACAGTTAGTGGCCATATTTCACTCCAAGTGACGTTTAGTCAAAAAGCTGAACCTAATATGCGATTAACCCTTCAACTGCTCGCGTGGGTCGCAACGATTTCACATGAATGGGAGAGGGTTAGGCCGGGATAGTGGTCTGGCGTTAATCGTATAACGTTATCGGCAAAGACCTACAAAAGACGGGATGACTTTATTTTTTAATAAATTTAACACACATTTTGTATATTTTCCGGTTTGTTGTATTGTACTGTGAGACGATTATTGAAATTAAGGGAACGGTGGATCAGTAAATATTGGTAGATTGAAGGAAGGATTGTGATAATAATTTACATTAGGCCGTACATCGATGAACAAATTTTGACCTTAAGCTGGTCAAGTGTAGTAAAAGTTTATTTTTTACGCGACTGCCGAAGGAGGGTAAGGTGTTTATCAGTCTATGTATGTACACACCTGGTTTTGGTCAGCCAGCTCGCGAATACGTATCCTTCGACTGCACAGCATGATTTTCGCCTTGTTAACGTCTTTTTAGTTCGCTTCTTAAGCAGTCGGGTTTTTTGATTGTTTGAACTAACTTTTTTTTATTGTTTATAAACTCGTGCTTCTCACCTGAAGGTAAGCGATGATGTGGTCGACGGTAAAGCACACTTGTCTAGATGTAACCTATTCACTTTTGACTTATAAACCCCCATATTGTATGGATAGTATCAGTATCAGGAAACTCCGACTACAGCAGGGAATTTGACTCCTTAGCTGTGTTTTTAGAATGTGTGTCCAGCCAGTTTTTTTACCAGTGTCTGATATGCGACTCACTTTAGCTACTATCTGCAGATAACTAAAGCCTAGCACAAGTCTTTGACGTCAAGTTTGTGCAAAAATATTAAAGAAAAGATAAATACTTCTATAATAAGGTTATGTTCATAATAAAGTGCATTTAAAATTATTGCTCGAGTTCCTAATGAATCCTTCAAAATTTACAGCCCATATGCACCGGCTAAAATCGATCAAGACTTAAAATCTCACGTCGTCAATCTGCTGTGGTGAAAACACTTTTAACGCAAACATGTTTATGGGGGAAACAATTCTGAAGTTGGCACAAACACCTCATGCTGAAAGGTTGAAAATTGAAAGTATACTCCGTGTGATTCTCAGTATTAAGAAGTCATCAAACAGTTAAGTAGTTTCTTGTTAGATGTCATATCGTGACTACAGGAGCTGTCACCGTCCGAACAAATGACAAAATATAAGAAACTAGCTCACTCCCGCGGCATCGCTCCCGTCCACTGGCTATCTAACCTATCCACCCTACCAACCACCTACCCACCTGTCTACCCACCCTACCTTACCTACCTACCAACTTACTCACCTGCGCTACCGATCAACCTACCTACCCTACTCTATCCTACATACCTACCCTGTCCTACATATCCTACCCTATCTACCATGAGTGGGTACTCACCTAACCTTCCTATCTACCTACCCAGTCACCTAACCTTCCTACCTACCTACCTACCCACCTAACCTACCTACTAATTTGTTAAACTATTTATTTTAATAAATACGAATGTAGCCAACTTTTGTTTATAAAATTTTAGAACACATAAGCTGCTATTGTGACTTAACTATGACAGTGAGATACATTCTCGAGCAGATTTTTTTGTAGTTAATAATAGGTACTTTAATCATGTAGTATATCATTTTTATGTAACCAGTGAAACTTGGTTAAGTGGGACCTGGATAAGTGAGAAACCTCCATAACTGGAACTCATGCTGAGGTCCCAACACTTTGGCACTGAATTACCTCTGTTAGTGGGACGAGGTAAACCTCTATATCTGGGATTTGTTCTTTCGATTTATCATCATAGTTACCTCTATAACTGAGACAGCGAGTCAATTTGATATGCATAAACCTCTGTAACTGAGATAACATTGTTTGTTTACTCATTCTTATTCTACCCACAAATTCCACACGTAATTCCAAGTACGTAAGTACAAATTTTGAGCTTCAATTACCTTCAGTTTTAGTTTCGCTTTACTATCATACAGATGTTTATTTGAAAAATGTCAAAACGAAAGCTACAATCGTTATCATTACGTGAAAAACTGAAGTTAATATCCGTTTATGAAAGTGGGAAGACACGCGAAGAAGTTTGTGCCGAATTTAATGTGCCAAAATCTACTCTTTGTAGAATAATTCAGAGTAAACATAAAATTGAATCACACTGTTCTGAAGGACACACATAACACGTTATTTTATTTAATGATCGCACCTGTATAACTGAAATAACCTGTATTCTCACCTCTATTAATGGAACCCTCTGTAAATGAGACAGATATTTATTTATACCTGTATATCTGAGACACTGGGTAAGTGGAATACCTCTATAAGTGAAACGACATTGCAGGTCCCTTGATGTCTCACTTAACCAGGTTTCACTGTATCATCAATAGTTTTCTCAGCGCACGCTAAATAATGAATTTTATAGGTAACATTTTGCTACTTCGGGTTGCATTATTGCAATTTACATAAGGATCTCTATTTTTCTTTTTAATAATTTATAGCCTATATTCTTCAGGAATAATGTTGCTTTCCATAGGTGAAAGAATTTTTAAAATCGGTCCAGTATTTTCAGAGCGTATTCGGTACAAACAAACACTCATAAAAATCTATTCCCTTTACAATATTGTTATAGATAAAAAGCGAACTGAATTTAAAAGAGCAGCAAAACAATTTAACGTGAGTAAAAAACGTATAGTGGCGAATTGGGTCATCCCCGCTCTAACAGACTGTATTATTTATTTCTTAAAGAAAACTAGATTCTATAATTCATCATTTTTATAATTTCAGTCGTCACGAAACTCGTCCACTACATTGGACATAGGTCTCGCCAACCAATACAGAATCGATCGGTCTTGTGCTTATCGCATCCAGCAAATATCCTCAGCCCTTAACGTGTCAATTGTATACCTATTGCAGTCATCGAATGCAGATTAAACTCAAAATATTCACAACATCCTTTTTGAATCCATACTCACTATACACCAGCAGAGCAACAGACTCAATTACTCTTCCACAAAGAAAGAGCCACAAGGTAACTTAGAAGCTACACTCGAGTACGTGAGTTTCAGTCTGAATCTTAGACAGGGCGAGTTCGTGTTGTCTCCAGCAATTAGTGTAAACACCGTCGACCTACAACCGTGAGGGCACTTCACTCTAGCCCGCTCGATCGCGGCGAGGAGCTTGGTGACAAGCGGTAGCGACAGTGGTGAAAGAATTAAGGTATGTATGATCAAAGCTAACATTCGTTTGTGGTTTTCTCTGTGGCTGTTCCTAATTTGAATGCTTAAAAGTAGTCAGAATTTTTTTTCCTCACTTCAAATAAGTCTCCTTTGCAATCTTTAAAAAAAACCGACCAAGTGCGAGTCGGACTCGCGCACCTAGGGTTCCGTACCACTATCGCGAAAAACGCCAAAAAAATCAAGTTTTTTGTATAGGAGACCCACTTGAAACTTTTTTTAGTATTCTGTTTATAGTATTTATTGTTATAGCGGCAATCAAACTACATCATCTGTGAAAATTTCAACTGTCTTGCTATCACGGTTCATGAGATACAGCCTGGTGACAGAAAGACAGACGGACAGTGGATTCTTAGAAATAGGGTCCCGTTTTTACTCTTCGGGTACGGAACTCTTAAAAGACTCTGCTCTAGACGTGTGAAGTTGCATTCTATCGACGAAATCGTTGCGGTAGCGTTTGGAATAAAAAATGAATGAGAATGCCTAGCGCTATCCAAATATCACGAGTCACGTGTCGTGTGTGTTGTGTCGTGTCATGTGTCATGTTGTGTCGTTTGTCGTAGTCTTTTCTTAAAAAAAGACTTTGTTGCTTATCGACCACCTCGCCCAATCAATGTTAGTTAGTAAGTAGTCTAGTTGATCAATGAACAATCAGATTATAATTTGTTGAAAGTAATAAACCTCATAGTAAAACTCTTCTGAAAACAGTAACGCCACATTCCATTCCAACTAACAAAAATCGTCGTCAGTCGAAAATGTTAATGTAAATTCAAATTTAAAATTCGCTTATCGAAAAAGAGAATCAATTTTTAAAATCTGAGCCCAAATGATGTTGAATAACTATTTGATTTGCACGTAATATAAGTAACATTATAATTTTTTATCGATTTCAATAGGTAACCCCGTTTTCATGCGAAAACTTTCTTTCGGAGAACTTAAAGTCATAAATTTTCCCACAACTACTTGAAAAACTCTCACATTTGTATAACAAAGTTGAGTTCATACGAGAAATAACGAGTTCTATTATGTTTTTGTATTCAATCTTTCTTCTCATGTGTAGAAGTAAAGTTATCTTAGAAAGTTTATAAAATACTACTTAAAGTTTTACTTTAGACGGTTCAAGGAGAAAGTAAAGTTCGTAATATATCGTTATTAATTTGATCAAATAGATCAAACGTACCTATATAGCATTTACCTAAAACATCAGCTATCTATGTAAAAATAATTAAGACAGATCAAACACCACACCATCTTAAAACTTGCTATATAAGAAATTAGCGGACGCCTCGCGGTTGCACCCGTGTAGTTCCTGTTCTCGTGGGAATACAGGGATAAAAAGTAGCCTATGTCACCCGGGGCTAGTGTAGCTTCCCAACGGTGAAAGATTTTTTGAAATCGGTCCTGTAGTTTTTAAGTTTACAAAAATACAAATCTTTTCTCTTTATAATATTACTAACTTTTACCCGCGGCTTCGCTAGCAGTGAAGCCATTAAATTTTTTATATAAAAATTATCCTATGTTACTTCTAATACCTCCAAGAATATATGTACAAAGTTTTATGATGATCGGTTCAGTAGTTTTTGCGTGAAAGCGTAACAAACAAACTTACATTCACATTTATAATATCAAAGTAATATTAGTATAGAAGTATAGATATTAACTTGGTAACGTTATTAACTTAAAAAAGATAGAAATCAAAAACCTATGTAGATAACAAGAGTGATAGAATTTATTGAGAGAAATACAAAAAATAAAAAAGTTATTTTAAGAAGTTTTTCAACAGAGCCCTAGGAGGCAATACCAATTATTAAAATATAATGGCGTAAAACATAATACAAATGTTATGTGAGTGTTTGTCGGAAAGTTAGAATTCGTTATTTTTTGGTTTTTATCTTAAGTTAAAAACGTTCAATCAATCTGCCTGGCCTTTTCCCAACTATATTGGGCTTACCGGATTCAGCTGAGCACTAGTGTTTTACGTGGAGCGACTGCCTATCTGACCTCCACAACCCAATAACTGGGTAACACGGTAACACTTTGGCAAGACTGGTGTCAGATCTCAAGCTTCTGACTACCCGTAACGACTGTCAATGATCTTCAAATGACAGGGACCAACGGCTTAACGTGCTTTCCGAGGCACGGAGGAAACTCGGTATGTTGAAAATGGTCACCCATCCACGGACCGACCTCGTCAAGCGTTGCTTAACCTTGAAGATCGACCCGTGCGGCTACTATTTAGGCACGAGCTCCTCAGTAAGTTAGAAACGGTATTAATGATAATAAGCTATAATTTCAAAGGAAGTTGAAATTGAACAAGAAATTTTCTATAAAACTATTTTTATTTCAAAACTCTGACCTCTATTAGTTAAGACGAAATTGCAATTTCAAAAGTGTATAATCAGTTTTGAAGGTCCGAAGTGCTCAGATTTCAAAACTGAGTAACCTATTTGATAAAATCTTAAGCTAGACTGCCGAACAATGCAGCCTCGGCTTCAATAAAGCTGCGCCAATGCATTAGTGACGCTGGCGCCCCAAAACTCGGCAGTCTATCTTTACTTGAAATAAACTGTCAATATTCATCCCTAAAAGTGCACCCTCCTTCATAGCGATTTACTATTTGATTATTATTCGGTTAAACCCGCTATAATTACCACTATGATCCCTCTCTAAACCCTCGTCAGTAAATGCAGGGAACTCGCACCGTACGCTTGTTTGCTCCACAAATATGTCTACAAAAATGAGGGTATATATCGAAATAAAAAATAATCGTATCGCGCTTAGATTTCTTGAACGAGTAGGTAAGATTGTTAGTGTTTGCGCACTGATAATACCAGTAGCAAGATTTTATGGGTTGTTGAGGCTTACAAAGACAGGCTCGGTGCGAAAATGCGACAATATTTTTTGATAGAAGCTGCGTACCCATATCTACATCTAGAACATTTTATTTGATAATGATTGTACTTGTCGCATCCTTGTCTCATTGTTGCACCTGTCTGTAGGAGCCTTCATAGAACGGAGGTCATCTGTAACCTGTTTTATAAATCAAACCTAGAACCGAGACCTTAGAATCTACATCAGGGATTAGATTCGCCTGTATTTCCTGTTAGCTACAACCTGGGAGTCTTTAAGTCAAGAGAGAATAGGTTACTTTTAGGCAAGCGTGCTCCACACACACATCATCGCTTACCATCAGATGAGATAGTGGTCAAACGCGAGCGAAAGTATTATTCATAATAATAAAAATTAAAAAAAACATACGACGAGACTATTTCATTTTGAAATACGTTACTCAAATAAATATTCATCATGTCATATGGTTTTAAAGAAAAACTGAAAATAGTAGCACATTTATTATTTCAGAAATTAAAAAAAAAGGAAATTCATTTAGTATACTGGCATGCAAATATTTTTAAAAGTTCACCCTTTACAAATATTTTTAAAGGTAATAAAACCCTTTAAAAATATTTGCGTGCCCATTTATTAATTTTTGAAATCAAATTTCTATACCTAAAATACATATTTACGTAGTACAAACTTTTGGAAAAACGCTTGAAAACGCTTTGAATCACTCTATTTAAGTAAATATTTAAATAGTACTCGTAAAAAACAAAATTCGCTGCCCGCGCCTGTCGACCTCATTTATATTTCTTCGCTAACTTTTTTAAAACCACGCAACGGATTTCAATACTATTTTCACTAGAATAATAATCAATCAAGGTTTTTGTATATAATTTGTCCCTTGCAGAGTCGGGGGCTTTCGCATTAGTAAAATAAAATAAGAAAATACCACGTTAACAGACGTGTGTCAAACCTATTCCAGTACGCCCAAATTTAGCCAGTTACGTTTAAGTCCCATCCCATCATGTGACTGATACAATAGGCAAAAGGCTGCCATGTTGCAGAGGGCGAGCCTATACCCATAGGTTTACTAATGACTAGCTTCCGCCCGCGGCTTTACCCGCGTAAAAAGTGTTTTATCATCCAAGGCAGTACAAACTATCTTATGTCCTTCCCAGGGTCTCAAACTATCTCCATGCTAAATTTCATCGAAATCTGTTCGGTAAGCAGAGATCACCTCCTACAACCTCACAAACTTTACCTCTTTATAATATTATAGTATAAAGCATACAATATATAGACGTAATTTGCATTGGCATAATGAAATTCAACAAAATGACAATTTTGCATAAATGTTTTGCCATAATTTTTATTGCCATAAATACTGTTGGCATAATAACAATGAAGCATAATTATATTAAGTATAATGTTATAAACGTATAATATATATTTACACGTTATAAACGCATAATGATATTAACGATATAAGTTATATTAAAAAAAAAAACATGTTCGGGGCTCAAGAGTGGCCCAAGGGCCACCCCCGCTGCACCTTAACCTACTCCATTACATTAATTTCCAAATTATAATGAATAATGTTATTATGTAACACCAATTTTTTTATATTTCAGATCAAAAAAAAAATTATGTCTTAAAAATGTATGCATATCCAAATTATGCAAAAACAAATTAAATTAAATGACAGTTTTGCTAACCTTTGCATAATGCTAAAGTATTATTATGCCACAGTACATATTATATAATAAAAGATTTACGATAACGTTATGCCAAACAATATTATGCCTTACAAGTTTATGCCAAGAGATGCTCATGGTTGCTGTTGAACAATTTCAGATAAAAAAAATCCAATATGACTTTGCCCGACCAAGGAAGAGTTTGAAAGAAATTGATAAATAATGGTAGTTGATAAGTTTTGATGACTATTTACCCGACTGCCGAAGAAGGGTAATGAGAATAAATCAGTCTATTTATTTATATTTCTTCCTATGTGGTGTTCTAGAGACCAAACGTGCTGGCCGATTTTGATGTTTCTTACGTCAATCGATTCATCTTATACTTGCGAGTGTCACTGGCTACTTTAAAATTAGAAAACAGAAAAATGGTGGATTTTAGGTGCCGTATTGTGGGTGCCCAATTTATTTTCTTCCTCACCCATCGTGTGGGATATCAAAATAGAGGAGATTTCAAAAATATAACACTTACATGTTTAAATGTAAATCATTAAAAAAAAAAGTTCTTCTTCTTCCTCTTTCGTGTCGATTAACTCAGACCATAGTCACAACCATTCAGATTTTGTCCGACCAGTATCTTGCTACTCGGACAGCTCTGTCATTTGCTATGTTCAAATCCCGTAAGGTGCAGGTGGTCGGACATGAAGAGTAGACAAGGAGGTGGGCCATACCTTGTGAAGGGGCCTCACATTGGCACTGTGTTTTGGATGGATCTATGATATTCCATTTGGCCAGATTGTTTTTACAGCGGCCAACCTGGATCCGCAATCGGTTTAGGTTTTTCTAGATTGCCCACTACAGTTCATTCCCAGACAGACAGGCTCGGTGCGAAAATGCGACAATATTTTTTGATAGAAGCTGCGTACCCATATTTACATCTAGAACATTTTATTTGATAATGATTGTACTTGTCGCATCCTTGTCTCATTGTTGCACCTGTCTGTAGGAGCCTTCATAGAACGGAGGTCATCTGTAACCTGTTTTATAAATCAAACCTAGAACCGAGACCTTAGAATCTACATCAGGGATTAGATTCGCCTGTATTTCCTGTTAGCTACAACCTGGGAGTCTTTAAGTCAAGAGAGAATAGGTTACTTTTAGGCAAGCATGCTCCACACACACACATCATCGCTTACCATCAGATGAGATAGTGGTCAAACGCGAGCGAAAGTATTATTCATAATAATAAAAATTAAAAAAAAACATACGACGAGACTATTTCATTTTGAAATACGTTACTCAAATAAATATTCATCATGTCATATAGTTTTAAAGAAAAACTGAAAATAGTAGCACATTTATTATTTCAGAAATTAAAAAAAAAGGAAATTCATTTAGTATACTGGCATGCAAATATTTTTAAAAGTTCACCCTTTACAAATATTTTTAAAGGTAATAAAACCCTTTAAAAATATTTGCGTGCCCATTTATTAATTTTTTAAATCAAATTTCTATTCCAAAAATACATATTTACGTAGTACAAACTTTTGGAAAAACGCTTGAAAACGCTTTGAATCACTCTATTTAAGTAAATATTTAAATAGTACTCGTATAAAACAAAATTCGCCCGCGCCTGTCGACCTCATTTATATTTCTTCGCTAACTTTTTCAAAACCACGCAACGGATTTCGATACTATTTTCACTAGAATAATAATCAATCAAGGTTTTTGTATATAATTTGTCCCTTGCAGAGTCGGGGGCTTTCGCAATAGTAAAATAAAATAAGAAAATACAGACGTGTGTCAAACCTATTCCAGTACGCCCAAATTTAGCCAGTTACGTTTAAGTCCCATCCCATCATGTGACTGATACAATAGGCAAAAGGCTGCCATGTTGCAGAGGGCGAGCCTATACCCATAGGTTTACTAATGACTAGCTTCCGCCCGCGGCTTTACCCGCGTAAAAAGTGTTTTATCATCCAAGGCAATACAAACTATCTTATGTCCTTCCCAGGGTCTCAAACTATCTCCATGCTAAATTTCATCGAAATCTGTTCGGTAAGCAGGGATCACCTCCTACAACCTCACAAACTTTACCTCTTTATAATATTATAGTATAAAGCATACAATATATAGACGCAATTTGCATTGGCATAATGAAATTCAACAAAATGACAATTTTGCATAAATGTTTTGCCATAATTTTTATTGCCATAAATACTGTTGGCATAATAACAATGAAGCATAATTTTATTAAGTATAATGTTATAAACGTATAATATATATTTACACGTATTAACGATATAAGTTATATTAAAAAAAAAAAACATGTTCGGGGCTCAAGAGTGGCCCAAGGGCCACCCCCGCTGCACCTTAACCTACTCCATTAGATTAATTTCCAAATTATAATGAATAATGTTATTATGTAACACCAATTTTTTTATATTTCAGATCAAAAAAAAAATTATGTCTTAAAAATGTATGCATATCCAAATTATGCAAAAACAAATTAAATTAAATGACAGTTTTGCTAACCTTTGCATAATGCTAAAGTATTATTATGCCACAGTACATATTATATAATAAAAGATTTACGATAACGTTATGCCAAACAATATTATGCCTTACAAGTTTATGTTAAGAGATGCTCATGGTTGCTGTTGAACAATTTCAGATAAAAAAAATCCAATATGACTTTGCCCGACCAAGGAAGAGTTTGAAAGAAATTGATAAATAATGGTAGTTGATAAGTTTTGATGACTATTTACCCGACTGCCGAAGAAGGGTAATGAGAATAAATCAGTCTATTTATTTATATTTTTTCCTATGTGGTGTTCTAGAGACCAAACGTGCTGGCCGATTTTGATGTTTCTTACGTCAATCGATTCATCTTATACTTGCGAGTGTCACTGGCTACTTTAAAATTAGAAAACAGAAAAATGGTGGATTTTAGGTGCCGTATTGTGGGTGCCCAATTTATTTTCTTCCTCACCCATCGTGTGGGATATCAAAATAGAGGAGATTTCAAAAATATAACACTTACATGTTTAAATGTAAATCATTAAAAAAAAAAGTTCTTCTTCTTCCTCTTTCGTGTCGATTAACTCAGACCATAGTCACAACCATTCAGATTTTGTCCGACCAGTATCTTGCTACTCGGACAGCTCTGTCATTTGCTACGTTCAAATCCCGTAAGGTGCAGGTGGTCGGACATGAAGAGTAGACAAGGAGGTGGGCCATATCTTGTGAAGGGGCCTCACATTGGCACTGTGTTTTGGATGGATCTATGATATTCCATTTGGCCAGATTGTTTTTACAGCGGCCAACCTGGATCCGCAATCGGTTTAGGTTTTTCCAGATTGCCCACTACAGTTCATTCCCAGGGGGCAAATTCTCTGACGGAGTGATGAAAAGCGGAGGATTAGGGTGTGTATCCATAACCAGTTATAAATAAATAGTTTCCATAATTTACTTCTCTCAAATAGTTTTCATAATTAGTTTCCATAATTAAAAAGATATAAATGAAAATTGAAAAATTAAAACCCGATTGCTTAAGAAGCGAACTAAAAAGAAGTAAACAATAAGAAAATCATGCTATGCAGTCGGGGAATACATCAGGTTTTGGTCAGCCAGCTCGCGACTATGTGCAGTCGGGTTTTTTTTTCCATTTTATTTGTTATTTTCTTTTGAAAGGCCAGGTGCATAATACTCATAGCCGGCGTTCCTACGTGACTAGGATGTATCAACATAATTGAAGTGAAAGGAGTTAAGATGGCAGCAGGCGGCGTTCGGTAGTGTCTGCCTACCCCCATGAGGAAACGGCGTGATTTTACGTTCTATGTTAATGAGTCATTTCACGCTGATTTTTTTCGTAAACAACTTTAAACAATAATTCACGCGTAATTTGTGCCAATAAATCGATGTCAAAGCAGCTAAATTAGACAACGCGTCGGTCATTCTTGGAAATCATTGAACAACAGCGAAAGCCCCATTTCATTTTGAATGTTTTTTGTTTCTGTTCCGCCATTTTGGCAAAACTCATATATCTTGGTAGCCGCTGCTAGCGACGGCATTATCAAACTTTACCATACAAGCTTAAGTTTGTCAATTGGCTGTCATCGTATACTTATAGAAATTTACGTCCTTTTACAATATTTTCATCATCGCTTACCATCGTGAAAAAGTGGTCAACTAATATAAAAAACTTTTTACAAAAAATACTACCGACCTTCAAATAAAAAACTACAAAGTGAAAAATAACTATTTTTGGAAGTCGGTGTCTATCATAGGTACCAATTTATTGCATTATGGACACCGACTTCTAAAAATAGATATTTTTCCCTTTGTAGTTTTTTATTTGGAAGTCGGTAGTATTTTTTTGTAAAAGTTTTTTAATTTAACACTTTTTAGTTGTACCTGCTTAATAGCCAAGTTGCTTAGGTACCTATAACGCCAGAATAGAATACCCGAAGATCATGAAATATGAACATAACCGGTGAAATGAGAGATCTGCTTACTCCTGAAGAGCATACTGGCGTGATGTTGTGTTATGGAATGGTATAAACAATAAACATACGTGCGATTTCAGCAATCCCAAGAGATTTGCCGTTATTTATTGAAGAGTTCTGTTGTATATCTTCGAAGTTCTTCATCAGATCTTCACCAAATTAAAATGGGACCAATTTTGAACCATATTCATTGAAACAAAAAAAGTTCAAAATTGGTCCACAATTGACGGAAATATCGGTGAACAAACATAAAAAAAAACATCCTTAATGTCGAACATACGAGTAGTACCTCCTCCTTTTTGTAAAGTCTGTTAAAAAAAACAGAAATATGATATTAAAAAAATATGACTATGAAAACAAGGTGCAAATTAAACTTTTGCTGAGCGCATTTGCGCGACCACGAATGTTATTAGTAAGCCATCTCTAGTCGTTGAGTTCCAAGAGGATTCTATACTCGATAGAAAATACGCATACATCCGATTACGGGGAGCTACGGATATTATTTTAACTGGTAATCGCATATTTTAATCAGTAAAAACATAATTTGTTTTAAACGTTTTCATTTAATAAGTTTTTCTCAAACAAAAAATAAAACCATATTTAATAAAGGAAGGCGATTAACTCAGGTTTTAATTCCATAAATAGATAAAAGGTAATATCTAAGAAGCAGCTGAAATAAAAAAGAAAGAAAATTATGAAAGACAAGCTTAAGAGGAGTTGTCAGGTGACAGCCACAAGCTTAGAGCCTGTTCTCAGCTGAATAAAGGTCGGATAAAGAGTATGTGCGATATCGTGGCGGGGTTGGTTAAGATATTGTGCAGCATTTTAAATGAATATTTCTGACAGATGACGTACATTATTGTTAAACAGCCTTACTTATTAAAACTCTGAACTGCTTAGCACTTGCTTAGCAACTGATTAGCAGAATTTTCTGTGAGACTTTGAATTAAGAATTTGCTAAGCAGGTAAGCTAAAGCCGATAAAAAAAAATTATGCACAAGGTTTAGTGTCTTACTGAATACTGTAAGTAAACTTATTATTAATATGGTTTAGGTGTTATTTGTCCACAAAATAAAAGTTGAGAGTTGAGAGCAAAAAATATAACGATAAATAATAATGCTTTGCCATTGTATAAAATATTAAATGCCTACGAGTCCCCGCCACCACATCGCACATCAACCTCTTCCAGGATATCAGGTGACAGTCCGCCTGCATATTGCTCATTAAACAAGATAGCAAGTACTCGCTAATTCTGCAGATAACACTAGCATTAAAACACAGACGCTACTTTGCTCTCTGTTAATTTAATTCAATATAAAATGCAGTGAATATAATCTAGATAAAACTCTGTCTGGTAAAACTGTTCTGTTATATTAATGCTTTATTCTTAGACGTCTTTGTTATAGTTTTATGATGGCGTCTGTTCGTGCTGCGATGATACAATTTAATGGTCGACTGGTAAATTACGCTTCGGGGAAAACTATTAAAATAATTGTCGACTGATTGACATGTGCTGGAATAATGTTGTGCTGTGAAACAGAGTGTTGAGGATATCAACAAATAAAACTGTAGATTTGTACTGGATAATTCGTTTATTTAAGTGTCTACAGATTTGGTAGTAATGTGAAATAATAACGTAACGTGGCGGGCGATGGCGAGCGCGCAGGTGAAATTGAGGTGGTGCGACGTACGCGTCGGACGGCGGCCGGCTACCCCCACCCGTGCCCCTTCCCTTCCGTCGTCTTAGTGAGGGCCGAAACGCAGAGTTCATTTTGGTTTAGCTACAGTCAGAAATGGATTGTAAATGAATAATCTACGCCTTCAAAATCTTGGCGGTCAGAATATTCCAAAAATGATCTCCCAATTAAACTTAAAACGCAGATAATTTTTTGGGCCACGCTTTAAAAAAAAAACATCCTTTTTGTTCGTTTTCGTTATATGAGGAACTCTTGAATAAATATGCTTTTTTATTGGGACAATCCCACCGCACTATTCCCTAACCACTGCAACTCCTAAATATGCTTATTAACCCAGAGAATTTATGCTGTGTTTTAGATTATGGCAAAGCTGTCTACCAGTAGCTAAGATAAATATTTTTTTTTGGGACAGCCTACCTCTTTACTCCCAACCACTGCAATTCCTCAAAGCCAGAATCAACAGTGTCAACCGCCAGAAAATCGCTGAGTCAATGAATCACGAGTCCGAGAAATTATTCAACTGCCTTGGATCCCGCAATTAAATTACTCGCAAGCAATTAAGTATACATGTATTTAACTTTCCAGATTCCATTGCTATTATTACCGTATTTACCATACAAATATTATAGACCCATTTATTAAATATACCAGCCAGCACTTTACACTCAAAACACAGTTAACTAATAAATCAAAACCTCGAACATTAAATTGTAAAACCCATTGCTTAAACGAACTATTGTTACACTATACAAACACTATCTCACCTATGTTTGTATAGGCGGGGACCAACATTTGTAGTATTCTTCATACAATTCGAAGAACCCCAGGTGCGTTTGGGTTCTTGCACAAATACTTTGGAACAAAACCGGACCCAACCTCACAAAGGAATGGAACTGTTTTCATGGCAAATAAGGGTGCTTATGAACCTCCTAATAAGTTTTCGTTTCATGAAGTATTTGTTTAGGTTCTTTAATACGATATTTTATTTGGGAAATGAGTGAGTAATAAGTTGAGCTGCTTATGTTGATTACATGAGTCTGGCTAACGGTTGAAGGATTTTAGTTAAATTATATGGGTATGGTTGAAAACAGTGGTGGCCCAGTGGTAACGGCCGCGACTTACAAGTTGTAGATCATGGGTTCCAATCCAGGCGCTTTACTTTGTGTAAATTATTTCGTCACCACTGCTGTCAAAACGGTGAAGGAAATCGGACATCGTGAGGAAACCGGCATGTCCTAGAACCAAAGATTCGAAGACATGTGATATCCACCAACCCGCACTATGCACGCGTGGTGGATTACGAGCCATTGTCTCTCACAGAAAGGAGGCTGCACGCACAACGGATCAAATGGGAGTCTAAGTGCGGAAAAGGGGTCCATCTATTCTATCCTCTATTATACGGGTATGGCTGGTGCAGTCGTTAAGGTACCATTGGGCTGTGGAGGTCAGATGCGTCGGTGCTCGATGTAAAATACTGATATTCTAACAAATTAGGTTAAACTGCAACCCCAACATAGTTTTACAAGTACTATTTGGAACAAGTAAAATTTTAAACAACCCCGACACTTTTTCATTTCATGCTATAATTTATCTATGTTACGGCTAATACCCGAAGTGCGGCTACACCTAGTATTAGCTGGAGCTTAGGGCACCCCGA
Organism: Orthosia gracilis; assembly: GCA_947562075.1. Classification (NCBI taxonomy): domain Eukaryota; kingdom Metazoa; phylum Arthropoda; class Insecta; order Lepidoptera; family Noctuidae; genus Orthosia; species Orthosia gracilis. Next base: position 44,920,140 of record OX387271.1, on the reverse strand, counting down.
CACGGACAGGTTAGGTTCGAACGAGATGACGGGAGCTGAAGTGAGCGAGCAAAGCGAGCGAACTCAGCTCCCGTCATCTCGTTCGTGTTAGGTTACTTTAGACCCTGCGGACGGAAATAGGAGCCCCGCGCAGCGGGGCTCCGTCGACTAGCTACACCTAGTTCTAACCGGTTAAAACTAGGTGTAGCCGCACTAATACTAGGTGTAGCCGCACTTCGGGTATTAGCCGTAACATCTATACAATTCTCAAATCTGAACCGATGTTTATCAAACATAGCTAAGAACACTCTCGATAAAGCCACCTTCCAAACAAAAAACAATCAAACAAAATCAATTCATTCGACAAAAACACAAATACAGTGACATACATAATCACAAACACAGGTACACACGTCAAACTTATAAGACCCCCATTTTTCCGTCACGGATTAAATAACTAGGCAGATAGATGTTTTTGGTTGATGTATAATAATGTTAGGCCTTGAAATGTATTGTTTCATGCTTACCTTAAGAGACTTCCGACTGAATATCCTTAGTAAAAAGTCATTATTTGAGTTTTGGCTCTCGCCTATTGCCTCTTCCAATATTGGACCAATATAAAAGATAATCCATAAACTGAAAAAGAAAGATATACACTGTGCCCCTTTTGTTTTCATTTTTGATGATACATTTATCTTTAGAAGCACTAGAACCCTCAAAATTGCGCTGTCAACAGAGAGCCCTATCTCTAAGTAGTCTGTGAGAGGCCCAGTGTACAAATTTGACAACTGCAAATGTAAAAAAAAAAACATAGCAGCACAACATATATCTTTTTTGTTCAATTTATGGAATATCTCTTAACACAATGGACAATGGCAGTAGCCTATACATTGTTTTAGCTGAGATCACATTCCCACGTATTCAAATGAAAAATATCTGATTTAACTCAGGGTCAGGTAATTTTTACTCGAGAACGCCGAGAATAATATAAATTCAGTTATGAACTTGTGTAGGTTATGTCTGGGTAACTTTTAATAATGTTTAATAGGTAATATTATTCAATTTCGAACGAGTAAAAGTGCAATATCGCATTAGTATTGCCCTTACCTAGTTATATCAGCATGAAATATAAAATGTAGGTCTTCGGAAAGAGTCATCATCATCATAATTTCAGCAGAAAGACGTCCACAGCTGGACATAGGACTCCCCCAGGCGTCGCCACATTGACCGATAGATAGACGCACGGGGCGTCTCGCATCCAGCGCCTTCCCGAAACCTTTACCAGGTCATTGGTCCACCAAATGGGAGGCCTACCAACGCATCGTCTTCCGGTTCACGGTCGCCATTCCAGAACTATTCAGCCCCATCGGCCATCCGTTCTGCAAGCAATGTGCCCGACCAGGCCCTGGGCCGCACCCGGCCCTGCCCACTGCCATTTAAGTTTCGCAATACTTCGGGCTATGTCGGTAACTTTAGTTCCCCTGCGGATATCCTCATTTTTGACGTGACCACGCAAGGAAACGCCGAGCATAGCCCTCTCCGTTACCCTTTGGGTGACTTTAAGCTTTCTGATAAGGTCTATTGTGAGCGACCACGTCTCGGTCCCATAGGTGATCACTGGCAACACACACTGGTCATAGACTTTTGTCTTTAGATACTGTGGTAAATTGCACGAGAAGATATCATGCAACTTCCCGAACGCCGCCCAGCCAAGTCGGATTCGACGTTTGATCTCTTTCTCGAAGTTAGACCTACCCAACTGGACTGTTTGACCCAGGTAAACATAATCGTCTACAACTTCCAGTATAGAGTCTCCGATCTTGATAAGAATGGGTGTTACATGGGCATGACCATGACCACGACCTTGGTTTTGTCCATGTTCATTTTAAGACCCACTCTTTCAGAAGCTCTACTGAGGTCATCGAGCATTGTACTGAGGCTCTCCATGGTCTCAGCCATGACCACAATGTCGTCGGCTAACCGAAAGTGAGTGATGTACTCACCAATAACGGTGATGCCGAATCCCCTCCAGTCCAGAACCTTGAAGACATCCTCCAGCCCAGCAGTGAACAGTTTCGGAGAAATGACGTCTCCCTGTCTCACGACACGCTGGAGAAGAATTGGTTTCGAGGTCTGATCCTGAAGACGGACTGACACTTGTTCAAACACTTCAACTCCTCTATGTACCGGTATTCGATCTGGCACCGTTGGAGAGACTGCAGTACAACCCAAGTCTCGATCGAATCGAAGGCGTTATCGTATTCCACAAACGCTAAACAGAGAGGCAGGTTACACTCTTCGGTCTTCTGTATAACCTGCCACAGCGTATGTTTATGATCTACGGTGCTATAGTCTTTTCGGCATCCGGCTTGTTCGGGAGGCTGGAAATCGTCAAACCTGGGCACGAGACGATTCCTGATAACTTTTAAAAACAACTTGTAGACATGTCTAAGAAGTGAGATGGGCGTATAGTTCTTCAGCCAGGCATTGTCGCCCTTCTTGAAGAAGAGTACCACCATACCCCTCCACCATGCCTATGGCATTTTGCCCTCGAGTATGACGGAATCAAACAGCTTCTGAAGGCCTTAAGGATCGGTTTTCCACCCTCTTTCAGGAGTTCGGCCGTAATTCCGTCATCACCGGGTGCCTTGTTCTTCTTAAGCTGTTTCAGAGCCATCCTAATCTCGTAAGGCTGACGTCCGGATATCAACGGTGCGGCGATTGATGTGTACAACTGCCCATAGAATGTCTCGATCGCCCTCAAAGCTCCAGTTTGGCGGATACGATCCTGCCATTGTCGGTCTTCAGTTTCGTGAGCTGGCTCTGCCCATTAGCCAAATCCCTTGAAAACACCTTGGAGTCTTTATTTCGCACAATCGCGTCTTTAATACGTTAGTATTAAAGCGGCCGAAGTCTCTTTCAAGGATTTAGAGATCTGTCTATTGAGCTGCCGGTATTTGCACGTCCCATCTGAAGACTGCAGGATCATTTTAAGCCTCTCCTTCATAAGCTTGAGACTAGAATCAGAGAGCTTTTTTTTGTATTTGTACGACGGGTCTTGAAAAACTTAGACCCGACCGTAGAGAGAAAGAAAGAGTATATTTAACTATATTAAGCGACATTGACATAATCCTAAGGGTCGTCATCAATAACCAAGCTACATTTTTTTAGACTTGGATACTAGTCTTTTTGCCTATGATTAATTGAAAGTGATTCATTTATTTCTTCTACACTACAGCATTCTTACCTACATGCATGGAACACCTTCACTTAGACGTAAACTGTATTGTTAATTCATTTACGCCGTTTAATTATAATAACAAATACAATAAAAATCTTGTCACTTGGCAGAATTAGTTTAAAATGGCAATATTAAGCTAATGAAAGCTAACGAAAAATAGTATATTATGCAACTAGTGAATAAAAGACGGATTTAAAGCGAGGGCCATAGATGAATCACGAACAAGTGAAGGATTTTAAAAACTGAATCACGACCGTAGGGAGTGATTCATGATGATTGAATCACGAGCATAGCGAGTGATTCAAATGTTAGAATCCTGAGCGACGCGAGTGATTCATGGCCCTCGATATAAATCCGTTTTATTCAAGTGTTGCATACTATATTTTATACCATGACTACGAGAAAAAGAAGGATTTAAGCCAAAAGCACAAGGAATAATAATAAATGGTTTATAACCTTCAAAATTTACAAAAAATGAGAAACCTCAGGACTTCACATTTTTTGTAAATTGAAGTTGAGCTAAGTAACAGCACCTGTGTTTCAGGTGCCAGTGACCACCTCCGTTACGTTACATAATTATAATTAATTAAACACCAATGCAATTAATATTAAAATTACAATCCAAATAAGTTTTCACTAATCATCCTAGACCAAAATCAAAATCATTAGCAAAATTCTAAATATAAACATATTCAAAATAAAATCGACGAAGGAGTTTGAAATTCGAATATTCTTTGCACAAGAAGTTTGTATCTAGTATTTTATGCGCAAGTAGGTTGTATTGCTTTGTGATGGAGGTCAAATATATATTGGTGTGTTCTAAATTCAAACAACAAAACAGTGATTAAAAGTGCTTTTTATTCACTGTTTTCAGTGAATAAAATAAGCTTTTTAGAGGGGGAATGGTATAAAATAAATAACTTTCAATATAATGTTTTTTCTTACCCGTAGTGAACCAGTTAAAGTTATACTTTGAAAAAACGTAGAAAATTTATGGAATTTCTTTAGTATATAAATCATTTTCAGACGCTCAAATGTAATTCAGCTAAGATTTCGCTATTATTCTTTGTCAGATACTGGAAGAAGAAAAAGGCGAGAGAAAAACCTCGAATTATGACTTTTACTAAGGAAATTTAGTCGGAGCTCTTTCATTTCCTCTTAAAAACCGACGTAGTACGACTCGAACTGGTTCACTTAAGAGTTTGTACCACCAAGATCTTGGTTCCTGTATGCACACAGAAACCAAGAGAGAAGATCTTGGTATCATGTTACTATAGCTTCTACAAGAACATTGTAGAAGCTATAGTAACATGATACCAAGGCATAGATGGCGGAACGAGCTCTTTTTCTACCGAAAGGACTGGCCTAGCTCTAGTAAAAGACAGAATTGTGTGGAAAATGAGTCTTTGCCCATTAGTGGGACAAAATAAGCAAGATGGATAGACACATCTATTTTGCGAAAAGTTCAAGTATCTATAAAGAAACAGTAAACAACAAGATTCCGTTTTTACAATCAGCAGATTAGTTGCGTAACAGAATTTGGCAAGGCAAAGGGTTTGAATACGAAATGAAAGACGCGATGTGGATTTAGAAAGAAAGAAAGAAAAGAAAGAAATAATATTTATTTGGGACCCGCACCGGAAACACAAGATAAGCAAAACACAAACAATAATAAAAAATAAAAACAAATAACCCCGTGCGAGACCAAAAAGGCTCCTATCTCAGCATGTGCAACGATATTAAAAAGAAAATAACGCTGCACTGATATTCTGATAGGGCCCACTGTTGATGCCACGGACACATTCACGGAAACGGAACAAACAATATTTAAGGAATAAAATAGAATAAGATAAATAACAACAAAATAGTATAAACACAGAAGGTGAGTCACAGTATGTATGTTTATAAAGTAGACAAATATATAAATAAAACACAATAAATATACGAACAAAATCCCGATGGCTCAATGATCATTTGTCGAAACCGTAGACAAACGACAGAGCGCGCCAATCTATGGTCGGCGTCGGCTGTCAAAATGAAAAAAATAATAGTGAATTATGTAAGACATTTCTGTAAATGTGTATGTAAACAAAGTGAAAAGATAAAACAGAGTTTTGTGAATATTATATTATATTTCCGTCTATGTGATAGGTCAATTTTTCATACACTTTCATGAGGTCAAACCCTTTGCCTTGACGAATTTACTAACGCAATTAGCATGCAGGTCTACTAATATCACCATTATAGAAGCAAATCTATTAATAGATATCTAAGTTCATCCCGGATATGCTAGACTAGTTTCACAACCAACTTCCTTTATTCATGAGCTTCTCACGCGAATCGCGGACCAAATCTAGCCAACCATAACCGAGCATGCATAAATCACACATAATTATTATCATAGATACGAATTAGATCTCTGCTTACATAATCAACCTAAATCCTACTGCTTGGACACAGATTCTGCTCATCACTCGGGCACAGTGCAGCCGGGCGAGCACGGCGTCTGTGATAGGCTTGGGTCATTTTATCACGGTTTTTGCCCCCAAACTGTGATAAAAATGTGTGACTCAAACCTGCCATGGCAGGCTGTGCTTGCCCGCTTGCCTGGTGGATGTGAGTTTGTTAGTTTACCCACAGCAAATAAAATAAATATGTTTTTTTTATTTAGCTAGATTTTTTCCGGTTTTCAGATTTTTCCTTTACTTATGCTACAAGTCAATGCTTCTTACCAAATTTCATGATTAGTCAACAGGAATTGCCCTATAGATTTTGATGCCCCAGACACGTCTTTCCTCTGCCATTTCAGGCCAGTTCATCCAGTAAGAGGTTCATTTCTCCATGTCTAAAAAACCTACAATATTTTTTTCATACAAGAGTGAATTTAATCAACTAGGCATATACCTACTACCAAATGAATTTAAAACATCATCCAGTGTGAACTACAAATACTCGTAGTTCCAACTCTCGACGTATATACTCATAACAGGGCTGACAGCTTTACTGGTCAACTTTTTTTACAAATAAAATTTTACAAGCCTATGAAATGTTTTGATTTTATTTTGATTTATGGTATAGTTTTTGTTTAGATAGCTATAAATAAAAGAATCGTGAAAAATGTGAAACAATTCAATATCCAATCATTTTTAATTTTTTTATTTAGGCTTGCGAAAAATAATTCAAAGAGCACTTTTTTAAAGACATTTTATTTATTGAAGTTTATTTCGATTGTGGGAGACTGGTGCCTATTTTAGGAACCAATCTCCCACATTAGTAATAAGCTTATATTAGAACATTCTAAATGATGTATTGTATAATATTGTGGTGAGAAATAAATATTTTTTTTCTTACATTATTATATGAAACCAACCAATGGTTAAATTAACTACGGATAAAAAAAATTGCGCCCACGTAATGCTTGAGTCTCAATTGATGTAATACCGCATCAACCGACTTTACCAACATATTCAAATTTATCATCCATTTATTTATTTCTTTAGGTACTCGATTAAATTACTATTAGGTAAATAATTGTGCTAACATCAGCCATAGTTACTTCTAGGCAAGCGTGCTTCACCTTCGACCATATCATCGTTTACCATCAGGCGAGATAGTGGTCGAACGCGAGCCTATCGTTAAAAAAAGTTATTTCATAGAGGATGTATCACGTTGCTATGATACAAGTTCAAAGCCACGTCCAACTCGTTACCCCTTCACCCACAAAAAAATACTCCCGCATAGAAAATCCTACAACTTCCAAACCCAGCAAGTCCGAACCTTATCACCTGCTAACCCTTACGAACATAATTTCTAGCGTTCTTAACTCGGAAGCTTAAAATGGTATCGTAAAGTGACTCGCACAAACCAGCCCTAACTTTAGGTCGCTTTTCCACTAAAGATGTGCGAGGCAGCTAGGCGATGCGAGAATGTGTAGAGGCGCTGTGAAACGCTTTGTTCTAAGTGGTGCGATGGCGTGGATGGTAGGGTGAGCATCCTTCACGTACATACCATGCTAGCATTCCTCGCACACATGTCTCTTTCTTTTTGTATGGACAAATACCTTACTCCGCCAATCTTTATCTACCAAAGCTGCACTAAGTCAGGCTCGGGAAATAAAACTGTACCATTGGTGAGAGAGGTGAATCGTAAAAACCACGACCACTCGCGATGGCGGTCTACTGTGGACGCCCTCAACCCCAGCTATATGACTAAGCTACACGGAAAATAGGATCTTATATCAAAAGTAAATCATTGGCGAATTTTTACTCGCACACTACATAGCTCACCTCGCACATCTCTGGTGGAAAAGCAGCCTTAAGGGGTCATGACACAGTCGAGAAATAAAAAGTGAGGGCAAAATTATAACTGGAACGAGCTTTTTGCTTAAGTGGAACGAAACTCTGCATTATGAACAGATTCAAAGTATAGTGTACTAAATAGGGAAAAAGCATTGTGCTTTTGTTGCGTCGAGTAATATATTATCTGTTGAAGAATTACTTACTTTTACTTGTAACAAAGGGTGTATTGTAGTCGGATAGACGATTGTGTGGTTCGTCATAAGTAGAATGATGTATGCATAGTAGCATACATCATTAAGATTGAGATATTAATATGCGTTGCATAGTAATGTCTCAATCTAGGCTTAATTATATATTGCCCCGAGCGTTGCGGTTGCATGCACAGACGTAGGTTGCTTTTTGTCGCGACGCAATATCGCGGTTTGTGATCGCTGAAGTACAAGTTTATGTGCTATAGCTAGCACACTGGCATCGACAGCATTTATTGTGCCCTTTAAACAATAAATGCACTGCGCGCTATACCGCGCGCTTCGTCCGGGACGCGGACGCCGCACGGTATAGCATGAACCGCATTATATAAAATGTTTGTGAAGTTTTGAATCCGTGCCTCGTCTGTGCCTTATACGGGGCGCGGTTCACGCCCGCTAAGGCTAGTGCAATATTGGCGCAAAAAGGCAGTCGACTAATTGTCACAGTGAAACTTGGGTACCGTACCTAATACAGATGTGGCTCTCTGGCATGAAACTCAAAAAACAATATGCTTATTAACCTAGGATAGATATAAATGTATTTCTAAAAGGATAACTTTTACATTAGTATACCTAATGTAAAATTAATTTAAGAACCGCATGTCAGTCCAAGGGTTTCGTCCCGTTGAGAGCTATTACTTAGTTTTCCCAAACTACAAATTAGTGAACTATTATATTGTCCCTGTCTAATTTTGTATATCTAATTGCAATGTAACTCTTCTTGACCTACAAAACCAATAGTCAATAGCTCTCAATGGGATCGCGTCCTTACTTTACAAAAATAAATAATACAAAATTATAATAATACTTTAATGCTGCCGTTTTTGGAACAACGGTTGGAAGTGGTGTCGTCATCTTGCGCTCGTAATTTATCTTAACTCCAAATTTTAAAGATCTTTCACAGGGGTCACCAATTTTGTGCTGTAAGACACCAGATGACATGAAATTAAACGTGAAATAAGAGGTGAAACCTAGTGTTTTTATTTTATGAACGCATAAATTAAACACAGTAAAATATATAAGACTACGTCTGGCACAATCTAGGATAGTACTACCAGCTCCCACAGCGGAGCGGCGACTCGTACGCACTTCAACGATCTTGCAACATTGTGTCACTACAACCTCTTCTAAATTCGAATGAGTGTTCAAATACAACCTGAGGTTAGAAACCTCTGGTCGAGTCGATTTATCTAGAAGATAAGTGACCTTCCATCTACGAAATAGTTTCGAAAGCGATTGGTAAAATATAAAAAAATGTATAGCGCTACCGAAACGTCACGTGATCATAATATATGAATCTATCTATCTATATATAAAAAAGAGAAAGTCTGTATGTATGTTCCGTATAGACTCCGAAACGGCTGGACCGATTTCAAAAATTCTTTCAACGTTAGAAAGCTACAATATCCCAGGGTGACATAGACATTCTTTTCCAAGGGATCGAGAACTACGCGGGTGAAACCGCGAGGCGTCCGCTAGTATTATTATATTTGCGATATATGATCACGTGACATCTGTTGAGAGCCAGGCCCAGTTTATTAATTAAACCAACTAAAAAAACCAGCCGTTAAAACCAGTTTTTTAACTAAACTAAAAACTGGGTTTACTAACTAAACCAATGGTTAAATATGCTAACCAATAGCAACTCATTATAAGTATTTCTTGGGAATTAATATTTGTTTCGGGATATTTACAATGTATATTAATCATTTCTTTTTTGTATTTTTAATACCGAGCTTTCAACCAAAATCTAAATATACATGGTAAATAGCCCGAAACAAATATTCATAATTATAGCTCAAGAAATACTAGTTTTTAACTAGTATTTCATTGTTTTACTGTTTTGCATGTCACATTTTAAATAATGTACCTGCCATGTTAGCTCTTCACCATCCTTAGTTTACTGGTAGAGAATGCCTAAAACATTAAGTCCGCCATTGTACCTACTTTTGTGCATGAAATTTTAAATAATAAATTTCGGTAAAACGCGTTTTTCACCAAATGTTGGCATCGCAAATAGTCGAATAATTAAGTTTCCAACGTATTTAAACATTTGTGATGCCAACAATAGATGTAAACGCCGTTTTTCCTAAATATAAAAAAAAAACATTGGTTTGCATATTTAACCATTGGTTAAGTTAACTATCGATCAAAAAACTGGACCTTAGATCTATATTTCTGCCAGCCTGCACGTTTTAAAGTTCGCTTCAGAAGGCACTTATTACAATACCTGTACTGGCTGGCTTGTGTCACAAATTTTATTTTTGGCTTGTAAATTGCCCCCTACCTATTAATTACTAATATTATAAAAGGGAAAGAGTTGATTATCAGTTTGTTTGTAATGGATAAACTCAAAAACTACTTCACCTATTAAAAAAATCCGTCACCAATGGAAATCTACATTATTTCGGAGTGATATAGGCCATTTTTTATCCCGAAAACAAATCATGTGGCCACCCTACGGAAGAGAAGCCGGAGGGGAAGCTAGATAATTATTTAAAAAAAACAGCAAAACACCAATAGCATTACGAGGCGCGTTCCCATGCAAAGTCCGGTAGGAAAATATTCTAACAAATGTACGAACAGCGGCAATAGCCAAAATAAATGTAATCGTGTGGTCGGCACAATAATCATTTGAATACGAATGTTCTGATTTTCTAGGAGAAAACGTTTACATTACCGACCAAGTTCTTTGGGACAGACGACAGAAACGAAATACTTTACATTTTGGGGTGCCGCATTTTTTTTTTTCAAGGTAAACTTTGGCGTGTTAGTCTAAATTGTAATGTGACAGTTTATGGTATGAATTTATGTAACTTTATGAAGATAGATGTGGTTTTGTGTTTAGTGAAGTTTAGGATGGTGATGTCCCAGCTGATGGACGTTTGATCCAATTTAACTTTGAAATACTATATTGCAATCTGTTGAACCTTTAGTCTTTATGAGCTTGTAAAAATTCTTTGATCGAGTGGCAATACTTCAGTCAGAACTATAAACCAAATTAAAATTAATTTAATAAGGACGACAGGCTATAATAAGCAAAATACATCACCCATTCAACCATCTAAATATCACTACACATTATAAAATAAAGTCCCACCGCGTCTGTACGTGATAAACTTAAAAAGTACTGAACAGATTTTCATGCGGTTTTCACCAAAAGAAAAAGTGAGAAACAAGGAAGTTTTTTATGTAGAATTTGTATAGTTGAACATAATTTACACTTATGATACAAGCATATTTGAACTTTTGCAGTAAAACTTGTAAAAAATATATATACTAAATCTTCATGTAATATACAGGTACATAGGTGGACTTAATGCCTAAGGCATTCTCTACCAGTCAACCTAGGGTGGTGAAAAGATGACATGCAGATTGCAGATGCATAAAAATAGAAAAAATATGTTGGGTATAGAAATACATGTTTTATTTATTTATTTATTCATCACAAAATCCACAGCTCTCGAAAATATCTTACCACTCTTAAAGTTAAAAAATAAACATACAACTTTAATAAATACCTGTATAAATCAATAAAAACACACTGATAAAACGAAATACATCAACAGTATCTAATTTTGCAAGTGGCAAAATCAAAATGCAAATAGTCTCGTGCCATTTCCCTTTCCGCCAGTGTACAGTCACCTACCTCTCGATATCGGTTGTATCGCTTTTCTCGCCTCGCCAATAATAACCGACTTTTACGACTATCTCACCTATTTCCACTTCACGTTCGCTTTTTGTTTGTTTACAAATGACTGTGAGTTACAATGAGAGTGTCATAACATATAATTTTATTATTTTTATTCAGCTATGCTCTTGCTCTTCGAGAGGCATTAACTTTACTGCAAAGTACTATCTGTAAGTGTCGTTTCATGTATGACCTCTTTGTTATTATTATTATACTGGTGGAATAAAAGTTTGAGCAATTTTGAAATACTATTCTATAGTTGTTATTTACATAGATAAAAGTATATACAGTGTATAAAACACTTAATTAACTAAGACTACAAACACATACACTTAAACCAGAAACTACTCACGAACTGAACATAAACTGAACTAAAATATGGCGTCGAAAAACTTCTTCACATCGTTGTACACTGGTAATGTGCCCAAAAGACTGGCAGCATTGCCACGTTGTATGGCAATGCTTATTCTCTGACCAACGTAAAAGGTAGCCCTTGGGTCACGTGAAGTTCAACTAGGCGTTTGGAAAGGTCTTTCTGTATGAGCACTCGGACCAAGAGTTTCAACCCCAAACGGCTTGAAAATATAAGTACCGAAGAGGTTATTATATTTCCGCCGCTTGAGGTTCTCTGCAGCCGCAGCGGCAGCGCCAGCACAGCACGACGAGCTAGGAAGATGGGATGGTGCAAGTAGCATCCCACACTAAAGGCCTACCCATCTTCCATGGAAACAATGACATTAATTCAGACTTTGCTTCCGTGCGCGTAATAAAAACGTTTAACAGCTATTTTAAGGACCTTTCTTGCCAGTGCCGCCAAATGGTGAGCACGAAAATGCAAGCCCTCATATGGCCACGTTAAATTTTAATAGTGCAAGTCGATCCCACACGTGTCAGACTTTTTGACAATCGCTAACCCTGTTAAAGTTTCACTTTTTTTAAATCCTTCTGGTTCTTAGGCATTAGATATGTGACAGTCTACTGAACAAAAATTCTGGATAGCAATTGGAAAGACGACAAAAATGTATGGTTTTGCCAAGCATTTTCAAAATGTATAAGCCGGGCGCAGAAACCTTGCCGATGACGTCATGACGTCACTCTGACGTTCGGCGAACAAACGAGGCGAACGGTTGACTACCTCTCCCGTGGTTAGGCGGGAGAGGTAGTCATCGGCAAACTTTCTGCGCCCGGATAGTACATGACCAATTCTTTACATTTTGACATTTAGACCATCGCCGTCGCTGATAGTCACACCAATATTATAAGCGAAAGTTTGTGTGTTTGAAGGTTTGTTATTTCTTCACGCTCAAACGGCTGGACGGATCCAGATGAAATTTGGCACAGAGATAGATTATAGTCTGGAATAGCACATAAGATATATATTTATCCCGGCAATATAATTCCTTGGGATAAATTACGACATTCACGCGGGCGAAGCCGCTGGAAGAAGCTGGTACTTCTATACAATTCTGTACACTATAGTGATACTTCGCAACAGAAAGACTTTTGGGAAATCAATACCGTAAATATCACATGTGAGTCGTCTATCATGCGATATACAGCATACAATATTTATATATAAATATATATAGTTCGATAGTTAAATATAGATAGTTCGTGGTAGTTCGTACATATTAAAGGTATACTTACATGTGTAACCTTCAGTCGTTTTCAGGGCATAACACGTTTCTAATATATTATTAAAAGCGCGGGACTCTTGATATTTTCCATATAATCGTACTCGAGGGGAATGGAAAATCACCTACCGCTTGGCAACATTTCAACCATTTTACTTGGAAACCTACTACTTACCGTCAATTAAATATGAATATGAGTTTTAAATGTGTTTTGCAACACTTCGTGTCATTAAAATTTTACTTGGAACCTGGTAAAGAAACGGGGGAATTTTTCTAATGTTAAATATTATTGACGGAATAAATTAGTAGAAATAATTCAAAACTACTAACTATAAGTGAACTGCTGTGTCTACAGACAATCATTTATTATTGGGCGCACGGTTGGCGCTATTAGAGAATGGGATACGGTTGCAGAAAGAAAATACTTATTTGTAGTGCAACAGAAAAATATAATAATTTTCCGACTTTTATTACTACAGTTGCTAGGACACGTTAAGCAGTAGACAAGATGTAGTTTATATTAAACTTATAGGTTTGCAACCTCTAACACCGCCCCTTAAACTTATCTTGTTAACATACGTCAGTAGCCAAACCTAACTCGTTTACAAAATACTTATGTTTCTCTAGCGACAAAGGTTTAGTCAAGACATCCGCCGTCATTTTGGACGTTGGCAAGTAATTTACTTTAACTGCACCATTGCTGACCGCCTCCCGGACGAAATGATGACGTATGTCTATATGTTTTGACCTACCATGAAACATACTACTTTCAGTCAATTTCAAGGCCGACTGATTATCATTGAAAATAGTTATTTCAATGTTACTACCTATACATTCGTGCAAGAAAGTTTTTATAAACAGTGCTTCTTTACAAGCATCGGAGAGTGACATGTACTCCGCCTCAGTACTCGATAACGCAACGGTACGCTGTTTCCTACTTTTCCAACATGTAATAGAATTCCCAATTTTGAAAACATATCCCGTATAAGAACGTCTATCGATTTCATTAGAAGCCCAGTCTGCATCAGCAAAACCTGTCACAGATAAGCCAGCTTTCTTATAGGTAATGCAGTAATCTACTGTACCTTTAAGATAACGCAACACGCATTTAGCTGCTTTCCAGTGGACATCGGAAAACAGTTATTGAATAATACTAAGGCTTAATACGCTTACAGCGTGACATTATCAGGACGCGAACAGACCGCTACATACATAAGACAACCGATCAATTCTCGATACTCCAAACTGTCCTGTCCTTTTTATCAGCTTTGTTCAATTTTTGGCACTGCATTGGAGTTTCAACAGATTTGCAGTCTTGCATGTTGTATTTCTCTAATATCTTTTTAATATAGGCACTTTGATCTAGAGTGATCTTGCCATGATCTTTCCTGATTCTTAATCCTAGAACTCTTTCTACAGGACCAAGATCTTTCATCACAAATTCTATCATCAGTTATGACTTAGTTTTAGTTTTTTCCGCATTACAATTGCTGAAAATTACTAAATCATCAACATACAACGCGATAATTACAAACTTGTCGCTATTTTGCTTTATGTATACACATGGTTTAGAGACCAATCTCTTGAACTTGAGTTTGTTGACAAGAATATGATTGATCTTTTCATTCCATGATTTAGGCGCTTGTTTTAGACCATACACAGCTTTGTGTAGTTGATACACCTTGTTATTGCCTCTACCTTTTTCAAAACCTTCTGGTATTTCCATGAAAATGGTTTCTTTTAAATCACCGTTTAGAAAGGCTGTTTTTACGTCCATGTGGTCAATCTCCATATCGTACTCAACAGCCAAAGCTAATAACATTCTTATGGTTTCGTATCTCACTACAGGTGAAAAAGTTTCAAAATAATCCACTGCATACTTTTGTGTAAATCCTTTTGCCACTAGACGTGCTTTGTATTGTAATAGTTCACCGTTAAGCCCTCTTTTCTTCTTAAATATCCATTTGGTCTTTATTGGCTTTGCACCTTTCGGCAAATCGGTTAAGGTAAAGCACTTATTGTCCAAAAAGGACTGATATTCGTCTTTCATAGCAGCTCGCCACTGCCTGGCTTCAGAACTATTCAACGCTTCTTCAACTGTTCTTGGATCATCACTGCCACACGCTTCTCCCGTCAAAAAAACACACAGGAAGGAGTTCTCATCAGCTTCCACGTATTCTGCTCTCGAGTCATCTGTCTCAAATGAAACATCTGGAACATAAGTAGCATCTGAGTGATGATCTGTGACCAAGCTACTGGTCGAAGCCTCGCTATCGTTAGCATCATCAGTAGTCACAGAAGTTTGTTCTGACTCTGTTCTATTCTCGGATACATAAGAAGTCTTAAGTTCTATAATCACATCTGATTCCACTTTAGTGAAATTCAGATGCTTGAGGAATTGATTCTCAATGAACTTAACGTTTTGCGCTATTGTTAGCTTATAGCTCTCATGATCCAAGAGCCGGTATCCCTTTGTGTTCTCACAATAGCCCGCAAATATGTAAGGTTTAGATTTGCGATCCAGCTTTTTACGATTATTTTGCACAGCATATGCTAAACAACCAAATACACGTAAGTTATCTAAGTTTACCTTATGTCCAGTGTAAATCTCTTCTGGAGTTGCACCTCTAACTGCCTTTGTAGGTGAACGATTTTTTATGTACACCGCAGTGTTTGCAGCCTCAGCCCAGAATCGTTGATCCAAACCTGCTTCCAGAAGCATACAGCGCACCGCCTCAATAATCGTTCGGTTCGCACGTTCGGCAACTGCATTTTGCTGTGGACAGTGAGGAACAGTAGTATGATGCCGGATTCCACACTTACTCAAATACTGCTTAAATCTCGTATTGATGTACTCGCCACCATTATCGCTTCTCAGGATTTTATTTTTTTTATTAGTCTCGTTCTCTACAAGAGCTTTAAAAATCAAAAAACACTCAAAAACTTTGTCTTTCGATTCTATTAAATAACAAAACGTCTTCCTAGAAAAATCGTCAATAAATGTTAGCAAATATCTCGCACCGCCTATAGATTTTACTGGCATAGGGTCGCACACGTCCGTGTGAACCAGTCCTAACACCTCACTTGCACGTGAAAAGGATTTCTTAGGGAAAGGTAAATTACTAACCTTACCTTCAATACAGGCGATACATTGCTTGTATGTGGATACATCATAGTCGATACCAGCCGCCATACCACTTTTGAGTAGGTTCATGCTGCGACTATTCAGATGTCCAAGCCGACGATGCCATAAACCCTGAGATGGAAGATCTACCTGGGTACTCAAGGAGACGCTTACTGGCATACTGTGTACGCGCGAAACGGAATTTATATACGCATCCCCGGTTTCTAATTTATAAAGACCGCATGCATCCCGTTTTGCTACAGCTACTACCTTTCCGTTTTTGTAAATTTTACAAAAAATCGATGTAAATTTTACTTCAAAACATTTTTGTGTCAAAATACTGACAGATAACAGATTACATGACAAGTTCGGTATGAAAACTACATTACTGACAGTTACACATTGTTTTTGTAAAAAGAGTTTCACATTACCACGACCCGATGTAAAAAGTTTTTCACCGTTCGCAATGCTTATTTCCTTTGGCGTATCACACACAAAATCATGAATAATGTCTCTACTATTGGTCATGTGGCAAGTTGCACCACTGTCAACGTACCACACATCTCGATCCAGCTTCACCGTCAGAGCCGACAACATAGTCGTCCTACCAGGAGTTTTCTGAACCTTTTCTTCCTCTTGACAACTGGAACTAGATGGCTTATCCTTATGCGGTGCTTTCTGTCTGCAATCTCTAGCGTAATGACCTAATTTTTTGCATCGAAAGCACTTGGGACGCTTCGAGATCGAATTCGAAGTCGTTAGGGCATTCTGTTCCGTACCTTCTGCATCACCTCGTCTCTGTGGCTCCTGGAGTAGTTTATTTTTCACCAGTTCACTTGAGAGAGAAAGGCTACTATGCTCTAACGTCATAATGAGTGGGTCAAACTGCTTGGGAAGCCCACTGAGCATTATTATAGCAACGAACTTGTCTTCCAGAGAAGCATTTATGTCTTGCAGTTGTTGGGCAGTATCTAGAATTTTTGTAACATACGCCTCCATACTCTCAAACTGCTCTAATTTTAAGCGTAATATCATTCTGAGGAGACCTAATCGTCTACACAGACCTTTGTCCTCGAACGATTTCTGTATATTCTTCCAGGCATCAAACGCAGTATTGCAATTCCTGACAACGGAGTAAACAGATGGCTGAACACTGAGGCAGATTCGTGCTAGCGCTTTTTCCTGTTTCTTCTTGTCTTCGCATTCCGGTTTATTTTTCTTATCGACCTCGTTGACACATTCAAACAAGTCTTCATGAATAAGCAACATCTTCATTTGAAATTTCCAAGTGGTGTAATTATTTACCCCGGAGAGTTTTTCAATTGCGACGGACTGGTTACTCATTTTCGCGATTTCGTAATTTTTACTTGATAATATAATTATTTATATCATACGCATTCTGCTTCCTCACGCTCTGCTACCATATTAGAAAATGGGATACGGTTGCAGAAAGAAAATACTTATTTGTAGTGCAACAGAAAAATATAATAATAGTGGTTGAGCGATTGTCTGCTGCGCTGCGTGTCGCGGGTTCGATTCCCGCACGGAAAAAATATTTGTATGACCTACAGATAGTTGCTCCGGCTCTGGGTGGTGTGTATGTGAGTTTATATGTTTGTAAACGCACCCACGATACAGATAGAAATTCC
The DNA here is from genome assembly GCA_947562075.1 of Orthosia gracilis. Taxonomy (NCBI): domain Eukaryota; kingdom Metazoa; phylum Arthropoda; class Insecta; order Lepidoptera; family Noctuidae; genus Orthosia; species Orthosia gracilis. The sequence continues at coordinate 44,902,276 of OX387271.1, read as the reverse complement.
AAGAGAGTGGCAACGTTTTTTTAAAAAAAAAAAAAAAATGTATGTTTTAAATTCATATGCACTAGATAGGAGTTGAGTTTCAATTCCAGGACAAAAATCCAAACTGAGTTCCTACTGACAATTTAAAAACCAGCTAAGTGCGAGTCGGACTTGCGTACGCTGCCTACCGGTACTATTACCGCAAAAAACGACAACAAAATCACGTTTGTTGTATAGGAGCTCCACTAAAATATTTATTTTATACTGTTATTAGTATTTTTACATCATCTGTGAAAATTTGAAAACTGTCTAGCTATCACGTTTCATGAGATACAGACTGGTGACAGACAGACAAACGGACAGTGGAGTCTTAATAATAGGGTCCCGTTTTTACCCTTTGGATACGGAACACTAAAAAGAATACCCATTTATTATATTAAGAGCCAAAACACGTGGCCTTCCATACTTATTTCTTTCTATATTAAAAGAATTGATGAACTTTTTCACAAGTTGCTCCACATTGTATTAAAAGCACAGTATTTCATTCGTTGATCTAAATTCCTAACTACAGTTGCTATCGCGTGTTTTCAGATAGCTAAAATTACGTTTAATTGGACAAAATAATGCAAAATGCAACCTTCCCAAACCGTAGTACCTTATCTTTCTTTACTACACTGTATAGCACAATAATTTAGCAATTTCTTTCTGCGACAGACATGCAACCTAGCTAACAATGTACCCTAGTTCCTTTGTCCTCAATAACAAAGTTTTTGACTTATGTTTGTATCAACCTTCAAAATGTTCACCAGTTCTTACCTTCTAAATAATAAGGAGCAATAAAAAGCCTATTTTCTTCCAAAATTAACTTCTGAGTACAAGCGAATTTGATTCTTGCTGGCCAAGGGTTTTATTAGCCGTAAGAACGAATTTGGCAAGCACATAGATCAGTGAAGTTTTCCTTCGAAATATGTTTTTCGTAAACTAGTATAAAATTATACGTTGCAGTTGTACCGTGCCAGTGAGGTCGTAATGTAGTATTCAGACTCACAGATATTTGGGCTCATATTTTTTCTAGTTTTATGATTGTAACGTGTTTAGAATAAATGAAGTTCTTCAAAGATGGGACTGTTAGCAAAAACGCTAGTATTTTTCTTTAACACTCCTATTTATTTCTGTTGCAATTTGCAGGGATCAAAGGCCTTCGCGCAGAAAATGTATCGTGTCGTATAGAATTTCGAGTTGAGAATTTGACATTTGTATATTGCGCTTCTACGAAATAATAAGGCCTTTGTAGAAATCTTTCTACAAGCTGGTTTGCAAACTAATATAATTTACATCAGCAAATATTAATATGGCCATTTCACAATATGCTAGCTTCCAAATTAGATCTAACAGAATTTTCAGTACTAAGAATTGTAGTTCTGCAAATATTCAGGACCCTTTTTTCATGAGACTCCCATGCCCGCTTCATTTTGTGCAAAAATCAGTCTTTACTTCTCAACTATGAGGTAAGTCCACAATCGCTTCTTACATCAATGGCATGTGGGCTGGCCAGTATTCATGAGACACACAGGTAGCCCCAGTTTTTAAAGTTAAGTAGTTTTCGTTTTGGCTTCAGTCCAGTGCCGTAATAACCGCATTACAAATAAGTGTCTCTCTGGATCGCGTCGCATACATTGTATTCTAGGGAATTCGGTTTTGGCAACGAGAATGAATAATGTCCCGAAGATCTATGCCGCTAATGTTGGCCGTTTTATGTGCAACGTTGCTATAGGTTGCGGTAAGTAACTGGCTTTTGTTTTGGTGCTAAAGAATGTGTTCCTTTTTGAAAATGTCTTCATGTTGAAAACTATGTGCTAGTGACAAGAAGTAAGAACATAGACGATAGTCATTTGTTTTTTTTACCGTCTGAAGTCCACCGTTTGGCTGTAGAACATTTGAACGAAGAATCTCGCGTCTTTCTATGACAATGCCTTTGGCTGACAACCGTTCTTACAACTGAAATATCACCGACATTTTACAAGACTGTCTTTTTAGGATCAGTGGAAAATTCTCTCTACTTTTAGCAAAAAATCAGTGGCCGATAATTCGCCCATCTGTCTTTAACGGGAGGATTTGTAAATGAAACGCGATGTAAATAGCTTCTTGCTTTTAAGACAGATTGCAAGGCCATTTAAAGCAGCTGACGAAAGCACCTCCTTCTTCATTAAAGCGCTTTACTGGCCTACTGCCAGTCCGGGGCTGTTTAACGGGCGCTCATTAGCACAAATTCCTTAATCCATTAATGGTAGGTAGATATGTAAAACTGAAAAGACGTTCTTAGTATCATGCCCTTGAATTTAGACCTCTTTTAGATTCAGCCTACGACACGTCGTTGCCATCATAAATCCATTGTGGAAAACGGATAGTGTATAACCGGAATAGTTTCGTCTCTTTATCACAACAGAATCATGATGGATTTTTGACATCATGTCACTGTATGCGGGCTAGAGTGCCGGGAGTAGATGACAGTAATTTTTTAAACTACAAGTACTTTTCTTTTTTCCTACATTTAGATACGCTCTTGTATTTCGTTTGTAACAACTATTGTGTATAATAGTGCTAAAACACGGCCGGATTTGGTACGGCTGGACTCACTCCGCCCATAAATCCGTTCTCGCTTCACACGCTCGGATATGGTACGGCCGGACTAACTCCGCCCACAAATCCTAGTGTTGACGTATTTTGAACATTATTTTCTACTTTCATTTATGACTAAGTTGAATGTAAAATTATCGGTAGACAATAACCAAAATCATTAGATCTCTCATAAATCGGGGATTCTTTCAACGCAGGTCTTAGTTGGTAAGACCCAACCAGCCGACAACCCCACACAAATCCGGATTTGGTACGGAGCATACCATATCTGATGTAAAAACAAGCGGACCGAGACTGACTCAATTAATAATAATAATGTCTGGCGGACCACTCATATACACGCTCGGATATGGTACGGCCGGACTAACACCGCTCACAAATCCGTGGACCGGCCGTACCAAATCCGGACGTGTGTTAGCACTATAAGTTCCATGTACGAGAACAAACTCAAAAGAAACTCTCTTGCCTAGCCTTTTCCCAACTATATTGGGGACGGCTTCCAGTCTTACCGGATTCAGCTGAGCACTAAGTGTTTTACGTGGAGCGACTGCCTATCTGACCTCCACAACCCAGTAACTGGGTAACACGGTACCCTTTTGGCAAGACTGGTGTCAGATCTCAAGCTTCTGACTACCCGTAACGACTGTCAAAGATCTTCAAATGACAGCCGGGACCAACGGCTTAACGTGCTTTCCGAGGCACGGAGGAAACTCGGTATGTTGAAAATGGTCACCCATCCACAGATCGACCTTGTCAAGCGTTGCTTAACCTTGAAGATCGATCCGTGCGGCTGTTATTATTTAGCCACGAGCTCCTCAACTAGGACTCAATAGGATGCTAGACAACTGCATACAAATGTTTCATTATGGAAAATTCGATGATACTGCCTCATCTGAGTAATGATCAGCACTCAAGATTGCCACCATCCATCAAACCAACTAGAACAAACTTAATGACTATTTTTCGCCAAAATGTACATTGATTCTAGCTCAGTAATAAAAAATCTAAAACAGGCGTTTACCAAACAGTATTAATCACATTTCCGTGCTTCTAAAATGCACGTTCCGTAACCAAACAAACGATTGTATCGTGAATATCGTATGTAGTTCCGTATCGATTCTTAGCGTATGTGTACGATAATTGTTGGTTTCGTACTGGCAACACGCTTGAACTGGGAATAGCTAAGTTATGTAGTTATGTAGCTCTGTAATTACAGCACAGTCGTAAGGCTGCTAATTAGTCTTTCTGTTATGGCTTACTTATGGAGTTTCTTAACGTTTTCTCTGTTAAAGGGATTTATTGGCATAACAATAATAAATAAACAATAATAAACAATATTTATTTGTTCAAGACTTAAACCTATTTACAATGATTGTACCTTAAATAAGAGTCAATAAGTTAGTGGCAAGATACAAAATATGTGCAACTGGGCTTAAACTAGGAGGATTCCTGTGCTACTCGTATAAGCACCAGTTACTTCCGTCACCACCGTGTTCAAGCTGCCATTACAAATGTGGTGCGGTGCTAAAGTAAGTATTATATCAAAATTTACTTTAATTAATTTTATTAATATTACGCGTAAGAGTATGTATGTGAGTATGAATATAATGTGTGTGTGGGTGGTGTGTTTGCGTGCGTGGGCTTGACTGATGACTAGTAGTATTATTTTATTTGTTGTAATTTATATTTTATATAAGTTTTAGTAAATTTTCAGCGTTTTCATAATTTTGAGAGAGAAGGAAGTTATCTATGGTAAGTTTTTTTTTTATCGGTTTATGTTATGTAACTGTGTATTTTTACTTATTGTATTAGGTTTTGGAATAGGTCTTGTTGCCCCTGTTTCGGGCTCTAGAAAAATTAATATTGTACCAGCGATAGCAATTGTAAAAAAGTCTACAATATATGGGCTAGATCACGTGACACTTTTAACAATCAATATTGCTGATAAAAAGTCAGTATGTATAGACAAACTGACTTTTGATCAGCAATATAGAAACAAATATGTACACAATTAAATTTTAGGAGGTTCGATCCGATACATGAAACAGTATGGATTTGTAACGATAAAATAAAAAAAAATATATACTTATAAAAATAAAACACAACAAACTAAACCGACTACCAAACCAAAACACTAAAAAGTGCAAAAATAACTTTCGTTTCGGAAGTCGGTGTATTATAAACAAGAAGTACCAATGACACCGACTTCTGTTTTTAATTTAACGGAGTGTATAGTTACATAAGAGAGCCTACGTATATTACGTATTGCCTAATTTTAATTACGTTTTTGAAAATAGGCCTCCTAAATTGAACATTACAGTGAAAATTTCAAGCTGCAATCGCAAATAGATTTAGCTCTTGGATACGCACAATTCGTTGTTTTAAGATGATTTTACAATGTAATAAACATTGTGAAATCATTTTAAAACAACTCGATGGACATGTCATTAAAATTTTAAAACCGTCGAGAGACAATTCCGCCATTTTTAAAACCAATCGCAATCTTCGTAGTTGCATTCAAGCCACTTCGCTTCAGAAAGAGTGTGATTCGTATAGAACTTTGAGGAATAATGCTATCTATTCTTGAAAGTTAGAATATTTCAGATATCTGAATTACTGATACAAAAATAAAGGATTCGTGACAATACAGTCTTCTGTCCCTGCGGGTATATCAGGTGACATTAACCTATATCTGGTGACCTTGAGGACCGCGGTCAAACAATAGGTCACCCCATTTCCCGCGGGCGTCATAAAAGTTGACATTAACGTTTTACTGGGTCCAACGTGTGACATGTGTAGTCTGTCAATTTAATGTGAGGAATGTTATACGGCTCGGCTTTAAAAATGCTGAATGTACACATTGAGCAGGTCACCTGGAAAGAATGAGTGAGTCGTTAAGGTCGTAAAACTCCGAATCTGGTCAAGGAATATTTGAGGAGGATGGAAGGAAAACATCTTAGTGAACGAAGGCCAAAGACAGAGCGAAATGAAAGAATATCGTCGAGGAGGCCAAAACCCACAAGGGGTTGTTGCGCAAAAGAATTAATGAAACATTGAGTATAGTTTTTTTTGAAAATTTGGCCGTAAGCGCAATAAAAAATGGCATTCTATCACCAAACACTACTGTAGAAAAGTTAAAATGGATTGACAACGCGACATTTTGGTGGAACCTGTCAATTCTTTGACTTTTTGACAATAATTATCGCTGGTAGAATGTTACTTTGCCTAGTCCTTAGAGCATACGTCATTGTCACAATACTTATAGTTACTGCTAATAACCAATGGAACTACCGCATATGAATTTGCCGCTAGTGGCGCTGGTGTACCGTAAGGTCTCCGATATGTGAAACTCCACTGTTTGTGTTGTGAGTGGACGGTTTTTTCCTAATTATATTATTGTTGTGAATATTTTGCGATATCTCAGATTAATTATGGCAAATATGAGTTACGGGTCAATGAATGTCAGTGCTTTAAGATATTAAATATGATTTAAATGTAATCTTGGTTTCACGCCCGTTGTAGGTATGTAACCATCTTTGACCGTAGTCAACATTCCAAGATTAAACTGATTTTAATTAGTTGCCTTTCTAGTCGTGGCCGGTCCACATTAAAGCTTAACACGTTGATATATTATTTAATATATCAATGGCTTCACAAAAGTTAATTCACTGTCGTAAACAGTTGAATCGCACTACGAAAGTCACAGTATTTCATGAATTTACCAGTATTTCTTACCAGTATTTCTTATAAACAAAAAAAAATACTAACCGAAAATCTAATAAAATCTAGTTTAAAATAGAAGGTGTCAAGTCAAAAGAATCGTCGTCCTAATTGGACAAGCGCCTATCAAATACCTATGGCGTCGTGTAGGAACAAGACGCACGTCTGACGTCACACAGCTAACTAAATGAACGAACATGTCAGGGCAATCCATCAAAGGATTTTAAAGAACCACGGATTTATTAGTAAAAATTGGATTGAGCCATGAAAAAGTTATAGGCAGGTTCGGTGAGGCCACGAAACGTGAGTGTTGACGCTTTACTTGGTAGAAAATATAAATTGATTTTGTTACCGTGAGTATTATTCTTTAGGTCAGCCCACTGTTGGATGATACTTAAGTAGGTACCTTAATGCAGAACTAAAGAATATCTACCACATAGATATATGCAGAAAAAGTGGTTTAAAAATCCTGAAGTTACGACAGGGGAACCTTCCACAATGTTTCATTCTGTCAGAGATAAAAAGTAAAAAAATATGGGGTTGTCATGCACTACTGTATCAAATAGTGTATCAACATCTTCACCTTTCGATAGTCAAGTTTTTCTAGTAGAACCTTGGAGCCAGTGTAAAGTTTGCCAAACCATGAATCATAACTGTTAAGCTTGACCGCGTAAATTGAATAAAGAAGCAACAAAAATAACTTTAAACTCTGTCAGTCGATTAAATAAACAATACTTTTTACCAGAAACCGCTCCAATTCTAAGAAAAATATATACCAATCAGTGACTTAAATTAATGTATTGGGGTAACTCAGTCGATAGAGAACCTGTATTTAGAGCTCAAAAAAAATGTATCAGAGCTATGTGTGGCCTAAATAGCACAGACAGTTGTCAACCGTTCTTTAAAAGCCTAAACATTCGTACCCTACCATCATTGTACATCTATGAAACGAACGTATTTGTCAAAACACACATCTTGCAATACAAAATAGCTTCCAAAAGCTACTATAGAAAGTTACGCGACAAAAATAAGTTAGAGCTCGAAATAATACATGGCAGAACAGCACTAATGAATAAAAGTACTTTTTGTATGGCCACAAAAATATTTAATAAGCTACCTGAGACATTAAAGTCATTAAATCTGGACAAATTCAAGTGTACTTAAGAAAAATTTTATCGGTAAATGTTACTACTCAATAAAGGACTATTTGGATGACAGTACTATAATCCCTCCTTCAGATTAAGCATTAGGTCATCATATATATTATATATCACGACGAAGTACCTATGAATGATAAGACCGCCATCATCAACTTCAATGCATGGAGGCAATTTCTTCATTCTTGATAGGAACGGGTGAACTTCAATAACCCACAACACTGGATTGCAACTCAAAGTATTTATTTGACTTAGTTACAGGCACTTTGAGTTTTCAGACAACTTGAAGCTAAAACCACATTATGTGGCTCGCTAGATCGCAAAGCCCTCGTCAGTCTCTGGAGAAGATCTAGCAAGAAACTCCAGGACACTCTTTTAAATATTTTTATAGTTTACACAATCACTTTAAGACAATTAGTGTTACATGTTTATTAGGTTTTCAAACATCTAATCAAACAGATTTATTAAACAATTATTATTCTACACACGCAGCACGCGCGATGCGCGTTCTAAGTGGACGGTACTTCCATATTGTTTTTTGTTTAGACACTAATTACTTGGATAGTTGATAAAGCTAGCAAACAATACTAAAATGCTGTTCAGTTAATTATTTTAACATTAAACAACCCCAATACTCACAAATACAAAGTTGTTTTTAGATTATTATTAAAATAGTCATTTCATCATAAAACTATCCAAGTTTCCGGTGATCTGACAATCTTACTAATCAGAAGGTTTCTCATTATTACAAAGCTGTGTTAAATAGTCTTATGACTTTTTAGTATTTAATCATTTACTCAAATTTGTTTAGTTCTCGTATTAAATTATTAAATCTAGTTATTGGTCATTGAAATTATAACATCCGCCATTGTTGACAACTTTGCGTAATTAGAATAACATTAGGTCATAATCAAACACGTCAAATGTGCAATAGTTAAAATGAGAACAAATCGAAAAGTCCTACAATAAGTGTTCCCGTTTTATTTAAACATCTCGTATTAATTAAACATTGAAATTAGCTTATCAAATGATCTTCATTCAAACAAATCAATAACTGATTCCACAATAAGCCAATAGATGGCGCTGAAAACCCAACTTAGATAGACATTGAAATAGTTCTAGTGGTATCTCAGAGATGACAGGATTAACGAGTTTGTGTTCATTGACAATTAAAATGATTAATTTGGATAATGAATTAGCAAATGTAAGCCTCCGCGGCGACATATATATATTTTTTTTTGACATGCCTGCATTTATTGCATATTTAGCTAATTGACATCACACTATAAGTTTTTCTGTTGACATTCTGGATATTTTATTAATTTTGTACTAGTTTATTAATTACTTGACATTATCCAATATTTTCTAAAAAAATATTTTTTTGACATTTATTTTTGTTTTTCTTGGATTTTTTTGTGAAAAATATTTAATTGATTTATTTTGACATTCTTGTATTGATTTGATTCTGACATTAACCTATTTTTATTTTTATTTTTTGTCATTTCTGAGATGTTTTACTATTTTGGTTTTGACATTGCAGTTTTCACTGAAAATTAATTAATTGTCATGAAAATAATAACTATATTGATTTATTCAACACTAATTCTCAACATAATTTTGATATAATATTGTGAAATTAATGATGAAACATTTGTACGCCTAATGGCAAAGCATAGAGAACTTCTCACACACCTGTGTATCTGTAACCTATGTTTACAAATAAAGAATCTGAATCTGAATCTGAAACTGAAAACATATCATATTTTTCTATTCCGCTGATTTCGCGGCTCCATTTTCAAAGTAGGATAATCTGATCAAGTTATAGGCGTCCCAGGAAAGGTGGCTTCTTTCATCAGTGTTACCACGTCTCTTGATTACTGAACATAAAAATATACCCTGGTATCTGTATGTATTTTAAATTTAATATGGCAAGATCATTGCATGGAAAATTCCTTTTTTGCAAGTTACTCGTACGTTGATGATGTTCAGTGTTTTAGTTGGCCGAGTTTTAATTTTATAAATAAATTGGATATGTGAAAATATGCAATTTGTTATTTATTATAATTGCGAAATTAATGAAAACTGGAAATGAATTCAGTTTAATTGCGGTTTAAAAAACGATTACGATTATTTCATTTATGCGTTAACGAATTAATTAATTTTGTATTTATAATTTATTTCGTAAATTGATTTTTAACCGACTTTCCAAAAAGGAGACGGTTCTATGTTCGACTTCATGTTTGTTTGTTTTTTTTCACCGATATATCCGTCAATCGTGGACCGATTTTGAAAATTGGTCCCATTTTAATTTGATGAAGATCTAATGAAGGATTTTGAAGATATACAACAGAACTCTTCAATAAATTACGGCAAATCTCTCGGGATTGTGCAATCGCATGTCTTTTTAATATTTATACCATATCATAACATGACATCACGCCAGTACGCTCTAAAAGGGTACGCAGATATTACAGTTCACTTTGTTACACTCTCATTTCACCGGTTATGTTCAAGTTTCATGATATTCGGGTAATCTATTCTGGCATTATAGGAACCTTACTAAACAACTTGCCTATTAGGTAGGTACAACTAAAAAGTCAAAAATAAAAAATACTTTTTTCAAAAAAATGCTACCGACTTTCTAATAGAAAAACTACAAAGTGAAAAATAACTTTCTTTCTGGAAGTCGGTGTCCACAAAGAAAAAAATGGTACCTACCAAAGACACCGACTTCCAGAAAGAAAGTTATTTTTAACCGACTGCCCAACAAGGAGGAGGTTATCAATTCGACTGTATTTTTTTCACTAGATGAACCGATTTTGATTTTTTTTAAAGCTGGTGCTTGTCATGTTGTCCCATAGATTTCATTAAGATCTTATGAAGAACTTCGGAGATATACATGAGAACTCTTCAATAAATGACGGCAAATCTCTCGGGATTGCTGCAATCGCGTGTCTGTTTATTGTTTACACCATTTCATAACATACCATCACTCCAGTATGCTCTAAACGGGTACGTAGATGTATACAGTTCACCCTGGTACACTCTCATTCCACCGGTTATGTTCAAGTTACATCTTTATCGAATTATCTATAGAACTTGTCTATTATGTACCACTAAAAAGTGAAAATAAAAAACTTTTAACAAAAATATAAAACCGAATTCTAGAGGAAATCACTACAAAGCGAAAAATAACTTTCTTTCCGAAGTCGGTGTCCAAAAACCAAATACAGTAGGTACCAAAGACACTGACTTACAGAAAGCAAGTTATTTTCACTTTGTAGTTTTTCTATTAGAAAGTCGGTAGTATTTTTTTTTAAGTTCTTTTTTTCATACAAACAATATGGTGAAATGTTTTGTTAGTAATTTGTTAATAGCACGGCTAACAAATCCTAAATCCTAAACAAAGAACGACAGAGGTAATTCAAATAGAAAATTATCTTCAATATACAAGTAGTGTTCTGTGCACCTTCGATAACCATAGTACCTAACACTACATAAAACATCATCAACAACTAACACACATCACCCTTGAAATTCTTAGACAAATATTCAACATGCGCACAGCAAGGAATGAAGTTCCCTGTCGGAGTCCTTGTTTCCTGATAACGACGACCTGGGGGTCTTTAAGTCAAAAGTGAATCTTTAAGTTTACTTCCAGTATAGTGTGCTTTATCGTCGACCACAATCATCGCTCACCATCAGGTGAGATACATAGTGGTCAAACGCGAACATATCAATATTAAAATCATTCAACATAAAGTGATACTGACAAAACTGCATTCCATAATAGCAGCCTAAATGAGATACTAAAGACTATTGCCAACTAGAATGTTGCGTGAGCTTTTATTTATTTACAATACAATTTAAAAAAAATAACTCAATTTTATTATTGTATTTTATTCTTTTAGTACTTAATTAGTTTAAACGCAGCAAGCATAATTAAATTGTTAAATCCAAACTGTTCCACAGATATTCAAATAATTAAGATTTTCGCGGCTCTGTTGTTAGATGCCCCCACCACGGCAATGTCAGAAGTTATGTGTGGGTGGTTGCGCATACCATTATACCCACTCGCACACAAATATGTCGCCACAAACTGTCAAACCAATTCGCGCGGTTTCTCGCTTAGCGAAAACTGTTCATCGCTATGCAAGCGCAACTAATAGTAGGTATTCTACTTCCAGAATCACAATCAGGTTCAACCTTACAGAGAAAGGTACATATAAGTGTTAGTTCGTATACTTTGACAATACAAAAACCCGAAATGACAAGCAACAGCGCACATTAATAGTGATTAAGTATAATTAAAGCTTTTGTATGATGTTATTTTTGTAAGTGATCCAGAAACAAGAGGTTTTTTCCAGCATTTCAAATTACCTCATCTTGCGCCCTCCAAGATGGCGTCCTAATTCAGACCGTTTAAACTAAATCTTGATCACACTATACAAGCAAGGCCACACTGCACACTGTTGCCATTTCGTATCTAATTTTATCCCAAGGCACCGGACAGTGGGTCCCCGGCTAATTAATTTACCTACCGAGTCACACTCAACTGATGAGATTCTGCAGGGCTGCTACTGCGCTCAATTGTTTTGTGGTCACCAGAATTGGACAAGGAATTTAATAAGGCTGGCCTTAGGGACAAATTTTTCATTCGTTGTGTGGTTATTGTGTATTTTGTCTCTCTCTTTTATGAGGATTTATACTTAACTGTAAAGGTAGATATGTAACACATTAAGCCTAAAAGAAAAATAAAAGGAATTGTTCAGTTATTTAATGTAAGAATGGAACTGAGCCTCTAGATAAGTGTATTCAAAGCAATTGCGATGGTCAAAATGATAAAATGGATTGATTGTACATTTTGATAGCGCTTGAAAATTTCATACATTTTTGAAATTTTCGAATCGCTTTTGCGACGCCACTACCAAATAAAATCAATGAAAAATCTTACCGTGAATCCATGAGAAATATTACAGTTCTCAAAATTGTATAGGTACATCACACATGAGTGGCAAAGATGGAGCTCTACAAAGTTAATCTAAATAATTTACTGCGTTATAATGTTAATTAAAATTGTAGGTATTTCAGTTAAACAAAATTTCTAAAAACAAATCTAAAATTTGAGATTATTGAAATAGCTGTAACTAAATTAAAATTCTGAAACGTTATTCAGTTAAGCTCGATTGAAATTTATTTATTAGATATTTACAAATAACAATTTGTGTGCAATGTGTACGAATTAAAAACTTTATTCATCAAAACTTATGTATTGGAAACTGAATATAAATTTAAGCAATAAATTGGAAAACCTGCACCGATAGGTAAATACTAGTTTATTCTGAATAAAGATGCGGGTTTGAGCGATTCGTAAATTGAACATTTGCGAATTGCGTTAACAAATTCATCGACTATATTATAGACTTATATATACAAACTTCGGCGCCTCCATTGAGTACCAAGACCAAATTGTGGCCAAAAAACTGGGCATCCTAAATATAGTGAAGCGATACTTTACGCCTGGACAGCTTTTAACCCTATACAAAGCGCAAGTCCGATCCTGCTTGGAGTATTGCAGCCGCCTTTGAGATGGCTCAGCTAAATATCTACTTGCCGCGCTTGACTCAGTGGAATGCAGGGCTAAGAGGATCATTGGCTATGTTGAACTGGTCTGGGTCTTCTGCAGACTGTACTTCGGTGAGTGTGCTCAAGAACTCCACAACCTCATCCCACCGGTTCCCTTCTACCATCGAACATCTAGATGCACTGCACGTTACCATCCTTACCTGGTTGCCATTCCACAAATTCGCACCAAGCGCTTCCAAACATCCTTCATAATGCGCACAGCGAATGAGTGGAACTCACTACCTGCGTCTGTGTTTCCGAACGCATTCAACCCGGATCTCTTCAAAGTTAGAGTGACAGGCTTCTTCTGGGTAAGCTCACTCCATCATCAACTCTGTCTCTGTCACCTCTGATCTAGACTAGAGTCAAGAGCAAACCCAGCGCAAATGAAAATAAACTGGTAGCTCTTATTAAAAGGGGAGCGGACATCAAATAATTCGCCCTCATCTGTTTTAATGGAACAAGAGCTCAGAATATTGGGAGCATTGCAATGTTGGATGGCTATAACGATTCTTTTTTCGAATTAGCATCGTCTATATAAATTCTATGTTACGATAGATTGGGGGGTTACGACGACGGACGTGGGTATCATGATGATTTCAATTACGATGCGAAATGACATTTTTTTTTTGGGGCAATCCCACCACAGTATTCCCAAACCATTGCAACTCCTTAAGTCAACAGAATCAAAACAGTGGCGACCACCAGAAAAGCGCCGAGGCAATGAAGCTCGGCGAAGTCCCGGCGAATGAATTTAATGTCTGTCTTGGATTCCGCAAGGAAATTGATTAGAAAAGAATAATGAAGGAGTAGGGAAAAATACAAATTTCCACCTCCCTCCATATGAAGCTGGAGACGGAACAAATAAGGTCAATAGCCACAAAGGGACGTTTAAAACTCGGGTAAGCCCAGTTGCCTAGCACTATGGATAAAAAATAATATTAATATTAATGGGTGCTAATATTGTGAGCTAATTTAATGCCAATAATATTTACTTTTAAAGTGATCAGATCACAGTGATCAGCAAAATGATATTGAAATAATATAACAGTCTTTTGTTGGAAGATACGGACCGGGAAGACTTTTCTATTTCAGCATTTACATTCCACATCCTCCACTACACCCAGCCCGACAGTCTATTACAAATTCTGACAAAATAAAGAAATGCACACGTCATCCCCTTCTAAAATAAAAATAAACTATCCTGCATCCCCTAGTACATCATCCTACATTTTTAAATTCCGCTGAGACGCTACGTGACCCAACATATCCACGAAATGTATTAAAATTTCACGAAATATTTTGATAAGAAGAAAAAAAGGGTTTCTTTCCCTTACATTTATCCCCAAGACGTTAAGACTGACCCACAAACCAAGTTGTAACTTAACTATGAGGAGGGTAATAACTTATGTAGGGTGAGTGAGCGGCAGGGTATTGTGTGGCCGCATTTTGGTTCAAGTTATAGGGTTTTTTGTATTGTTTACTGTATGAATATAGGTACTTCGGACTGTAGCAACCACCGTTGCTGAGCTAACGTTTTATTGCGACAGTGGAGATAGCTGCGCGGAGAGGAAAATACAGTGCTCTTTTTAATATATTTTTTTAAAAGTGAGTCAGTTAAACGGCCTATAAAAATTAAAAAAATAAAGCTGTCATAATGGGGGCCGCGTATGAATTCGCCGCTAGAGGCGCTGATGTGGCGTGAGGTCTCCGATATGTCAAATTTCATAGATTTTTGGCTTTTAGCACGAGTTTTTTTATTTTTTTATAGTTGTGAATATTTTCCAGACATGGCAGGTAAAGATAAGTAAGGCATTTACCGACTACTGCTTTAATAGAGTTTTATGTTTGGAAAAAGTTATTATTCTTTTTTTTTTTTTCAAAAATAAGGGGCTACTTCTACGGCATTAGAAATGATTTAAATTCAAACTTTGCTTCCGTCAACGACTTTAGTCAACGTTCTACCTTTAAACTGACATTAATTAGTACACCCATTACTTCAAAAGTGAGTAGGAGGAGGAGGTGGAGAGAAAGAGAAGGATTTTAGCTGTTTATTTCTTGCATTTGCGAATAAAATGCTGCATTAACAGGAGGAAATTGTTAAAGCAGTTGAAAATATTCATAAATCTTAAAAACTCTTGGCTCCTTCTGTCAAAGCACCCCGCTACCTCCAATCACTTGCATTATCGATCGCCCACATCTATTTAATGGAAGGAGTACAAAAGACTCACAGCATGGAAGTGCGTTAAACAGCAATGCTGATTCTATCATCTTTTAATTTACTAAGATCGTTGTGTCAAATCTCCCCGCTACCTCCCATGCCTGGCACCGTCGATGGTCCGTGTCCCAACAGACAGGTCCGTGAGGCTACCACTGCACAGTGGTTAATTAAATTATATCCAATGTCCGCCAACTGTATCACTAATTATTTTATGTCATCCTGTTTATCTTTCAATTTTAGGTGTTCGTGGGATCATTTATTTGGCCAAAATTTGAACTAAAGCCGCCTTTTTCTTTTCAATATAATTTCTACGTACAATTTTAAAAATGATTACCGATAGCGCTTTTCTTACAAAGTCGATTAAGCACCAAAAACTCTATAACGTGGTTTCTTTTGTCAAATCTCCCCGTTACCTCCCATGCCTCGCGCCGTCGTTGGTCCTCGTCCCAACAGACAGCTCCGTGAGGCTACCACTGCACAGCGGTTAATTAAATTTTATCCACTACCCGCCACTGTATAAAACCATGCCGAATACACAGCCTAAATAATATTATCGTAATTTGTAATAACTTGCTCTTTCTACCAGTTTATGACTGACTCGTGTTTTAGTTCTGCATTTAATAGCGCACTTTTGCTTTTAATTAGGTTTTGTTTAAGAAATGTTGTTGCTTTGTAGTTTGTAGCCACTTTATTCGAAACGTGGTTTCGAGTTTGAGATTAGGTACTTATTAAGTGGTCATTTTTGCTTATAAATGCCAAAAAGGTCATAATTATTGGGCAAGTTTAATGACAAAAACAAAACTGTAAAGGCATTTATATCACGAGTTTTTTAATCAAATGTAAATTGAGAGATAATTGAAAAGTACTATTTTCAAGTACAAATTTTATAATTCTTACACCGCTTTTGCTCAAATTTGCTATTAACAAATTAGTTGAATAGATCAACGAAATTGTTACGTGTACAACTCCTATAGATGAAACATCCCTATTACGTCGAGATCACTTCGCGAGTGTCCCTGACATTATCCTTACAATATTTATATAGAAAACAAGATAAATACACGTGAATCCGCGATCGGTCACGTGGCTCTTACTGGAGCTATGGCGGACAGTTGGAGTTACGTGGATACACTATCACGTTGAGGGCACCCCAATGCCGTAACGCGGATCATATTTACTGTTATAATCTATGCAGATCTATGAATAGACGATTTGATGCGTTTCTATGCTAGATAGCTTTGATGAGGATGCTAAATATATTATAGGTTAGAATACAGTAGTACCTAGATGTAATTGTCTCATCTTGATCATGGCCTAACGACGTTAAAGTAAATAGAGCCAGCTCAGGACTTATAAGCTTAGGCATATACAAAACAAAGAACCACAGAGATAAACGAGTCATCTTTGAATATGAAATGAATTTATGTTACTCGTACTACATAGTACTGGTAACTGTAATGAAGTAACACGACTAGACAGACACTGAAACAGCTAAGGAAACACTAAAATAGACGGACTGCATTTCAACTGCACTCCGACTGCAATTTTGCAGTCTGAATGCATTTATTACGACAACAATAAAACTGCAAACCAACCGTGCAGTCCGATTGCAGTCGGTTTGCACTTCCAAACTGTAAATTTGCAGATCACTCCGTTGGTCTAGAGCCTTAAACGTGTGGCAACACGAGGTATAGTTCATATATAGTTGTATTAAAAGCTTTTCATATTAAACCTTCTCACAAAACTATTCCAATAAAGAAAGTAAGAAAATCAAATCTAAGCCTGTATAGTTCAAATTAATTTAGCATACCTAACATTATACTAAACTATAGGCAGTCTAACAGCCGACAGGATTGCCGGCAATTCCAACTTTATAGCCAAACTATTGCCCAAAATTATGGCTCTGCAAAATTTTTACCAAAATTCTATATTGTATTAATTTTGTAGACGTAAAATAGGCCCATAACATGTAATAATGTATGTTATAGACTCCTCTGTAATGAGGTTGAATATTTGGGACCATAAAATCTAAAAGTCAGCCATAAAAGGAAATTAGGTAAAATTTTAGGTTAGCTAGCGCAGAAATATACTGGCGGTGGCCATAAACACACCCCCGGTGGGCCCGGCACTGTCGAGGCGGGGGTGCTCAGTAGCCGTGGCTTAGTCACCCAAGGTGAAACGAAGAGGAACCCGAGGAGGGACCGCTCGTCAGGGCTTTTGCCGATGAAGCCGTCGACGTAGCGGTCAACGAGTAGTTTGCGGTGCCGCTTGGTAACAGAGGTGACATCGCAACTGAGGCGGGCCACGATGTCGTAAGGAGCGTCCCAGTTCCCATTGTAGCGTTACGGGTCGCTCAGGTGAGCTGAGCCACACGTAAGCCACGTTAATACAAAATAAAAAAAACAGTTATAAACTTAAAATTATGTATGAAATGAAATTAAGGATCCGGCTTCGCACGACGTGGGCAGCCAACCGGGGAACAGGTCGGGCAGGCAGGTCGTATTGTAGGCAGCTGGTGGTTAGGCAGGCAGCGCAACTGACAGGAACTCTTTGTGGCAGACAACCAGGGAACAGGTCGGCAGGGAGGTAGCCGTATAGGTAGCTAGTAGGTTAGGCAGGCAGCACAACTGTCAGGAACTCCTCGTATTTTATGGCTTAGCGATTAGGCGACTCTTCGGTTTCAGACCAGATTGAAGACTCCTGAAGCCCTCGAAATTTCCGTCTTTTATATCTGCCGACTGTCCTTTTTCTTCTTTATTAGAATGACATCTTGTTGTCATACAAAAATGCAACTTGCCAGTATTCAAAACAGCCAGTAATATTCAATCCAAAACCTCTTCGATGAATTCTGAGAGCGTGTAAATTAATTTATGAAATACAATATTTGAGCTAACATATTGCAACTATAAAAAGAATTACATATTAATAAAAAGAATTTAAATTATATAAATTAAAAGTAATCTTCATAGGCTAAGCTAGTGAGAAACTCTATGACAGAAAATTTAAAAGGAAAAGTATTGACAGCTTGACAACCTGACGTAGGTGTCATAACATTGAAAAATATGATAATTATTTATTTTATTTTAGATATTTTATAAGAAAACGAATCGTTTTAGACCGATTCGCAGAATAGTAATGCGAAAACCAACAAAACGTATAATAGATGCGATGCGATGTAAAATGTTTTGGCATGGAATAATATGAATACAGTGTGAGTAAGTAAGTATTATGAGACCTAAGTGTGAATTAGGTGAGAACACTCCAGCTCACTCAGTGAAATAACTAAAATATGTGGTTTAGAATAGCAAAATACCACACCATACGATATCGCGGCTGAGGGTTAGAGGTCGCGGCGGGAGAAAAGAATTGCGGTGCGCCGCGCACCCTACCTTCCGCGGCCTGGACGGGGTCGTCACCGTCTGATTGCGCATGCGGTGGGGCCGCAGCGTCGGTCCCTATCCTCTGAGGCCGAAATGTGGTTAGTAGCGGGGCCACTGACCTGAACCGTCACAGGGGGGCCAAGGGTGCCTTACACGGGGTCATCTGGCGCACGTGTGCTTGTTTGGTCCCTGGGGTGGTCATGGCGTGCAAAGTGTTCTGGTGCGCGGGCGATGGTGTGTACACCCCAAAGGAGGGTCATCAAAGGACAGCCGCGGCGGGTTCACGGTGAGTGCTAACGTGTGCCTGTGTTCCTGCCATAAGCGGCACAGGAGGACACCGTGGAGTTTTAGTGGGTTGGAGTGCTACATAACAGCGCTATCTCTCCGTGGTAGCGCTGTATGCATAAGCATTGCACCAAGTAAAAAAAAAAAGCCATAAACAAGTAAAGTTTGATAACTTGCGAAAACACCCCGTTTCAAACTGTACAACAGTACAACCGGTTTAGCCGTTTATAAGTTATGAGCAAACTTATAAACGGCTAAACCGATTTTCATCAAACATATCTGAGAAAACTCTCGATAAAGTCTCTTTTTAAACAAAGAAAGCCACTTAAATTAAAATCGGTATATATATATAGCTATGATACCACAGACAGATAGACAAATACACAAATATACAGATCATCGACCGCGTGGTCGCTGCAACTGATACACACGTTATAACACCCTCTTTATCCGTCGTTTGTTCAAAAGTATAACCCAGGGCTTATTCTACGGGTCGCGGATAAATTTGAAAGAGAGTTACAGCGACCCTGGCACAAGCAACTGAAGGAACACGGGTGGGTTTTAGTCAGTAAAAGTCTGACACGCCCTCCCGCTTCACCCAGAGCGGGAGAAGTCATTAAATGAATTTCAAACCCAAAAAAAGGGCTTATCTTGACTTCTAGAGCCACGCGAATATGCCCATTGAGTTACGTATACGGATGCACCATTTTGTTAGCTTATAAACTGCTAGCTTTTTCCTACGGCTTCGCTCCTGTCGCCTATTTTGCAGTAACCGTGCGTTACTCCAGGATGAAAAATCTTTGGTATTATACGAAAGTACAGCATTGAATACATACCTTGAGTTAAATAAACAGGCATTTTGTTAGCTTTTTATGTACACTGCTAGTGTTTTCCTAATGCTTCTGTGGCCTATATTGCAATTTCGTGCGTTTCGCCTGGATGAAAAATCTTTGGCATTTTGTTATAGCATAAATTTCTTTCATCATCATTTCATCCGAAGGACGTCCAATGCTGGACATGGACATCCCCTAAATGTCGCCACCTCGACTGGTCCTAACTTTCTATCAGTGCAATATTTTTTGTGACCAAATTCGATCAAAACCTGCCACAGTATAAAATTGTTCTTGCAAATCAATCGCCCTTTGCAAGACTCCTGTTAGTAGTGTATCCGCTAAAACGTCGCGCGCACACCATGTGTGCGTAAGACTTTGTTTCTATTGTGTCTGCTAATTAACGTTCAATGGGATTTTAGTGTACATCAAATTCCAAAACTGAACCGCCTAATGCCCGTCATTTTCCGTTTCCAGCATTGATAATCAAAAAAAGTAATTCAATAAATCAAAAAACTTGACTGCTTAGGAAGCGAACTAAATAGACGTAAACAAGAAGAAAATCATGCTGTGCAGTCGGAGGATACATATTCACGAGCTGACTGACCAAAACCAGATGTATCCTCTGCATCCTGCTTTTCGAATTTATTACATTTAAATATATAAGTGTTTTATATTTTTGACATTATCTCTTAAAACCCTTTATTTTGATACCCCACACAATGGGTTTGGAAGAAAAAATAATTGTGCCTTCACAATATGGCGACCAAAGTACGCCATTTTTCTATTATGCAATTTTAATGTGACAGTAAAATTCGCAATATTAAGACGAATCGATTGACATAAGAAACATCAAAATCTGCTAACGCGTTTGATCTCTAGAACGCCACATAGGAACATACAATACATACATACAAATTACTTATTTTGATAAACATATTACCCTCCTTCGGCAGTCGGGTAAAAAAATACCTGCTGTTCTGTTTAAAATATCAATATCACACCGAATATTAATTACTCGATTCATGATATTCAGTAATTGAAGCGCGTTCGTTGTCATGTCAAAAACCTTACAATTCAAAACCAACGGTACGTATCGTTGGTATGTCTAACGTTAACAAAAGCTGACTTAATTGGATCCGACAGCGTTGAGTGTTGAAATCAAATCAACATGTGTATGTGCATGTAAAGAGGTGTTATTTAATAGACGAGAAATAAAAGTAGAAGTTATAATAGTGGTCATAAAGTTGAATTTTGATCACGGAAAAATACGATCGCGTTTTGTTTTAATCGTCTTGGATTCGAAATCAATTTCTTTTCAGATATTATCGGTTCTTAGCTTCGTCAATTTGGTTTTAATTAGGGCAGTGGTATAATATATATGTTACTTATATGCTTTATTATTTAAAGTGATTGGTAATGGATTGGTTTAAAAAGCAATTTTCCCTTGAAGAAATTCATGGGGTAAAAACGGCCTGATAGCAAGGGTTACATAATGTCAAACTATGGGTAAAATTTCTAATCACTGTATACTTGTAAAAATTTTCACTTCGTTTTCGGAAAACCAAAATCAAGGCAACATCGGTCTGTATCGGTCTCGGTTTTGTATTCTACACTATGTTACGCTCAGACAGAAATTTTTACAAGGAACCTAATTGATTATTACTTCCAAGCACTTTAGATATCTACATAAAACCAAATTCAAAAACAATCAAATCATTACCTGATTCATACTTCAAAGTATCACAAAGCCAGCCAAAGTACAAATTGTTATCAAGTAAGTGCTGCTAAGTCGACTAATTAGAAATTGATGTTTTCGGTAAGTAGGTGCCTACTTTAAGTTTTGGAACACCGGTTTCAGCAAAGTACTCGTACACCAGGTATTAATATATTACGGGAAAATGCGATGCGGATGTATGTACCTAAGTTGGTTTGTGTCTACATAATATCGAAGCAATTTCCTACAACTTATAAATGTGAAAGTTTGGATGGATGGATGTAACTTAATCACGCCAGAATGGTAGAACTGACATTACATGAAACTTCAATGTAATATTTTATTTTTTTATTATTGTTATTAGTGTAGTATTATATTTTTATTTTATTGGGCTCACGGTTGCCGCAGTGTTTGATCGATTGACTGCACGGAACAAATATTTGTATGGCCTACAGATAGTTGTTCCGGCTCTGAGTGTTGTGTATGTGAGTTTATATGTTTGTAAACGCACCCACGATACAGGAAGATATGTGTAGGGCAACGTTTTTTTTTTTAATTTATGTTTTTTTTTATCTCTCACAAAGTACAATTTTGTTTCTATATAGAGTTACAAATGTTGAAGGTGCAAAGGTTTGTGGCAGTCAGGAAGCCAAACTTGGACACCCTATGCTATGGAATCCTGGCCCCTCGCCGGTATTGGGATTTAAGCAAATATAGGACATGTATTGTAAGAAAAGATCAGTAAAAAAGGAAAAAATCAGAAGATTAAAATAATAATTAAATCAAATTAAAAACGCGTGTGTATGTTTGTTTGTATGTGAAGTGGTAGGTGTCTTGTGTGTACTTTACAGTACATCAGAATAACAAATATGTTATCACACTAATTATTATAAACGCGAAAGTTTGTGAGTGTGTGTATTTGTATGTTTGTTACTTCTTCACGCTCAAACGGCTGGACGGATCTGGATGAAATTTGTCATAGAGATAGATTATAGTCTGGTGATCTTTTAATCCCGGTATAATTTTTAAAAATGTTAAACAGTTTTCACGCGGCCGAAGCCGCTGGCAGAAGTTAGTATGTTATAAATATGAAAGTATGTATACGATGTTTGTTAATCAATCACGTATCACTGGCTGAATATCTTTGGATGAAGTTTATTGCGTTAGTCACCTTCCCGTAGGATAAATTTATACTATCAAGTAGGAGCTGCAAAAAGCTAGTTCAATAAAAAGAAAACTCTTTCAGAATAAATAAACTGAAGATATACAAAACCAGGTACATAAAATCACCGTTTTAAATCTAAAGCTCGAAGCACGAGTAATTAAATCGTGCACCAAAGGGTGACCATGAGTCTGTAGTTTTGAAGCTGCCAATATTTTACTTTATGCCTGGGGATATTATTTATTAGTTAGCAATAAAAGGACGCGTTGCCCAGTGGTATTGGCCGCGACTTACTAGTTGTAGGTCGTGTTTTGGAATCCAGGCAGGCGATTTACTTTGCGTAAAGTATTTCATCACCACTGCTCTCAAAAACGGTGAAGGAAAACATCGTAAGGAAACTGGCATGTCCTAGAACCAAAAAAATGAAGACATGTGACATCCACCAACCCGCACTGGGCCCGCGTGGTGGATTATGGCCCATCCTATCTCACAGAGAGGAGGCCTGTGTCCCAGCAGTGGGAACATTAATAGGCTGATGATGATGATAAAAATTCGCTCGCCTGTAAGTAATCTTTTCTCTCTTAATTTTTTAAAAGCCCGGGTAATAAGAAAACACATACTCGGACAGCGAATTCTATTACTTAGCTGTACGCATAAAGAAAGATTATTATTTAACCCCCGACGGAAAAAGAGGGGTGTTATAAGTTCGATCTGTGTATATGTGTGTCTGTGTATAAGTGTGTCTGTCTGTGGCATCATAGCTCCTAAACCGTTGAACTGATTTTGATTTAGTTTTTTTTAGCTTAGAAGGTGAATTTGTCGAGAGTGTTCTTAGCTAGCTAGTTTGAATAAAATCGGTTAAGCGGTTCAAAAGTCAAGAAAGAAATTTTACTCTTTGAATCTGGTTTTTTCGCAAGATATCGTGTCATTATTACTTGTTTCGATAGATTGTCGATTGAAGCGTGTCTACTACTTGGTATATTATATGTAGTTTAAAAAGCATGAAATAAAAATTAAACTACAATTTTAAAAAATCCCCGTCACAAAATCCTCTAAAAAGCAAAAAATAAACCTCGTACTCGCATCGGGGAGCCGCTAAGTGAATAAAATAAGTTGCTGTAAGCGTCGGCGGTTAAAGGGCAAGATATTCATTTGTGTTTTAATGGTATTTAGTTTATTTAATAAGAATATTACCAACTTAAAATTTTATTTTAATTAAATAAGCATCAGCTTTGACAATATAACCATTATTCTGTTTTTTCATGAAATAAATGTGAAGTCACGTAGATATTGTTCACAAATTAATTTATCATCATTTGTCATTGTCATTTTATTTTAAAACTATGATAAAAATAAAGCATAATAAAGTATTTGTCACTGAATTTTGACGTTTGAAGGTCACATTTTATGGCTTTGGACAACAATAGTGTGCCATGTTGGCACATGTTCAATGCCTTTTAAATCTTTGATGAGTCAATGGACGATGGAAATGCCTTCGCTCTAGTATATGGGGACCATTATAAATGTAGTGCCAGTTTCTACTCAGTTTGATATTGTTAAGATTATTTTTAGGGTACCTACCATGCCTCCAAATTAAAAAATGGAAAAAAAACGAAATAGTTTATTTCAAATAAACCTTAGAGCTTTTTTTGAATCGACAAACAAAAAAAAATATGACTCTAGTTGCAAATTCGCAAGCGTCAGTAGATATCAATGGAGAAGAATTTGCAAGAAACTCCACGGATACTCTTTTCCATCAGTTTCAATTACAAGTTTTTGGTTACATCATTCTTGTTGAAAAAAATACACATATGTGAGAACGATGCAAAAAGACGTGCACGGAAAAGCGTAGAGTAATAAACAATTTTAACAAAAAAATGCAATAACAGGCCGAGGCAGATAAGTTATGACCAATCCCAACTGATGGCGCCCGTTCACGAACATGACGCATGGATCGGCACCACTTAGCTCAACCATCATGAAGGGAACCGAATGATCCAACACATGTGCCACCATCAGAGAGAAATTAGAGAGAGCATGTATGCTCACTCAACTGCCAGGGCACAGAGATATAGGTTCATTGAATGGTGGATTTACAGTCGGAACATAGTACTCACACATGTGCTGTGCAGTTATATAATACTAAAAGGAATTGAGTTTATACAATACAAATATATTCATACAGTCGTCAGTCAGGAAACCTTATAGGATCACTTTGTTGTCTGCCCGTATGACAAAACCCGTTTTTCAACGAGTATAATTAAAAATACGGTGAGATACGGTGGGGAAAACAGGTTGATACCAATAAATTTTTCGTTTTTGTATCATTAATGACATTGTGAAAGAGTTTTTTTTTAATTTTTTTTGGGAGGATAAAACAGGTGTACAGTTAAATGTTATACTTACTATCTTATAATCTAATAAATAAAACTAATAATTAATATTTAAATAAAATACTTTATTCTACTATTAGCAACATTATCCACTTATTACTAATTTATGGACTGTTAATTCTACGTGAGAATAAAAATTAAAACAGACTAGTTACATGAATGAATATAGTGAACGATGAATGGTCGATTGATTCAATGAATGCTTTCTACAATGAAGTGTATTTAACTGACTTTCCAAAAAGGAGGAGGTTCTATGTTCGACTTTGTTTGTTTTTTTGTGTATGTTCACCAGTTTCTCCGTCAGTTGTGAACCGATTTTGAATTTTTGATATAGTATGCTCCCAAAAAGGTCCTATTTAAATTTGTTGAAGAGCTTCGGCGATATACAACAGAACTCTTCAATAAATGACAGCAAATATTTCGCAGGATTCTTGCAATAGCATGTGTGTTTATTGTTTTTCATACCATTTCATAAAATAACACCACGCCAGTACGCTCTAAATGGGTACGCAAATGTGTACAGTTCACCTTGGTACACTCTAATTTTACAGGTTATGTTCAAGTTTCATGATATTCGGGTAATCTATTCTGGCGTATCTTACTTACTATAGAACTTGCCTATTAGGTACCACAGCTAAAAGTGAAAAGTTTTTTCAAAAAAACACAACCGACTTCCAAAAAAAAACACTACAAAGTGAAAAATTACTTCAATTTCGGAAGTCGGTATCAAAAAACGAAGAAAAGAAAACAAGAATACCGACTTCCAAAAAATAAGTTATTTTTCACATTGTAGTGTTTTATGTTGAAGTCGGTTGTATCTATCTATGTATGTAGAAAAATAGAATTAGAAAAAAATAGTTTGTGAAATCTCGTGTAGAATAAATTTTAAAGTAATTTACTTGCCTAAGTACCTTGCAAAATAAACGAGGTTTGTTTGTATTAAAATCCATTTTTTATTTACTATTGTCTATAGTTAGGTATGTCGTTTATGAAATTCAGTGGTTTTATGTAACAAAGGAAAAACTGCGATGGATTTTTATAAAAGCTTCTGCTTTTTTAACGGCTGGCATTATTTTCATTTAAATATTTGGACTCCACTAAAAATATGCGATACACCAATACTGGTCAGAATGTATGAGAATTCTATACATTTTGAGGCGTAAAGCTTAGCATAGAGAGAATTTAAAACGTAGATTAAACGTAGAAATAAAATGTTTAAATGGTTTTCCAATTTTGTAATATTTATTGTTACACAGCTTTTTATTCTTAAATTTATATTATTTAGGTTGTTATTTATAAGTAAAAATTTTCATGCCCATATAACGGCAGAGCATGGAGAACATTAACATAACATCTCTACGCCTACCTATGTTGGCAAAGTTTTTTTTTGTTAATATTTTTCGATTCTTTGAACGTTTAATCCCTTTTTCTTTTTTATTATTATTCACAGGCTCGCGACCACTCACCTCAGAAATTACAAAAAAAAATATGATTTAGCCACGATTGATAATTCAGTCAACTTATAAAATAAAATGAATGTAGCCCCTGTAAAAACTTCATGCATGTTTGTCTTTTTAATATTCTTTGTTAAAAACTAGAAAAGTTACTATATCTATTGGTTGAAGCTATTACTATTTTAGATGCATGAAAAGACATCTTGATTATTAAAAAAAAAAAAACTAAAATCTTACATAAAATTAAAATCATGGTTCTCCCAGCCTCGATCCGCAGACGGTAGGTAAGCAAATTACCTTCATTTGTATAATTGAACATCCTAATGTTTTTCATCATTAAGTACTGCTGACACTACTCAAATTAAATCACAAACAGTTCAATGGCCGGTAAATCCCTGCAACGATTAAAAAAAACACCATTGCCAGACGAAATAAGTAAAGTACCTATTCTGACCTTTAAAAAAAAACTTAATGGTTGTTTGGGCTTTTAAAGGTAAATATGATGCCAGCGTATTACCGTCCCACTACAGGACAAAGGCTTTTTAAATGCCTAATTTGAAACCATTGTGGCGTTCATAGTGCATGCGTTTGATACGTTCAAGACTGTAATTGGTGTGACAGATTCACTCATGCTTTTCGAACTTGTCTTGTTTGATAAACGTCTTCATCCACCTGCCCTAATCGCAATTTATTTGGGGAAGGTAAAATAAATAATTTATTCCGCCAAGAATAAGAATTAACACAAGAAAAATAAAACAATTAATAATTTTACACTACTTAATAATAAAACTTTTCTTTTTATTGCAGATAGTGAGCGTGTATTGAGTGATGATGTGGCCGAAGATGTAGCACGCTTGCCTAGAAGTAACCTATTCACTCTTGACTTAAATACACCGAGGTTATAGCTATCGGGAAACACTGACTTCGGCAGGGAACTCCATTTCTTAGCTGTACGCATAATTAAAGTATTTCCAAAAGGTTTAGTGCGTATGGGTGGGATGTCCACCATGTACCTTCATCCATCGCCGTACGTCTTGTAGTCCGATGATGAAACGGGCTTGGGGGAATTAGATCATGCAATTCCATCGCACACTCCCCGAAATGGAACCGATAAAAAACCGGCAAGCTGGCAACTCAGCGACGATGTTCAAGGCTCTGGAGCTTTGATTTACTCAGTGTATCATTGCTGATGAGCCACTTGGCCCGTTTTCCAATCGGCTCTAGTGCATCAAGCTGATATTTGGCAGATCCACCCCAACAATACAAAATAAAATAAACTAACAACTACTCGTACAAATAAAATTAAACTTTGCGTCGCATCCGAGCGAAAAACTATCATTGCTCAGCCATATGCCGCGACTTCAGTTGCGCTCAGTTGGACTTAACGATCATCGTAATGGCGACCCCGTGAGGTATATGCAGCATGTCATCTTTTTATTCGCCGTCATCTCAATAAATTAGTAATACTAATCTTTATGACACCACTACATACTTAAAATACTACCATAATACTACTATGCCTAAAACAAATGACCGAACTAGTTCCATCTATAATTATATGTATTTATTACAAAATACACCAGTTCCTACATTCACGTCCACTGCCCGCATTGCACACACGTTTCAATTATAATTTGATTTACACAGTTGAGATAACATGGCTCAGTTTGTCATTAGTATGATTGCTACTACCATTGGTCGCCAAATTAAGTAAATTGAACGTGTCATATGATCGATTTGGTGGCCGATAAAGCGAGTTGCTTTTGTTTATTATTTAATTTGGGCATCTACCTAAATTGTGATTTTTAATTTTGTAGACTAAACTGACATCCATGCCAATGACCTCTTTTTTTCTTAATGTTGCAAGCGCGGAGCTTGGTGTTGTACTAGGCTTAATCATTAGTGATTCATCGAATCGATGTGACATATCTCCTCAATTTAATTTAACTAAATGGTGTAAATTAATGTTTTATGAATATAAACGTAATATATTTAAATGTAACAGTATTAATAGTTCATAAACTTTTATTGTAATAAATGAGAAATCAACAATAAAATAAATGCGATCGATAGATCGAAGTCTGCCATAAATGAGTAAAAATTAAATAAGGGCCGCTAGTTTCTTAACAAATGTATTTTTTTGGCGTAAAATAGTTCCATTTTCGATTTTCGATCAAATTTTTATCACTATTTTTATGTAACGATAAAGTGGCCACACAGGAATTTTAGAAATTTTCGCGGGCTCAAATACTAAGCTCAAGTGGGATTGGACGGGTCACGCTAGCCGCACTCATGATGACTGAGAGGACCAGAGGATAGACAGAGTCGCTGAGACCGGCCAAGAAAGTGGTGGCGAGATGACCTGGACTGAACTGCGAAGGTTGATTCGCGGCGGAGCATTGATAAAGTATCTTAAAAGATTCGACATGAAACCATCATCCAGCTGTGGAATGTCCAACTGCTGAGCAAAAGCCTAATAAAGGCAAATCAAAAAATGTGTTCAGTGGCTGTTCGGGTGCAGTGCGAGTGCCGGTTGCAAGGGCCGGTACCAATCGGTAACCGGCCCGTGCCACCTATGAACATTCCCAATACCAAAGCAGTTACAGTTGTACTGAAATATTTACTGTGCCGGTTTATTACACTGTCCTTCAAATTATTACAAAGCAAGAGCAATAGATGCTGGTGACTGGATTGTGGTGAAAGCCAGCATGACTCTATCTCACACGAGAGTCCCAGCAATAAGCGACGGCCATTTTGCGCGGTTGTGACTTTATGGAATGCTCACGTACCTGTTGAAAGTCTTATTCTATCTTTTTTATGTAAAAGTCCGTTTAAAAATCTTATCTTTTGTCGTAATATTCCTAAACAAACAACTTCAAATATTATGAAAGAGGTTGTTATTCAACAACTGGGAGCGATGAGTTACCTACTGACTGTTTTCAAAACTAAGAAGTCACATAACGTAAGTTTCAACAGCTCTACTGGTCGTTTATGAAGTGTTTTTATTCTTTCATGGATCTTTTATTTTCGATGGGAAACGTCTTTCAACTGTAGAGGTTAAATCTTGAAGTCGGGTAAACAGTACTAAACGGTGATCTTGATATTATGGAACTTCGAAAATATTGTTTAAAAAGTTGAATTGCTTTTTGCCAGTTACATAGACAACAAATTTAAAGCTTCAGAGGTGGATACGTTTAGTAGACTTGTACATAATATAATACCCACAGTTTGCAAGCAAAAATGTCAATATCTGTGACCGGTTGAAGGGTTGCCACACACTTCGGGTTGCTATTGAAAACTCTTGGTGAAAAAAAAAACCAATAACGTTTTTCCGGGTCCGGGAATCGCACCCAGGACTTGCCCAGCTGTAGTGCTTACAACCTCTACGTACAGTCGTGCTGACTCATTTTGATACTAAATATTATATTTCTTTATTCACTCACTCAAAAAAGAATCGTAAAAAGAAAAACGTAGAACGAGCTTCACTCAAATAAAAAAAAAACTATCAGAAACACATTTTTACACATTCGTTTCACACAGTTCAAAAAGTTTTCACTACGTCGAAAATTAAAAAGAAAGTTATTTCATCCACACACTGGCCGTTAAAAGAAAGATTCCGTTTGTGGCTCACCTAAAAAACTAAAACCTTTGAGCACCTGTTGAGTTTGCTTTTTACTTTTAGTGTGTGGCATGCCTAAGCCTGACCTGTGCAGGTTTTTTGTACACTACTTTTTAAAAATATAGTTTTATGTCCATGTGGCTTCATTTTACCTTTTTACCCGACTGCCGAAAGATGGTTATGTGTTTATCAGTCTATGTATTTTTGTATGTTTGTTCCTTTGTGGCGTTCTAGAGACCAAACGCGTAGGCCGCTTTTGATAATTCTTACGTCAATCCATTCGTCTTAACCTTGCGGGTATCACTGGCTACATTTAAATTGAAAAATAGTAAAATGGCGGATTTTAGACGCCATATTTTGGGGGCACAATTTTTTTCTTTCTTGCAAACCCATCTTGTGGGGTATAAAAAGGGTATTAAGAGGTGATTTCAAAAATATATACAACATTTATATGTTTAAATGGACCTAATTCGAAAAAAAAAATTACCTAAAAAGTTATAAATAAAAAAAGTTCATCCAAAAAATCAAAAACATATTCACGAGCTACCTGACCAAAACCAAATGCATACTCCCGACTGCACAGCATGATTTTCTTCTTGTTTACGTCTTTTTAGTTCGCTTCTTAGGCAGTCGGATTTTTTGATTTTTTGAATGACCTTTTTTTTCAAGAACGATTTGTAAGGTTTCAGCTCAGTTGAAATTATTGAATCCAGTTAAAAAAAAAGGTTTGGCAAGAATTGTGGGCTTTTTTATCGGACTGCGGCAAAACCCAAAAGGAGGATAATGTTTTTTTCAGAAAAAAAACAGTATTTCAGCAATCCATGTACTAAGCCTAGTATTAAGGCTAAATCCATAGAATTACATTTCAGCACAGAATACGACAACGCATTTTTTAAGTTTAGAATTGGCAAAATTTCGTAAAAAAATGGGTGTTGTCACATTATCACTTCGCGCCTTTCTACGGTTAAGACATAAGAGCCAGAACACACACACCCTGTATAGAACCTAAATTTCTTTCAAAACTCACAACTTATTACTCTTTCAAAATTCTAAAACCAAAGTAAGCCCTTTTACAACTGGTAAGCCACTTCTTAACCCTACTTACTCACGTTAACAGGTACACGTGTACTTGATAGTGGTCTATTGTTCAACGTAAACTTAGACGTCTGGTGGCCACTTAGACCGGGACCAACACATTAAGAGAGCTCGTAAAGTCGTTAAGAGATGTTTATTGGACGGACGTGACTGTCTTTGTCCTAGTTTTGCGAATAATGTACTTGTGATACGTGAGAGAGTAGTAAATATGGTGTGGAGTTATGCTATGTTTGTATCAGAAGCGATAGGTTTTGAATAGGTCCAGACGGCCTGAGGCTCAGGGGAGGCGCTTTTTCAGTCTCTTCAGGGATGTGCCCTAACAGGCGTCGCACAGAGGGGGTCCGGGGTGGTCTTTTGAGAGGACACAGGGCCTCTTCTCGTACTAATGGTGATCACCGGGCTGGTTTTAGTGATGTAAAAATCTCACAATCCATAGTCTTGTCTCCAAAAGTCCAGGCGTCCTTTGAAGAATTAAAAAAAAAAATGTTCCCGACGGCCTTCGGGAACGCTTTTTGTTTAGAACTGTCAGTAAAATATAGAGCGACTGTCTATTGGACCTTCACATCTCAGTTACTGGTAACGAAGTACCTGATAGTAAGACTGATTGTCCGATTTTGGGGCTTCTGGCTTCCAGTAACAACTGCCACTCCTTAGCTGTACGTATAATAAAAGTATTATAAAAGTTTTCAACGAATTGGTTGTTCAGCTGTTTTCAAAAGAAAAATATGCTAAAATTGAAAAAAAAGAACCCCAAATACAACTATAGTATGTAACAATATTATTACCGCAGCTCACAAAAACCTAAAAGATTTTACTCAAACCCGATAAATAGTTACTACTAAGTATGATAGTCGCCTATTCAGTATATTTTTCGCACGGTTAATAATTTGCCAAAAAATAATAGGGATTTAGAACAGGAAGGAGTTATATCTTTCTTCTCTCTCTTGGAACAAAATACGCCTAAAGGTGACGTCTTGAAATTTCACCCGCAATTCTCGTTTAAATAGACGCTTGAAAAATTTCCCTAAAAAAAGCTGCTATCAAATTAAATGCTTTTTTTTCTATTAAGAACTCAAAACAAAACATTGTCACGAAATTGGCTTATTCCCTCCAATCCAATTCCTCTCCCAAAACCGTCGGCACATCTATCAAAACAAAACCGATCGTTCCACATTAGATAGGTAATTAATTGGGGACATTGATTGATGATTGTCAGTGATGACGTCACGCTCATCAGGGACTCGCATTACGCTATTTCAATATCAACATAGTACCTATCATTGATCAAATTTCCCGTTCACTTAACAGTTGTTTGTTTTGTAATTCCTGTCATATGTATCATGGTTATGTTCCGCGAC
This sequence comes from Orthosia gracilis, assembly GCA_947562075.1. NCBI lineage: Eukaryota > Metazoa > Arthropoda > Insecta > Lepidoptera > Noctuidae > Orthosia > Orthosia gracilis. The sequence goes on along the minus strand of OX387271.1, from coordinate 44,869,644 downwards.
ATTGTAGCTGGAATATAATTTCGTGTCAGTGTTGATCACTAACCCTCGAAGGGAAAAGAGGCGTGTTATACTCGTCAGTTTGAATTGAGTATCTGTGTTTTGTGTATCTGACTGTGGTATCGTTCGTAGCTCCCGAACGGATGAAGAGATTTTTTTTTTGTTTATAAGGTGACTTGATCGAAAGTGTTCTTAGCTATTTTGATGAAAATCGGTTCAGCCATTCAATAGTTATGCGCATTTTACTCTTTGAAGCGGGGTATTTTCGCAAGATATCCTGTTATAATTACGTTTTGCGATGGATTTTTGATCGAAGCGTGTCTACTACTAGATACCCCTTCATGTAAGGTTACTTTAGACCTTGCAGACAGAAAAATGAGCCCCGCGCAGCGGCTCCATCGCCAAACTTTTATTTTCAAGTCGCTGTTTTAAACATTTGTATTCGCCCACTGATTGTTGCCCACTTGGTATTTTAGTAAGCCATATTTAGTATTTTTAACCGACTTCGCAAAAAGGAGGAGGATTATCAATTCGACTGTATTTTATTTTTATTTGGTGAACCGATTTTAATAATTCTGTTTTCATTTGAAAGCTGGTACTTGTCATGTGGTCCCAATTAATTTTCATCAAGATCTAATGAATAACTTCGGAGAAATACATCAGAACTCTTCAATAAATGACGGCAAATCACTCGGGATAGATGCAATCGCATGTCCTTTTTATTGTTTACACCATTTCATAACATAACATCACACTGGTACGCTCTAAAGGGGTACACAGGTGTGAACAGTTCACCTTGACATACTCTCATTGCACCGGTTTCGTTTAAGTTTCATGTTATTGGGTTAATCTATTCTGGCTTCACTTTGGGCACTAAACGCGTTGGTATCTAGCCTAAAGAACTGGTCTATTATGTACCACAACTAAAGAGTGAAAAATAAAAAACTTTTTTACAAAAATTACAACCGACTTCCAAACAAAAACACTACAAAGATAAAAATAACTTCAATTTTGGAAGCCGGTGTCAAAAAACGAAGAAACGAAAACAGAAACCCCGACTGCCGAAATTGAAGTTATTTTTCACTTTGTAGTGTTTTTGTTTGGAAGTCGGTACTAATTTTTTTTAACATTTTTATTTTGAATTTATTTTTGCTCGTTTAAATACTATCCTTTAAAAAGTTTCACTTCTATCACGTGTACCTAATTTGCTGCACGTGCCCATTTTTCAGTCACTAAAAAGAAAAAAATTATTTTGACAACAGTTCTTTTTAGGGTTCCGTCTCTCAAATGGAAAAAAAACGGATCCCTTATAGGATAACTTTGTTGTCCGTCTGTCTTTCAATAGCCATTATCTCGGGAACGCGTGGAGGTATCGAGTTAAAATTAATATCATATACTCAAGTTAGCAACTAGCTGTGAAAAAAATCAAACTTGTAGATCAACGCAATCAAGAGATACAGCCGTAAATGACGCCTATTTTATACTCGCAAGGGAATCAAAATCTACAGTGTACTTCCCGTTGACCTAGAATCATGAAATTTGGCAAGAAGCAATGCCTTATAACACAAGTAAAGGAAATAATCTGAAAGCCGTATAAATTTGTATCTGTATAAAAAGAAAAAGATCACTAACTTATTTGCAGTTTACCAACTGGCCGCGACTTATGTCGATCTATGGGGGATACAGTTTTCCAAGGGCAAAGTTAATTTTGTTCCTCAATTTTGTGTATCTTATCGTTAGAGCAATGTTCGGTTCCCTCATATTTTATGAACTTCAGTAATGTTATTTAATTATTTTAGTGTATGTAGCTGTTTGTACGGAATCCTGAGTTTTTGAGTCCGACTCGCACTTGCCAGTTATTTAAAATAAGGAAAGTTTACTGACTTATTTTCAGTGATAATGATAGTCAATAAGTCAAAAATATTTGGAATTTACATGAGCTGCATTGTCACGTGTACAATCCATACATTTGGCTACAGTCGCTATCGTTTGAAGAATGTCACTTTTTCAAGGCACTCAGGCCAAAGAATGAGGTGCACTTTTCTTCTCGCAAAAACCTTTATTAATGGAAATGGGTGATTCTATATCTGCCTAAGAACAAACAATATCACTTTTTAAATCCCTTGTTTCACATATCCCGATTAAGAATAGTCGTAAAGACATAACGTATTCCGAATTTAGATGAAATTGCATTTCGTACGTCCACTGTTCCTTTAAAGAATATATTCAGAAGATAAGAAAATTCCGGTTTCAGGAAATCGCATATCTTCAAACTGTCTTTCCGCGCCGCCATTGTTGAATCTCGAATTCCATTTTCATTCTGCAGATTTAAAAAAAGAATAACATAGAACTTTCAAATAAATTAAAACAAATTAATCTGATAAAATAATAACAGTGGCATGGATATTCGTAGTTAAGCAACGCTTGCCGAAGTCAATCCGTGGATGGGTGACCATACACTGAAACTCTTCCGTGTCTCCATAAGCACGTTTAGCCGATAGTTCCGGGATATTGTTTGAAGTCTTTGACTGTCGTTACGGATAGTCAGAAGGCAGAAAATCACATCACCAATCTTGCCGAAGGTTACCTAGTCACTGGACTGTGGAGATCAGATTGGCAGTCGCTCTATTCAGCTGTATTCAGTTTGACTGGAAACTGAAGCCTAACGTTAGAATGAATAGGTTACTTCTAGGCAGGCGTGCCTAGTCGTCAATCACATCATCACTTACCATTAAGTGAGATAGTGGTCAAGCGGAAGACTGAAAAAAAACAAAGCCTAGGCAAATTGAATGAAAAGTTTCAAATACACAGCAAGTCAGTTCAAAGGCGTGGTGCCGTTACCATAGCGTCTGTCTCCAGTGGAGATCCCACTGGATACAGACGCCATGGTAACGGAAAAAGGCATCTATATATATAGGTATATATTGTCTTCAAAATATATGTACGTGTATTTTACCTCTTTTTAAAAAAATATTTACGAACCACTTACAAAGCGAACTAAAAAGACGTAAACAAGAAGAAAACCATGCTGTGCAGTCGGAGGATAAATATGCGCGAGCTGGCTGACCAAAACCCGATGTATCCTCCGACTGTACAGCATAATTTTCTTCTTGTTTACGTCTTTTTAGTTATATTGTTTTAGAATTAGTTACATTTAAACAGATCAGCGTTTTATATTTTTGTAATTACCACTTAAAACCCGCCATTTTCCTCTTTTCCAATTTTAATGTAGCCGGTGACACTCACAGGGTTAAGACGAATCGATTGACGTAAGAATCATCAAAATCGGCAACGCGTTTGTTCTCTAGAACGTCACATAGGAACAAAAATACACAGATACATAGACTGATAAACGCATTACCCTCCTTCGACAGTCGGGTAATTATTTAACAATGCACCTGCCACGTTGTCTCTTCACCGCCCTTGGTTAACTGGTAGAGAATGCCTAAGGCATTAAGTCCGCCTTTGTACCTTTTGTGCATGAAGTATAAATAAATTAATGAATGTCAATAAATAACAAGCGCTGACAATTTGAATACGGTAGAGTCGAGTAGGAGGAAATTTTTAATTAATTTACAAGCAAACATGTGTTACAAAGGCATCATGTACCTACATGGGTATAGAATGCATCAAAAATTTACCTTTTTACAAAAGGTTGCCAAATTAAACGTGAAAAATACGGCAGTAAAAACATAAAGGGGTTTTTCTATTGAATTAACTTTGACGTAAATGGAACTCAATCAATCCCGGAGCAGCTTTGAATAGCTAGTTTATACTCAATATCAGAGATAAAGTAAATAAATAAAACGTGGCAATGCTTCAAAATATTCGGGTTTGGACTGTAAAAGATTTTTAGAAAAGGTGTGCTCGGACATTTATGTAGGTATAGCAAAAATAATTGTCAGCCTATTAATACATAAATTGTAGACGCAGAACTAGAGTAGACTCTCTTTTATATAAATAAAGATATCGCAATTTAAGTGGTTACGTATGACGTACAAAAAATGTCAGTTATAGGAAAAACGACAAGTAAGATAATATTAAGTCAACTGGACATAGAAATATCCAGCATGTGCCCCCTTAAACAATGTAGGTACTAAGATTTGGGGTTGTTAAACCAATCATTATATATCCATCATCGGTCGGATACTTTTTATTTGAAAAAAACAACTAAACCTATAATTTTACGCAACATCAAAATAAAAACAAAACATCTTTTCGATACCAAAAAAAACAACAGTTTAGAATTTTCAACCACACAAAATACAGCGTGTTTTATTTAAAAAGTATAAACGAAAATTTTGTTTAAAATGTATTATGGCTAAAAGCGTTCACTTGTTCAACACTGATTGGCTGGCGTTGAGCGACGTTCCACTATCCAGGATAGGTTCGATTTCAAACGGCTGACACTTCTATAAAATCTCCTTGGATTTTATGCTTGTTAACTGACGTTTTTCTAGTATTCCTTTTTAAAAGAAACATATATTTATTGTAAAGCTGAACTGGTTTTATAGATTCGTCGTTTTTTTTGAGCATAACAATAAAAACTAATGAAGCTCTAGACAGCGTGTCATTCTATTAGGGAAGGCGATAGTCGAAATGCCAAATTTTAAGGGATTAGTTACGAGACATTTCGGTAGCACTTGACATTCCAATAAATTTTGGAATTTTTTTAATCGAAATCGTGACGCTTTTTTTTCATAGAATATCACATGTCTAGAGGCTCTTGGGGCAAAAGCTTCTTGCTTTTTGCTATCTTTGACATTTTATTTTTATTATTGTATTATTCATAGAAAGTTAGGTGTAATGCAATTGATCTTTTTATAATAATTTGATTATTATATATTTTTTTCTTTTGTTTTTATTTTATGTGAATTAGTAATACTTCCTAAAAAAAAAATGTTTATTTCTTTTTTTATTATCTTTGACAATTTTTTTTTTTAATATCTTTGTAGCAATCGTAATGTTTTAAACTACTTAATGTTATTTGTTTGTTGTTTCGAAATAAATTATTTATCCCAATTTATTTAATGTGGGTGCAGCTACTTCCAAACATCTCTATTGGCCGTAATATCAAAAGTTTCTTCTCATTTCTAGCCATATTTACTTTTTCTCACGATGCTTTTAATGCATAATTACACAGCGTAGAAAAGCTTCTTTGATTCGCGGATCTAATTCATAAACAATACAGTCAGAAGTTCCATTCGCAATCCCACATCTGATCTGCAGTAATCTCACTAACTACTGAATGAGTTAAACAATAGAGCAACAGCTCAAGTAAAGCACCTGACAAACAAATATTAATATCACTCCTTCTGGAAGTTTCCCGAGCATCTGTCGCCTCGGGATGGTTTCATGCATAATGCAAACGGCTGATTGTGCCACATAGGACCCTAGAGTTCTTTGCGAAAACATCACTCTGTATTTGCTCGGTCGCATCGCGTCGCGTTTATTTTCTTGAGCGCATGTTACGTAATACCGTTGTTGTCTATTATTTTGACATTGTCTATGTTTTTCTAGAGTATAATTTAAAATGCCAATATATTGGAAAATAGTAAAGGTCCTCTATGGTATAATTTTAATTTAGCCCCATAATATAAAAAAGAACTTAAGCAGCGGCGCGCCGAAAACAGACACTACTAAAAAGTGCCATTTTGCACGCACACATTGACATTACGATTTTACAGGGATTTTCGGGTAATATTGGACAGAGATCGGTCGCGGCTTTCGCGAATACGAATTTGTAAAATCTGTGCCATATTTTAAAATAATAATATTTTAATCTACCAGGTTAATTGTTTTATTAAAATAATAAAATACACTTTCTTGTTTCAAAAATAGTAACGACTAATTTTAATTAAAATATATTTTGAGGTATATAGGGCATCACTCATAATTTACAGTGAAACGTAAACTAAAATCCTAAGTCGTACAGAACACTCGGCACGTGGGACCGACTCGTACTGGTTATTATTCTATCCATTTAGGTTATTGGTTATTTTGTCGGCAATGGATGGACAGTTTAATCTAGACACAGGAGGAAGACACAGGAATCTAGATTCAGTGAGCGATGTACAACCAATGTAAAGAAGCTTGAAATAACATAAAGATATTTATTGTAGTTCTTAAGTTATACAGGTCATTAATTTTTTCAAGATAACAAGTTAATATCTCAATCTCTAAGAAAATATTAAATTATTTTAAGTCTACAGACGAAATTGTACATTGTAACTTTCTTTAAGAAAAGGCTATGAAACTTGTCACCCTTCTAGATCTCAACTCTTCTTCGTCGAACTTGGCGCCTTTTTCACATTTATGGTTCTGTCGAGTTAGTGCCTGTTCACGTTTTCATGTTTTTGTTGGGATCGTCTTTTTACTCTCCAATTTTCGTCGCATCTGGCGTCGTGGTCTTTAATGGATATTTGAAATGAAATTAAATTAAATTGTTTATTGCCAGATTTACATACAAATAAAAATTATATAAAGTATATACCCAGATAAGTACAATAATAAATAAATTAATAATAAAATAAATTTGATGTTCTGTCTACCTTCTCAGGCATGTAAGCATGATATGAGTTATATTTTGAAGAATTAATGTATTTATTTATTTTTGTAAATTTATACTACCTACTCCATTTTAAAATTCATTATCAATATAGTAGCAACCCTAGTGGGTCCGGCCAGTTTAGGTGTCAATTTTCGAGGACGACAGGAGTGGTCCTTCTGTAAACTTTCCTTTTTTTCCCCATGTTTTAAAGCATTGTTTGTACCTACTGTTTACAAACAATGTTTAGGACGCATAAAATATTTTTACGCCAGTAAACGAAGCAAACGACAGAATAAGAAAAACTAATACCTAATCTTAAAAAAACCATTTCATACCAAATCTTAAAATAAAACCAAGAACCGTCAGATCAAAATGTCACCCAAATAACCTTAACCCTTTCATCAACCCTTAAACACCACAAGGAAATCCAATTAAACCAAAAATCAGCAATGCAACTTATATTGAAAGCACGCCTTACGAATACCAAACAAGACTATCTCTCATTTTGTCGTTACAAATCGTTCCCACAGCTGGGATAAATCATGGGATAAGGCAAAAACTGCGACCAACGAAACGTGACTAATTCACTAACATGGAAAAGCTTTTACTAAACAACTATTGGTCGTGCATAAGTGTATCGGATGTGTTTTACGTTCCCACTGGGGGGTTAACTAACATTGTGGTGTATTTTTTATATTTCTAGATTATGATTGGGGTTTGAGGTCAGGCGAAAGTTACGATTTTATAGATAGTTTTGGCTGAGAGCAAATAGAGAGAGCGACTTACAAGTTGTTGGTCGTGGGTTCGATTTTTGGGTGGAAATTATTTCATCACCACTGCTATCAAAACGATGAAAGAAAACATCGTGAGGAAACCAAAAGCCTTAGAACCAAAAAGTGCAGCAAAAAATCGAAGACATGTGACATCCACCAAACCCGCATTGGGCCCGCGTGGTGGATTACGGCCCATTCCCGGCTGATGGAGATGATGAAGATGTCATGTCCAGGCAATCACTGTCCATTCAAGGTTGACTGGAAGAGATCGCGGAATGCGATAAGGCCGCCCGTTGCAAATTATTTTGTTTCCTTGTTCCTGTATTTTCTGCTGTACAATAAAGTATATAATAACTTAATAAATAAATGACGGTCTCATCCCATACATAGAAACCGTGCCGTCGTACTGTACTGATTATTTTTTGTACATCGATCGCGTTCGGTTCCGTTCCACGGATATAGATGGTGATCTATCTATCGCCGTGGAACGGAACCGAACGCGATCGATTTACAAAAAATAATCGGTATAATCAGATGAAAAACGCTAGTTACGTCGGCACGGTTTCTTTGTATGGGATGAGGCATTTGTATGCTAGTATTATATTATCTGTGGTCTGGGTATCTCTTATTTATAGCGAAATAAATATAAAGTATGTAAGTGAAAACTATGATTTTTCAAAGGATTTAAATTCAAAGCTTCCATAAAATATGGTTATTAATGACACGGTCAAAATATTAACGAGCGACATTAATTTAGCTTTTTTTTTACAATGAAAACTCAACTGCGATATTTCTGGTATACTACGGTCAAAATAATTGACCACCTGGCTTTTTCACGTCATTATGATGTTTGATCCTTGTATTGGCGCCAAGACGAACGCAAGGCGCTGCGCGTGTAGGCGGGAGTGGGGTCGGATTCCAGCGAGGGGCACAGTAAAGTTGACCGTGTTGTACTTACTTACCTATTGTAGATGTGAATCATAAATGGCACTGACCATTTACCAACATAGAAGCCACATGGTTTGCCACACGGTGAGAAGACAAAATTAACTCACTACAAAAAGTTAATATTTAATACGCTGATATCCTAAAAGATTTTAACAAAACATAGTGAACGCAAAGCGTAACCGCTTTCATACAGAATATTTGATACCGTGGTTTTACTGGTGATTCAATAAACTGTGGTGAATCCTGTTCATTTTACTATTCACACTAAATTGATATCAATATCCCTTTGTTATATTCTGGAAAATTCAATGCAACCACAGCCAACTAGTCAGGCAATGTAAAACTGCCCCAAAATAATTAATCTTAAAAGGCTTAATCACTATTTCCAAACGAACTTGCATTCCAAACAAACATTGGCGTATTTATATCCTTTAAATATAAACTACTAGTCAAAGAATACTGAAGGAGTTTCAATAGTTAAAGGCACAAACTTACTTCTTAGTCGAAAAGTCGGGGTAAATGTGAGAAGACTACTCAGTCAGACTCGAGTTGAACTTAGTTCATGAGAGGAGACGTTATAAATAATATTTAATAGGTTTTTAATAGTTTTAAATGTAATATTTTCATTATTTTTATTTTTTTAATTACGCAATCAATCTATTTAATTTTAATTTATTTATCAATAATATTTTTTTAATACAGAGTACCTATGCTTAGGTGTCAACTGCAATTATAACTTTAATTACGGCTGCTGAGGCCATCAAGCGGTGCGAGTCCTTTTCAAGGAGATCTCTCACCGATTGTCCGTCACGTTACGTGACCTGAGGGCTGGCTCGTTCTTTGCCCAAAGAATCATCATTGCCATTAAACGTGGCAAAGCTACCAGTCTTCTGGGCACGTTTCCGGATGACAGCGTTTTGGAGGAGTACTTCGACGCCTAATTTTACTTTGTTTATGTACAAATGTACGTAGTTAGGTTTAGTATGAGTTAGTATAGGTAAGTGTAATTAGTTAAGTATGTACTTATTCGGTAAAAATACTTTAGGCTGTTTAGAGAGCATCCAGGTGGGCTGATACTAGATGAAACTGTTTTACGAAAACCAAAAGATAAACAGTAATTTTAGTGATTAAAAAAATAGCAGGAGCCAGAATTGGCTTAAAAACTTGACGTATTGTAAACAAAAATACGCTTTCTCCACGTTAGATATCGCTCATCCCAATACATGCAGAAAAAGCGTGAGTATAACATTCGTCTTGCTAAGAATACGTCGTATTTGATCGCGATAGGTTAATCTTGGTTCGCCCCCGGCCTTCGTCGATCGTACGACTTCGCGTCTTATATCTGTTTCATCATTCTTCCCGCATACTTATACACAAGTATAAAGAGCCGATTGGTTGATTACTTTTCTGAAAGAGTAGGTAAAGTATTTTAAATAGTTGGAGAGAGCGCTTTCACTTTGTGATACAATCACTTAGTTTTCTTTATAAATTGTTGAGATTCAAAACAGCTGGTCGCCAGCAGAGTGAATAGGTTACTTCTAGGCAAGCATGCTTCTCCGTTGACCACATCATCGCTTACCATCAGGTGAGATAGTTGTCAAGCGCTAGCTTCTTTTAAATAAAAAATAATAGATTTTTGAAAGTATAATATTTCATATATAAAAGCCGCAAAACTTGCACTGAAAAGATCTGGCCAATCAAGTATGACATTTCGTTTGGTAGGAAAAAAATAATGAAGCAATCAAAAACTTAAAAATTGATAAATCACTGTTTGTTGTTACAATAAAGTCAAAATTATCATCTCTTCTCTATCATTCACTTCATATCCTTATATGAATGGAATCAAGATACATTATTGAAATATTGTAAACATGGCACATCACAGATTTAATTAAGTTGTATTATTAGTTTTATAATAACAGTTTATTGTTTTAATAACGTTAGTTGATCAATGTAAACACGCGCTTTGTTGTCGGTCAGAGTCGTTCGGTACTTGTTCATTCCGTTCGTCCGTGAGCCAGTGAATCGTGATCAGTACAGTCTGTAGCCATTGGAACTCCCTATAGTGTTTATGTTCTGTGCGTCCAGCGTCGTAGAAAAATGGAAACCTTCAAGAAAGTCGCGAAGCTTTTGTAATAAGACTGTAATAACAAAAATATATAAAATATATTTTGTATCTAACGCTGATTATTCAGTACCTTAAGGTGGAACTTTTATCTATATTTTATTATACATATGAACAATCAATAAGTGCACATTATAAGAATAAATATCTCTCCTGATAGTATCAATAAAAGTACTTTATAGCTTCAACTGAATAAATGTAAAATATTCATCTTTACAAACAATCAACAAACTTCTTAGATTTTAATAATTATCGATACTCAAATAATTTGAAAACTTCATAAAACGAAATAAGTTTTATTGTTAATGGAGACACATAAATATTTGATTCTAGTATCGAACAGAATCAAATGAATCAATTTACCGATTCGCAATAACCAGGTCCTTTGATTGCAGAATACAAATTAACTTATAAAATTAAGCGTAGACATTATTGAAACTATTAAATACTTGATAACCATTACCAAGTTCGTTATAACTTTAATGAAAATAAATCATTGACATAATAACCAAATTTGATAGTATTGACAAATACTTTGTTTGATTTTATCAAGACAACTTGTTTGTTGCTTAATTAATAAAAAAGATAACTTTATTGCCATAATCGTAATATTTTATAGCGCTCGTATACAAACAAGTTCCTTGATAGCTGCAAACATTATTTTGACCAATTTTATCATGTTTTTTTCTCAGTGTGGCGATTCATAATATGTGGTCGCGATCCTGAGTAATGTGTGTGTTAATAATGTGATAAAATTCCATTTCAAATAACATGTTGCTTGATAGGTACAATATATACAAGAAAAGTATTGAAAAGTTTTTAGGCTTTGATCAGTCAGCTCACATACAACATACTCTAGTAGTAAGGATAAAATTATCTTCTATTTAAATACCTAGCGACAAAAAAATATGATAAAATTTTCAACAATTGTAAACGTTCATCAAATCTCCTGCTTTTAAATCTAAGAAATTTTCTGGAAAAATCTGTTATTGTGCATTAACACGTTATCACTCAAACGGTTAAAACATTCGTTGATTACTGAACAAAACAAAAGAACAAACTTCAAACTACTGCAGCAATCGTCACAAAGTAACAAATAAATAATACAAATCCTTTTCAGAATATTTGAGGATACCTTACCAAAATCAGGCGCTATTTCTATTATCCAAAATATATTTTGCCGCGGCTTTCCCCGGGATGAAAACCCGGGATGAAAAAATATATATTCATACATAAAATTTTGAAAAGACAAAAAAAATGTTTGCAGGAAGTAAGTGTGATCCGATAACCAAAACCCATGGTAATCAGTAACAGTGTAGCTTTATGTCAATGAAAGAGTTTTGGTTATCGGATCACACTTACTTCCTGCAAACATTTTTTTTGTCTTTTCAAAATTTTATGTATGAATATATATTTTTTAGCTTGTCGACATGTACATCCTTTGTATTACACATATATATATATATATATACGTATAGTGCTCAGACTTTGTTTTGACGGAGGCTCAGAAGTCCAAACTTAAGGTATGCCAAAAATCGATGAAGCGTAGCATTCTGCAAATCAAACTGACCGAACGAATCCTCAACAAAATCATAAGCTCCAAGACAGGCATCCCAGATTTTAGAGACAAGTCTGCGTGGCTAAAGTGGGATTGGGCGGGTCACATTTGCAGGTTGCACGGGGACAGATGGGCCAGGATTGCCTCGCAGTGGGTATCTAAAGACGACCGTCGGAGCCGAGGCACGCCAAAAAACGCTGGCGTGACGATTTGGATTCGTTCCTGCCAGAGTGGCTACAGAAGGCTGGAGATTAAGTTGGCTGGAAAAACATGGGTGAGGCCTTTGCCCAGTAGTGGGACAGCATAGAACAGAAGCTAAATAAAAAATAAATAAAAAAAAATTGTTTACATATTTCACTACGCTATCTCAACCACAACAGGCTGTTCGTCTTTCAATGAGTTCAATAATAGTTTTCAGACATAATGGTGGTTATTTCGAAAGCAATTTCAAGAACCACTTACAGGCCGGCTCGATACTCATTGATAATTCGTATTTCATCAATCACTACACGCTATCGATCGCGTTTCCTTACCTTCGAACAAAGAGTATCATCCAAGTTATTTGTCTGCCGTTCTATAAGTTCGATGGTACTGAAATTGTTTTATATTTCAGCTGATGGAAAATTGATTGAATGGTTTAATGAACTGTGAGGCTTTATGGGTCAGTAGGGTTTATGGGTTAAATAATAACAGACGCACGGGTCGATGTTCAGGACTAAGCAAAGGATGGATAGTTAACTTTCCATTATAGCACCTCCGTGCTTCGGTAAGCAGGCTAAGCATTTGATCTCGGCAATCATTTGAATATCGAAAGTCATTACGGGTGGACTGAAGTTCGAAAGTGTAAGTACAGCCAGTCGTGCTAAGAGATGTTGAATAAGTGGATTGTGATGGTGATGCTGTCTAGTCTGTTTCGGCCACAGCGACCGCATTCATTGGCTTCTCAATATGGTCGAGAGCTCATATTTGCTGCTCTGTTATGTGCTCTCATGTGACTTGCATATCCAACATTGGCCGAAAAACTCCGACAACAAAGCGGACACGTCAGAACACCGTTGAGGACGTGATAAATAGTAGCATTTAGTGGTCTAGCTTTGAGGTCGTCACGTTTCTTGTCCAATGCCAACCTCCTACCATCCCAAAAGGCCTGCACCTGCCGCGGCACATCTAGAAATAAAGGTTTCCCCCGGGCCGACTTTGTGCGTGAGTCTCCCAAAGTGTGGGGTCAATGTCGCCTTAACTAGATGACGCGATTGAATGTACTTCACGTGTCAAAAAATGAAGTAAAATTATGATCAATGATCGTACTTTGAGCTTTCATTTAGCATTATCGGCACCGACAATCTACCGAAAAATTGGAAATGTTTTCTTTCATGGTTAAGTAAATTTGTTTTTAAATTGTGTGAGAAAAAGTGGCACGTTTGGTTTTCATACAGGTGGAGGGACTCGCGTTATCTAGTTAGATTTATGTCTGTGGTCCAAGGAGTCTGCTAGAGTTATGATTTGATACTTGCTAAAAATAGCAAAATCTTTTGCATAGTTTGCAATCTCAACGTAAATGTTTGTTCTATAACTTACTCATTTTTATCCGTAAATAAATAAACATTGCTAACAGACTTTAAAAATTGTAGTATTCAGGGTGTTTGCGAATCAAAAATGCGCGTAGCCGCGTGGAGGGCGCGGGGCGGGCGCGGTGTACGGGATGCCGAGCCCGCGCCGCTGCGCGCTGACCGCACCACGCAGCAGACAGATGCCAGCTACATAATTATATTTTAAAGTGATATCTGATAGTGTAACTTATGGCATTACACCTATTTTAATACAGTCCACTTTTGCATTATAAAATCCCAAACGATCCCATTCACAAGGTGAATAATAGTAGATTGTTGCACCGAGCGCAAAGTGAGTTATAAATACACGAGTGTTCTGTTGGTACCCGAGCGCATGCGAGGGCACTAAATTAATACGACTCCATTAATTACTCACTTTAGCGAGGTGCGTAATCTACTTTTCTTTCAACTACCAATCTACATACCGTGATAAAATATGCCTACTCAAAATAAAAACTTAAGTTAATGAAAGCAAAGTTATCCCGCGACTTTTGCGGCAAAAGGTTATTAACAATTTCATTTGCAGCTGTATTTATATTTTCTGGAGTTGATTTCATATCGCTATCGCTGTCTATTTCCATTTTAATAAAGTTATCTTGCTAAGTATGAAGTAACAAAGTTTTACAATGGTACAAAATGCGTCCATTTGTTTTTTTTTCATCAAGTCGATTTTATTTAGTTGATTTTTATTTTCAGCCAGTATCTTTTTGATCTAATGCATACATTTTATATTAAACTTAATGCGAGTCTTTAAACCTCTGTGGTAAATTTATATCTAAATAAAAAATAAAAAAGACAGCGTAGTAATAAAAAACTGTGGAACAATGACATTTCATATAACATTTCTGCCGTGTTTTGGTTCTAAGCAAAAAATACGTCCTTGGTGATCGGTTTTGTAGTGATTAAACATAACATACTAACTACTTAGTTGAATGGAAAGAGAATTTTTCGAACCTAACTATTTTATCCGTAACATCAAATTGTGCTATTAATATTCAAGAAGTAATAAAACCTTTCTGGAATCATCTGGGATATAAGCGAAATATCGTACGATATTTTTATTTATATTGTTCCGAAAAAGCCCGGAATCCGGTAAATCCTAAGATTTACCGGCGAATCTCGTGATTTACTGATAGCTAACGGTAAACATTATTTAGTTACTAGGTACGCAGTATGATGGAATGTAAAGATAGATTTTCATTTGGCTCACAAGGCTGTAGATTTTTACTGTTGCTGAGTTTAATATTATGTTTAGTTCTACAACATTTTCCATATTTTTTCTAAGGCGTTCCACTCACAATCAAGGCTGTATTCGTTACTGAAGCTACAAGTAAACATACTTACATGCCGTTGAATTACACGTACACTACGGCCTTGCTACAAATGTACCTAATATTCCCTTTGCTAAGAATCTGGTACACCCTTGCTTCGAATCTGCTACGCCCTTTGCTACGCATCTGCTTCGTCTTTGTTACGCTCTTTACAAGCGCCTGCTTTCGTATTGAAGTAAATAAAGAATTTATTTCTTAAATCAAGGTTATAATTACGATTTCAACACCTAAAATTGTTAAAAAATTAATTTCAAAACAAAATCTAGCTGAATAGTAAGTAGATTTGTGAACTACAATTGTTCACAAATCTACTTCTCGTCAAAACGAAGCCGTAACCCGAACATAATATATAAACTTTAATTTCCTACCCTCTATTTCCGTGCGAAAACTTCCTGTACCATCATAAAACAAAATGATTAGTTAAACGTCCCAACTACACACTGTAACCGTTCCAAACACAGCTCCTTTGTTTGCATTCGACCAGACGAATGGCTCCATCTATCAAAGGAGGTGAGCAGAATACCGGCCCTGTCATTAATACACGTACCAAGTAATGGGGCGAAAACTTTCTACGCACGTTTTTCATTAAATTCTCAGTGGGGAAAGCGAATTTATAAAATCAATGGGGGCCAGCAATAGAAATTAAGCCGTGAAATATTGCCGCGGTGGCAGATTTGTTGTGATACCGTTGGAACAGAATTTAGTATTGGAACACTTTTTGAATTTCGAATGTTTAAAGCTTGCAATTTTCTTTAGAGATGCTCTTTTATTTTCAGGGGTTTATGATCACGTTTCGGTTTATGTTTTACAATGAGAACATTCATTCAATGTATTATATCAGTTAAAATTGCTTTTTGTGTGGCCATGTTAAGACTTTGCATGTTCAATAATTGCTTTAATATTTATTGAAGGTAAGAAACTGGTAATAAACTTGAGCTGGTCAGCTAATCAAGTCCTCAATTCTTTAAATATTAATTTTGTTTTTTTTTTACTTTTGGTTGAATCTCAACAACTCAAATATCTATCATCTATCTGTTTAAAGAAAAGCGAAAGGTCACTCACGCAGTCATCACGAAATATCGAAAACAGCTTGACGTATAATGATGAAATTTGGCAGAGAGATTCTTCAAGTGACGTAAGTGCGCACTAAGAAAGGATTTTTGGAAATTCCACCCCAACACAGGTAGTAAAAGGTGGTTTGAAAGTTTGTATAAAATTCTATAGTTTGTAAATTGAACATGTGAAATTTTACATTAATGCTCTTGACTGATAAAAAGAATGGATTTATTGGTTTTTGGAAATTCCACCCGTAAAGGGGTAACAAAAGGGTTGAAAGTTTGTATGAAATTTTTACAGTTTGTAAATTAGACACATGAAATTTTAGATTTACGCTGTTTATTGATAAAAAGAATTCATGTATTTATTGGTTTTGGAAAATTCCACCCGTAAGAGGGTAAAAAAGGGTTGAAAGTTAATAAATTGGTCACATGAAGTTTTAGATGTACGCTCGTGGTTAATAAAAATACCTTTTTTTTTTAATCTGGAATTTCTACCCCAAAGGGAGTAACGAAGGTTATTTTTTTTATAAAATTTCTACAGTTTTTAAGCTGGACCCCTGATCTTTTAAATTTATACTCTTCGTTGATAAAAAGAAATCATGTAATTTCTGCTTTTTGAAAATTCCACCCCTGAGGAGGAAAAGAGGTGGTTGAAAGTTTATGTGAAATTTCTACTCTTTTATGTGTGACACGTGAAGTTAAAGATTTACGCTTTTAGCTGATAAAAAGAATTTATGTATTTATTGAAATTCTACCCCTAACAGGGCGGTGAAAAGGTGGAAATTTGGGCTTATTTATTTGAAACTTGGCATAAATACTAACCTAAGTAAATAGTAAAGGTTTTGCATTATTAGTTTTTCATAACTACTCCTAAAAGACGAAATATAAATTTATAGAAAATTAAAGATTTTTGAAGAATTTTACTGAACAGGGCTTCTTTTTTTGATGTAGGGGAGCACCAACCTTAAAGGTGGAGAAACTAAAAAGTCATCAGTAGGATAAAATACGGATCACGCGAACGAAGTCACGGGCGAAGTGTTAGTATTCCATATTTTGCAGTTTGGGTCTTAGATAAATCCTAAAGAAAGTTTGTATCTTGAAGTGAGTATCTTGTTTCGAGAAGAAAGTCTTGCCGTTTCTCATCATCTCTTCTCCTTCGTTTTCCTCCCCACACATCAAGAAGTCGTTACGGTTGATCTTGTACTGTTCGTGCTCTGGAATAATCTTACTCACACCATACGGGATAGCCCTTCATTAGAGATCTTGCGTAGAAATTCTACATTTTTATATAGTTATGCATTATGTTTATGCATTGTGTGCTGTACACGTATTTCTGTAGTCTATTTAGTTAGTAAAAATTGAAATGTTCAAGTGTTTTTAAGTTTTTGTTGAGCGCTTTTTCTTAACGGTCCTAATTGTGTAGCTCATGTTCCAATGATCTTGCAAAATCATCGTTTAAACAAAATTATTCAGCAACTATTCTCAGCCGAGATAAACATTCGATTCCGGTTCCCGATAACCGAACTAGTGCAACCCGGTTCGATGTTGAAGTGTCGAACATTGCTCAGATAACTGACTACTTGATATCTCTGCTGGCCTAGTAACTTTCAAGATACAAGTACACTTGGAGTTTATTGGAGGAGGTGTATTGTTTGATAGAAATGCGATAGGCAGTTACGTGCCAAAGGAGATTAAATCTCGAATGGAAAGGGCTGATAAATAATGAAAATTATTTATTCGGATTTAAGACAGTATTATAAAAAAAAAATGTTGTTAAGTACACGCAGGTATTTAAAAGGGGGATACTTACCCAAAAAGCTGCCTACCGATAAAAAGGCTCTTCGTTCACATGTGGAGTGTAAATTCAATAATCAACTTTGGTTTTTAAAGTGATTTCCATGAAAATCTAGTAGTAATCTAGTTTCTTTTTCAAGAAATTCTATGTAAAAGGATGCCGGACAGATCCTATCATCAGTTTTTTTTAATTCGTAGAATTATTTCTCATATTTTTTTATAATATAATATTGAACACGACATGAGATGTGTTCTTATTACTTTTATATCGTTTTTTTTTTTGGTAAATCCCACCGCACTATACCCGAACCACTGCAACTCCTAAAAACCAGAATCAACAGTGGTGACCACCAGAAAATCGCCGAGGCAATGAATGAATGAATTTAACTGTCTTGGATCTCGCAACGAAATTAATCAGAAAAGAATACGGAGGAGTAGGAAAAAAACACATCGGTACGAGTTATAAGAAATAGTTAATTATGCATTAGAAATGGTGAGTAGAGGCCACTTCACCCGAGTGTGACAATGAGACTTTATCTTTACCCATGGAGTTTGTGCATGCTACTACAACTCCAACTTTGTCTGTATAGCTTAGTCAAATCACCATAAATAATGTGTGAATTGAAAGATTCATCATTAGGACCCCAACCCGCGCATCTTTAGGAACCTATGGAGGTGAACAAAATTCATAAGCTAAGGAAAAAAAAAAATACATTTTTAAATACGTATTGTAAACCAAATAAATGAGTCTGCTAATATCTAAAAGCGGTTCTTCAAAGACAAATTACATACTTTTTATTGATACTAAAAGAGACGTCGATTATAACGTTTATTTGCAGAAATTTTGGAATATTTTAACAAGGTCTTTATACTATCAAACATATAAAAAGATTCCAGTTCACTATCACCCAATAAATTATAAACCGAATTCAGCCGGTTTGCCTCTACAATTTTTTTAATATTGACACGAGTATGTGACCTTTCTCGGTATTTTGTTTTTAAACCAATGTTTTTGATGCAGGTCCAGTTAAATCTGCTTTAAGTCATTATCGTGACAAACAAAACAGCCTATCTCAAACCGGAGAAAACTGCAGTTATTTATACCGAGTGTCAATAATCTTATGTTAAATAAATAAAATATTATGAAATTTTGCTTTCAAAAACGTTTATTATCAGCCTTTTAATGTGCTCACTGCTGGGACACAGGCCTCCCCTCTGTGAGAGGGAATGGGCCGTAATCCACAACGCGGGCCCAACGCGGGATAGTGGAAAAAAATCGAATACATGTGATATGTATTCGAATTTTTGGTTCTAGGACATGCTGGTTTCCTCACGATGTTTTCCTGCACCGTTTTTAGAGCGTGGTGATGAAATAAACTACACAATGTAAATCACCCGCCTTTGTTTGAACCCCGACCTATCACTAGTAAATTGCGGCCGCTGGAACACCACTGCTGTGTGTGGTATAAACGATATAAAAATATTGCACAACTTCCAATTTCTTTAAGTGTTTTATAACTGTTCAGCACATGTGTGAGTACTATGTACCAACTGTACATTTACTATTTACTGTACCTAAATGTCTGGAGGTGAGAGAGGAGCTCGTGACTAAATAATAACAGCCGCTGGCACTGGTTGATCATCAAGGTTAAGCAACGCTTGACGAGGTCGGTCCGTGGATGGGTGACCATTCCAACATACTGAGTTTCCTTCGTGCTTCGGAAAGCACGTTAAGCCGTTGATCTCGGCTGTAATTTGAAGATATTGGACAGTCGTTACGGGTAGTCAGATGCTTGAGATCTGACACCAATCTTGCTAAAGGGTACCGTTTTACCCAGTTACAAGGTTGTGCGGGTCAGATAGGCAGTCGCTCCATGAAAACACTGCTACTCAGCTGAATCCGGTAAGACTGGAAGCCGACCCCAAAGTAGTTGGGAAAAGGCTAGGCAGATTGACTGTACCTAAATGTCGAACGTTGACTTGTGTGTGTCCTGGCAGTTGAGAGTATATCATGCTCTCTCTAATGTCTCTCTGATGGTGGCACATGTTCATGTTCATTCGGTTCTCTTCATGACGGTTGAGCTGAGTGGTGCAAATCAATGCGTCATGTACGTGAACGGGCGCTATCAGTTGAGATTGGTCATTACTTAGCTTCTTCGGCCTGTTTTTATTTACCTACTTATTGTATTTTTGAATTGTTCGTTTTACTCTAGACGCTTTTACGTGCACGTTTTTTTTATATCGTTCCCACATATATGAATTTTTCCAACAAGAATGATGTAACCAAATACTTGTAATTAAAACTGATGGAAAAGAGTGTTCGTGGAGTTTCTTACATATTCTTTATTGACGCTTGCGAATGTGCAACTAGATTCATATTTTGTTTGACAATTCAAAAGAACCTATACTCCATTTGCGATAACATTAGACGTTGAAATTAGCTCATTTTACAGCCCGTTCAACCGATTTTGACTTCTATTGCGTTGGTGATACGACAAATGGTAACCGTAGTAAACAGTTGGTTTTGGTAACAGGTTTATGCTTTTTAAGTCATCCTTATCTTTACGGGATAGAGCTCAAAATTGGTTGAACGGACTGTAAAAAGATTTGGAAACATGTCTAATATTATTTCAAATGGAGTTTATATAAGGTTTAGATGTTTCATTTGTTTTTGTGTTTTTCCATCTGAGATTTTGCAGTAGCAGTCCGAAATCCGAGTCTGGGCTAGTTCTCGGTCGATGGCAAAAGGTTCAACCCCTATTACATGGGACTCTAAACATAAAAATAAAATGTGTACTATATAGGTATGTACCTCTGCCAAACGCTTCAAGGAACAAATGCGAGTGGCAATTTCATCATCATCATCAGCCTGTGGCAGTGATGAGTGGTGGTGGTGTGGTGTGTGTAACAGAGGAAACAACTTGTTTACTGTACTTTAGTCTTTAAACAACAAAAACACAAACGTACTCTAGTAAGTATATAAGAATTCATATAACAGTACTTTAACAATTTCATTTAATTTTCCATAATTTCACAGAAGAATGTGTCGTTCATGTCGTTTAAATAATTTTCAGTATATAAATTAATAAAACACCTGTTACACCTGTCGCTTACACGGGACTTAAAAATAACTGCCGGAATGTAGCTGTACGGAACACTACTGCTTAACCCTTGTAAGAATACTGGCGTGATGTTGCATTACGTTAGCAAAATAATACCAAATATTTCTATTAAACTGCTCCCTAACCCGGTCTAGACACAAACGAGACATTTCAACGAAACTCATTTGACTTAAGCACCCGCTAAATGGACATACGCCATTTGTCGTCGCATTTGAATTTAGAATTCACAGTTATATGAGCTGTGTCAGTGGCCAGTACCGAATATATGTTTGTGGTTAAAGCAATGGATGTAGATAATGGACTGAGCGTTCCCTATCCAAGCGTGAAGTGTGTATGGGCAGAAAAGTATGAGAGAAATTAAGCGATCTTGTGGTCAGTAGTTGTCCTTTTCTAGAATTTTGATTGGGTTACATCACAGAATCGATTGATATGGCGACAATGGGGGAAGCTTATGTCCCACAGTGGACGTCTTTCGGGTGAAATGATGATGATGAAGATGACCGCACACGCTTGCAGTGTCATCTTCATAACTACGACTTACGGAAGGAGCAGGATGACTTTATCTACAACGTGGTCAATGTTGTGAGGGTATTGTTCAGTCCATTCTCCATACCGATGGTTAGAGCCAATCAGTGGTCACTCACCCAAGAATATTCTATAACGTCTCCGTTCATATTTTTTACTTAGTACTAACAGTTCGCATAAGAAGGTCTTGGAGGCCATGACTAAATAATAAACGTCATTCGGGTCAATCTTCAAGATCAGGTCGTACCGTAGATAGGTGACCATAACCTACCGAAATTCCTCCGTGTCTCAGCAAGCATGTCAAGCCATTGGTCCCGGCTGACATTTGTCTTCGTATCGCTGGCACGATAGTCGTTCAAATATGTTTGGCCCAAAACTAAGCCACTTCCACAGCGTCGTCGGTGGCAGCGCATTGAACACTCCGATCACATATTCTGGGGCACAGGGGACAGGATAGGAGGTGGAGCATGGTATGCAACTAGGCGCCATATGCATACCCTGCTGCTGCTCTGTCGAGGTAGCTCAATTTCGCAAAGTTGACGTTACACCTTCCTACTTGGGTTCCGAGGCAGTTCAGGGCATTTGTAAATCTTTGACTTTCGTTACGGATGGTCTGAAGCCAAAAAATCTGACAACAATCATGCCAAAGAGTATTGTATTATCCAGTTACTTGGCTGAAAAGGCCAGATAGGCAGGCGCACCATGTAAAATACTTTATTCAGCTGCATCCGGTTCGATTAGAAGCAGATCCCAATATAGTTTATTTATTTATTTATTCAAAATTATGTAAATAACATCTTAACATCTATAAAGCCAATGCAATGTTGCCACAAAGATATTTGGACTAACAGAAATACAATTTAAAATACAATCGAATATTACAATTTAAAAAATCAATTAAAATACAATCAATCATACAATTATAAATTCAATTAAAATCCAATTAACATACAATTAAACAACAATTAAAATACAATAAAAATCCAACTAAAATCCAATTAAAATCACTTCTCAACATTTTCAATGCACTTCAGTGCTGCTCCTGTGAACTTCATCAGGCAACAGTGAAATATATCTAACTCATTTGATTATAATATTTAAATCTTATGGCACGTGACAAAGGGGCAAACCTGCTTAGGTTAGTCCTAGAGGATGGCTCCAGTAGCGAAGGCGTGGGGCGACGCGGTCCGGCAGCCGGGCGTCATAGTTGGGGAATAAGTAGGCATATTGATTGTTAGCAGTCAATGATTGTATCAGTACTGACAACTTGACCTTTTGTGGCTTAATTTATGTTTTTACAATGTTTCTGATAAATGCTAGTAACACGCGCTGCCGTTTTTACACACGCGATATTTTCCGCATGCGACACATGGAATTGTATGAAGCTGAACGCATTGCCGTAAAATAATCGCGCGGAAATAATACCGCAAGAAAGCCGTGTTTTGCCACAGAATCCAAAGCACCGCGGTGAAGCCCTAATATTTTGAGCTCTATGAACAAGTAGAAAGAGACCAAAATCGCGCTGATTTTTATTCACATAACGAGTTAGTTTGATTCAGTACGCGGACAAAAATTCGCGCGAAATAAAGCCGCGCGGCTAAAAATCGCAATGTGTGCTAGACCCAAACTGTTTTAATCAACTTCTCAAAAAGGAGGAGGTTCTATGTTCGGTTGTAAGATTCACCGATTTCTACGTCACTTGTGAACCGATTTTGAAAATTCTTTCGTTCGTTTGAAAGTGTGTACTTCCAAGGTGGTACCATTGCCACCAAGTCATAATCTGATGATGGTACCTCATGGAAATCGAAGGAACTCATCAAACACAGCAATTTTGGTATTTTCATCAATATGGCAAGCTTTTGCTCTCAGAAAGTATCATTTGGTGAAGTGGAACTGATGAAGAAGACCATAGATGGCCACTGGCACTCCTTAATGATAGGTATATCACGGTTATAAGATATCTCGAATTGTTAAGCGACTATGATAAAGCAAATACATATAAATTATTGGATCATAAGAAAATGGTACCATCGACTGATTTGATGATGAAGTCGGGAGGCCGGCATGGCCGACTGGAACTCCGTTATAAATCAATGTACCGTACCGTTTGGACTTATCGGAATAGTCATGAGATGTACTCTGAGTATGAATGATTTTCTTGATAATATGAAGTACCAAAACTAAGGAGAAAAATAAAAAACTTTTTAACAAAACATTGAAGATTACCAAAGCGAAAAATAACTTTATTTTCCATAGTCGGCGATGAAAAATGAAAAACAATAGGAACCAAAGACACCAATTTCGGAAAAGAAAGTGATTTTTCGCTTTGTAGTGTTTTGCTTTGGAAATCGGTTTTTTTTTGTTACAAGTGACAAACAAGCATGAACACAGTTAAATGCTTAAAAATACTCGTTTACGAACTGTTATCATAATTTATTGGTATTATCACTTATTGCTGAATAATTGTGTTCTTAGTTTTAAATTTTTGCCATGAGAATAACCATAGAAGAGTACTAACTTTATCATATAAACATTTTGGATCTGGGTACGGATACGGATAAAGAAATAATATTACACCAGTTTCGGATAAGGTTACCGGATATCAAATTA
Source organism: Orthosia gracilis (assembly GCA_947562075.1). Taxonomy (NCBI): domain Eukaryota; kingdom Metazoa; phylum Arthropoda; class Insecta; order Lepidoptera; family Noctuidae; genus Orthosia; species Orthosia gracilis. The sequence continues at coordinate 44,845,643 of OX387271.1, read as the reverse complement.
TTTCGGATAAGCCGTTAGTTCCAGATAGTTTTTTATAATAAATAAACTTGCAAGCTCGGCTTTTTTGTTGGCTACGACAGGTAGCAAAACCTGTCATAACTTGTCCCATTTAAACGCCACCCCTATCCAAAATTATCCGAAACATTTGAATCGGATTCGGTTTCTATTACTGATAGATTTTCATTTCGGATATCCGCTAGTTTCGGTTACGGTTACGGAGTTCCATAACATCCCTGATTACAAACATTACAACGGGTATCTACCACAGACTAGTCAAAGTCACACACATTCTATCACACTAAACAGTTCCAAACATTTTGGACTTTTAGCCGTGTTTTAGAATGTCACGTTGCCTATTACCCCAGGTAATATTCACTATCAATATTTATCTAACATTCCCTTCAAGTAATCCCTAAGGTACATTATAAGTCACCCACAAGAAGAGTAAATTCTCCACAAGAAACCTTGGCACACTTCTTAAAGTTTTAATTAGATGTCAGTCACGAAGTTTGCTACTTGAATGTATTTATTTTTCATAGCGGCAATGCAGGCCCAACTTGTTAAGGGCACTTTCACACATACTCCCCACACGTTACAATTTATTATTAATGTTGGGGTCTTCTTACGATGTTTTCCTTCCCTTAAGGGTGCTCTTCCACCAGAGATTTGCGAGGTAGCTAAGCGGTGCGCAAGGAAATAATTCACCAAGGTGATCACTTCAAGTTCCTGGAAAATTATTATTGGAGCTAAGTATTCGTACATACAAAACAGTGAGACATGTGTGCGAAGAACGCAAGCGAGAAATGAACGCACGGGACGCACGCGACAAATAAGCGCAGACGACGCAGCGGGACCTGAGCTAAAAAAATCCGCTACGCATCCTCGCACCACACAGCTACACTCCGTTCCTTAGCTTCGCTAGGCATTCACGCACCGAGCAAGCCCCTCTCACACACTCCGCCTTCGTTTCCACGAAAGCTTCCGCAGCGGAGTGTGTGAGAAGAGCGCACAGCACTGCTACACATCCTCGCACCGCACAAACTTCCTCACATTTCTTTTGGAAACACACCCTTAACGGTTGGCAATAAATTTAAATGGGGTGCATACAGGGTGTTTGGAAGGGAGCTGTACATACGCCTAGGGTAGAAACTAGGGATAGTCTGCTACCTACCCCCGCCCATTATATTGACCTTGGCCTCAAGGTTTTTTTTTAATTTATTATTATTTTTTATTTGACTTTTTTATGATTTTTTGACTAAAACTACCTGTAGCTCAAAATCTATCCATGGGACCGGTCGGCTAATGGTCTTGTTTTAATCGTTAGAGTCTTAGGGTCCTGCAAAAAATTATTTTACACCAGAAAATTGTGGAGAAGAAAAGTTATGGGGCCTGAAGTACCGTAGTAAGGTAAAGAAATAATTTTAAGGGCAACTTTCTATGGGGTTTAAAAAAAAACTAACAGGGTTGGAGTTCTTCTGATTTTTTTAAAACATCCTCAGTCCATGCCCTTTCTAACGATATGCTAAAAGTGTAATTATCACTTTTAGTTTTAAAGTTATTAATTAATTTCCGCAACTAGGGCACTTCAAGCAAAAATTTCAACTAATGAAAATTAAATGTGTTCGATCGTAAAAGGATGGCAAATGAAACAAAAAATTTGGTAATGACTAATGTCATTAAATTACAAATTTTAATTAATTACTAATTTTAATTAATTACAAATTTTGTTCAAATTGATGACCATTGACCTGTAAACATGCTCGGCACCTCTTCCTCATCTCCACGGTCACCGTTCTAAGCAGCAGTTCCTCGCGCATTGTATCGAATGCGGCGTGGATCCTGTTAATTAGAACCTCCCTTGTTGGTACTTCTTCTGCGTACACCAACTCTTTCGCCCTTCCCCAGACGTAGAAGTCGAGTGGGGTAAGGTCAGGCGACCTTGGGGGCCAGGGAATTGGCCCACCCCGACCAATCCAAGAATTAGGAAAGCAGTTGTCCAGAAGCTCCCTCACTGCTAGGCTCCAATGAGCAGGACAGCCGTCGTGCTGGAAGACTATGGGCCGATCTTCGTCAAACACTTCTTCCGCTAAATCAGGCAAATCGTTTTCGAGGAAATCTAAGTAGTTTTGCCCGTTTAGGTTGTCTGGCAAAAAGTGCGGCCCTATCAACCGATTACCGATGACGCCTGCCCATACGTTCCCTGGCCCCCAAGGTCGCTTGACCTTACCCCACTCGACTTCTACGTTTGGGGAAGGGCGAAAGAGTTGGTGTACGCAGAAGAAGTACCAACAAGGGAGGTTCTAATTAACAGGATCCACGCCGCATTCGATACAATGCGCGAGGAACTGCTGCTTAGAACGGTGACCGTGGAGATGAGGAAGAGGTGCCGAGCATGTTTACAGGTCAATGGTCATCAATTTGAACAAAATTTGTAATTAATTAAAATTAGTAATTAATTAAAATTAGTAATTAATTAAAATTTGTAATTTAATGACATTAGTCATTACCAAATTTTTTGTTTCATTTGCCATCCTTTTACGATCGAACACATTTAATTTTCATTAGTTGAAATTTTTGCTTGAAGTGCCCTAGTTGCGGAAATTAATTAATAACTTTAAAACTAAAAGTGATAATTACACTTTTAGCATATCGTTAGAAAGGGCATGGACTGAGGATGTTTTAAAAAAATCAGAAGAACTCCAACCCTGTTAGTTTTTTTTTAAACCCCATAGAAAGTTGCCCTTAAAATTATTTCTTTACCTTACTACGGTACTTCAGGCCCCATAACTTTTCTTCTCCACAATTTTCTGGTGTAAAATAATTTTTTGCAGGACCCTAAGACTCTAACGATTAAAACAAGACCATTAGCCGACCGGTCCCATGGATAGATTTTGAGCTACAGGTAGTTTTAGTCAAAAAATCATAAAAAAGTCAAATAAAAAATAATAATAAATTAAAAAAAAACCTTGAGGCCAAGGTCAATATAATGGGCGGGGGTAGGTAGCAGACTATCCCTAGTTTCTACCCTAGGCGTATGTACAGCTCCCTTCCAAACACCCTGTATAACACGATTACGTAATGGAAAGACGTGTACGACCTTTTTTAAGTGAATTAGTGTCGTTTATTTATAACTTTTAAATAAATAATACACGAATTAGGGTGCAATTCAATGTCACAGCGATGATGAGATGTAATGAGTATGTCACCGGATTATTTCATACTCTGTGTTTTTCACTTGCGTGTGTATGTAAACAAACATTATTCTGACCATAAATGTTTTTTTTTCTTTTTCTAACCGCCAAATATCAGAATATTGAGAAAAAAAATAAATAAATTAGTAAATTGAGGTGTATTGCGTACTTACAAGTGGTATGAGTTCCCTTCTGTTTTATTTACTTTGGTATCATGATTGGTACAATTTCTAAATACACACAATGGATTTTTTTTAATTTTGTTTTTGTGTCAACAAAGCCTATCGCTCTTCGCCATGCTTGACATAGACTAAAGACTATACGTCCCAATTGGGACGTATTCGAGTCTTCACAATGCACGCGCTCATAACATATCTATTTACTAGAATATCATTGAAATGCACTAAATTCCGTTGAGAAGAAGGAGTTTGTAATCTTACAAAATGTATAATGAGCTAACGGTTTTTGCAATTACCCTGTGACAAATACATTAATAAGTATTTGACATTTTGTATTTGAAAGTTCAATCTCTTGTATACAACTAAAATTTTCTTACTGCAAACTTTAAAGCTTCGTAAACGGAAAAAGAGTTGACTATTACTCATGCACGCTTCGGTTTTAACAGTTTAATAGAAGTCCTGGTTTCTCCTATGCCAGCATCCTATGCTATGGCTATTTCAGTCTTTAAAAAGAAATTTACAGATTTGTTGACTAATCAATGTTATTACTCGATTTGCGAATTTTTAAACGAAAAATACTTAAATGAATCCTGACATTTCTGTAACTATTCCTAACAATTATCTCAATCATGACAGACTGAATTACGCATAAATTAACCTAACTTAGATATTATTGACTCTGACTTGAATTATAATGTTATGGTTTTCGACTGGAATTTTGCCTAATAATTTTATTATATATAGAGAGATAATTTTATTATATAATAGAGCTCGTGACTAAATAATAACAGCCGCACGGGTCGATCTTCAAGGTTAAGCAACGCTTGACGAGGTCGGTCCGTGGATGGGTGAACATTTTCAACATACCGACTTTCCTCCTTGCCTCGGAAAGCAGGTTAAGCCGTTGGTCCCGGCTGTCATTTGAAGATCTTTGACAGTCGTTACGGGTAGTCAGAAGCTTGAGATCTGATACCAGTCTTACCAAGGGGTACCGTGTTAACAGTACCAGTTACTGGGTTGTGGAGGTCAGATAGGCAGTCGCTCCATGTAAAACACTAGTGCTCAGTTGAATCCGGTAAGGCTGGAAGCCGACCCTAATTAAGTTGGGAAAAGGCTAGGCAGATTGATTGAATTTCATTAATAATTTATATTTATAAACTTAATTTTAATTTATTTTGATAATTGACTTTGACTTTGAATATCTAATACCTTTAAACGAGCAATTCTTGTATATATATATATAATCTGAATCTCGGAAACGGCTGCAACAATTTAGTTAACAACGTATTTTGTCCCGTGCGGGAAACGAATCCTCGACACGCAGCTCAGCAGCCGATTGCTCAACCAGTACGCCAACCGTTTACAGCATAAAGTATTAACAGCTACATTCACCAAAATAAATAGGGAACATTACTAACGTCCATAAACAATGAAAGCACTGAACATTTGCCGTTAGAAACAGTTGTCCCCACACATCAATAAACAAAATGTATAGTTTTCCAAGTACATTTTATAAGTTGGTCGACTATTACTCGTAAACTTGTAAAGCCTACTTAGCTGTGATAGTTTTCCTTTTAATTTCGTTATATTATACATACTACTGCCGTGTGATTTTTTTCACATATCCAAAAGGAACATTTAGCTGGCAAGGGTGGGACACTTGACTCTAACAAAAATGTGCAATTAAAAATTTAATTTTACGCCAACGGATCCCTGAATCGAAAAACGGTTTTCACAGACCCGTAATATTTTTGAATGGCCTATACTATAATCTCGTTACACCATGGGTTAGACAAGATTTTCATGATATTATTTAAACACTTTTTCGACGTGATTAATATATGTATCCATGCCAAATTATATCTTTCTAGTACAAAGAGTCTCTGAGCTAAGCTGCGGACGGATGGCAGAACTATAAGGGTTCCTTGTTGACTGCGAAACCCTTAAAAGCCCAAATATAACCACATAATCATCTTAGAACACCAGAAATATCCTATTCTATTTCAAACCGAAACAGAGCAATTTCTCTCAAATATAATAGTAAATTAAAGTGTATTTGCGAGGCGATATTTCACACAAAACAATTGCCAAGGTAATATTTAGCTTGCAAATATAACGTCGGTTTGCTACTTAAAATTAATATTACAGTCCACGGGCAGTCGACAACAGACTTCTCATAATAATAATTGTGGAGTACAAACCGGCGGTTGGTCTTCGCGATTTATGTTCAAATACCGGCTGGTGTTCTATTTATAGGATCGGCTTTTGTTTTTCAATATGCATACTCTCTGGTTATAGAGGACTTTCACATCTATGGCTTGATATAGGCTAAGGGCGGTTACACACTACACGTCCGTGTCCGTGATCCTTGTCTATTATTTGAATTCCGAGTTCAAAATGTTCTGAATTACGACGGATAGAGTTCGGGTGTATTGCGTAAGCTTCCCTACAAGAAGTGCTACGGCTATTTCGGTATGGAAATTTCACGGACATGGATTGGAAGTAGTGCGTAATCGCCCTAAGAGTAACCTGTGTTCAATAATGCTCTAAGGGACAAAGTCTCATTCAATCAGCGATGTCGATGTTCAAAATGCCAAAAATATAGGGGAATGATCCCGTGAAAGGTCATTAGACATAGTGTGACCCGCTTGCGTAGAGTGACGGACATTAATCAAAATAGTTTTAAACTAAAGAGAATAATGAGACTTTTCATTGCATATATTTATTTGATTCAAAATCAAAAGAGAAAAATGTACCAACCCGTTAAAAATAGAAAACGCATTCAGAGGACTTTATTTTACGTATGTACATTTTGTTAAAAATGAGATATTTCCTTAAGTTTTCCGTATGAATTCAGTATTTGATACTTATTAGCGACACCATCGGATCGTGTTATATTAATGTGTATTTTGATCAAAATCAAAGGGTTCATTCCTGGCTAAGAATGTTAAGTTTTAAAAAATCCCATAATGCAGTTTTAGTTTTCATCAAAACGGCCCCGAGACTCCTTTCAGTGTTTATAACTTTTTCTCATAGTTTCGGATTTGGCCCACTTGAAAAACTCGCCCTGTATACGATAATTTTATATTAATTTGTTTCGACGTTCCCGTGATTCGCATTAATGTGATTAATGCCATTTATTTATTACTTGACTGATCTGCAGAAAGAAACGCGTGTTGAAACTTGTGTTGCCTTGTTGAATTGATACAGAAATGAAGGAATATTGGATCGAATTGTGACATGAGATGAAAAGTGGATTCTTTGCGATAACCGTAAGCGAAAAATGCAATGGCTGGCTCCAGGTCAAGCGCCGTGAGTGTCCTAAAGCAAAGCTTACCAGTAAAAAGGTAATGGTAACTGTTTGGTGATCTCAGCATGGTGTTATTCACTATAGCTTTCTCCGATCTGGTCAAGCAATAACGGCAGATGTCTACTGTGCCGAAATCCGAACAATGATAGCAAAACTAGCAGTGAAACAGCCTCGACTCATGAATCGATCTTTCCTATAATTGCTCCATGATAACGCGAGACCTCATACAGCACGAGAAACCGTTTTAACTCTACAGGAACTGCAATTAGAAACCATTCGTCACCCTCCGTATACGCCAGACCTTGCTCCAAAGGACTACCATTTTTTTCGTGATTTGAACAATTTTCTAGGTGATAAAAAGTTTTCTTCTCAGGAGGCAGTACAAAAAGCTTTCATACAGTTTGTCGAATCTAGACCACCAGAGTTCTATCGCAAAGGCATAAATGACCTTCCTATTAGATGGCAGCAATGTATACATAATAATGACAATTATTTTGATTAAATAAATAAAATAAATAATAATAAAATAAATAATAAATATTTGAGTAAAAAAAAAAAAAAACAATTTTTAAGTACAAATCGGCCATTTCATACTTTAACCCCTAATAATATATTCATAATAGATAAGGATATTTAGCATTGTCTAACGCATAATTACGTTTTGTCATAATTCCTTAGACCTACAACACTCTACCATGATTCGTGAACCTATTTTTATAGGCACGAGACGAGACTTCTTAACATTGATCATTCAAAACACTTTCAATACATATATTTAACATTCTATGTGAGTGATTTCGAAACGAATAAAAAAAACTTTTAATCAAATTAGGTACTAGAATTTAAAATAAATACTACCTATGCAATAAATGTTAACGAATCTAATTTAGAAAATACTAAAAAGAGGTTTCTAAGTAGAACCTTTTAGTCTAAATTGGGTAATTGTAATCTACTGAAATTTTTACGAATGCTCAATGTTAGAGCAACCCCTTTTCAATCCAATTCTGATACTAAACCTCAAGTCAAATAAAATTTACATAAAAAATCGAAGGGTGAATGTGCGAGCTTTACTTATGTTGATGGTTCTGTACTGTTAATACGTATATACGTATGTTCAAATGATATGCGTATATACGTATATAAGCAGCGTAGTGTATATTTTTTATTAATATGCTATTGATATTTGTAATTATTCTGAGTAAGGTCCTCATGCCAGCATGGTGTGCTCCAGTTCGAGTATGTTCCTCATCTTCATCAACATTATTACAGCCGAAAGAGGTCCACTGCTGAACATAAGTCTCTCCCAAGTATCTGGACCAATGCGTCTGTATTCCATGAAGCAGATTCCCGCAACCTACACCAGCAGGCTTATTGCGTAAGTGAATTTGGCAAGGCAAAGGATTTGACCGCTATCAATCGACCAATCACATAGACAGAAATCCACATCGCGTCTTTCATTTTGCTTCTTGAGTTTAGTTTACTCGCGATTAATAAGTCGTTGCTACGCATTTCGTTCGACATAGTGTATGGATTGCAGTACAGTTCAGTCGAACAGAGTGAGTGTTCGGATCGCCAAATCTAGTGTGTAGTACTAAATTATATATCATCTCTCATCCACATGTAGAATGACAACTTGGTATCGTCGCCTGTTTCTTAAAAAAATAATAGCAACGGCATCAAACTTAAAACAGAAAAATCTTAATTTCAAACTTCGAACTACGAAAAACAAAACACAACTACGCAACAAATAGCAGCTTGGCTAATAAACATACCACTTCGGAGCACTTGCTTGATTAGACCAGGGGAAATCATGCGAATTAGCAATAATGTCGGACCAGCATCCGTCCAACATACACTGATTTAATCAAGGAAATAGGTCACGGATGAAACCGAGATTGTTTGTAATTATGCTAGAGCTAAGTAGTGCGGTTTAAGATCGAGAAAAGCATCTTTAATTAGGAGCGCGGATTTTGTTTTTAGAGAATTAAGTGTGGCATCGAAGAACCTTGAAGGCGTTGTTATATCTTATGTTGAGAGACGGACAAACCTTAAAAAGTATATATAATTAACACATAGGGTACCTTTACATCAAGCATAGGCGTCGTTGAACAGTTGCCATATCTCCGTCAGCTCGATATTAGTTTTGAAATCATCTCGGACTAGCAACCCGCCTCGACTTTGTATGGTACAATTATATACAAAAACCGTCCTCATTTATCACTATTAATGAAAAAAGCCGTTGCGTGGCTTAGAAGGGTTAGCGGAGAAACAGAAAGTACGTCGACAGATGCGGACATTGACTTCGTTTTATACTATTTAGAGATATGCGACTCAAGTGTTTATGCAATGTCAACTTAGACCATATGGGAAGGGACCCTAATTTTTGGTGTCATGATGAGCATTGTTGTAACTAAAAGAGCATGAAGAAAAACCGACCAAGTGCTAGTCGGACTCGCGCACGAAGGTTTTATTGTCTGGGAGCCCCACTTAAATATTTTTTCTGTTTTTAGTATTTGTTGTTATAGCGGCAACAGAAATACATCATCTGTGAAAATTTCAACTTTCTACCTATCACGGTTCATGAGATACAGCCTGGTGACAAACAGACAGACGGATCGTGGAGTCTTAGTAATAGGTACCCGTAGCCTTTGGATAAGGAACCCTAATTAGCAAATGCATGTGTCTAAAAGACATCGCTACTCTCCGCTTTTTTCTATGGGGTTCGTGCAATATTGCTTCCATGTTGCATCCAGTTGCTGCCATTCAGGTGGCTGTAGAAAAAGGAAAGGTACAACGTTTCGTGTTGTTTGGATCTGGTTGTGAAATTACTCGTGGCTTGAGTGCACGTCGAGATCTAGCTTTAAGGCGATATCTGTGACATTTACCTACAGTAGAAAGAATTATCCTGTCCCGTGTGACTCCCCAAGCTTCCCTGTTTCATGAAACTAGATCTCTGTTACTGCATGCGCCGGTCAATGGCTGACTTTGACAGTGAACCTAACTACTCCAGAGAAAAACTTCAAGTGCAACATTCGGACACAATGCTATTTGTTATAAAGTGGTCATTCAAAATCTTTTAGCAATAAAACTGGTGGATTGATGTAGCTCTTAATAACAGCAAAAAATGGTGTATTTTAAGTGGTTCCGTGGTATACAAATTTGAAATAGTTTGTTGGCTATCCTATCCCTAGGCTATGGTGAAACAATCATGTTTCATGAACTACTCCAATTAGGATCTGACTTTGAATAATATGTAGGATAATGATATGAATGAAAAAAGAGTAACTGGCAGACGAAAGAGAATAGAAAGAAAACCAGTTGCGCCTACCTTAAGTCACTTGGGGCAAGGGCAGGAAGATGATGAAATAAGTTGGATTGATATTTGTTGTCATAATTTATTTGAGGTTGTAAAATATCCCCACAAAGTCTTTTTATAATATAAAAATTAAAATTACACCACGAAACAAAATCAATCAAATGGTTAAAACATTAAATTACATCAAATTTTAATTATTAAAACATTAAATATATAGCTTTTGTTCCTTAAACAAAACCCTTCGTTTACTTAAGTATTTCATAATGTATGTTACAGAAGTTCCTAGTTTCAGAAAACATTTCACATTTATTGACACGAAATAAAATTCTGAGAAACTACATTAACAAATTCTACGAAAATTATAATGTTACTTTACTGAAATCACGATGCTGAAATTATTCTGAGGGTAGTCTATAAAAGCACTTATATAATATCCTAGCTGACCCTCGCGGCTACGCTCCCGTCAACTGGCTATCTACCTACTGTATCACCTTGTTTTGTTAGATAAGCATCCTTCTTAAGGGAAAAGTAGTTAACTAGTTCATAGCGTAAAAACACCATCTTTCATTCCTTTTTTTGACGCTTCGTTGTTCCCACTTTGTCGCTAAATTGTGGAACCACTTTGGGGTAATAATTTCACCCTAAACACATTCATTTCACTGAAATAACTTAAAATCACTATGCATAATTGTATTTGTTAATTTTAATTTTATTTCATTTGTTTTGACAGGTTGACAGCTGACGTAGCTAGCGTGCGTTCCGATACGCGGGAATTCGGCCGGAATTGTCTGTTGGGTGAATTTTATATTTAAAATCATTTTTATTAGTCAACGATCGGGTTCAATTCAGGTTTTATTTTAGGATTACAGGCGATTATTGTCCCGATTTAATTTGTGTGTCAATTAGGCGATTTCATTTATTTTATTTAGAAGTTTGGTCTAGAATTTTCTGGAATGGTCGGATCATTGAGGTGAATCGGAGCGGCGTTTTGCGTTTCGTTCTTCCGTCAGTGATGAACTTGTAGATTAATGTTAAGAGTTTAATTATAAATTGAACTTAAATGATTTGACGGATGTTACTAGGATAATGTATTTTACTGGAGGGTAATTGTTCCGTGTGATTTTCCTCGACGAACAACGTTGCGTGGGGTTGACATTGGGCCAACTCATCTACCCGACGGTATTTTTACCTCCGACAGGAGGTGTTTACTTGGGGGAGGAGACTGTTAAGTTGGGACTGACTGTTCGGCTAATTCTGAGACCATCCGTCTGAGGTAGGGCTTCGAGGTGTGGAGTTGGCTGTCAGTCCTGCGTCCCTACCGAGTGACAAGAGTGACCTGTCCATCTATAAGTTTAACCGGCCAACTGCAAACAACGAACCTGTATATACGTATAACCTTTACATATTTTACTTTTTAATCTTCTTTTTTTGTGACGTGTTTCGGGGAGAATGGCAGAATAAACCACTTATATACTGGTGTTTCACGCTTTATTATGCCCGAACCGATCCTACGTTACACTACCTACCACCTACCTATCTACCCTACCTACCTACCACCTACCTATCTACCCTACCTACCTACCACCCACCTATCTACCCTACCTACCTGCCACCACCTATCTACCCTACCTACCTATCTCTACCTACCTACCCACCTATCTTACCTACCAACCATGAGTAGGTTGGTTGCCGGTCCTACCGATCAACCTACTTACCCTACATACTATCCTACATACCTACCTACTCTACCCTACCCTACATACATACCCTATCCTACATACCATACTTACCCTACCCTACCTACCTACCCACCCACCTAACCTACCAATTTTTTTTTTTTTTATGGTGGGAAACCTTCAAAAGGCGCCTGGACTCTTTGGGGAAAAAGACCAGGGAGTGTGCGATTTTTACCTCACTAAAACCACCCCGGTGATCACCATCAGCACTTAGAAGAGGCCCCGGGACCTCTCAAAAGACCACCCCGGAGCCCCCTCTGTGCAACGCCTGTTAGGGCACATCCCTGGGGAGACTGCAAAAGCACCTCCCCTGAGCCTCGCTGTGCACGGCAGCACGTGATCACTGTGCCACCGTCTTTCCTGGAGTCACTTGGTGGGTGGACAGAGTCCCCAATCAGACCACCCGCCACCCCGGAACCTTACCTACCCACCTACCCTTCCCTACCTACCAATTTGTTGAACTATTTATTTGAATAAGAATTAATACTACAATACGAATGTAACCAACTTTTGTTTCTAGGTCTGTCAGGTCAACTCCCCCTAGACCTCCGAGTAATCGAGGCGGCAACCCTTTTCAAGATCAAAAAGGGACATTCCCAAGAGTTCATACCGCTGGGCCGCGAGCTGGAGCGCAACGTGCACTATTCCAAAAAGCCCCACCCAGCGCAACTCACAACAACCGATTATGAATGCCTACAGAATTTGACTCCCGAAACCCTGGAAACTCACCAAGTATTCGGCCCCCAGATATACACCGATGGCAGCAAGATAGAGGGGAAAGTCGGAGCTGCCCTAACTTGGTGGGAAAACGGGACGGAGTCAAAGTTCAGCACCTTCGGCTTGGAGCCTCACAACACCGTCTTCCAATCGGAAATGTACGCTCTCTTCAGAGCTGTCAGAATGGCAAGAGAATCCAAGGCGGCCTCCGTGAGCATCTTTAGTGATTCGAAATCGTCACTGGACCTGCTCAGGAGACCGTCTGTCACTCACCACCTGGCACTCCAAATCAAAAGAAGCGTCAGTGAAATCAGAGAGGAGGGCAGAGAAGTGAGGCTCTTCTGGCTTAAGGCCCATGTGGGAACTGCCGGGAATGAGAGAGCGGATGAGCTGGCCAAGGAGGCAGCCCTAACAAAACTCACATCTGACTACAGCAGGGTCCCCGTATCGTTCGTGAGGAGGAAGATACGGGAGGGGACTATAAGGAAGTGGCAAGCGCGGTACGAGTCCTCGAGTACAGGATCGGTCACGAAAGTATTCTTTCCAGACGTCCTAGCCGCAAAAAGGACACTCAGAGACGCTGTGCTCACACCGGTCCATGTACAAATCCTTACAGGACACGGAGGATTCTCAGCATATCTCCACCGCTTCCATCTCAAAGATAGTCCCTCGTGCGTCTGTGACACGAGCTGCGAAGAGACAGTCTGGCACCTGCTTTTCGAATGCCCAAGGTTTAGCCAAGACAGAATGGAGCTCGAAGTAAAATTCGAAACCCAGCTTAGCCAGTCCACACTCCACACCATCATGGGGAGACCAGCTACTAGGATTCCATTCTTGGCATTCGCGAGTCAAGTCGCCACAGTCGCAGCAAGGGCCAACAAAACGGACGTAACCTTGCGAAGTCGACCACACACTCGAACACACACAACCACAATAATAACCACAACCACACAAACAACTACTACAACCACACAAACAACAACCACAACTACACAAGCAACATCAACCGCACCATTGACTGATGCACAAGTTACACACACACACTCTAACCAACGGCCATTACCAACGGTAGCAGCAGCGGATTCAGTAACAGCCAGCCTACAACCAGCCTCTAGGATGACTACTACACAATTCCTGGCATGCGGAGAAGACGGAGTCCCTGGCATCCGACTGCGAGGCGTCGCTCTGTTCATGAACAGGGATCAGGAGAAGTTAGGCATAGGCTTCTGCATAGGCTCAAGTCGAGCTGCGGCCCGAATACACCTTTCACCGGGTATTGCCGCCCTGATTAACGGAAGCACCACCAAAACGAGCATAAAAGGCAGCAAGTATGCTGCACTACCTCAAGTGGAAGTGGCCACTCACCGATGTCGTGTAATGCGATTTAAAGGGAAAACAATCGCATTGCTAGAGTGGGGAGAGGCTACTCCATTTGGTCAGGCAAGCTCATTGCTTCAGAAGATTGGGGAGGCAGGAGACTATATGTCATCCGCGGCCCGAATCATAAGCGTGGACGCAATGGTGGTGGGAAGAGAGAGAGGAGACGTCGCAGACCGCTTTGGCTGTCTAAAGGCCTCAGAACATCATGAGGTCGTTGTCTATGAGGACAGAGGCGAAACCCTGAGTTTCCTCAAAGCCCCCGGACAACCAACAGCCAGCGCGACGAGCCCCACAACAAGCCCCACCACTCAAAGCGGATCGGAAAGGGCCCAGCAGAAGGCAGCAGCCGAAAAAGCTGCAAAGGAGCAGTGCAACACCACAAACCCGGAGGACAGGGCCCGGTCGAGGAGTCGCCTGAAAGCGTTCGGCACTTTCCTCAGTGCACTGCTCCCAAGCACCAGCCACGCATCTCACAAGCAGGGGACAGCACTGGAGAGGTTCTTCAGAAAAACACCAAAGGAACCAACCCAGCAAAAGCCTAAGCCAACACGAGCCGACAAAGGGCAAGTCAGCCCGCCGACCCTCGCAGTAAAGTCGGGTACCACGGACCACGTAAAGAGCGCGTTCCTCGAGTACGTAGCAATTGTAAGAGCAACCAGAGAGGTCAATCTTACGACATGCAGGAAGATCCTGCAGACCTACCAGAGAGACACAGAGGGTCTGTTAAGGGTACTGCTCGAGGAAGCAGGGGCAGCGGTGTACGACAACGTTACATGCCAAGTCATCAAAGGGGAAATGACGGGGTCGTATATGGCAGCCTACAGCGCGAGTAGTGGTTTTGTGGCCCTGGACAAGGAGGAGACGGAGCGCTCAGGCAAACTCAAGTTCAGCGTGCCAAATGACGATCCGATAGTGGTTACCGCCAAATGTACCAAAATCATGCCGGATGATAAGATCCTGGAAATGGCACAGTCCATTTCGGGAACCTCAGGTGTCCCGGCATCGCAGGAAAGCTGGGCGGTACCCAATATCAGATGGATTAACGGAGTTCCGGGTTGCGGTAAGACAACCTGGCTGGTAAAGCACTTCGACGAGGACAGGGACGTGTTAGCCACCACGACAACAGAAGCTGCCAAAGATCTTAGGGAAAAGCTTGCGCGCCGCTTAGGAGACCGAGCAAAGACCAAGGTGCGCACTATGGCCTCAATCCTAGCAAACGGTTTCAAGAGTCAAGACAAATGCTACCGTCTAACGGTAGACGAGGCTCTTATGAACCACTTTGGGGCCATAGTCATGGCAGTAAAGTTGTCTGGAGCAAGCGAGCTTGTCCTCGTCGGAGACGTTAACCAGCTTCCATTTTTGGACAGAGAGAACCTTTTCGAGCTTAGGTATACCCGTCCAGACCTGGTGGCTGGCATCACCCAGGAGTTTCTCTGCACACACCGCAATCCAATGGACGTGGCGTTTGTACTGAGTGAGATATACCCCGGTATATACTCCTCCAAGTCGTCGCTGTCGCGGGTCCACTCCCTGAGGGTGAAAGGTTACACAGGGGCGCAAATAACGAGCACTGCCCAAAACACCCTGTTCCTGGTTCATACGCAGGGGGAGAAAGCTTCTCTTGCGAGCCAGGGATTTGGATCCGGCGAAGGGTCGCGCCTGCTAACCATACACGAGGCTCAGGGGTTGACCTACGAAAGTGTCATCATCATCAACACCAAGTCCAGAAGGCTTCAGGTCCACGACAGCATCTCCCACGCGGTAGTGGCGGTGTCCAGACATACAGTTAGTTGCGTCTATTACACCGACGACGCCGATGACGCCACAGGCCGCTTTGCTAAGAGGGCGATGGATGCGCCAACCAAAACGGTCGTCAACTACAATCTTAAGACGGCCATGCAGCATCGAGACGTGGTCGTCATAGAGGCCTTGCTCACGCTAGTGAAGTCCCTGGTCAGCAGACATCACCAAAACGCCACCTAACAAATTCTATCCAACAACTCTAACCCAAACACCTCCCAAAACCCAAACCATCACCCTGTCTAAATCCTGTAATGAAAAAATATACATGTAAAGCTGCATGGTGGAACGAGTCAGTCATACTCAGCTTAAAGTTTAGGACTTTAAGCTGAGTATGACGACGGGGTTCTAGAACGGGGACCGTCGGCCGGGACTGGTCTGCTCGCACTGCCATGCATCTCCCCCGAAAGTGTACAAATAGAAATAATTAGACAAAATAGTAAATAACATAAGCATTGTATCAATAGAAATCAGTAAACAAAATAGTCAATAATATAAAGATAAGTAGTAAATAGAAATATAAAATTGTAATGCCAGTGTGTAATAAAAAAAAAAAAAAAAAAAAAAAAAAAAATATATATATATATATATATAGTATTTAATGAAAGATGAACTCACGTAGACTTAAGTTAGTTAAGTAAGACTAGAAATAATGTCCGACGTAGGAGTCCAATAATTGTAATATTATGAAAAAATATTAAACAAATTAATAAAGTAAAAAAGGGCGCGGATGTCTATGTCCGCGGTAGAATATAAGCACAAAAAAAAAAAAAAAAAAAAAAAAAAAAAAACTTTTGTTTCTACCAGCAACCTAATTAAATTTTAGAACACAAAAGCTGCTTTTGTAACTTAACTATTATTGTGAGAAATATTCTCTCACAGCCTTTTTTGTATTTAATAATGAGTACTTTCATCATGTAGTACATATTTTTTATGTATCATCAATAGTTTTTTTTCAGCGCACGCCAAATAATGAATTTTATAGTTAAAATTTTGCTACTTTGGGTTACATTATTGCAATTTTCATAAGGATCTCTATTTTTTTTTACATAATTTATAGTATAAGTTACTTGGGAATAAGCTAGCTAGCTAGCTAGCTAGCTAGCTTTCCATAGGTGAAAGAATTTTTAAAATAATTTCGGAGCCTATTCGGTACAAACAAACAAACAAAAAAATCTTTCCTCTTTATAATATTGGTATAGATAATATTGACTTGTGTAGGTTAAATACAATTATACGAGTAGAACCGGGGAGATTCATAATCTTTCTGCCTTTGTCCCATGTTACTTGGGCTCGGCGCAACACGTGTTCTTCTTCCATACCATCCGGTCCCCTGTCACACCATCACTGACTCCCTTTTTTACATATCACTCCTAACACATTCCATCCATCTTTTCTTTGGTCACCCTCCTACTCGATCCATCCACATTTTTATTCATAACTTTTTTAGTAACATGTGTTTCATTCCTCCTCATCACATGACCATACCAGGACAAACGGTTTCCTTTCAACTTTTCTGTCACTGACGCCACATTCAAACGGCTTGTGTTTAAACACCGCCCAAAAAAGTACCTATTTTACTACCAAAAAAATTCTAAACGGTTACCAAAATGGATAAATGGTCACCAAATAACGTTTCCTAAAATATTATGAAATAAATCCATTTTTTCGTATTATTGACTGCCAAAAAAATATATGGACGCCTTTAAAGTCGACGGAGCCCCGCTGCGCGGGGCTCCTATTTCCGTCCGCAGGGTCTAAAGTAACCTAACACGAACGAGATGACGGGAGCCGAGTTCGCTCGCTTTGCTCGCTCACTTCGGCTCCCGTCATCTCGTTCGAACCTAACCTGTCCGTGTCGGGGTGCCCTAAGCTCCTGAGCTCGCTTCGCTCGCTCTTGGACTAATTCGTTAAAAACACGAATACACCCGGTATATTAATCTTTGAGTTGGATAGAATTTGGTGACCGTTGATCCATTTTGGGAACCAATTATTTTATTTGGTGCCTAAGCTTAGAGTCTTAAAAATATTTTTGATGACCGTCTAAATTATACCCCATTCAAACATCCTCTAATATACACATTTCAAACTTTAGAACCGGGGGTTGCTGCAAAGAAATGATCTACGGGATACAAAATATACGCAAATCAAGTGATGCGATGCGATTGACTTTTGAATATTCTTCAACAAATCACATCAGCTAATGCGTGCTTGACAATTATCATATTATTTTTAATATTCTTCAAAAAGATGGAGGTTGTCAATTCGATTGCATTTTTATCTTTATGTGTCATACCTCAGAACTTTTTACTAGGTGAACCAATTTTCATGATTTTTTTTTTTTATTTGAAAGCTGGTGCTTTTCATGTGGTATTAATAAAATTTCATCAAGATCGGATGAAGAATTTCGGTGATATACAAAAGAACTTTTCAATAAATGACGACAAATCACTCGTGATAGCTGCAATCGTATGGCTGTTTGTTGATTACATCATTTCATAACATAACATCACACTGGTACGCTCTAAGGAGTACGCAGGAGTGAACAGTTCACCCAGGCATACTCTCATTCCACCAGTTTTGTTCAAATTTCATGTTATTGGGTTAATCTATTCTGACATCACTTCGGGAATGATATGTACCTAACTGTAGAACTGGTCTAATATGTAACACAACCAAAAAAGAAAAATTATAAAAAAGAAAATACAAAAAAATACAATCGACTTCCAAATTAAAAACACTACGAAATGAAAAATAACTTTCAAAAGCTTTTTTGTTCCAAGAACTGTGCCTAAGTCTGAGTTTTATTAATTAAAACTTGGAGCACAAGTAAAAATGACTGTAAAAAGGCGAACTTTAATGCTTTAGACATTTCTACCAGTTGATCTTATGGTGGTGCAAACACAGAACATGGCAGGCTGTGGTAATAGCAAATAAGTTTCGACATTATTGCTTTAAAATAACTTGCATCGTATACCAACTTTCTTGCTTCGTGACAATACACTGGGTTAAAATTAAAGGAACCACTTACTGGAACAATGAAATTCAAGATCAAACTACGAAGAGTAGCAAGGCACTTCCCAAAAACACAAATACGGAATATACCTTTACAGTCTCAGCATTCCGAATACTGTCCCAACAAACTTGCCGCCAATGTACACAACTAGTTTTAATTAATACAGTGGCATTAGTGAGCTTTTCGGGCGATTGCATTACACTGGATGGCCATTTAATGATCCTTGCAGTTGTGGACCAATTATTGAGTCAACTGTGTGGTTACATTACAGTGCAGTGAACCTTGTCCGGTGTCGGACTGTTGGTTTTCTTGTTATGTTCAAAACAAACTAAGTAGGTATTTAGTTGGTTTTGAAAATATTTTTGTTATTAATACTAAGCTTATTTGGACATATTTTCTTACCAATCATTTTAGACTAAAGGCAGTATTTTTAGAACCTCCAATATATTACACGGTCAAAATAACTATGCACTTGGAGCTATCAATATCACTCTGATATTCGGCTCTCGTTAATGGCGCAAGAGGCCAACGCGAGGCGCCGCGTAGGCAGGCGGGTGTGGGGTCGATGACAGTCGATGTGCACAGTAATTTTGACCATATTGCACATAAAGTCGGATGATATAGCAGAACACGCAGGTTAGGTCGCCAAGTCTGCCTCCTTACACAACTCTTCTTTCTAATAGTTCTTGACGGGATTTTGCTTGGTATTTTCGAAACAAGCACCACGGAATTATCTAACGTCTTAGAAGACTTGGATTATGCCCATGACCTATGTCTGCTGAATCATACTCACCGAAATGCAAGCAAAAACGAAATAAAGGAAACAAGCGTAAAAAAGCGGTAAAAACAGCAGCAGCAGCAGCAGCGGAAAGGAAGAAGCGGCAGAAACGGGACTAAAATAAACATCCGGAAGACCCAAGAGATGAGATCTAGTGTGAAGAATACTTCACCGTTGCTGATTGGCTCAAAGGCAGTGGAACGCGTCCACAAGGCTACTTACCTCGGGAGCATCGTGCCATAAAATGGACGTAGTGAAGAGGACATCACTTCAAGAATCGCCAAAGCACGAGCTACCTTCGCGCAGCAGTTATTTTTTGGTTATCATTAATAAATCGTTTATATGAATTTTCTCGTTACGGATTTGGTCGAGACGCATGCCTTTTTGATCATATTAATGCTAACCTGTACAATGTAATTACCACCAAGAATCGAATGTGGCAAAATATAATAATCGATTATGTTGCAATAATAACAGCAAATTAAATTATGGTCGAATATAAAAACTATATATAAAGTCATTCACTTTTCTTTGCTTCAGTTAACCAGTTCAATTGAATAATTTAATATGTCAGCCGAATATAACGAAAATTTAAATCGAACTGAAATACATGGAATTCTCTTTTAATATTATACGATAGTTAAATCCTCTTACAGACTCTTTTATATTTAAAAAAGCTTTCCATTCCAATTCGATTTTCAATTCAAAAAAGTAAACGGCCTGTTTCGAAAACATTCCACGAAAGTTCTGTATTTAAATGTGATTATTCTTTTTTTATTTTAATTGCTGGCTGTAAACATAGGGTAATGAACCGTGACAGAAAAAATATTTGAATTCGTAGATACAACCCAACCGTAACATTTTTCTTTTGTATTTACATTGACGTAACCGTTTTTATTAAGGAACATTTTTCGGTTTTTCAAACGTTGATTTTCTTGAATTATAAAAAGTCCTAAAAAATTTAAAAACCTGTTGCCCTTGTATGAATAAAATTGTTGTGGTTATTTTTTCGGTTATCATATTTTTTTTAGCTACATCATACATACGATGTAATACGTGTAACCGGAGAATAGATTTTGTGCGTTATTTTTTATATCGACGTTCAAAAAAGAGGGTTTCACGGATAGATATGATAATTAGCTTTAAATGGCATTAATAAAATAAACAAGCTATTAATTATAATCCCACTTTACCACTGCAATTTTCTATTAAATTTGTTAGATTGTTATAACAAAACAATGTTACCATCATTCAATCCTAACCGTATCACACTGTCAGTTTAACTCACTCTCGAACAAAAGTAAGTCCGCACTATAAATAGAGCCACCGCGAAGCCACACAATTTAGGGTAATCGCTTGAATAATAAATACACTGCACACCACTGGGGTTCCGTATCAAGGGTTCCGCAGCCCACACAAATCATATTATGCAACACAGTCGGAACGAATGGGCTGAAATAGGCGAGAATTAACTTGCCTTGCCGGAACTGACAGGGTCTGGCGGTTTTTGACAAAGGAATATTGGTATACCTACATCCTTTGTACTTATTTTGTTAGTTATCGGGATGGATTGTTAGCGTATGATAGCGTGGGTCGCTAAATACGTCGTAGATAAATTTGAAAGTGAGTTACCGCGGCCCTGGCATAAGCAACTGAAGGAACACGGGTGGGTTTTAGTCAGTAAAAGTCTGACACGCCTTCCCGCTTCACCCAGAGCGGGAGAAATCATTGGATGATTCCCCATCGCAAAAAAAACTTATGACAGCGTCCGGTTCTTGGTAATACGACCAGACTAATATTTATATTTTCATCACATCTATTCAAAAAGAGCTAGTTTATTCCTCGTAAACTGGGACCAAAATAGATCATTAATCCCTTACCGTCTTTTTAATAAAAATGGCGTATATCCAGCTTACTACGAAGTTACTATTGGATTACCTAATCCCGGCGTAACTAAGGATTAACTTAGGTTTATTAATGTTAATAATAAACATGGAATAAACTCGGACTAATTATTAATTCCTTACTATTGGATTTAGGCATAAGCTATGGCAACTCAGTTGAATTTAAAAGTAAAAAGAATGAACCAGTATGGTGCACCTCAACCCTCAACCCTCGCTGCACTCAGGATTCTAATTTAGAACCCCTCGCTACGCTCGGGATTCGACTCTAGAATCCTTCGCTCCGCTCTGGATTCAAAGAAATACTCTCTCCTTAAAATAGTTGTTTGCTCCCTAGGTAAACAATCTACTATTTATATATATAAATTATATTATTTATTTTTTATTTATCACACTATCATCACACTAATATTATAAACAATGTTTGTGAGTGTGTGTGTGTGTTTGTATGTTTGTTACTTCTTCACGCTCAAACGACTAGACGGATCTGGATGAAATTTGGTACAGAGATAGATTATAGGCTGGAATAGCACATAGGATAATTTACATCCCGGAAATATGTTCACTTGGGATAATATTCGATATTCACGCGGGCGAAGCCGCTTGTAGAAGCTAGTGTAGGTATAATGTAGGTGGCGTTCTGTAGTTTCTACCTGTCCCCATGAGAAAACGCGTGAGCGTATGTAAATATGTATGTGTGGCATGTATTGATAGGTATAAACTCTTTTTATTTCAATTAATCCTATATCAGGGTTTTGGCAATAGAGCTTGCATTTAACATTTATGAAGTTAATGGACACTATTCATAGAAGCCAGTTCACTTATAAATAAATTATGTTTGCCTTGGAGCTGATTTCACTAGTGATTTTATCGACTGAATAGCATTGACGTCTGACATTTCCGTAAAGAAAAGAATATATTCGTATGTGGCAATTAGGAAATAATTGATTTGCTATTGTTAAACACCCGATTCAGGTTTAAACAAACAAAGTTAGAAAGAAAAAAAGGTTGAAAGAGGTTGAAAAGTTGGAAGTTGTGAAGTTGGTTGAAACAAAGTTTATTTGGAAGTTATGTCACGGATAATAGACCAAACATCGAAGTCACACTTAGAAAACTAAAGAATATATACAAGTACTAAAGGTAACGGTGTAGACAACTCAGAACTAAAATAAAACTCCACTGGTTCCATTACAAACATTTGATTTTAAATTCGGAGTATCTTCAAAAGTGTCGGAGTCCCTCTCAACGAGTACCTGCAAGAAAGTTTCCAAAGTTTTCAACGCCAACCGAACTTTTGATACATGGGAATCCTTTCACACCGTCCCTGCTTACCTACTCAATAATATAACAATTAATGGGTAGAACTCCTCAACTCTTGTAGAAGAGTGCAAACCTAAGTTGTTACTTCTAAATAGTTGGCGAAAGATTTCTAAGTCGCAAGTTGGTAAGTTAGTAAGATGCTCTCTCTCTGAAGTTGGGAATTGGAGGAGTCTTAGGAAATAAGTTAGGGTGTAAGTTGTCGATGACTGGTTCTGTACGTGGTTTTAGAGTCACGGTACGTGGTGTTAAATAATGTGTTTTGCGCCATGAAGCAGTTGTTTAAGAGTTTTTTTTTAACTCCCGACGAAAAAAGAGGATACAATCGTTTGGACCAATTTTGGTTTCGTGTTTTTTGTTTGAAAGGTGACTTTATCGAGTGTGTTCTTGCATATATTTGATAAAAATCGATTCGGCCGTTCTAAAGTTTTAGACGTTTTACTGTTGGAATCGGGGTGTTTTCGCAAGATTTCAATAGATGTTCAATAGATTGTCGATCGAATTGTATCTACTACTAGATAAATTAGCATGAAATAAAAATGTGTCGTAGGTTTTTTAAATTTTACTTGTTAAATTATGATGTTGATTGCAGGCGTCTGAAAGGTCGTTTTATTGTCTAAACTAGCTGTGCCCCTCGGCTTTGCTCATGTAACTGTGTAGTTTCTGATGTATGTAGATCGTCTACATACATCAGAAAGAAGAAAAAAAGAAAAAGAGTCTCAGTATTAAAAAAAAATCGTTAAAACTGTTTAAAAAGTTACAAGGCATAATAAGATAAATGCTAGTTTGAACCATCCAAGATATATGCAGTGTTTGTGTTTGAAAACATTGTAATTTTTGGTTTTCCTTTGTTGTTTTTTGTGTTTGCGTTTTTTTTGTTTGTTTTTTTTTGTTTTCTGTTGTTTGTTTTTTTGTGTTTTGTTTGGTTTCTTTGTGTTTTTTTTTGTTTTTTTGTCCCTGCTAGACACGGCATTCTCAAGACTTTCCATACAAAAATCGTTTTAGTAAGTGTCACCATTGACGCATAAAAATTGACAGACCGTGACATAGGCTACAAACGAAAATTCGGATCAGTACA
The DNA here is from genome assembly GCA_947562075.1 of Orthosia gracilis. Lineage (NCBI taxonomy): Eukaryota > Metazoa > Arthropoda > Insecta > Lepidoptera > Noctuidae > Orthosia > Orthosia gracilis. The sequence continues at coordinate 44,821,924 of OX387271.1, read as the reverse complement.
ATGAGGATGAAATAATTAACGTCAGTTTAAACTTGGAACGTTGCCTAAGGTCCATAAATATAGCTGTTAAACGTTGTTATAGCGCGCACGGAAGCAAAGTTTGTATTAAAATCATTTCTAATGCTGTAGAAGTGCGATTAAATATAAAATCAGTTTTGTGCAGCCCCTTTTTTTTCGAAAAAAACGGAGAATACATTTTTTCCGAAACAAAAACTCTACTAAATCAGTGGTTGGTAAATCCCGTACCAATCTTAATTTGCCACATTTGGAAAATATTCCCATCAATAAAACAAATGAAATTAAACTCGCGTTAAAAGCCAAAACACTATGAAATTTGACACATCGGACACCTCTCGCTACACCAGCGCCTCTAGCGGCGAATTCACATGCGGTAGCCTCCATTGCAGAGCTATGTACTAGCAATAGCGTGACATTTCGCTGTGTCTATTTTGGGATTTAAACGTATATACGTACATGTTAATAACAAAATAATTAATGCAGACTAGTAATAAATTGGAAACAAACAATAATAAAGTCGCATGACGCTAAACTAATTACATATAACTATTTACTTTCTAAGAACGGTTTAATTGTTAGCGTAAACTGTTTTTATGTTATACACTATCAACAAAGTTATTGCGACTGAAGAAACTTTTTTGCTGTTCTATGATTGTTTAACAATACTTTTTCACTGAAAAAGTTTACAGATATATCAGTGATAAAATAAATTATGATATTTCTAGTGCCAATAAAAAAAAAAAAAAAAAAAATTTAAAAATGTAAAAAAATGTAAATAAAATTAATAAAAAATAATATTTAGAAATGTAAAAATATGTAAATAAAATGAATACATGGAATAATATAAGTATCGATCTAGTCTGTTTATTAAAACGCGATTGTTGTGAGTCATTCTGCTACCCAATTGCGTAAAATACGTTCCTAATCTATAACAATAATTATTTATTTATTTATTTAGAAAAGATGGAAAACTTATAGCTAAAAATGAATAGAACAAGAACAGTTAATTTGACAGTCAGCCAATTAAAAGTTTTCACTTATAAAATATTGGATATTACTTAAAATCTATGGACACTTCAGAAGACGTCTATAACAATAGATCGCCAAACAAGACTACTAAATAACTAACACAATAATCACTAGCATATTGTTGAAACTACATAACAACCTTAACTTTGAATTGAACTGGTTGAAAAAGTTTCGGCTCAAGCACTTCCTGACTGATGGCACACTAGTTAGAAATGGATCAATATCGTGCTGCTTACATAACTCATTAAGATGTCTACTTGCCCGCACAATATACGAATTCTTTCTATAATTTGTGGAGGCTGATGGCACCTGCAAAGGTGGATTGAATCTTTTTGACTTCCTAGGGGTATTAAAATAAAATTTGGACAAAATATCAAATTATAATTAATTATATTATAATTATATTGAAAAGATCCGTCTGATCAACATAGTAAATAATTAAATGAATTTAATTGGATTAAATGATGATCGAGGCCGGCCCAGAAATAATTTATGGCGAGATGATTTAGACGTGTACCATGAGGACTGGCTTGAGACGGTGCGCGAAAAGAATGTCTGGAAGGACTTGAGGAAGCCCTTTGCTCAGCAGTGGGACAGCAACGGCAAGACAAAAAAGAAATTGTGATCACCCTGCTGTGGTATCATAGTCATTAGTAACAGAACTTCTATAATTATGTGCAAGAAGCCTTACAATCGCGATCAAAGAAAATAACTCTACAAACTACCATGGAAAAACCCCTCAAAACTTTGTATTTTAATTTAAATATATTACGAAACTTATGGTATAAATTGCAGTGGTTTCTAGCACAATTCTTTAGTCCAGCTTCGGTGACCGTCTGCAAATTTATGCGGGACACTTTACAGCTATGTGCACATAAAACTGTGAGGTTTAGTTGCTACTAAACGGTGAATGTATTTCATTATTTTTTATATATAATTTGTGTATATTTTAAGTTTATTCATGCCATATTCTTAGTCATCATTGACTTGAGAGATTTCTCAGTTTTCGTGGTGACTTCTTCTTTTCGGGTTTATTTAAAACTAGCGTTCATAGTCGTCATCGTAGCGTTCATTACGACCTCTTAAATCAGGCGTATGGGGACTGTCAAGGCGACTGAGTTGAATGAAGTGGATGTTCTGGACGAGGTTGTTAGGGTAAGTACGGACAGTGCCCTTTATTACCAGAATCCTCTCTTCCGCAAACAAGAAAAGAGGATGAGGGGCCAAGCAAGTCCATAACTGTTCGTAAAAGAAATTGCAAACATTAACAGATTTCCACAATCTAGTTAAATATATATATATCACTTGACCCGAGAGGTCATAACTTATCTCCATCAAACACACATCATCCAAATTTCTGATTTTTTCATAAAGCTTTCTCCAAATACATTCACGCGGACTTTTGTTTGACGTCTCACATTCCTAACATTACCTCACCACGCCTCGCCTTTCAGAATTTAAAATTATTTAGGTACTTACTCGATTTTTTTACAAAGCTAAGCATATTCTTAAAATTTAAAAAATGTCACCGCAAACTGTCTAGACTGCAAGCGATCTCCTTGTAAATAACTGATAGTGAATTTAAATATACTCGAAAAAATTTAAGTATTCAGTAAAAAACCTTTTGAGAATATTTAAAGAAAATCGAAGTTTTACAAATAATAGTGCATGGTTACACACAGACCGCTAAGCCACAAATAATGGTCGACTTTCTGAACCGAAATTCCTTTGATACGCAAAGATCGAAAAGGCATTTGAATAAACATATTGTGAACAAACAAGTCGAAAATAAAAATAAATATATAGATTTTAAAAAGCTAGAGCTTCAACGAAGAATTATTTATCTATATTCAGACGTTACTAAAATGATTAGAACTGCTGTTATATTAGATTTAACCGGTAAGTCTGAGTACGAATGTGTGGTTTTAAAGGTAGAGGAAGAACAAAGAAATGAAGGATGGATTGTGTAAATTTATTTATATAGTCTTTATTGTAGGTACACCAAGTTAAGACACAGAAAAGGAAACTTAAAAATAAAATACATACAACGGGCGGCCTTATCGCTTACCGTGATGTCTTCCAGAATTTCTCTTCTTAAAGAAGATGACTATTGAGATAACAGTGGATAGAAACTGATTGAAAAAAGAAAACATGTTGCTCAAAACACAAAAAAAAAATTGGATAAGGCAGAAGATTCGTGAAGTCATATTTGACCAGTTTCCATACAGCTTTAAATAGCCACTTAAACGTTAGACCAATAGAACCCATACAGCGTACCAAAGCACCAGCTTCGAATAGCGGATTTTACAACACAGATCTTTTAAAAGCGTACTCCACACGTATCGTACACTCCAAACATCCGATCTCCATTGTTTGTAAAATATAAAATTGATATGAAACTATAAAATCAAAGTTCGTCGATCCTTCGATCGGATATTGGCGATGAGTGTTCAAATAAAATCGGATTGTAAGCAGGAACGTCGCATCGGTAGCCTGGGGCCTCGTCCAGGGTGATAGCGCGTGACTAGGGCGAATGCGGGCGCGGTAGCGGGCGCGATTAGAGCCTGTAGACAAATTGACATTCTGGCGATGTCGATGTGTGGTGGTAGAGTGGCATAGGCTGGTGCAGCTTGTCGAGAGCGTGGCGATAGCGTAGTATTAGCGTTGCGAAAGCGCGGTATTAGCGTAGCGAAAGCTTGGCGATGGCGTGGCTATAGCGTGACGATAGCGTGACGATAGTTTGACGACAAAGTGACGGTAGTGTGACGAGAGCGTTCGACTGGGTGCACGTTTTGGCGCAGTGGTTGAGCGAATGACTGCTGCGCTGCGTGTCGCGGGTTCGTTTCCCACACGAAACAAATATTTGTATGGCGTACAGATAGTTAGAGCAGTGGTGGCCCAGTGAGCAGTGGTGGCCCAGTGGTATCGGCCGCGACTTACAAGTTGTACGTCGTGAGTTCGATATCAGGCAGGCGCTTTACTTTGTTTAAATTATTTCATCACGACTGCTCTCAAAACGGTGAAGGATAACATTGTGAGGAAACCGGCATGTCCTAGAACCAAAAATTCGAAGATTTGTGACATCCACCAACCCGCACTGGGCCCGCGTGGTGGATTACGGCCCATTCCTTCTCACAGAGAGGAGGTCTGTGTCCCAGCAGTGGGAACATTAATAGGCTGATGATGTGATGTGATGATGTACACATAGTTGTTCCGGCTCTGGGTGTTGTGTATGTGATTTTATATGTTTGTAAACTCACCCGTGGGTGTATATGATACAGGAAGAAATTCCTAGTGCGGGGCAAAATAAAAAATAAATAAAGACTGAGGTGGCAATAGTGCACCGAGATGTATTTTCTTTGAATAAAACAATGGACTATCGATCTCTAGCGCGACCGCTCCGTTACTGCAAAACAGCGGTTTTATATTATGTTCAATACTTCTTCCTGGCCTCAGGCAGGTCTAGCTAACCAAAGACTCAGTACCCGCGCTAGCTCCTCACCCTGGCCGACACCTCGAGCTGCACCCTAGTCTCAGACACGTAGGTTTTGTATTGAGATAAACAAAGTGCATTAGATCGACTGCACGATGAATATGGCGCTGTGTTGCGGAGCATGTTTGAAGATTAAACTTGATATTATTTTATGAAAATTGTTATGAATGGTTTGATGATCGTATGTAAGCATAGAGAACTGTCAACACATATATTGGCAACCTACACAAAAAAACACTTAATTTACACCTCATTTAAGTACTACTAATACTATTTCCAAGCATTAATTCTTACCGAATTAAAAAAAAGAAAGTACCTAAGCAATTCGACATGTAGATCGATGACCTGGTTAAGGTGGAGAGAAGGCGCTGGATGCGAGACGCAGGCGTAGCGACGCCTGGGGGAGGCCTATGTCCAGCAGTGTACGTGTTTTGGCTGATATGGTTATGATGATGATGTCAGTTTCTGTGACAATAAACACTTTTTTTTATTCTTTCTTTCTTTATTTTTTTATGAGCAACATATGCCTACACATAATTTAGAGGCATCCCATTTTTATGATTTCAGGACATCGCCTAACCTTGTTGCTATCATCATCACAATCATATCAGCCGAAAGACGTCTACTGCTGGGCATAGACATCCCCCAAGCGTCACCACTTTGATCGGTCCCGTGCGTTCCGCATCCAGCGGATCCCCGCAACCTTCACCTGTTCATCGGTACACCTAGGAAGGCCTTCCAACGCAACGTCTTCCGGTTCGCGATCGCCAATCCAGAACTTTTCTGCCCCATCGGCCATCCGTTATGCGAGCAATGTGTCCTGCCCAATGCCACTTAAGTTTTGTAATTCTTCGGGCTATTTCGGTAACCCTGGTTCTCTTGCGGATCTTTACATTTCTCATTCGATCACGCAAGGATACTCCAAGCATGGCCCTCTCCATTGCCCTTTGGGTGGCTGTAAGTTTTCTGATGAAGCCCATTGTAAGCGACCACGTCTCAGAGACATAGGTCATAACTTGTTGATATCATAGTCTTAGATATTAAATTTTGACGCAATTGGGTGAAGTTTTTATTGCAGCTAAGGTGGGATTAAAGATTAAAGCGTCAAAGCAGAAAGAGGATGAGACGTTATAAAGCCGAGACTGCAATGACAATCGCTCACGTATATATTAAACAACGTTTTTCGTACCAAGGAACCTTGCATACCTTTAGTAGATCTACCAAATCTAACTAATTCCCGATAAATATAGGTAAATCACAATTTGCCCACACTTCCAACTGTCCCTACAACATGTATCTGCATAAGATCGAAGAAATGCTAATCCACGTTCGTGAAGGCAATGAACTGCAGTGGGAAATATTATGCCTGGATGAATGCCACCCCCTTTGATGTAATGTAAATTATGTAGATACGGCCTTTGCACTAAAGAGATGGAGCTATACTCCATGAAATATGATATGTGAGAATCATGTTACGTTTTCTGGCTGCTTGCCGAGATGCAAGTAAGTAAAAAGGTTGTTTTACTGTAGGGTAAAGATCAGTTGTTCTTCTAAAGTAATAGAATAGCAAACTGCTTCATGTTGTTTTCTGTATACAACGTGATTTTATGTACATCTAAAAATCAATTTATATCGAATACCTCGAAAATATTGGAAGATGATAAAAGATCAGGCAGTAGATATAATAAAACTATTGAAACCACTGAAGAAATTAATTTCCCTAAATTAAGAAATAATAAAGAAATAAAGTACAGACTATGTAGTAGGTAAAATGGGAGTCCCACCCATTGGACTGGCAGGAGAAGAATGATAGAAAGATACAGAATAAGGAATAGAAGTACGAGAGGCATAAAAGCGAGAACTGGTATGAATGAGGATAGATTTGAATAGGCTTCCATTACGTTGACAGAGCTAGACCAGAAAAAAAAGAAAAGATATAATAAAACTAAATTATCACACCATGAACTAAATGATCATGACATTGTAGGTAGCACATTGTGTGCTACGCCGTAGCACATAAAAGACTACGGCGTAGCCCGCGCGAAGGAAAACGATCGGGTGTGCTCTTCACTTTGGTTTTCACCTTTTTAAATCCCAAAAGTTCTAAATTCATTGAAATTATCAATAAAGCTAACTGATTCAACTTTTTGTCTCAGCGGACAACCTTCATCCGGTAGTTAATTAATTGCCATGGTGTAAGTTAAAAACATTATTTAATTGAAAAACTGTCTTGAGGTTTCCGGGCACGAAACGATCGTTTTGAGTTCCAGAAGTTTCTTGCAGTATTATTATAAACTTTGTTATTCACACGATGAACTTCGGTGGTATAAGCACTAGCTATAGGACTTAACGAGAACAGCTCGTTCAGCAGTCAAAAGATTCGCTAGCTGATTTTCAAGGTTGATATACTCTCTCACAGAAAGAGAGTAGGTTCACAGTGCTCACAGTATCTCGAGCTGACTATTTTTAAACAGTTTACCCCCGATTTCTGAATTAAGTATTTGACGATGAGTATTTGTTAAACTCTACTTTAGCTTCAAATCCTCAGTCAGATTTTCGCATTTAAGTAAGGTTTGATGCGTTCTTAACTCAAAACACTCAATTCAGAAATCAGCCGTTATTCATATTCGCATTCGAACTGTTTAGTACCGGTTAAGTGCAATCCTAATTCTCGGTAGAGAAGTTTGCTATTAAATTGTGTAACAGGTGCTAAACTGTTCAGATATTACTATTAATAATGCTTATATTCTAAGTTCTTTTGAAGAAAAATTGCTTGATTAAAGTCAATATTTGATTGATTTGAATGAAGAAAATTACTTAGAATATTGGGGCGAGACTGTAAATTTTGAAAAACGAATTGATGTTGTACATACTGAATTTCATGACAAAATTAAAAAAGAATAAAACCCAAACAAAACCTCCGTCTCCCATTAAAAACTTCTCAATACCACAGAGTGGACAATAAAAACAGTTTATCAGAGTAAAGTGTAATTAGTACATAGTTTAATTACGGGCGGCACGGCCGGTGATTCGGTGGAAATCTTGGCCGGCTCCCTGCAATTAATGCTGGCTCTAACTGTGGCCGGTGGCACGATCCAATTACGACGAGTTTGGCTTAAATAATGAGATGCAGACAAGAATTATGTCAATCAATTAGAGGGAAGGTAATGGAGGATGTCTTACGCAATTTTGTTTAAATGATGACCTAACAATGCTACTAAAGATAAATTATGTTTTAATATTATTATTTTATTTATTTTTATTTTTTGTTGTGACATTTCATCTTACATGTCTAACAAAGCATCTGCGAGTTGATTTCAGCAAACATTTCAAAGGTTCTGGAACTTAGGGTCCCGAGAATACAACAAAAAGAAAGATATTTCAATCAATCAATCAATATCTTTATTGAACACAGGTAGGTACATAATAAAGGTCTATTTATTTTGCAAAACGATTAAAATAACACTTTTACAAGTAAATCTTTTTGTAAATTTTACCTTGTCGAGACACTGAGAAGAAACATCGAACAAACTCCTCAGTCAAAGTCACTTTTAAAGTCTATACAATCCGTAATTAATCGAAACGCATGATCAGCTTATAAATGTATAAGTATTTTAGTCCTGAATCAGTAAGATGTTGGTGCTAAACAGTCTTTCTTTTCAAAATGTATAGTTTAAAATTTTGGAATATGGGATTAAATAATACCATAACAATCATAAGACGTGAATCTAATATGCCCAGGGTCTGCAGGATACAGAAATTAATCGAAGCTGACGATAATGTTAATAAAATTAGTTGATACAATATTTGGTTAAGTTGCTGTCAATCACTTAAAATAAATTGAACTCATAGCTAAAGACTCAGAAGCCGAACACCTGTTTTCGGAAATAAAATATCGACACATTACATACAAACCCAGGTCAAGTAATACGATTGGCTGTTGATAATTAATTCAACCAATCACAGCAAGTTAACACGCGTTTGACAATTTGTCACATTAATTAATTACTGGATTGCAACGGCCAGATATAAAAGAAATACACCATGTAAAATACTGATACTCAATTACATCTAGTCAGACTAAATGTCTATTTGTTTATAAACAGGCATAGTTAGGCATAATGATTTAATTTTGCGATTTTTTTCATTCCAGGAAACGAGTCTTTATATCAAAATCCTGTTACCCACAAACTCCATCAACAAGATAGTACCTCTGACGCTACCTTACAAAAGCGACTGCCCACTGCAATCATCGCTTCAGCTTATACATTGCGCCTCGTACTATTTGTGCAAGTTCATTGTGCAGGTACGTATACAGATTGCATTCAAAAATGGGATCTGATTGTTTCTGGGAGCTCTTTTCTATTCGGCCAGTATTTCCCTACGGACGACGGAGTGACGTCACAGCTGACCCATGGAATGAACGGATGAGTTTGTTGTGTGGACCTGTGTTGAAGACTGAAAAGAGTAGCTGGTATTTGAATTTTAGAGGTGATGGACCTTGGATTGTATTGACTCACTTTTTATTTTTAAACTGTTGAAATTGTATCTAAATTTCTATTAGCTTACAGAGTTTGTTATATTACGATCGCTTTTTTTTTCAAAGAAGCTTGTCTTTACTTGTGTTTGAGTTTAACCAATGATTTCCGAAACTGATATGTTTTTTGTGGTTTACTTTGTATCTGGTCGCTTTATGAACTGATTTTGTTTAAGATCAAAATCCGACACCCCGAAACCAAAAGAATCTCGACCTCGACAAACTTATCCAGAAAGCAAGGCTCGTTTGACAGTAGATACGTACGTATCGATGCAATGCCGGCGTCATGACGCGGCGCATACTGGCTGCCAACGAGATAACGTTTCGTCATAACACATTGTCGGGAAACGGCTGTGGCAGGCGCCCGCTACAGTGGTATCAGATATATTTTAAGTTATATTTTGTGAGTCACAGATATCATCACTACTCATTATAAAATAAAGTCCCACGCCATGTTTGTACGCGATAAACTCAAAAACTACTGAACGAATATTCATGCAGTTTTCACCAATAGAAAGAGTGAGAAACGAGGAAGGTTTTTGTGTATAATTTGTAACGGGTGAAGCCGGGGCGGGTCGCTAGTAATTATATATAGGAATCCCTATTTATTATGAGGATACTAAGAAACTCAAGAACGTCAAGTAAATCCAATTTGCAAAATCATCTATTCAAATTTGGCTGCGATTTTGAATGTTAAAAATAACAAAAGACAGTCCACCAGTTGTGACAACCCGTCACCACTACCTGGTGTTTAAACCGGGAAGAAGAAGTGGCGTAGAATTCTCTGGTAATAAATTGCATCAATATTTTTCAGTTGGGCTCCAGACAAGAGGCATTCGATGTCAGCGAAGGCGACAGTTGAGATGTCAAATTAATTTTTAATGTTTTTAATGGTGGCACAGAAAAGGAAAGGCGCTAAAAAAATTTTTTGAACTACCCTATGGAGGGAGTATCGTTGCTTAGAAATCGTTGAGTAAATAAATACTGATCTTTTTGTTTAAAAAAAAAATGGAATACAAAAATTTTCTAAACTTCCCATTGACCTTTGAACTTAAAATTTGGTGATAATGTTTATTATTACGTATATTTTACAAAAAAAAAACAATATAATGATAAATCATATTTTTCTTTGAATTTCCCGCATTTTTCTTATTACGACCAATTTGATTTTGCGATTTGGTACGGAACACTAAATATGCGAAGTCCAACACGCACTTGGCCGGTTTTTCACATCATTAATTAGAAAATGTTTGATAAGCAAAATACAGCATAACACCTAGTTATGCTAAACTTGTCATACAGTCAGAATAGATATATTCAAACTAAGTTGTCATGAGTTTTGACCACAAATAGAACTGAATTATGCTTATAAAATCCGGTGATTAGGTCCTGAACGAATAATTATTTATTTTGTGGTATACTAACCAAATTGGATTTGATTCGACCACAGAAACCATTAAGCTGAATCGATACAATTATAATGATGAAGCTAGTAGCTTCTGCCAGCGGCTTCGCCCGGCTGAAAATCGAAAATTATCCCGAGGGATCATATACCTGGGATAAATAGTATTCTATGTGCTATTCCAGTCTATAATCTATATCTGTGCCAAATTTCATCCATAACCGACTTCAAAAAGGAGGAGGTTATCAATTCGACTGTATTTTTTCTTGTTTTTAACCTAAATATTTTATTAGGTTTTTAATTAAAATAGGTTCGATTTTGATGATTCTTTTTTTTAATTCCATTTAAATTTGAAGTAGATATGATAAAGAACTTCGGCGATGCACAACAGAACTCTTCAATAAACAACGGCAAATCTCTTGGGATTGCTGCAATCGCATGTCTATTTATTGTTTACGCCTGAATTGTCTCCGATCTTGACACGCCTATATCACCTTCCGATAGTGACTAGAAAAGTGCCGAAGGCTTGCTAGCAAGGCAACGTATAGCCCGTGCCCAAGAAGGGTAGTCGAGCTGACCTGGCCAACTACAGACCCATGTCTGTAACGTCCATCCTATGTAAGAGTATGGAACGTGTGCTCAACGATAAGCTCCTGGCATACCTAGAAGCGAATGATATCCTCAGTGACCACCAATACGGCCCCCGCCGAAATCGGTTCACTGGGGATCTTCTAGCGTATGCCATTCACATCTGGAGTGAGGCCATCAAGAGACACGGGGAAGCGCTAGCCGTCTCCCTCGATACCTCAAGACCTTCGACAGGGTCTGGCAGGAAAGCCTCATAGTTACGCTTCCTTCCTTCGGTCTGCCTAGTGGTCCGTGTGATTGGATTGCGGCCCGCCTGAGGGATCGATCCGTCTGAGTGTTACGAGTATCGACGGCTGCTTGTCCGGTCAGTTAGATATCATCGCCAGAGTCCCTCAGAGGTTGGTGCTCTCGGCAACATTATACTTGCTGCACATTAATGATCTGCTAAAACCCGGAACCTTTGGGTACGCAGACGACAGCACTGTTGCTGAGAGATACGTGTCCGGCGCACGGGCTACTGAGCCTCAGGTTCGGTCTCTCCGGGATACCATGGTTGAACGCTTGAACCTGTCCTTGAAGGCAGTCTCTGAATGGGGTGATGCCAATCTGGTCAGTGTCATTTTTCCGCTAAAAAGAGCCAATTCTACCCGGCTCCATCTTTCCTTAGTGTAACCGTGCCGTTAACGGACTATCTAGAACTTCTTGGTGTTACGTTGACATCGACCCTCAACTTCGGTCCATTCATTCAGGCGAAAGCACAGTTAGGTGCAAAAAAAATGGGGATTCTTGCAAAGGTGAGACGGTACTTTATTCCTGAACAGCTTCTCAACTTGTATAAAGCGCAAGTTCGGTCATGCGTGGAGTACTGCTCTCACCTCAGGGACGGATCTGCCAAATACCAGCTGGGTGCACTTGATTCGATTGACAGACGTGCCAAAAAGCTTATTGGCAATGATGCACTGATCGCGTCAAAGCTCCAGAGCCGACAGGCAGGCAACTCGGCGTCGATGTTTGACATCGACGCCGAGTTGCCTGCCTGTCGGTTTTTTATCGGTTCCATTTCGGGGAGTGTGCGGCGGGACTGCACAACTTGATTCCACTTAGCCCTTTCCATCATCGGACTACAAGACGTAAGGCCATGCGCCATCGGTACATGGTGGACATCCCTCTCATACGCACAAAGCTTTTTGCTAATACTTTCATTGTGCGCACAGCTAAGGAGTAGAACCCCCTTCCGGGGTCTTTTTTCCCTGATAGCTACAACCTTGGGGTCTTAAAGTCAAGAGTGAATAGGTTTCTTCTAGGCAAGCGTGCTTCACCGTAGACCACATCATCGCTTAACATCAGGCGAGATAGTGGTCAAACGCGAGCCTGTAGACTATAAAAAAAACGCCCTTTCATTTCATAACATCACGACGGTACACTCTAAAGGGGTACGCATTATTTGTACATTTTACCCTGGTACACCCTTATTTCACCGGTTAGGTTGGTTTGTTATTTTTTTTTTGTTACACATAATTATACATACTTTGACGACTCACCCACCTCTCCCCCTCTCTCTCCATTGTTTTGTGTTTATACTATTTGGTTTGTTATTTATTTATTCTATTTTATTTTGTGTGTCCGTGTCATCAATAGTGGGCCTTATCAGCATACCAGCGCAGCGTTATATTTATTTTTTGATTTCGCTGTACATATTGAGATAGGAGTCTTTTTGGTCTCGCACGGGTTTTTTTTTATATTCTTTTTTTTTGTTTTTGCTTATTTCTCGTGATTCCTGTGCGTGCGTGTTCAGAAATAATAAAAAAGCTTTCTCTCTTCTTTCAGTAACTTGGTAACGTACGGATCCCCTTGACAAGCCAGGTGTCAGATTTTTATAGCTTCTAACAGCTATCGTAAATACCGTCAAAGATCTTAAAACAACAGCTGAGACCAACGACTTATCGTGCTTTCCGAGACACGAAGAAGGCTCTATTATGTAATGGGTGAACATGGTCAACCATCCAAGGACTGATGTTGGCAAGCGTTGCTTAACCTTGAAGATCGACCCGTGTGGTGGTTATTACCTAGCCACGAGCACCTCGCCTCCTCCCAAAAAGCTTAGGCAACATAAGACCTATATTCCTCAAAAGGATAAACAGTGACATATTGTTAGTAGGAAAACTCAGACTTCGTAAGTTATTATTTTTTCAGATTGTTTCTCGACTTTACCATGTGATGAGCTGATGAATGATCATGGTCTTGAATAAAGATCTGGAAAACCAGAAATAATCGGGTTCCCTCTATCTGGCAGTATATTGATGCTCCGAAATTTATTTGGCATAACACACTCGGCATAATCTTCTCTAAACGAATATTTTTAAGTCATAAAAATTATTTAATATAATTATTGTTTGGCTGAATGTTTATAAGTCCGAATTTATAATGGCATACCTACTTTTAAGATTGTAGAATTTTATTTGGCATAATTTCACTAAACTTATTATGAAGATGGCAGTAATTCATTTGGAATAATTTTATGGGACAGTATTATTTGATCTTCTAAATTCTAATTATTTTATTGTTAATGAGCTCTTTTAAAAATGAATAAACTTAATTTAATTTTCATGTTTAATCTTTATATTAATTATTGCATCTATATTAGTTGATCTACGAATAAATTATAAATGAACTGCATTCAAGGTAACATGATAATTATGTTTAAACATACTCAATTAATATTTGGTACCTATACATTTGTTCCTCTTTTTTATTTATTACATCACGGTTGGAATTTGATAATTATGGTCAATGAATCAGTCCAAGAGCGAGCGAAGCGAGCTCGGGAGCTTAGGACACCCCGACACGGATTGGTTAGGTTCGAAGGAGATGACGGGAGCTGAAGTGAGCGAGCGAAGCTCGCTCACCGCTAACCTAGCTTCCGCCTTCCTAGCGAACTAAGCTCCCGTCATCTTACTTTAGACCCTGCAGACAGCCGAACTTTTCTATATTAAAACCAATGTCAACATTAAAATAATTAAAATAAACATATCTTTTTATTACCCGTCCCAATAAGTGATGGGGATTATTCAGAAAGCCCGGTCAGTTAAACTATTTCAATAGTTTTTATCATATCAATCAAAATATAAATAGACAAAAAAGTAATTTAGATAAATCTCATTTCTATTAGTTTTGGGTTCAATAAGTAACTATCAGACGTAATTTCTACATCTCAATATTTTTTTGCGTAGTTCTAAACAGATTAAAATATCGATTGATGATTTATTTTATGTCTCAAAGAAAGGGGATCAATCATTAAAAAAGTTGACCGTTTAGATTTATTTGCTTGCTATTTTTGCAAAATTAAAACGATCGTTTAAATACATGCCTAATTTTATCAGGCATTTCTACAAAATAGAATTTTTGAATGAACCATGTTTTTTTTGTAATGTGATAGATGAGTATTTCAATTATTATGGATATAAAATGTATGCTAAAAGACGATTCTGACTGTATACTTTCTGCGAAATGATGGTTCTGCCTTTTAATGAATATCGATATGAAATTTGTGCCTAAAGATCATTCTGACTTACAAAATTATGCGTTTTGAATGTATGATAAATAAGTGTATTCCAAACGATTTTCTGCAAAAAGAAGTTTATGCTATCCGTTGTTATGCAAAATAATATTAAGACAAAAAAATCTGCTATAAAAAATAGACTCCCTATAGCGTCCCCATACCGAGGTAACTTTAATTTTGTTAAAGTTACCTCGGTATGGGGACGCTCAGTGCATTTTTTACTGTAGAGGGTCCCTGTAGATGTGAGGCACCGTCGAGGCCGGCCTAAATCATATCTCCACCTCTTACTGGGCCGGCCCAGTAAGATGATATGGTGATGATATGATTTGAACCGATAAAAAAAGAGTTGCTTCAAGACCCGAGGGATAATTATATCTGGAAAGACTTGGGGGAGTTCTTTGCCCAGAAGTGGGACAGCAATGGCCAGACAAAAAAAACTATTTTATTGATCTTCTCTTTTAGTTTGTAATTATTAATGTTGTGTTGTGTCTGTATCAAATAAAAGGCTTCTATTTATATTACCGTTCAAATTCAAAACATTGCCAAAGTACACGGATCTTCTAATTTAGACAAAAATAAAGGCAGTTCTCATATTTCGTAAACAAAACAGCGCACATTGTAGAGGCCACGTGATAGCTCGGAGCGACCCGGTCGGGTGTCATCTAGTGTGGCACGCTTTTATCAAAAGTTTCGGGTTTCACCCCCAAAGGCCATGGTCGTATACCAAGGATTATATTTTACACTTTAATTCTGAGGTGGCAAAGAGACAACGGTGTGGGAAATGGTTTAGGTTGTCAGCGGGCAGCGAGTTGGCTTTTTCATTAAGCTTGAAGTTGGCCGTAGTTACAATGATTAGCTTATCACCAGCATTACATAGGCCTGGCCCAATCGTCATCTTATATAATAATATCTGTAAATATAATATTAGTATATCGACCGGTCCTGTGCTTCTCGTTTGCAGCAGACTTCCACGGCTTCCACCAAGTAATCAATCCTTATGGGAGACCTACCAATGCTGCGCCTTCCGGTACGTGTGGTCGCAACCCCAGAAATTTTCAACCCTATCGGTTATCCGTTTTGCGATCTGAGGATAATCGCAAGTATTTTAATGATGAGTTTGTTAAGCATGATAAGTCTACCAAATTCCTTTCATTTTCAAGGTAACCTTTAAATAGTGAACACTAAAACGATACTTAAATAGGATAAAAATCGGTAAAAAACTCTGAGGGCGAATATGTTGCGTTCAATGCCTATTATTTCTTATATTCATCTGCGTCAGTATTCCAAACCAGTCCACCTTTACAAAAGGCTGAAACATAGAAAATTTATATATAACTTGATAAAACAAAACACAACAGCCTCACACAACAACCTCATCTTTTAACCATGACAAATATAAGTAACTTGGCTAATAAAACGCATGCTTAGCAACGGAGTTTGGAACTAATCCGGAGTTACGCACTTATTCGGGCATTAGCCGTATTTAGGTCACGGTATTAGAAACATTAAACATTCACTTAATGGCTACCTTTTTGTCTGACTTGATTACATCGTGTTAGTCGGAACTTACATTGTTGTTTGTTGGTTCTTCGATCATTTTGTGGTGATTTCGTGATGAACCGGAGTTTTGGAACTCGATTCTTGAGAATGAGGTGTGTTGTTCGAAACTCGGTAATCCCAATATGACCTTCCAATTGAATAATCTACTAGCTGATTATCCTAACCAACTAACTGGCGACGAAAGAAAAGAAGAAGAAGAGAATATAGTTACTTTTTATTTATTTTTGCGTGGTGAAATGCTCATGCATACTGCGCTACCAGCTGCCTCTTATGAAGGGAACACGGGCACGCCTAAACACTCATCCGCGAATCCGCCGCGGCTGTCCCTCACCAGACCCTCCTCTGGGGAGTACACCACATCACCGGCGGACCAGAATACAATGCACGCCGTGACTACCCCAGAGACCAGCGCCTGACGACCCCGGGTATGGCACCCTTAGTCCTCCTGTGACGGGTCAGGTCAATGGTCCCGCCGTCTAACACTTTTCGGCCGCAGAGGACCTGCACCACTGCCTAAACCTTCGAGGAATACAGGCATCATGCCTATATTACTCGAAGGTTAAGGCAGAGGATTACGTTATCCATTATCTATCTAGTACACAACCAAAGATTTTTTTTTTATTTACAAAACAGAATAAATAAATAATAGTATAAAAAAAACAAAAAACACGTTTTAATAGAAAACCAAACTAAAAAGTAGAAAATTATTTTCAATCAATTTAAACTATGAATTGTGTGTTTAGCAAAAATATATAATAATATTGTAAATAATGTAACGTGCTTTGCAGTCAGCTATTTTTTGATGGGAGTGGGTCATTAGCGTGCCTACTACCTTCCCTGGATAGCCGTGTCTCAGGCTCCCTCTCCGGAACATTTATTTAATACGTGTACTTGGCGCAAGGCACTAACGTGTTTTCGAACATGACTAAAAATTAAGCCATGCGCATGTCTTAGCACGTGCCTTGTCATCGGTCCTTGATAAGTGTGCAAAGTTTTAAATTAATCCGACGTTTTGAAGGGGGTGAAAATCACGTTCAAACATTCCGTTACCCATGTAATGGAATCTTTTCTTCTATCTTTAGAATAGATACATACATACCTAGCTAATAAAAGCGAGTTATTTTTTTTTTTTGTTTTAGTCTCGCGCTTGACCACTATCTCACCTGATGGTAAGCCATGAATTTGGTCGACTGTGAAGCACGCTTGCCTAGAAGTAACCTATTCACTCTTGTCTTAAAGACCCCTAGATTGTAGCTATCGGGAAACACAGACTCCGGCAGGGAACTCCACTCCTTAGCTGTACGCAAAATAAAAGTATTCTCAAAACGTTTAGTGCGTATGGGTGGGATGTCCGCCATGTACCGATGGCGCATCGCCGTACGTCTGGTAGTCCGACGTGATTAAGCGGAACTTGCGGCATTATTTCCGACACCAATAGCAGAGTCGTCTCAATAATCGCCTTTCTTATTAATTATAGTAAATATTTATGTATGTTTATTTTAACCATATATATTTTTTTCACCAATTATACTTCAATAACTATTTCTTTTTTTTATGTTATCTCTCCACCATCCATGGTTGACTGGAATAAAATGCCTCTGGCATTAAGGCCACCTACGTATCTGTATGTTGCATGTAGTTTGAATAAATAAACAAACAAAAATATCTCTTAAATCAAAAAACGGGTGACTACACTGAGCACTAATAGATTCAGTGAAGTGAACGTGATTCCAGCGTTACATTCACGAACGAATGAATATCCATTCGTTCGTTCATTAAATCAGTTTCATATCAAGCGGTCTCGCTTTATCAGTAGTGAAAAGCGTTGGATTCAAGGCGAAAAGGCGGAATATGGCTGAAAGAATCGAGACGGTATGGTTTATTAAATATGTGTATGGTGGATGTTATTTTTTAATATAACTGCAAACAGATAGTCCGAGAGGTAAGGCAGAGCTGGTTGATAGTACCTACACCCACATTACACCGCGGGGGTGACCATAAACTCTTAGAGTAAGGTTATTTTGAGTGTGCGTAAGAGACAGATGTATATGACTTGTATACGGTGCACGAACATGGTTTTTAAAATTATTTAGTAAGTAAGGAGTTGTGCAATAAGTAGACTCGCACCTTTGCACTTGCACGTGCGACCTACTTTAGATATTATGACAATCATGCAGCAGCAGCAAGCAGAGCATTGATGATGCATATTTAATTTAGTGATTTAATAGATTTGGAACGGACAACTTGAATTTTTAATCGACTTTCCAAAAAGGAGGAGGTTCTATGTTCGACATTATGTAAGTTTTTTTTAATGTATTTTCACCGATATCTCCGTCAATTGTGGAACGATTTTGAAAGTTTGGAGGTACCAATTTATTGCGTTATGGACACCGACTTCCAAAAATAAAGTATTTTTTCACTTTATTTATGTGGAAGTCGGTAGTGTTTTTTTGTAAAAAGTTATTTTTTATTTCTTGATTCCAGCCCATCGACACTCATTGACATTTTTACATTTCACTGACAATTGCATTACACTGACAATAATTAATGTTAAGATGTATTTGCATTTACACCCTACAACTTGAATACATCTGTCCCTTTTTTACAGTCGAACTATGATAGTTTTGACACATCAGGGTACGGTGGCAGTTATGTTTAAATTAATAGAGGCGAGTCTATTGCCACAAACTAAGTATAAATCCAAACGCCGGCCTGCTATTGAGATGTTCCAATTGAACAATGCCAAAAACACTTTGCCCGACCCTGAAATCGAACCCGGGACCTTGTGTTCAGTAGTAGCGCTTACGAACTCTAGCCTAACAATACAGGTCTCAATAATGCCACAGCAAAATTAATTAAATTATTCATTAGAAATAAAAAACCTAAAACTAAAAAGTTAAACATAAGAAGTGATGGCTAAAATATTAAACCTGGAACAATCACAAAATTTAAATACCTAAAAGTGTAATTGATTCGCTCCTTTCAGAACCAAAGCTAGCAAATCAACCAATTCACTAAAACTATCACGAATTCACGACACTACAGAATCTTATTCTATCATTTCCAATTCTCCTAAACTTGGCTTCTCTATGAAACAGAGAGGAAATTAAATTTGAAGGCTTGAACGTCACGAACTAAGAATTTCAATATTTCAAACGATAAAAAACTACGAAGAAAGTCGTAGTATCGACTCCTGACTTTAAGTTTTTAATTAATAGTTTTGTTACAGTATTCAAGCTTTGAAGATTTCGATCTGATTCTGTTTATTTAAAGTAAAGTTACTATGAGAAATAACTAAAGAAACACAATGTCTGCTTCGTTTGAGCATTTAATTTTATTAT
This sequence comes from Orthosia gracilis, assembly GCA_947562075.1. Lineage (NCBI taxonomy): Eukaryota > Metazoa > Arthropoda > Insecta > Lepidoptera > Noctuidae > Orthosia > Orthosia gracilis. The sequence continues at coordinate 44,802,397 of OX387271.1, read as the reverse complement.
ACTACGGTACACGAAGTTTACCACGGTAAATTGTGTTGTGCTGTGCTAGTTTATAAGTATGTTAATTTACGTAAGTCTCTAAGACTTCAAAGATTCTTATGTAGTAACGTATCCACATATGTATTTTCTAGCAAATGTTTGTGCATTGAATTTATTTATATACGAGTAATTTAAAAGTTGTCATAATCTTCTTGGATACCAGCAGCCTATTTGCATAAGTGTGTTATGCAGGGCAAAGGGAATAACTCCATGAAAGAGTATGACACATTTCCTGTAAATGTTTTTGGTATTATGTCTGTGACTACTGCCTGACAACCAACGCCAATCGCTTCCATATTTGGTAAATATTTAGTACTCAATTGGTACTAATTAAAACTCGAACAAAAAAATTGGTGCGTTAGGAGTTTTCGAGAAAATCTACTTTGAAGGTGGTCTGGCGGTAGTCACACTTCCTTCAGCAGGACCACCACTACTAACCAATAGGGTACCAATTTTTTTTTATATCACGAACATTTCAGTATTGCGTAAATAATTAAGAAAGGTTGCCTCCACCATTTTTTTTAGGTTGGTAATCATCCAATGACCTCTCCCGTTCTGGGTGAAGCGAGAGAGCGTGTCAGACTTTTACTGACTAAAACTCACCCGTGTTCCTTCAGTTGCTGTGCCAGAGCGGCGGTAACTCTCTTTCAAATTTATTCGCGACCCGCGTCCTATGAGTTGAATTCACATATCCTTTCCATGACCTAAACCCTTTCGATTGTATTATGCAATATGAAATTCGTTATTTTAAAAGTATCGTCACCCTTATCTAAACGTGTTCTGTTCGGAATTCTATTACGCATTAAGGAAGCTGTTTACTTAAGCATTAAAGTAAGGATCGACACGTTCTTAACTATTATCATTAAACTACTTACTTTCCTGACCATTAAACTTATCACAAAACAAGTAACAAATATGTCTAACAAACCCAGCTACTATACGAAAACATTTGAACATCACCTAGCGAAAATCCTCCCAAAATCCAGGTTCAACCGCAAAACAAAATTGAAAGCCGTGCCGACCCCAACTAATCATTCCTTCGCTTTCCCTACAAACATTATTTACTTCCAACTAATAAACTCTATGAATATCCGAGCATAATACTCGTATTTCATCAAGGAGGACTCGATGCTCGCATATGAAAGGATCCCAAGATATCTTCACGAAGATGCAGCTCATTACTATGGAAATTTATACCGGAGTCTGCATGAATACTGCTGGTGCCGCAAATACTGTTATCCATACTTATTATAAATGCGAAAGTAACACTGTCTGTTTGTTAAAATTTGACGCCAAAATCAATGCAATAATTTTGGCATAGAGATAAATTAGGCCCTGGAGTAGGTCATAGGTTACTTATGATATATCTCGGCAGTACTTGCCCTTGTTAAGGTATAACAGAATTTGTATGAATTCTGCTGGTGTCGCAAATACTGTCATAATTATTTATTTTTATATACTAGCTCCAGCCCGCGGCTTCGCCCGAGTAAAATGTGTTTTATCATCCCAAGGGAATACAAACTATCATATCTCCTTTCCGGGGTCTCAAACTATCTCCATACAAAATATCATCTAAAGCGGTTCAGTAGATCCAGAGATTAACCCGTACAACCTTACAAACTCACAGTATTGATGTGAAATAGAAAAACTGTTTATTTGTTAAGTTCATACGCCAAAACCGATAAGCAATTTTTTATGATTTTTAGCTTTGAGATATTTTAGACCCTTGAGAAGTTAATAGGATATTTTTTATCCCGGAAGTACGTTATCTTGGGTCAATTTTTAGAATTCCATGAAGGCGAAGTCGCTGGTAGAAGCTAATATGGAAAGTTACAAATCAAAAATCGAAGTTCAGTAATGAGTACTAGTGTATCATTTTGATGAGAGATCTATTTTAAGTTGAGCTAAATTAAGTTCTAGTTTCACGGATTTAGTATTGTGGGAGTGAATTTTAGTTACTGTTGATTTTAAAAATAATTATCATTAAGTCAACCTCTATTTAACTTCTTTTATTTTCGTGTCAATTGATCACTACTTCTTCTTAAGTTCGACACATAAGATTCATCATAATTAGTTTAGACCTATGGACTTAGTTAACGACTCAACAAAACCACAACAACTTAGCGGAAATAAAAACGTAAAATGGCATATTGAAATAAAATGTAGTTCGTTTTTTATCATCACAAGCTAACCAACTAATCTAACTGAGCTAAACCATTACTTTTAGTTAAGGACAGTTGCTGTCTATCCAAAACTCCGAATATGTACAAGCGGAAATACAAGGCCGGTGATGTCCTAACTTGTCGACCAGCCTAACAAATACAACACTGGACTCGCAACTCAGTCTCCACATGCATACGGCGAGTCGAAAAACAAGCAAAAATCGACAGCTGACGACAGAATGTCACTGCATTCTGGGTAAAGTCAACTGATTTAGTAAAAGAGGTGTGGATGTCAATTTGATTGATCCTTGAATGACAGGGTACGGTAAGCCGCATGTCTGTAGTGACAAAACCACTGCATGCTGGCTTCGTTTTCTCTTGACGTACGACGCTAGACCTGCTCAAGGCCGATTTGTTTCCAATGGAATGCGGTCCATGTGCGTTTGACGAAATCGGGGATTTAGAAACTGTTGAAACTAATATAGTTATGGGTATATTGAACTTTATGTATTGCAACTGCTTTTTAATTATCAGTTGTAATTATTATGGTTTTAGATATTTAATTCGCACAACAGAATACATATTATTCATTTACAATGAGAAACATTACTTGTTTAAATTAAAACAAATAGTGAAAGGGCCTTTATTTATGTACAATTAAATTAAGATAAAATACTACCTATTTAACCAAGCCGTGAGCAACGTTTAAGTTACTTAGGTTTGACAAATCAACTTATCGACGCAAGAAAGGAAACTTGTATCACAGATAATAATTATAATACTATTGTACAGATGCCTCATCCCATACAAAGAAGCCGTGCCGACGTAACTAGCGTTTTTCGTCTTATTATACTGATTATTTTTATAGGTGCATCAATCGAACACCATCTATAGCTATGAATTACGGTTTGTTAGCTGCGACTTGCAAGTAAAAGGGTTTATTCGGTTCATAATAATTTTTTTCTTAAAATACAGTGACGAATTGTTTTATAGCATTATTTGCTCGTTTTTACAATTTCATTTTACCAAAAAGTGATACATATTTAAAAATCGAGTGACATGCCTTAGAAATTGACCGCGCCATCTATTGGAATCAGTTTAAAATGTTCCGTTCAAATAATATTTGAAATGTAAATTAAGAGCCCAATATTCCACAATTTTGTGCTTAGGTGAGTTTATTAAACAAGATCATACAATTTTTGTAATCAATTCTAGAAAATGTTAATTTTACACACAATTCAATAACAAATCGATGCATATCGCGCCATCTAGTAATATTTACTTGAACCAAATTTTCTTTGTTAGTACTGGGACCCCGGACTTGTAGTATCTCAAAAAGTTGAACTTTACACCAGAGCCAAAAAACTGTTTCAAAAATTCATAAGTTGTAAACTAGCTGAATCGAAGAGGCCATTTTTTGGACCAGCACGTGTTTCAAATTATGAAATTGTTCAGATACCATCAATGTTAGCATTCAAAAGTAAGTCTAATATGGTTTATATAATAGTTACAGCACTTTGTATTTCAGTTTCAAGAAGCAATATTGGTGTATCTGTGTCTAGCATTTTTGCTGTATTTATAAAACATTGAAAAATAGTTGATTTTATAGTATATACAGCATTTCAAGTATGTATTGTTAAAAAGTTTAAAAAAAAGTCAACGTCGTGTCATAAACAAATGCCGTGGGAAAACGTTGCTCAGACCGGCCGACGCAGTATTTTTTCCCTTTTTTAATTATGCAAAAAAGTAATTTAGCAGTTTTTCAAGATAGTACAAAATTGCTTTCCAGCGTCGTTATGTGTAACCTGTGTACCTGTATATTTATTATTACCACAATTTCTTCTTCCACCTCACCACTGCCCGAGGCTTGTGTTTTTTTCCTTTTATTACATAGATGATAAATAATTTAAATTCTATTAATGAATTTAATTAAATAAAATTTTGATTATTTAGGGACGATTTATCAATCAAAATTTAATCATCATCACTGAAATAATTTATTGCCAAATAAACTTGTTCTAAATTGCATTCGCAGTCTAAAAAAATGCATAAACTTCACTCTGTACCCCTAATATTTTACCAACGACCAATTTGATCAAATTAGAATTATTTCATCCGTAGAGGAACCAGCCTCCAAGTCGGATGTTATCTCAGTTATAACGTCAATCAGAGAGAGCCAAGCCGCAATTGTATTTAAGTTCCTTTTTAATAAAATTCAAATTAACTGATAAGCTAAGCCCTAGGATCTAGACACGCTAACCATCTAAATTAGGAAAAAAATACGTTTATCTGAAGGAGGATTTTGTAGTCTGAAAATCTTTCTTCGTGAATTCGATAAGACAGATTGATTTAAGTACTTCAGTTTGTTTTACTGACGTTGTAACTTATTTAATTCCTGTTTTTTCTGAGAATCTGTAGATGGCATCGTTTTGATTTTCTTACCTTTAAATCTTTTTTAAATCTTTTTTTTTGTTGTTGTTGATAGGCTTGCGCTTGACCACTATCTCACCTGATGGTAAGCGATGATGTGGTCGACGATGAAGCACGCTTGCCTAGAAGAAACCTATTCACTCTTGACTTGAAGACTCTCAGGTTGTAGCTATCAGGAAATACAGACTCCGGCAGGGAATTCCACTCCTTTGCTGTACGCATAATAAAAGTATTCCCAAAACGTTTGGTGCGTATGGGTGGGATGTCCACCATGTACCGATGACGCATCGCCGTACGTCTTGTAGTCCGATGATGGAACGGGCTAGGAGGAATTAGTTCATGCAATTCCAACGCACACTCCCCGAAATGGAAATTTACTGGCATTAAAAAGTCTTTGCTCTCTATCAAAAAGCAAGTTTTTTGAAGAATCCTTCACCCCAGCCATAGTTTCCTGATCTGTACCAATGGGCTAAAAATTAAAGGAAAACGCATTTCACCGAAATTTTAATGTCTTAGATACTGTTTTTAGCCATTTATCTGTCAAATGGATGATTCGATAGAAAGGAATGACATAGTATATAAGCGGTTCGTTTCACATGTAAAACCTACTTCTCAAGGTCTACAGACTAGCAATTCGTCGTTCTTACGTGAATGTGCCAAAAATTTAACATTTTCCTAAAAACCAGTTGTAAACTGTAATTCTTATTTCCATTTACCGTATCATGATGAAATTTTATTTTCAGTAACAAAGCAATATGAGTTACAAACGTGATACGAGTAAATATAGATGAATAGCTTTCCCACTTCCATACAAGTTTTATGGGTTTCCAGAAACTGTTGACCACTTGAAGCCTCGTTTGATAAGTTGCTACTGTACAATTCCAGTTGAAGTTCAGAGTTCTCCTTTTTTAATTTGGAACTGAAATGTAAACATTTTTCTCAATCAAGAAGAGTTGAAAAAAAGGGGATGCAAACAGATTATCTCTTTTTTTCAACTCTCCTGTCGCCAGTATGCTGGCACAGATTTCTTTAGAAATAAGCATCACCTCTTTACCTATTTGTCTGTTCCTTCTTCCTGTCTGTTTATATGTGTTTACAAATAAATATAAAAAAATATGTAGAAAATTCGTGTTAGTACATACACACACAAAAAAAAGCTAGAGCGTTAAAGGATAATACCATTTTTTGAATTTTTGTCTGCCTATTTAGTTGTTCAAGCATCACGTGAAGTGAACGAAACCAATGTGGGTAACATTTAACATAAAAATTGTGCGTAACTTGAAGTATAACAAAGTTTGTGTCATCGCAATCGGTTCACTCTGTCAAAATTTAGAAGAATTTAGAGTGTTCAAAAAATAAAATATCACAACACACGCAATTGAGATACTTGGACAGTTAAACTCCATATTCGATTTACAGCGTGCATATAACGTCATTTTCTGAACGGCGGATAAGTAGGTAGTTAAATAGGGTAGATAGGTCTAGGAAGGTAGGGTAGGGTAGGCAGTTCACGGGAGCGAAGCTGCGGGCACAGCTAATTGTTAAAAAATAAATGATTTTTTTGATGCCTTTCGTAAACAATTGTTCACGTGTTGGAATGAAAAAGGAATTCGGAAAATGTCGTGGAGAAAATATTTGTAGAAGAAGACCAAAGAATCGATGGATGGATTGTATGACATATTATGATACGTCTGATAGGGTGATTTCTGACATGACAACTAATGGAGAAGTATTGAATAAGACATATTGCACAGCCCCTAAATAAATTTGGATAAGATACTACAAAGCGAAATATATTTTTTTTTTCGGAAGTGCCCGTCATTGGTACCTATTTTTTTCGTTTATGTCACCAACTTCCGAAAATAAAGTTATTTTTCGCTTTATAGTCTTTTGTTTCGGAATCCGGTTTAAATACTTCGTTAATAAGTTTTTTTTACAAACTAGTTTCGAACTCAGTAATAAATCCCAATGAAAAAGTCGCGAAAAAACCTGAAAAATGAAAACCTTCTTTGCTTTTATCGTGTCTCGGGCCGTTTTAAATAACGTGTAGCGCTTATTGTATCTAACTAGCAATCGTGCAAGCGGGTCTTAATCTTTTTCAGACTTGTGTTTTGTTGGCCTATTACCAATTTTATTTGCTAGTTCAGCGTTCATTAGTACTTATGTAAAAAGGAAAACATATACTTTCTTATGTATCTTTCACTCTCAAATCAGGTTCTTAACGAAATAGAAATACAAGAAAACTTGCCATCAAACAATAGTCCTCTCCTTTTCTCTTCTATTGTCCTCATATAGATTTTTTAGGGGGTTCTTAAGAAGGTAACCCTTTGATCCCTTTTATCAGAATAGTGTTGTGTTATTTTTAACACGACTTCGCTTAAGGACCTCTTCAATAATCAAAGCTGTTCACTAACACTTGAACGCATTATTTATTTTTTTACACTGCTGGTCAAAGAGCTTTGAATATATTTCCAAACACAATCTCCTTCGAATAACCCTTCCCCTCGCCTCGGTGACGACGTCCATCCTTTGGCACCCATAACGTTCATACTTTTCCCCAAAGGACATCATGCAATAAGCTGTGTGAGATGTTGTATTAGTTATCGCATATTATGATACCATACCTATTACTAGGTATTAGTCAAATATTAGTGAACCGATTAAATATTAGCTATTCAATCTATTATTGATACCTGTGTAATATTCCGACAATAATTAATATGAATTACAAGATACTCGTGAATATGCAAGACAAATAGTGAAACTGTTAGAGAAATAGAGAAAAGAAACGGTGAATAAATTTTCCGTCTGTCAACATTAATTATATTGGCGTGTTTAAAAAGTTAAACGAAGTGAATCGCGTCGCTATTACGCGTCCTATATTCAAAAATCAACCAAAATCAAAATTTCTTCATTCAATTAGGCCATTAAGCGGCACTTTTGAACGTCAAAAATTTAAAGGAAATAATAATTGATTCTACCGTCCATTTGGCAAAGTAACTTGTTATGGAGAAGAACGGGCAAAATACTTCACACTTACTCCTTTAAAAAAATGGAAACAGTATTCGCTTATTCTAATACGAACATACGTGGCTGGTATTATAATACCGGTACCTATTACGAATATATTAGTCAGACATATACATTCGAGCCTTTTAATTTCAATTCGCACCACCAGCAGGTAGAAAACAAAATATTTCACCGGTGGCAATAAAAATAAGTACAGGCCCCCACTAAATGTACGTTTTAGAATTAAAGTGCTCGCTGTTCCTTTATTTTATTTAGGTTTAGGTACTCGAAATGCGTTACGTCTGCAGAATAATAACGACCTATAAAACCTATCCTGTTTCAACGTTGAACGTACTATTTAGTTATGTCTCTATTGGCCTTCAAATGCTTTCAATTACAGTATAAATTGGTAGAGTATTATACAGTTTGTTTGTATGTGGTCTGACTTTTAGGCTTTAGGCCAATTTGATTCGGCAATAAAAGATAATTGTTGACACTTAATAAACGATTGCTGGTCAAATACAAAATCCTTTTTAACTTATTCAGATTTTAGCTCTGTTTGCTCTTATTTAAGTTATGGACCAAGTGATTAATACGGCATTATTCATAATGCCTGGGCAATTTGAAAATGTTCAATATTAGTAGGCAATATGATAAAAACTATTGAAATAATGAAATTGGCTTTCTGATCGCTCATCACTTATTAGGCCGGGTTGTAAAAATATGTGCTTTTTTACTATTTTAATGTTGACATTGTTTTTAATATAGCATAGGTAATTAGGATTACTATTTAAACAACAAAGTCGACGGAGCCCCGCCGCGCGGGGTTCCTATTTCTGTCTGCAGGGTAAAAAATAACCTAAGATGAAGGAGATGACCTATCCGTGTCGGGGTGCCCTAAAGCTCCCGAGCTCGCTTCGCTCGCTCTTGTACTAATTTCTTTGACCATAATTATCGAATGGCCCAACCGTTACGTAGCAAATTCATAATCACCAGACAATGTGATAAATTTAGAAGTTTAAATCAGTATTCATTACATTGCCCGATTTGACTTGACTAGATGCATAATATCCGGGCATTATACTCAGAAACAGAGATTTTTTTGGGGCTAAAGTAGCATCTTTTATAAAAGCAAAAAAAAAAAAAAAACGGGCCAGAACTTACAGAGTCCTTCAAGGAAATAAACAATTATACGAAATGAATGAATTTACCTGTTAGTGCATGTAATTCTTTATACCTATACGTAGTATAGTAGTGTTAGTCTGGGTCTATCGTCTTCACGTAAATGAATTAATGCACCTATGTATTTAAATATTGTAAAACACTTTTTTTTAAAGAGTAAGTGTGGAGTTTCTTGTTCGTTCTTCTCCACAACAAGCTACTTTTCCGAATGGACGGTAGAATCATTTATTATTATTATATTTTTTTTACTTTCAAAAGTGCCGCTTCATTTGACTTTGACGGTACCCCTTTATGATACTGGTTTATTATTATTAATGATTTACCAAACTGCCTCGAAAACATTTTAAAACACCACACATTTTAATTCACACAACACTTCAGAACTAATATTACCAGCTTGTAAACGAACCTTCAAATGGTACAAGTAAGACCTTTGCGTGTTCCATCGAAGGAGTATCAGTTGTTCAATAATTCATTGTTCTATAGAACAATCGCGACCTTTACTACGATTCGCTTTTCCGACAAGCAATATCGGTTCGACAAAGTTTTCGAAGTATTTTTGTTTTATTTTAACTGCAGTTCAAGAAGAATGAACTTACTTTGAAATCGATGCTATTATGACTGTTAGAGTTTCGAAAAGTTTCTTTGTAGCTTTGTGTTTTAATATAAAAGCACACTTTGTCCCATTTTCGAGCACCTATAAGCTGAGGCAGAGGTATACACGCCAATTTATTTGTTAAGGGTTCGAATCTAGACAAGCAGTTGTGTATGTGATTATTTCATCAGCATCACCACTGTTTTCAAAACAGTGAATGAAAACCTCATGAGGAAACCTTCGTAGACATGTGATATCCACCAATCCGTACTGGGCCAGCGTGGTAGATCATGGCCTATCTCTCTATCAGGGAGGAGGCTTTGTGTCCCAGCAGTTCAACATTATAGGCTGATTTAGCTATGGTGACTGTACAGCTGTTTTTTTTTTAATTTGGATTCACAGTTTACATAAACAAACGTCCGATTTTCCAATACAAATTGCACAGTCGAAGTCCTCGCTTAGACAAATACCTAAAGTAATTGTCCAAACAAACAGACAATGTGTAAAATGTCGTTTAAAACTACAAAGTTTTTAACGTAAACATACAGTCACGCGCTGTGCCAAATAAAAAAAAGTTTCGTAACAAAATTGTCGAAGCGCCTTGATTGGCTGAAAATTGTCCATGTTGCTACATCGAATAATAGAATTTTGTATTGCCAGGCTGTTCTGAATGGCCTAGGTTAGGCCAGCTGACTAATTCAGTCACGCGGGCGGCGGTAGACAGAAAATATTGAACGAATTTAAGATAGGGCGAATTTTCGTGTACATAAGTTACTTATACAGTTTTTATAAGGAAAGTCCGTGGATTATTTATGTGAAGAAAAATATTTAGGGACTTTTCTTGAACCTCCAATAACAAAAAGAAAACTTCAAAAAAAAATAGAAAGTATTGAACACTTTGATGAGCAAATAAGGAATATAATTATTAATTCAAGTTCATTTTAATTTTCTTATACCTAGAATAGGAAAGTAGGTATGTTATTGCGAATTTTTTTTGCTATAATATTTTTCAGGAAAAAATGCTGGTCCCAACATTTGACCTGTTTGTCAGCTCGTGGCTAAATAATAACAGCCGCACTGGTCGATCATAAAGGTTAAGCAACGCTTGACGAGGTCGGTCCGTGGATGGGTGACCATTTCAACATACCGAGTTTCCTCCGTGCCTCGGAAATCACGCTAAGCCGTTGGTCCCGGCTTTCATTTGAAGATCTTTGACAGTTGTTACGATTAGTCAGAAACTTGAGATCTGACATCAGTCTTGCCAAGGGGTACCGTGTTACCCAGTTACTGGGTTGTGGAGGTCAGATAGGCAGTCGCTCCATGTCAAACACTGGTACTCAGCTGAATCCGGTTAGACTGGAAGCCGACCCCAATATTGTTGGGAAAAGGCTAGGCAGATTGATTTCGTGTGTTGTCACAAATTGTTACTCTACTTACGAAAAACAATTTCGTAAAACCAGAAAGAAACACATTACCAATAGTTTATTCTCCTACAACATAGTGTCAACGTCATTCCTTCTTATCAAAGGAGATCCCAATAAATACAACAAGTAAAAACCCTCAGACAAGCTCAGCATGTCTTCCTAACACTTATTGATGGAAGATAAATTCGTATAAAAAAACATAAGGGCTGTATCAAAGCGAATCGGGAGCAGTGAGACGTACTCTGGTATCGAGCTATCGGGTCCAAAGATTCATCAGTTACATTGGTTTACAGTGTACAGGGATATGCAGTAGGATAAGTGCAGATGGCCTTATAATTTACTTATGAATGAGAAAGTAGTAGAAAGTAGTAGTAGTAGGTTCACTGGCCAAATGTAAAAGATCGATAAAGATAAATTTATTTGTTTAAACATGTGTAACATGATACATGAATATGCACATACAGACGGAAACTTAATTTTACCGGACCAACATGTTTTGCCTCACTCGGCGTACAAGTTGAAAATAATATGTTATTTAAAACAAGGGTATGTATTTTTATTTACATATGCATATGTTATTAATTAAAATTAAATTGGCAATTATAAATTGAATAAATTAATTTCAGTTACATAATATATAAAAAAAATTGGGTCAGTGCAAAATGTTATCAATAATTCAACATACAATTAGAGTCAGTACAAAATTTAGCCAATATAAATTACATACAAAATATATCAATATAAGATAAAATTAAATCAATATAAAATTCAAAATATATTATTTAAAAATCAACAATGTTATAGTAGCACTTATCAGTAAGCAGCTTTTTAAGTGTTTTCATAAATAAATGAAAATTCAATTGTTTTGACTAAAGGAATTATTTGACAAAAGAGGAAACCATTGAGAATTACTTTTTACAAATACAGCCATTACCAATATGTAGAGTGACGGAAGTGTTATAATTCTGTGGTTTATGAACATTGGTCTGCAACTGTCCATACGAGTAGTTTGCAACTGAAACATAGCCCGTACACAACGCTTTTGTGCTTTGAACACTGTGTCTTTGTTCGTTGAATTGTCCCAGAAAATTATCCCAAATCTCAATAAAATTCCACAAGTCCGTAATAGGACGTTAGTAAAGTGTTTGTATTGACGGTAGGAGCAAGTTTATAGATGGCAAACGACGAGCTGCTGATTTTTTTTACTAAGTACATTAATCTGTTTTTTCTAAATTAATTGTGGATTAATGATTAGGCCCAGAAATCGGCCTGTAACTGCTTCTTGTACAATATCAATCTAGGGGTCTTTAAGTCAAGAGTGAATAGGTTACTTCTAGGCAAGCGTGCTTCACCGTCGACCACATCATCGCTTACCATCAGGTGAGATAGTGGTAAAGCGCGAGACTATTAAAAAAAAAAAAAAATTGTCATTGTAAGATATATGTAATTGAATTTTGATAAATTATATGATTTTTCCTGTTGTCTAAAATGCATTATGTTAGTTTTATGAAGATTAATTTTCAAATTATTTTGCTAGGGTAACTATAGCGTTTAATGAATTATTTGCGTCAAAATTATAGTCAGATAAATTATCGGATGCTATTGTTACAGTACTGTCATCAGCGAATAATGTCATGGGTTCTTTAGTTGCATATGGTAGGTAGGTCATTAATATGTAATAAGAACAGGGGAGGGCTCAATACACTTCCCTGGGGCACACCATGCGTAATAAGGCGCTTTTGAGAGGAGAAGATGTACGCGCCCTTTTTATTTTTAATATTGAATTTAGATATTTGAGTTATTTGTTGTCGGTCTGTTAGATTTGATTTTAACAATTCCAAGACATTACCTCTTATAGCGTAGGCTTCAAGTTTATCTAGCAGGATATTCTGGTCTACATAATCGAATGCTTGGGACATGCCACAATAAATAGCACATGCCACAAAAATAAATTATGAAAATTGATAAAATTTAAAATGTATATTGAAATATACTTAAATATTTTGATTTTGGTTCATATTTGTTATAATGTAATAAAATTAAAAATTGATATTTTTAATCTACATTCATCATCATTATCAATCATCATCATCAGCCTTTTTAATGTTCCCACTGCTGGGTCACAGGCCTCCTCTCTGTAGAGGGAATGGGCCGTAATCCACCACGCGGGCCCAATGCGAGTTGGTGGATGTCACATGTAGTCGAATTTTTGTTTCTAGGACATGCCGGGTCCGCACGATGTTATCCGTCACCGTTTTGAGAGCAGTGGTGGTGAAATAATTTACACAAAGTAAAGCACCTGCCTGGGTTTGAATCCATGAACTACAACTTATAAGTCGCGGCCCATACCACTAAGCCACCACTGTACTCTTATCTACATATCACGTGACCTAAAATACGAGCCACCATGGCGTGACGTCATAGAGGCAAAAAGCTGGCAAAAAGTATTAATTGTCACCTGTCAGTTCAGTCTAAACAGCTCAGAACACCCTACCTAATACACTATATACTACTATACCTATATACCTAAAGAGCTTTGAACTATATCTTCGAGAAGGTATTTATTTATTATAAATAATACAAAAGCATAGAGTCTGGCAAATAAAAGTAGACACTCGAATTATTTGCAATCTTTTTATATGGCAATGCTATACTAATGTCAACATCAATTTTTGGTGATTTGTTGTGTCTTGGTGTCTTGATAATAGCATATATTAAGTGAAAATGAATAAAACAATTAAAAGTGGATTACGGGAGATGTCGTTTCGCATTATGCCTAAATATCAAGAAAAACAACAGGAGAAAGACGTCGAATTAAAAAAAAAAACGAGATTGTTTACGTGTGGTGTTAGATTTCATAAGTTAGTACTATACGCTATGAAGTTGATACTTTATTTTAATTCGTAATCACTATTTATCTTAATGTAAAATCTTTTTCTCTATTTTGATTCACATTCATTTTATAATAAATTATACACCTTCATACATTATGGTTATTTATCATACGATAATAAATGTTGCATTGCAATTTTAACACATTTTATTCTTTCACAGAAAATCTGGAGGGTGTAGCAGGGGTTGATGAGATAGTGAAAATTATTGAAAAACTTACGGATTCAGAGCAGAAAGATAGGATAAGAACCCAGAATCAGTACTTGGATGAAATAGCTAGAAGAGGAGTAGAAGAAAATGATCATGTATGACATCTTAAAAAATAATTATAAAGAAAGGGTCAGAATTACAGGAAAAATACCAATCCCGTGAATGATGATGATTCTTAAGAATCTTTTCACATGGAAGTCTTAGATTCAGACTTTGATTGTAATACTGAATAAACCAAAATTATTATAGAATACTGTTGTTTTATTTTGAGATTGATACATAATGTCTAAAGTATTACCTACCTAAAGTACCTATAGTATTTTCATTCAGACGAAGTAAAATAAATAATTCTAAAGTATCAAATTAGGTTATTTCAGGTATTTCATATTAGTTTTGGGATTGCTGTGCTGATATTTTTTAAATTTGCCGCTCTTTTCCAGTTTCTACTTTTGTTTGCCACACTCTATCGATTGTAATTCATTGTAGAACCAACAATCACCAAATACACATAGTGAGTGCCGGTCGCCACGACTGTTTTCTTTACATACCAGTATTACGTCACCAAAATGGCAAACAGTTTTTTGCGGGCATAAAAAAGGTTTAAATTTCAATGTAATTTTATGTTAAGAAAGCGTGTTTATTTAGGCGAAATATTTTACTTATGTGTGTTTTATTGGGAAATGAACCATAGAAATATAAAAACAGATTTTGAAGTACTTTTTCAAACACAGTAGAATATTACCCCTATTAAACCCCTTTTTCATTTGTTATGGTACATGTGCAAGTGTTGCAATTAAAAATAAAGTATGATCCAACTTTTTAGTGCCGTTTGGTATTTTTCCTTAAAAAAAATAAGGTTCATGTACACTCGTAAACAATACTGATCATTTAAATAAAATTAATTACATTATGAACTATTATTTCGCCAAAATCCTCGGTCGGACACCTCGGTCCTTTGACTACTTTGATTTATTATTTACATGTTTCAGTTTTTCTTGAAATTATTCTCCAAACACAATTTCGTTACATTAGTGTTCTTCTTCTGCTGAAAAAATAAAAGTATTCAAATTCCTGATGACGATTTTATAATCAGCCTATCCTAAAGAATAAAGTTCCAAAACCTTACTGCAATAGTGCACAAACTAATAACTCATCATTTTATACGACGAAGTTATTCACTTCTCGGAGTTAAGTTTTACAATTTATGCGACAAAAAAGATTCTGCAACTTTTTATAGTCTTAGAGCTTTGAAACGGGAATGTTTTAGTAAGAGACCTATATCTTTTGTTGCCATTACTATTACTTGAAGAATTTTTGACAGTGTTCAAAAAAGCAGTCACCATGCGTGTCCCGGATGAGTGTGATCACCTTTTAACATTCCCACTGCTGGGACAAAAGCCTTTTCTCTGTGAGAGGAAGTTGGCCAAAATTCACCACGCGGGCCACGCAGGTGATTATTCTTACTTTTTTTGCCTCGCTGAATTCACTAACGCAATATGGCTGCTGGTTTCATTACAATAATTTGTTTATAACATTCTGCTTAAACTGAACTTCTGTTACCACTACTGCACCGCTATGGGACTATCTTCTCAAAGATATAGTTACCTATATCAGTTACACATCCCGGTTCATTGAACTTTATTTAGACGGCCGAGGCTAATCTTTCAGTAATCACGCTCATACGATACGCTTACGCCACATTCGTCTTGTTTTACGTATTTTTCATCTTATCCCCCATTTGTTTATATGATGCTGAAGGAAATTCGTTAAGATTCGCGCGTTTGCTAAAAAAAGATGTAATTCAAGTTTTGTTTTTGGACGGTTGAAATTTGTTTGCTTCGTAGGTATAGATATTTCTTTTTGTCAGTGTTCGTTCAGTAAACCGTGGGGCGGATTGAATGAAAAAGTTGATGAACTGAGAAAAATGGAATGGTTTGTTTTGGTTTTTTTTTTCATTTTTATTGTTCAAAACTAATAACATACGTTACATCACGCCTGTGTTGCTGAAGATTTAGGCTGATGTGCACTTAATACACCAATATTTCGCCAGCTATATAAGTTGTTAAAAATTTACTCTAAGAATTTCTAGAAGATAGTCGGCATCGATAATCAATACATACAAACAAAAAAAAAGATTTTAATACTTTACAAAAATAAACTACCTATGAACACTACCTACGTATTCCAGTACATAATGCGCTCTATGGCGCGGGTCGCTGAGCGCCAGACCGGCTGACTGCCTTGGCGCTGTATGGTGCGCAAATTCAATAATTTACGCTTAATACAAATAATTACATATCTTTGGAACTGATGCTTTTTAAATTTTCTTCGTGTTTAGTTTTTAAATATTATATTTGTAACGTTGTACGTTATTATTTACATAAACAGCATATTGACAACAATAAATGTCAAGTCAAACCACAGATGTTATATCATTAGGGACGTCTTATGTTACTAACGCATATAGTTAGCTGTCCGTGATAGTGTTGCTCGCGGTTGGCACGTTCGAACGAGTGAATGAGGACCGATAACTTTGTTATAACCTTCGCGGTCACTCGACGCCCGATGATTGTGACATTCGAATACCTGTTCCAGGCGAAGACATCCGTATTCACTTGATCTTGGATCACTTGTGACCTTACATACGTAGTCTTGATAATTATTTAAGCCTAAAAGCAGGCAACAGTTTTTATTGACTCCTATTAGTCAACGTTATTAAATTCTGTGTTTTCGTAACCCCATACTGGGGTCCAGAGTTCCGGCTAATTTTTTCGTCCAGAGTTCCGGCTAATCCGGTAATCGGAACAAGCTCCGTGCCGGGTACTTTATACCCGCGTGGCCGCGTCGAACAATCTACGGGTCTGGCGCGAACATCCGCCGACCGTCACCATCCCTGGCGTCAGCAGCGTGGCACAACCGCTGAATCATCGTCGCACCAGGCTGAGCCAGGAGAGTACTGCGCTACTCCCAAGGGAATTGGAATAAATTAGTGCCATAAACGTACCTACCCCCTTTTCTCTTATTCTTCAAAATATATTTTATGCTGACTTGGATACGTGGTCTTATTTATACCCCCACGTACACCACATCCGTCACATATTATTATACACAACTTCTTAGTTCATAGAGTTAATTTATTAACACCTCATATTTTAAGTATCATGTTATACACAGGAAGCGGGCACACTGACATCAACCGGTCATAAGACCAAACTCCGGACTGCAACTGAGAAATTCCAGATGGAAAAAACCAATATCACTTTTCCCCAGCCAGGAATCGAACCCAGGAACTCATGCTCTGCAGTAGCGTTTCCGAACACTAGATCTAATTACTGCTACCACTAAAGCTAATAAGTACGTTGAAAACCTTGCTATTCGTCATCATCCTGTTGCTCTTGTCCAACATCAGTTTGGTTTGGTCATCTCCAACTTCGTCAGTCAACTTCAACTTCAATATCTTTCTTGTGGATCACAGGTAGGTACATAACACAGGTCTTAAATAATATAATTGTGAACAGGGGGGTGACCAGAAGCTCTTACAGCAAGATTATTTTGCGATTGCGTAAGGGATAGATGTATATAACTTGTATATATCTGTCAGATAGTCGAACTGTGATAGTTTTGACACGACAAGATACGGGAGCAGCTATTTCCCGCCCTTCACATATACAATGGTAACATAGAAATAAAATAAAATTTACAAATTATTAAGATTTCAAATAAAATATAAAAAAGATAAAAATAAAACGAAATGAATTCAGACGTTTAAAATTTTAAATAATGTTTTCTTTACAAGCACAACTTTTCCTGGACTGAAAATCAATTACAAATCACAATCGACCCTCAAATTGCCGCTAAACAAGAGAAAGTAATATTATCACACGAAAATTACATAAGAAACACTGAAACAGTACAAGTAAAGTAATTTATTAAACGAACAATGACGCGGTGGGAAACCCTTAAACATCAATTAAAGCTGCCGAAAACCATTCTGTATTTCCCTACCTATAATTAATATTTATTGTCGTTTGATTGTTCATTTAACAATTTATGTTCTTTATAAGGCAGGGAGTTTCAAAATCGGTATTGGTATTAGGGCGAAAACGCTTTGATAAGCGGTTCGCTTAGAGCTTAGGAAATACTGAAATATTAAGCACAAGGCGACTCGGGAAGACTCCAAGCACTTAATGCGACCGGTTGTGAACAGTTTTGACTAATTGCGAATTGGACCAACCGCGAAATGGACCAACCGCGAATTGGACAAACCGCGTAATGGAACAATCGCAAATTGGACAAACCGCGTATTGGACCAATCGCAAATTGGACAAACCGCGTATTGGACCAGTCGCGAAGTGGACATTTTTTTTGAACATTGGATCAATCGCGCCTAATTGCTTTTTTCGAATCGCTCTAGCCACGCTTGTGATGATAGAATGTCACTTGTCTAAGGCCTCTGACGGTTCAACGTGATTCGATTTAAATAAAACTGACAGGCGATTTAAATTACAAGTAGTAGATCTTACTACTTGTAATTTAAATATTTCTTAGAAAATACTTATACCAACGCCTTAGGTATCGACGCAATTTAAATTGCATCGCGCCATCAGAGGCACTAGACAAGTGTCATTCGATGTAAGCGATGACGTTGGTCGAAATGCAAAAATGTTAGGGATTGATCATGTGACATTGCGACAATGTTTGACATTCACAAAAAAAATTGACTTTTTTTCTACTCGCTATCGTCACGATTGCGATGATAGAATGTCACTTGTGTAGGACCTCAGGATGGTCTCTTAGGGTCTAAGCACTAAGCAAATCGCTTTACATCCTAGTGTCTTCCGATTACAGATCCCTGAAATCTTGTAAAACTCAGAACTTACCTTTTTTCCCTTCTTCAGTCAGCCTTAAATATTAAACAGTATTCACAATTTTTGCTCAAAAAATTATTAACAAGCAATATTTATTAACAGGATCTTCTACAATTAATACTTTAATTAAAAGTTACAAAACTCTTTTCTATAAAAGTGTCGAAGAAAAACACGCAGTGACAAGAAAAAAAGGTTAAATTTTTAACTAAATTAATTCATGGAGTTCGACAACTCGCTGTTTTCAGCTTTTTAATAACTTTTTTTTAATTAGTTGCCGCTCAAAGAGTTCCCTTTATGGAGTGAGACGAGGAGTCCGTTTAAAATTGTTCTTGTATTCATTAAATGCCTTTCAAAGTGTTGTTGACCTTTAATTTGGTCTTTAGTCTCCTCTCGAATAAGTTAGCAGCTGTATTTTTTCATATATCCAGGCATATTCTTGGCAGTTATTATTTTTTCATTTCAACAGTATTAATTTTCAATATCTCTGTTTTGAGATACCTATTAATGGCTTCTAAATCCAATTATAAAGTCTGGTGACCAGGTGTTTGAGATCAAACATTTTATTGGTATTAAATTTTTTAAAGAAGGTTATTAGCCGACCATTTCATTGCATATTCATTTTTACAGACATAACGAAGAATTAGCAAGCACGTCCTCAAAACTTATAAAATAACAGTTTTTATTAAAACAGCCAAACACAAGCAAATCACACCTACAAAAATGTCTCTGATGTTATAATCCAATCTAGGGGACTCAGTAAGCACCAGCATTTTTCTTACTTTCTTAATAAATTAACGGTTCAAAGCGTTAGACTAACTTATCGCATTTTTATCCAAGCATTCCCCGCCTTACTTCAAGAGTAAACTTACGAAGAACTAAAGTTAGCACTCCACACTGAAATAAATGAATTATTTAAGTATTGTGTTTATTCAGGGCTGCTTTTATCGCTTCTGCCTAACTTTTCAGGAAATACAGCCGTGATGTTATGTTATGTTTTTTGTACTGGTTCTTTAACCTAACTAGTAAGAAAAATTACACATCTATTACTTAAGGAAAGTTTTGGGGAAAATAATTGACTCCGGTTCGAAGGACCATGTTAGCTCGAGGTTGAAATAAAATAGGAACATATAAATAGGCAAAGGGTTTCAACTATCCCGGACAAACAATATGGTTTTAAGAGAGATGTGTCCACTGTCATGGCGGAGTCCGAAGGAGCGAGTCGTTCGCCGAGCCGCGCCAATGCCATGTGGGTCACGCAGATTGTGCTCAGCGTGGACGGCGCACACCTGCCACCCGAAGTGTTGGCTTCATTTCCCAACAGCAAAACATAGCGGAAGACCAAAGAAACGATCGATCGACTGTGTGAAAGATGACATGGTTAGAAAAGCGAAGGCATCCGCAAATAACAAAAAAAAAAATATTGTTTACTTATTTGTTTAACCTCGTACTGGAATGCCTTGTAGCAATTACACTAATGGCGCACAAACTTACAAATACTAACTATAACCAGCAGGCTTATTACGTAAGAAAGAGTAATCAGCAATCATAGCGCGATCAAAAGTGTTATGTCATAAAAGTCGGCATTACACACAATATAGGTAATGGTAGATCCTACACAAGCGTTTGCTAATCGCTCGCTGTTGGTCAAATGTACTTATTTCTAAAAAAAAACTGCCATGAACTCTAAAACTTCTGTATTGAAAAGCAATTATTGCGCAAAAATCGCTATCGTTTTGCTCTTGCAAAAGCCCGCGAGTTTCCTCATGGTGTTTACCTTCACCGTTGTCAGCGATGTCCAAGATAAACTTAGAAAGTACACATGAATTGAAAAAGTCACATTGGCACTTGCCCAGATTTGACTCCACGACCTCAAAGCACGAGAGACGAGGTCATAGCCTATGGGCCACCACGACAAATAATAGAGATTATGGACACGATTCATATTCCCACTGCTGGGACTAATGGCCAAATCTTTCATCTCACAAAAAGCCCATCAAGGTGCGTGTTATCAGAAACTCAAGATTTCTTGGCCATGTTTGATATTGACAACACGAGGCCCCAAAACAGATTCCTAGAAATTACAGTATATATTCCATTTTTCAATCTAAGATCTACCTACTCATAAGACATTTTACTTCCATTTGGAACTATGCCAACAAAACCACAACATACAAATAATGTAACATTCTTCCTAATGTCCTGAAAAATAAAATAAAAACAAAAACTACCCTCTTTTCTACGATTTTGTAACAGCAACCAATAATTATGGCGACGCAGGTTCTAATGATCACGTTAAAGTGTTCGTGAAACACTTTTAACACTATTATTAAGTGTTATTTGGACTACTTATCAAGCCACGCAGGCGGAGCAAGAGGCGATCGCTAGCTCATAAAGGGGCAGTGTTGTTCTAGTGTATTATTTTTGTTTTCCGCAGTTAATAATACGTCCATGATAGATAAGTGTTGCGAAGGAATTGTGGGTAGGTGTTCTGGAAACGCACGATATGTTTTTGTTTCAAAGTTGAAGTTTTCTTTGGTCGTTATTTATGCGTTTTTCTGGAAATCTGAAACCCTCCTGAAAATACATGTTACGAAATAAACCCTAGTGTAAATTCAGTGATAGAACCATTGACATACTTTCTACGGATAGAGAAGATTATTCATGAAAACCATTTGTTACGATGCTGGTGAGTTAGAACTAAAGTTCGCTGCAGCGCTAAACATTATTTATGCTGTCTAATCAAACTATTAAAAGATGCAGCGCTAGATCGCTTATAGAGTTTAGTTGCGGGCCATGAAATAGACAAACTGACATTCTGTCAGCGAGAATGGTTGTCAAAAACCCCAAATTGACATGCATTATTGAAACGCCAAGGGCTCAATCTTTTTCAGGCCGCTACCCCACTGGCGTTTAAATTGCTCTAACGTCTGCGCAGCGTCGTCGCTGCGCAGACGATAGAGGAACGCCAACACTCGCATGACGCCGGTGCGATAGCGGACTTAGACTTTTGACAATCTTTATAACTGGTAAAGTTTCACTTTATCCAATCCCTCTTGTCAACGTTATTTACCAATAACAAATTGGACTAACTTAGAAATCGTTAGCTAAGGTATCTAACTGAAATTCCTCTTAATTAATTGGCTTTTGCTTTATCAAATCTAAACTCAGCAAGATTTTAATTATCGACAGGCTAGTGATGGATTCCTGATATTAATAGAATATTCTAATCAAATTGAAAATTCTTAGTAAATTTCCGATGAAACAAAAAAATATATCTAGAAAAAGAAAATCTTGTTACGTGATTTCTAAGGTTAATATGACGTCGTTGATAATTAAAAAATATATACGTCGCCGTCGTCAGAAGTCTTTTTCCTTTGATATCGTTTTTTTTCCGTGATTAAATTTTCAAAGGAACTTCGATTATCTTATGTACGTTATATTAAATTTATAAAATTCGAAGACATGTGACATCCATCAACCCGCAGTGGGCCCGCGTGGTGGATTACGGCCCACTCCCTCTCACAGAGAGGAGGCCTGTCCCAGCAGTAGGAAAATTAATAGGCTGATGATGTGTAGGTGTGTGTGATATCAGCCGCTTTTTTGAGTTCAACGGCAAAATGGTGTTTCTTGGGATTCTGATACTTTAATAGTAGTTTATGCAATGTTCATATAATAGGGGTTATTAAAACACGAGCGTGGGTTTATCACATGAGGCGAAGCCGAATGCGATAACAATAACACGCGAGTGTTTTAATACCTAACTATATTCCGTTGCATACACTATTTTATCTTCACTCATACAGTTGAAATAAAACAAAAGTGGAGACTGAAAAAATATGTGGTATGGCGGGCAATTTAGATTTTCATAGCGCATGACTGCGCAGCGCGCGTATCCATAGACAATGACACTCCTTTTCTACATTAAATCAACGAGACCATACGCACCAATAAATTAAAAAGTAAAAGTATGCTATAAATATTAAAAAGTTATTTTATGATGCAGTTGTTTGAAAATCGAAGGAAAATGTTGCACTGTAATGGTTTTTTTTTTATTTTTATTTAACCTATACACGAATATAAAGTACGTGTTTATACAATATTTTTTGAATTCATATTAGGAACATTACGTTGTGAGTGTAGATAAATACATATTATAATAACTAGATTCCGCCCGCGTGGAATTTGTATTTTATCTTTATAAATTATTGCCTAGGTAAGGTTTAATACAATAAAGTATACTGTAAGGTTTAATCAAAATCCATTCAGTAGTTTTTGCGTGTATAGTAACAGACATCCATAAATAATCAAAAACTTTCGCGTGTATAATAGAAGTGGGATGGGATACAGTGGCCACTAACCATTGTTGCTATAATCCGTAGCTATGGCTTCATGCGATTTCTGTCAGTTAGAATTTCTTTAAACTCTTCACTTTATGTAGTAACCTGATTTTCAGCTACAAGACAAATATCAGAATACCAGTATTCGAGAATTAAAAAAAAAATAAAGTCCTAAAATCTATCGATCTTTGGTAAAACAATCAACAACAAATCTTCAAGAACACAAGTTGAAAGAAACACAACAAGACTTACAAGTTGTAAGTCGTAGGTTCCAACCCAGGCAGGCGCTTTACATTGTGTAAACTTTTTTCATCACCACTGCTCTAAAAACGGTGAAGGAAAACATCATGAGAAAACGGCATGTTTTAGAACCAAAAACAGAAATTCGAAGACATGTGACATCCACCAACTTGTACTGGGCCTGCGTGGGGGATTACGGCCTCTCACAGAGAGGATGCCTGCACGCACAACGGACTAAATGAGAGTCTAAGTGCGGAAAAGGGACCTATCCTATCCTATCCTAAGCCCTTGGAAGCTTGATTTATGTGTACGTAGAAGCTATACTACAATTCAACCCAAAAAGACTTTAAAAAATATCGACCAATACCAAAGATTAAAAATTTCACAAAATAAATAGCCCAGCATGTTTTCCATTCTGCTAGCGGTTCCGTACAGTGATATAATGAACCGTTTCTTGCAACGTGAGCGGATGACATTAAAAAGCGCTTAGTGTTGCGCACAACGAAATACCGGCAATTTTCGTGGCCACTTAAAAATATAGAACACATCCGTAGGTAGCAAGCTGGAGCAATTTAGTAACGAATCATTTGTTGCTAGTAATTTTTATTTATTTTAGTTGCCTTTCCTTTGTTCTTTATTTTTACCGACTTCAAAAGAAAGGAGGTAATCAATTCGATACGTATGTATGTAATATTGTTGGAACTGCAAATATTAGCATATTTTACTCTATGTGTGATTCTAAATGTGTACGTGTTTCATAAGTGTACGTATATGTCGCATAAAGGGTGGCTGATAGATGCAAACCATCTCAACTGATTCAAAGACATGTGACAGCTTGTGGCTAAATAATAACAGCCGCACGGGTCGATCTTAAAGGTTAAGCAACCCTTGCCGAGGTCGGTCCGTGGATGGGTGACCATCTTTACATAGCGAGTTTCTTCCGTGCCTCGTAAAGCACGTTAAGCCGTTGGTCCCGGCTGTCATTTGAAGATCTTTGATAGTTGTTAGTCAGAAGCCTGAGATCTGACACCAGTCTAGCCAAGAGGTATCGTGTTACCCAGTTACTGGGTTGTGGAGGTCATATAGGCAGTCGCTCCACGTGAAACATTGGTCACGTAAAACACACTCAGCTCAATCCGGTTAGACTGGAAGCCGACCCCAATATAGTTGGGAAAAGGCTAGGCAGATGATGATTATAAAGTAGGCAAAAGTTTGTGGTTTTGCAGTTGTAGTAGATTCAGTGTGAAAAAATTACACAAAACTCGAAAAACTTACTCAGATGCATAACTTAATTAATTCAAAATTACCCAGAGTCCGATACAAAGCATTTCTATTTCATCCAAATTAACAATCCTAGCATGAGACCTAAGCATGCATGTCCGCTTCCCACTGCTATTTCACTTTTAATTTCACTTTCCCGTTTAATATATTTTACTTATAATAAAACAGGGCAATAACCGTACATCATTTTCTCCCCGTTTTTACACGCCCGAAGAAAATGCACGCGATTTCACTTGTTTACTGTTCCTAAAGACTAGTTTACATTGTGCGAGTTAGATGGATGGCGAGTGGGTAATAATTTACAAATAAGGTCGTGTTACGGAGAATTGTGACAGAAAAATATTTATTAGCACGCGCTTAGAAGTTTATTTCAAAATATTTAAAGCGTTTTGAAAGAAAAACTTTTTATTGTTGCAGTAAAAAATTTAAAGCTCTTTTGTATAGAAAATGTGAATTCTTAATTGGACTTATTGACGAGATTACAAAATAAGTATTTTATCACTGCAATTAAAAGTTCTTCTTGCATATTTATTGGGTACAATAAATCTCAGGTACCTTTTTGGAGCCATTGGCTTCTAAATTACAAAAAAATCTATATGAAACGATCAAACTTTCATACACACAGAATCAGAGCTTCGGGGAGGCTTTTCAAAGATGTGTCAGTTCAACAAAATAACAGTGCTTTTTACGCCCGGGTAATGACATATCTAGGATCATACTGGATCATAATATATAGGATCCTATATAAATATTATCTACAATATCATATAAATATAACTCATAGATCTGTGATCCTAGATATGTATAATATGATAGTGTAATAGACCCGTAATGTTATATGACCTGACATTTTCTGACCTTTTAATCTTTTTTGTAACATATAAATCAAAAATAAAAAACTTTACAAAAATTACAACCTACCAACATTTGTTTGGAAGTCCCAAACAAAAACACTACAAAGTAAAAAAATAACTTCAATTTCGGAAGTCGGTGTTTCTGTTTTCGTTTCTTCGTTTTTTGACACCGACTTCCGAAATTGAAGTTATTTTTTTACTTTATAGTGTTTTTGTTTGGAAGTCGGTTGTAATTTATGTAAAAAAGTTTTTTATTTTTTACTTTTTAGTTGTGGTACATAATGGAGCAGTTCTATAGGCTAGGTACCTACGCGTATAGTGCCCAAAGTGAAGCCAGTATAGATGAACCCAATAACATGAAACTTAAACAAAACTGGTGCAATGAGAGTAGGGGAGATGTAGGCAATCGGGATCAGTTGGCAATCGTGATCACGTAATAAAATAAAAACCAAACGCGAGTGAGCGATTGTAACATACCTACATGCCAGTCGAGGACCAATAGCGTGCGTCGGCGACGGCGGCGGCCAGTTCCCGCCACGCGCTTGTCAGTGATACACGTGAACACGTTTCGACCAGTTTTGATGTAATTTTTCGTCTCCATTGTTTTGAAGGTAAGTTACGAAATATTTGAGTTTTTACTGTGACCATGGTATTTTATTTTAGCCGTAGTATTAAACTTCTTAATTTATCAATATAAATTTCTATTAACAAGTGTTGTGTTTGTGCTTAGGTATTTTTTCTCGATGTTCTCAATGTAGGCAATTGGAATCAGGTGATCACCATTGCCGACAGTGATCACCATTGCCTACACAAAGTAGTTTATTAATGAAATTGTTATGTTATTGGTTTCAGATGGTGAAAGTACGTCCAAGAAAGACAACCAAAGCCAACTGGACTATGGACCAGCTGACGAAGGCTATCAAGCTAATCGATGAAGAGGGATATACAATGAGGAAAGCTGCACTTGCAATGAACATTCCATTTTCAAGTTTACACAAGAGATACAAAAAAACAAATAAGAAACCTCGCCTCGGACGAACTACTGTTTTCACGCCTGAGATTGAACAAGAATTTGCGTCCACTGTCAAAAATATGTCAAATCTTTTTTATGGATGCACCGCAACGCAAGTACGAAAAGCGGCATTCGATTATGCGGAATCCCTTAACTTGAAGCATAATTTTAATAAGCAATCCAAAATGGCTGGTCGTGTTTGGTTCGAAGGATTTACTAGCAGGAATAACATATCCATACGAAAGCCTGAGGCAACGAGCATTCACAGGATCACAGCTTTTAATAAAACGGAGGTTCACCGGTTCTATCAACTGCTGGAAGAAATTATGGCTAGATTTAAATTTCAACCTAAAAACATTTATAACTGTGATGAAACAGGAATTTCAACTGTCCAAGAGCCAGGCAAAGTGTTAGCCACCAAAGGGCAGAAGAGGGTGGGCTCAATCACAAGTTGGGAAAGGGGGAAAAATGTAACTCTTCTTTGTGCAATGAGCGCTGCTGGTGGATACGTTCCACCAATGTTTATTTTCCCACGGAAAAGAATGACACCAACTCTCGAAAAAGGTGGCCTAGCCGGAGCAATTTATAGATGTTCAGATAGTGGGTGGATTAATGAGGATCTTTTTCTGGGGTGGCTTGAGCACTTCAACAATCATGCAAAACCTTCTGAAAATGAGCCAGTTTTGTTGATTTTAGACAACCACGCAAGCCATATTTCACTAGCCATCCACGAATACTGCAAAACTAATCATATTCACATGCTTTCTTTGCCACCGCACACCTCTCATCGCATGCAACCACTAGATGTTTCTTTTTTTGGACCATTTAAGGCAGCTTACAAAAGAGAATGTGATTTCTTTATGAAGAGTCATTTAGCTGAAAGAATAACACCATATGATTTAGCGTCGTTGGTTAAAAAAGCATTCTCCGATGTCGCCACTATAAGCAAAGGCGAAGCAGGATTCAAAGCTACGGGTATTTTTCCACTGAACCCAAACGTCTTTACAGATGAAGATTTTGTAGCTGCTGAAGTCCTGCAATCTGAGCCTAACATAGTTGAAGATGTTGATCCTACAGCAGTACAACCATCTGCTGCTGACTTTGAACAACATAGTCCTCCTATTCCTAGTACATCGAGGGACTTTAATCAATTTACACCTGAACATACTACAGTGTCAACGTCTACACCTGAGCTGCCATTACCTATCACGACAAAAATACAAGATTTCATCCAGATGCCCAAAAAAACTCTTTTCCTTAAAACCAGACAAGGAAGAAAGAAACAACATGCAACCCTTCTCACTTCAACACCAATTAAAGATACTTTGATTGAAAAAGAAAACAAGAAGAAAGCTAAGAATGAAAAAGTGAAGGGAAAAGGTATAGGAAAGAAAAGCAAGCCTACGGCTGTCCTGAAGGCTACTGCTGCTGCTAAAGTAAAGAAAAGAATTCTACGGGAATCTAATGAGTCATCATCGTCGTCTGAAGTCAAAACAGATGATTTATGTCAAGATGATATAAACGACGATGTAGAAGACACTGGAAACCAGTGTCTCATATGTGGTGAATTCGGAAAAGATAAAGAAATGTGGTATCGTTGTACTTCTTGTGGGCTTTGGGCACATTCAGAGTGCACTGGGTGGGAATCTGCCCGTAATTATGTATGTGACAATTGTTGATCCCCATTGTAAACATACTGATCACCATTGCAAACCATGGTTGACAATGGTGATCAATACTGTTTTTTTTTTAAGTTACTAATGTTCCTAAAATAAGTATTATATGTGATTTAAAGTGATCTCAATTAATAGTACCAAAGCCAAATTATGCAAATAGACAAAAATAATAAACGATTTAGTAATAAACATGGTTTCATTTGAATTATTGCTTAGGTGATCCCAATTATATACATCTCCCCTATACCAGGGTGAACTGTTCACACCTGCGTACCCTTTACAGCGTACGAGTGTGATGTTAAATTATGAAATGGTGTAACAATAAACAGACATGCGATTGCATCTATCCCGAGTGTTTTACCGTCATTTATTGAAGAGTTCTGATGTATTTCTCCGAAGTTCTTCATCAGATCTTGATGAAAATGGGACCACATGACAAGCACCCGCTTTCAAATGAAAAAAGAATCATCAAAATTGATTCGCCCAATAAAAAGTTCTGAGGTAACAAATATAAAAAAAAAAATACAGTCGAATTGATAACCTCCTTCTTTTTGCGATGTCGGTTAAAAAGAAGATAAAAGGAATGGTGGGAGGCAGTTGTCCAGCAGTGAGACACTACGGGCAAGCTATAATTAAATAATACTAGCATAGTATGAGCACATCTTTATGGGAGACTGCTAACATCTGTGAGTCGCCTTTTTTCTTGTGTAGCAATAATGTCACGCAACAGCTAGATTAAAATGAAGATATAAACTGGTACGATACTGGCACAACCTGGGCACAACCGAATAACAACTGCATGGTTATAGCTGCACTTATAATGGTCAGTTGAGTAGGATGGGTAATCACTTATAATATGTAGATCCTTTAACAATGACAATTGTGTGAAATATACTGCTGTTTAACTATATTTGAGCCCCAATCAAACTATTTATATTGCCAACTATAGAGTTGCAAACACACAATCAGGAACCCTGTCTCTATATCACCTTTTTTGTTGACAGAAGAAAGTTTCTATAGTATCTACCTACGAATATGATAAACTTTATTATTGGTTAACGCTACACCTTTAGGTCATACCTAAAACTTTACACCAAGGCTGGGCAACCACAAGGTTGACCGACGACCTGATGAGAGACTCTGGAAACCATGGAATGCAGGAAGCACAGCCCCTTTTTTTTCGACCTTGCTAGGTCCTCCAATGACTTCTCACGCTCTGGGTGAAGCGGGAGGGCGTATCAGACTTCTTCTGACTAAAACCCACCCCTGTTTGTTCATTCCTGTGCCAGGGCCGCGGTAACTCTCTTTGAAATTTATCTGCGACCCAGACAGGCAATGGCCCTGGCGGACCCCGTCAGATTTGCTGACATCTCTTTGAGACGCGCGTGGAACTACGCACCGTCGACTCGGCCCTGATCCTTATCGGACAGCAAACTGCCCATTAGTCGCGGTCCGCAAGCTCGTGCCACACCCATATGTGCGCGAGGAATTTTGCTTCAGATCACATGGCGGCAATCCGGCAAGGGGGCTAGCCGCTTAACCAGAGACCGTGCGGTATCCCCAGACTCTTGGGGCTCATACAACTGGCACGCTGGTTCCGCCTTACGGAACGCACCCACACCAGTGCTCCGTAAAGGGCTATGGACCGCACGACTCCCGCCAGGTGGCGTTTGGACCCCCTAGATTGGGCAGGAGCCGCTTGACGGCATCCCCGGCCCGCTCCAGTCCCAAACGTCAAAAATTCTCCACGAAATTACACCAGCTGTCGAGGATGAGTTTCAGGTTCTTCATCGTCGACCCGACGCCGATATGTGAACCCAGGAGGGATACCGTTATTTGGAAACGCGGCGGTGGCGTGTTCCGAGGACCATCAAAACACATTGCCTCGGACTTGTGCAGGGTCACCTCGAGTTCCAATTACCGGATTCAGGCAGCACAGCCGGCAACTCAATGAGACGATGCATTATGTCCAGATGTAGATATCTATCTGCAGAAATGATAAAAAAACGAATTTATTCTAAGTTAAAAAGCCTAAGCTTCAACTTCTTTCGGAAAAAAATCACAATGCAAGAGACATTAATATTTCACACATAACTTAAAAGGGTACCTCAAGCACAAACAAGACATTCCTAAGGCAAATTGCGTCTCAGCCTCCTGAGAACAAATAAGGAGATTACTTTAAAACGCCGAGATCTTACATAATTTTGGTGAATCCGCTGTCTTTCTTCCCTCTAAACATGAAGTACAAGGTTGTCAAAAAACTCAAGAAAAATTAAGGAAGATATTTTGTTAAATGTCAGAGCTGTTAAAGACAGTGTTTTGGTAATTCAAAATATTCTCTCGTTGAAAATATTGTAATGTGTCTCAAAAGAATTTTCATAATTATTTGTACAACTGTTTTCTATTACGGGGTATTATAACACGAATGTGGGTTTATTACACGAGGCGAAGCCGAGTGTGTTAATAGTATCGCATGAGTTTTTTTTTACCTAATTATGTACAGTTGCGTACAAGACTTTATCTACATCCATGATATGAATCCTCTATAAAAAGTTCTGTAACCCGAGGCTGTGGTAGTGAAACGCGCGTGCATGACAATGTTCTTTATACTATTCCCCCTCTAAAAATCTTATTTTATTCACTGAAAACAGTGAGTAAAAAGCACTTTTAATTACTGTTTTTGTGTTTGAATTTAGAATCTTCATCAAATCATTTTTTTTTTATTTTTTTTTTATCGATAGGCTCGCGTTTGTTCACTATCTCGCCTGATGGTAAGCGATTATGTGGTCGACGGTGAAGCACGCTTGCCTAGAAGTAACTTATTCACTCTTGACTTAAAGACCCCAAGGTTGTAGCTATCAGGCAACAAAGACTCCGGCAGGGAATTCCACTCCTTAGCTGCTTCTCAATGCTATTCAAAATTCTTGTGCAGAAAATACTCGATACAAACTCCTTGTGCAAAGAATACTGTACGAACAAACTCCTTGTGCTTTTCGCTTATATCTTTCTTTTTCTCGTAGTCATGGTATAAAGTATAGTATGCAACTCTTGAATAAAACGGATTTGTTAACGAGGGCCATGAATCACTCGGGTCCCACAGGATTCTAACACTTCAATAATCATGATTCAGTCCCAACGGTCGTGATTCAGTCGTTAGAAGCCTTCAATTGCTCGTGCTTCATCTATTGCCCTCTTTTTAAATCCGCCCTTTATTCACTAATTGCATAATATACTATTTTTTACATAAATTGAGTAGTGAGAAGGTGACTGTTTGATGAGTAAGGAAGGGATCGAAAAGCGAAGGAGTTGCGTAATGAAGTTTAATACAACATTATAACACTCGTTTGGAAAGTCAAAGTCACAGTCAAAGTCAAAGCCATTTATTTGCGTTAAATGCGGTACAAGAAATGGTATAAATGAGTTATTAGCACAATGACACATTTCGCCATAAGTTGGCTTGCAAATATTAAGATATTGAATTAAGGTGCTTACAATAAGCAGATCTCTAATAATCTAATAACACATTGTTTTTATTAGGTGTTGAGCCTGTTATATGTTTAATAAACTCTCCAAAACACTTAGTTTACTTACTAAAGTAGACTATGAAATTATATGGTTAACAACACATAAAATATAAATCAAATAATACCATAAAAGGCATTAAGTAGAAATTACAACAATTAATAACAAGATAATCTACAATGCATTCCTGTAATGATAAGATTGACATGGAGATTTTTTTAGAAATTCTTTTATAGAATAAAAGCTGTGAGAAATGAGCCACTTTTTTAAAACTATACAGAATTTTCTGTACGGGAGATCGGTTATAAAGGAGGGTATAGAATTATAAATAAGAGGGGCCATGTAAACACAACTACGCCTAAATAATTCGATCCTGGGTACAGGCAATTCTAATACATACTGTGTAATTTTTCGTTTATTATTGTTATTTTTAGTATTAAAAAGTGAGTAATTAGTTTTTACAAATTTAGCGATTTCATAAATATACATACAAGGAACGGTGAGGAGATTGTGTGCTTTATATACTGGTCTGCAGGAATCAGTCCAGTCCATATTAAAAATGGTACGGATGCATTTTTTCTGTGCCAACAGAACTCTACAAAGTTCAGAGGAGTTTCCCCAGACAATGATGCCGTAACGGATGATGGAGCAAACATAGGCATGATATACCATTAGCGCAGTTTGTTTGGATGCTTCATCTTTGACTTTTTTTAGAGCAAAAACAAACCTATTAATTTTCATGTATATTACATTGATATGCTCTCTCCAGGTGAAATGTTCATCCAATGTTATACCCAGAAATTTTGTTGTATGTATCTGTTCTACTGTTTGGTCCCTATGTTTTATTATGGTTACTATGACACTGGTTACTATGACACTGGTTGTTTTAATTTTGGCAATAAGCTAACTGTTTCAGAAACATTTATAGAGGATTTATAGCATGGGTGTAGATAAAAAAAAATAACTAACACACTCAGGAATGTTTAAGGGATGTTTTTTACAGTCCTTAAACCATAAATCTATCACATAATTCATAGACCATGAAACCCTCTTTTGAAATTATCTACCAGATAATTTCAATGGATTTGGACAATCTGGAAGCGGTAATATAGGCAATAAGTTGTCTCGTCCCACTATTCGGAACCTATAGTGTCGACCCTATTTTTCAGCTCTTTTTTGCCAACCCATAACAGTAAATCGGCATCCTAAAATATTGTTTCTAAAAGGAAACGAATACCGATCTACTACTTCACTACTTGTGATTTTGGCACCCTGTCCTGGCTCTAGAAACTCATAAATCTCGAAGTTGGCAGTATATTTTTAGATTCGACACCAAAACCATATCGATATTAAAATCGAGTCCGCAAATGGTTTTATGAAATTAAAATTTTACAGCTTTCGTGACTGAAATCTACTTGTGGGGGAACTTCTGATGTTTGTTTTTTGTGTTCCAGAGATATATTGAGTGAGTTGGAAGAGTGCATTCATCGGAGCAAAATATTGATTTACGTCTTATTACGAGTCGACGGTGTAGGTGAGTATTTCACTACTAGCTGATCCCCACGGCTTCGCTCCCGTCAACTGTTTATCTACCCTACCTACCTACCCACCTACCTTGCCTACTTACCAACCTACTAACCTGCCCTGCCGATCAACCTACCTACCCTTCAATTCAAATTCAAATTCAAAATTTTTTTATTTCACATAGGCCTACATGGGCACTTATAAAACGTCGGCAAAAGGTGCACGGTTCGGGTTGGTCGTTTCCTATGGAGAAGAACCGGCAAGAAACTCCATGGTTACTCTTTTAAAATGGTTTGGTTTTACAATATTTCCATGTTACAGCATTAGTACTTAGATATGGGGGGACAACGTAGGCCCGACAATAAGTCGTAAAAACTAAACAAAGTAAATAAAAGATTGTAAAACAAGATGAAAAGTTAACAAATGTTAACAAGCATATCTAGAAATCTAGAAGGCCTACAATGTTCACACATTCACAAAACAATCGGTAAAAGAATCTATACAAAGGTAGTAAAAAGAAAACCGTATATCAAAACTAAATTTAACATGAGGCACAAATGTTGATATCAGTGCTGTAACTATTCTTTGAGAAGGGCGTATAAATATGATTGAAAACCATTGTAGAGAGTCTAATCAAAAGAAGAAAAAATGAGATCGAGAATAGTTAGAGACATCCACATATTTGTGCCGTTTATGAGTTACCAGGGAAGCCACATGCGCAGAAGGAGCTATAGCCAAACTTTTTTATCTTCAACGTAGTCCTTGATTTTATAATATGCTTTTTTAATAAGGACACGTTTGATGTAGTTTTTGAACTTTCCATCGGTCAGTTCTATAACTGCCTTTGGCAACTTGTTATAAAAGCGTATACTGTTTATAAGAAAAGACTTGCTAGTTTTCGTTAATCTGAATTTGGGTATTACAATTTCATGCTTACTGCGTGTATTTAAATTATGGAAGTCGCTTCTAATTTTGAAAAGCCTTCGATTTTTGCGGACATACATAATACATTCCAAAATATAAAGTGAAGGCAGAGTCAGTATATCGATTTCTTTAAATTTTTCTCTGAGTGACTCGCGAGGGCCCATTTTAAAGATCGCGCGGACTGCCCTCTTTTGTAGGATGAAAATTGAGTCAACGTCTGCTGCAGACCCCCACAGCAGAATGCCATAAGACATAATACTGTGGAAATAAGCATAGTATACTAACCTAGCTGTAGCTACATCAGTTAACTGTCTCATTTTTCTTACTGCATATGCAGCTGAACTTAACCTACCTGAAAGAGTTCTAATGTGCGCGCCCCACTGCAGTTTTGAATCGATAGTAATCCCCAAGAAAACAGTTTCCGCTATAACTTCAAGATTTTTGCCGTCAAGATACAAATTTAAATCACGCTGTGGTACATTTGGTAAAGAGAACTTTAGACATTTTGTTTTATTCGCATTCAGTAAAAGATTGTTAGCTGCGAACCATTTTGAGAGAATAGTTAGGCTTTCGTTGACATGTAAGACATCCGTATCTTTCCTATCTATTTTAAAAATTAGCGAAGTATCATCAGCAAATAGAATTATATCAGATAATTTGGCCATCATAAAAGGGAGATCATTAATGTAAACAAGAAAAAGGAAAGGGCCGAGAATTGAACCTTGAGGCACGCCCATCTTGACTAGAGACCCGGAAGACGTCGCCCCATTAACATTAACTTTTTGCTGCCTGTTTGATAAATAGGAAAGCACAAGATCAGCAGCTTGTCCTCGAATTCCGTAGTGGTGTAATTTACAGATCAGTGTGTTGTGGTCAACGCAGTCGAACGCTTTTGAGAGATCACAGAAAATGCCAATGGCATCCTGGGACTTCTCCCAAGATTCCAAAATGTGGCTGATGAGTTTTACTCCCGCGTCCGTTGTCGACCTACCTTTCGTGAAACCAAACTGCTGACTATGCAGAATCCCATTTGAGTTAAAGTGAGACAACATCTGGTCCAGCATGATTTTTTCGAATATTTTACTCAATGCTGGAAGCACAGATATAGGTCTATAATTAGAGGGATCACTCTTACATCCTGATTTGAAAATTGGTACTACTTTACTGTGTTTCATTAAGTCGGGAAACGTGCCGCTGTCCAAACATTGGTTGAATATGCCTGTCAGGATAGGAGCAATTGAGTCAATAATACCTCCAAGAACCCTAACGGATATTCCCCATAAGTCTTCAGTATTTTTTATGTTGAGACTTTTGAACGCGTTCTTAATTGTATCAATACATATTGGTTTAAAATTAAAGTTTGGTATCTCTTTAGTAAAGTTTTCTTTAAGGAGATCTTCAGCTAATTTAGATGAGGAGGGAAGAGACTTCGTAACCTCTAACGGAATGTTGGTAAAGAAATTTTCTAATGTCTCAGCGACTTCTTGCTTATCAGAAATGGTTTGATTAGCTATTTTCAAAGACAACTCATTTTGATCGCGTTGTTGTGTCTTTCCAGTTTCTCTATTAATTACTTGCCACACAGTTTTTATTTTATTACTAGAAACACCAATTTTGTTAATAATTATTTGAGATTTTGCTTGAGCGCAGACTCTTTTGAATATTTTGGAATAGTTTCTAACATAAGTGTGAAAAGCTTGATCGGAAGTCAAAGATTTTTCGTAATATAAATTATATAACATATCTCGGCTTTTTCTTATGCCCACAGTGGCCCATTCACTAAATTTCGATTTGGAATTGTTGACTTTAACTGTTTTTACAGGACACGTTTTGTTGAATTCTTTGCAAACCGTAGAGAACAGCGTGCCGTAATTTATATTGGGGTCTTTTGAATCAAAACTAGCGTTACAAAGGTTGCTAAGAACATTATTATTAAAAGAGTTTAATTTATTTTTGGTAAGAGGTCTTAATCGAATTGATTCAGCCAGGTTAAACTTTTTATCTGACTCAAAAGATACTAGTTGACCAGTATGGTCTGACCTAACGCCACTAATTAAAAACGAATCTTTCACTTTACAATCAGTGAATACATTATCTATGCACGAAGCTGAAGTTGCCGTTATTCTTGTCGGTTCATTAAATAAATGTTTTAAATTAAATGATTTGAACAATGAAATGAGCTTACATTTTTCAGGTGAATTGACTAACAGATCTATATTTAAGTCACCACATACAAAAACTGATTTATTATCTCTAAAAACTTTACTTAATAATTCTTCCATTGCAATTAAAAACAAAGACAAATTCGATGCTGGTGGTCTGTAAACACACAAGATAGTATGGCCCTCGACCTCTGCACATGCTACCTCACATAAGCGATCAACAGAGTAAGCAGTGATATCCCTCCTTTCTTTATATTTAAGATGACTATTACAAAGTATCAGGGTACCACCACCCACTGTGGATCTGTTGTACGCGCTGGCAACTGAAAAATTATTTACATTAAACAACATCCTATCTGGTTTTAACCAGGTTTCACAAAAACATAAAATATCCATGTGGTATTTATCTGCTAACAATTCCACGTCTAAAATTTTGCCGGAGAAGCGATTTATATTTTGATGATATAGTAAAATATTACTATTCGTCTTCTCTTTTGTCGGCTCTAATAGTTTAAAGTATCTACTGTAGTATTATCAGAAAAACTGGATAATACTGTTAAATTACTAAACCTAGGCTCAGTTAAATCATCAATAACTGCGTGTATATTAAAAGCTAACAATGTAGCTAATAAATGTCGACTTTTTTTGGGAAGAAACATATGCTCCCGAATCAAAACAAAATCACTAACAAAATTGTTAGTGTCAAAAAATAATAAACGGTCACTATGACGACACGATAAAATATGCATCAAGTTATTTAAACTTGAAATATATTCATTTTCCTGAGCAAGTAACTTGTCAGAATAGGGCAATGCACATAAAATTAATTTGCCTAATCTTAACTTAAGTAGGGTGTCGATACCATTAACTATGTCCCTTTTTGTTACACTAAGACTATTTCCAAAAAGAAGTACTACAGTAGTTTGCTCATTCAATTGTGTATGTTGAATTTTATGAATAAGCTCATTAAAATGCAGTTTATGATAACAATGGTTCACTATTGTATGTTTAGAGTGGTTATTTAATAATGACCCAAAACCTGTTCCTAGTCCATCAGAATATACTAAGACATTACTTTGAGTGGGGTTCAAAGTTGTTACAGTATGAGCAAGAGGTAAGGTTGAAGGAGTAACATGTTGTGACATGAGAGGTAGCGGAGTGGCAGCACAACTACAGGTGAGGTTGTTAGTCAGTGACTCATACCTCTCTGCACTATACTTCACCAGGTCCACCAACTCACAAGCCTCCTGCATGCGCTCACTTAACATCTGTTGACTACATTCATATTTACAAAATATTTCCTTAAGTGTATTTTCCCTACTCAATAATTCCCTTTGAAGGTTCTGAATGTCAACATCATACATTTGTGAACTAGTTTCTAATTTACTAATACATATATTTAATTGGCCTTTTAGGTTTCTGAAATCTCTTCTAAGTTTAACATTATGTTTGTAAACATTTTGAGTTTTTAAAAGTTTCTTATATTTCTTAATACTCTTGTTGATTTTAATATATTTCTTTATTTTATTATGACTACTTAGAATTGGACATTTAGCTATGGTATCATCCACTGTAAGGTCTATGGTTATGGTGGGCCGCTCACATGCCAGTCCGGATGCACTATCCATCAGCTCATGGTACAGGTTCTTGGTGTTAGAAACCTCTTGGCTGACTTTCAGCGAGTCCATGGAGGTTATGGTGTTATGGGCCTCGCACAATTCTGCTTCTAGTACAGATATACGCTTTAGTGCATGGTCATGAGTGTCATGGCACTGCTGAAAATCAGATAATTGTTGACGGAGACGGTGATGCTGGTCCAGTACATCCAAATGCTGGGAATGTAGTTCTGCAAGCTGGTTTTTGAGTTGAGCGTTTTTGTTCACTATTAACTCAATCTCAGATTCACTCTCCTCCCGTTCCCGCAGTAGCTTGCTGCACTCATCTCTAGATGAATCCAGCTCTCTCAGCGCTGCTTTTAGTTTGTCATTCATGTCACGAACGGTAGCTGCCCGGGTCATCATATTGACTGTTTTCTTTATGCAACACCTGTAATGTGACAGAAAACAGCTGAGTAAGCGAAGAGAATATTGAGTTAATTGAAAACTTAAGAAAGTAGGAGGAGTTTTAGGTTAAAAAGAAGCAAAATGTTTGAAAACAATAGAAGTTTCATAAAAAAAGACAAAAGAAAAAATTATAAAAAAAATATGGAGGTATATGAGAAAAAGAGAAAAAAAAAAAAGAAACTAAGAAGAACAGCTATTTGATTAAATATTCTCAGACTTAATTACAGGTGATACTTTATGGAAAGGCTTTATTAAACATTAGTGTTTTTAACTGGATTAAATTTTTGTTGGATTGTTATGAACATTAGTTTTAGTGGGAAAGTCTATTAACAATGTGATCTTTGCGGTTTATATAAAATATTTAAGCTAAATTAAAGACATATATTATGTGTGAAGTAGGGTTTGCAGTGAATGTTTTGTCTGGGCAAGTGTTTACGTCCTCGATTTTGCTTCCACAATTTGTCAAACAAAATGAGACACAAACGTAGCCGGTGTGTACTGGACGTCGCTCAGAGCCCTGAGCAGTATATGAGTGGTGTATAGTATTTAAATAATAAAGCAATAACACGTAAATCAAAACAAAATACTCCCCCGGTTCAAAGAATTCAAATCCACAGTTCAAACGTTGACAGCCGGTACATGACTTGGTGAAATATCAATTGTTATTGAGTTAACACAACAAAACTGGTCACAAACACTACGTGTGTCACTTTGCACGTTAATTCTAATATAAATAAAGTATTTTTAACAAATTAAACACAATAAAACAATAATTTTAAAATAAATTAGCTAAGAGGCCGTTTTTTGACGACCTGTCGCCAGTGTTGCCAGCGTCCTATCCTACATATCTACCTACCCTACCTTACCCTACATAGCTAACCTATCCTACATACTCTACCTTACCCTACCTACCTTCCTACCCACCTACACTATCTATCCTACCCTATCTACCTACATACCAATTTGTTAAACTATTTATTTGAATAAGAATTAATAATACAATACGAATGAAACCAACTTTTGTTTCTCTTGTGACTTAACTATGATTGTGAGATATATTATTTCGTATGCCTTTTTACATGTACTCTAATGAGTACTTTAATCATGTGGCACATATTTTTTATACATCAATAGTTTTCTCAGCGCACACAAAATATTGAATTTTATAGGCAAAATTTTGCTACTTTGGGTTACATCATATCAATATTCATAAGGATCTCTAATTTTTTTTTAAATAATGTATAGCCGTGTTAATCGCCAGCTAGCTGTTAGCATTCCAAGGTGAAATAAAATCGGTCCAGTAGTTTCGGAGCCTATTCGGTACAAACAAAATTTCCTCTTTATAATATTGGTATAGATTATCTGCACTTTCGCAATGCTTTTACCATAAATTCACGCCTGTTTTCCCTAAAGGCTAAACCAGAGATGTTTGTATTCATCATCTACATTTCAGGTATGTATATTTAAGTCCTTTGTAAGGGAGCGCGCCTATTGCAATCAACCGGGCACAATTCCAGACTGACAGAGAATAAGACCAAAAAAAAATTCTGTTGTCAGTTCATCATCATCATATCAGCTGAAAGACATCCACTGCTGGACATAGGCCTCCCCCAAGCGTCGCTACTTGATCGGTCCCATGCGTCTCGCAACCTTCACTAGGTCATCGGCCCACTTGATGGAGGCCTTCCAACGCAGCGTCTTCCGGTCCGCGGTCGCCGCTCCAGAACTTTTCTGCCCCATCGGCCATCCGTTCTGCGAGCAATGTGCCCTGCCCACTGCCACTTAAGTATGGCAATTCTTCGGGCTATGTCGGAACCCTGGTTTTCTTGTTGTCAGTTATTGTAAGTATATTGTTAGTTCAGTGTACTGACATAAACCCATAAACTATAGAAGAGCTAGATTGTTAATAATAAAGCCACAATTGGTGCTATGTTACCTACATTAGAAGGTAGCCAGCCTGACCTTTAGCCAGTGGTTCAGGATAACACGAGCTATGACTACTTGATATCGAGTTGGGCTATGAAACTTACGGAAAAGAAAATATAAGTTTTTCTTTGTAATTAAACCTACCAACAATCAACTAATACACTACTAGAAGTAGTAACTTATTAGTTCTCCTATCACTTGTCAGGGCTGGTTCACATAGAGGTCCGTTTTACAGGTCCACTTCAACGTATACGTTTTTATTCGGCGCTGACGTATGTACCTAGATGTATGAGCGAGTTCACGCACTATTCCAGATCCAGTAAAAATATCGGTCTGATAAAATATACAGCAGTCCGTTTTACAATTCCACTTTATCGTATACGTTTTTATTCGGCAATGGCGTAGGTAGTTGTATGAGCGAGTTCACACACAGCAGTATTAAAATACTGATCCGTTTTGTTTGAAGGTTGGTGGTACAAATGTGGTGTGAATCAGAAAATGTATGAATATGTCTGTTGAGCAATAAATATATTTGAATTTGAACATTACCCCTAGTGGCAACGGATCCGTTAAAACGGTAGTGTAAATGCGGTGTGAACACCATCTCCAGTAGCGACAGATCCTTTAAAAACGATCCTGGAAATATGGATGTTCTGTGTGTACGTAGCCTTAGTTCAAAATAAGATTATTTATCAACATAATATATCTGTCGCATCAAGGGTGGCCGATAGATGCAAACAATCGGGAAGTCAGGATGTATTCCCTTAGGTTAAGGCATCGTGTGTGGGCAGGTAGTTGGGTAGAATCGTGAAAATGAAACCACACAATTTTTTCGATACACTGGGTTTATTCAAATAGGTCACAGGTACAATCTTTGCTCACAAATATTACTGATCGACACTGATTCTACGACGTCCTAGCTCTAAGGCGGTCAGTACTCAACTCCCATATGCCGCTGTCCCCACCACATAAAAGGTTAGAAAAAGTGCGCCAATGCGTAGTTGTTGTTGATTTGCCGCCAGAGGCGTGCTTGTGATTTGTTTTGACGTCCGTACTATTGACTAAACCTGACATATCTATCCTTTTCCCAACGATGTTTAGGTTGTCTTCATGTATTATAGATTGTGCAAAAGCCTAGTCCAAAAACTTATTCATTGGTCTAGTGTCCGTAGGCGCTACTGCTGATCATAAAGTCCTGGGTTCCATTACCAGGTCACGTAAAATGGTAATGGGTTTTTCCATCTGAAATATCTCAATAACAGTCCGGAGTCTAGACTTGTGCACAGTTGATTATTAAATAGGGGCGATATTTTAATGTGGTTGTACCAAAGACACACATCTGCCTAACCCTTCTAGAAATACAGGCGTCTCCTGCTTTTAATATATATGATCTTGCCACTTATTGTTGTACTTTATACCTAACATGAAACAAAATCGCAAATGAAGTCAATAATTTTTTTTAACAAATGTGTCAAACCGATTTCCAAGACAAAACACTACAATGCGAAAAATAACTTTCTTTTCGAAAGTCTGTGTCTTTGGTACCGATTTTTGTTTGTTGTGGATACCGACTTCGGAAAAAAGTTATATTTCACTTTGTAGTGTTTTGTTTCGGAAGTCGGTTTGACTTTTTTGTTAAAAAGATTTTTGTCTTTTTAGTTTTGGCCAAAAATTAAACTTAGCCCTATGAGGTGTACTACCGTATACCTATTCAGCAATACAGGCTAAGTCGGGATTATTAGATTTAAATTAAGAGTAATACTGCGAGTTGCATAATACTTTAAGTTACATACCTATAGATGAATTTTAGAGAAATAATTAGGTATGTTGCATCGCAAACTAACTAAAACTAAGAGACCTAACTATCAAGCCAGGCCTTATTGAGTCGGTAACGGACACAGACGTACAACAGAGCGCACGTAGCTACCCTTTGCGGTTTTCACAGTAACAACACGGGTTGTACCGTCTTTGGAGGTATGCAATTTCTCAATAATGCCTAACGGCCATGAAAGAGGCGGAGAGTTATCAGTAATGATAACTACAATAGTACCCTCCTGTACAGAAGGTGCAGGACTATTCCATTTGGATCTAGCCTGAAGTTGATGTATTAGTATTCTGAACGCCAGCGCTGCCAGAACGACTGCACAAGTTTGTCAAGTAGAGTATGTCTCTGAAGCAAGCTGAGCGTGTCTGCTTCAGGAGCGGGAAGGGACAACAATGGCGTCGTGTGCAATAAATGCGCAGGGGTCAGCGCTGACGGTTCAGTAGGGTCACTACTCAAAGCAGTAAGTGGCCGCGAATTGAGAATAGCCTCAACTTGGCTAAGGACAGTTATAAGTTCCTCGTAGGAGAGGATTTGTTGACCTATAACTTTGAAAAGGTGAGTTTTAACTACCTTAACCATACTTTCCCAACATCCTCCAAAATGTGGGGAAGCAGGCGAAATAAACTTCCAATCTATATGATTTAAGGAAAGCTCTTCCTCAAAATAAGGACGAAAATATTTAAGAAATTTATGAAGGTCGCGTAAATAAGAACTTGCACCTACGAAACAAGTACCGTTATCGGTATATAAGCATTTAATAGGACCGCGTCGCGAAAGAAAGCGTTTTAAAGCTGCAAGGAAAGTCACTGTGCTTAAATCTGTGGCCACTTCAATGTGCGTGGCACGCGTTGTCAAACACGTAAAAATACAGAGCCAAGCCTTACGGCTTTTAACACCTCGACCACGGTATGGTGTGTACTGCAGCGGGCCTGCATAGTCACAGCCGGTGTGAGTGAACGCCTTATCGACTTGGTTAACACGATGGCTAGGTAGATCTTATTAAGGATATCAAATTTAAATGGGACCACATAAGAAGCACCATCTTTCAAAAAAAAAAAGAATAAATAAATTGGTTCACCTAGTAAAAGTTTTGAGGTAACACACATTAAAAAATACAGTAGAAATTGAGAACCACCTCCTTTTTGAAGCCGGCTGAAAAGGGTAAACAATATATGTGTGTTTTCCCTTTTTAGCCGGTGGTATGCCACACGCTCCCGCTCACTCACAGTCCCGCTAATTTCAAGGCCCCAAAATTGTGGTATTCACCCAACGCAGTCGAACGCTCCATGACAGAGGTCCCAAAATTACTACGCACTTAGCGTAAGTTCCACTAAATCGAGTTTAGGGCCTAAGTTAGGGGCCGCCTTTACCCGGTTATGGAACGGAGCCAAGTTGATAAATAAAGATGTTTTATTGCAAGACTCTTGAAATTATTCAGGGTTATTGAATCCTCTGTTACTGTGACTGTAAAATTTAGTTGTTTGTTTCAGTTTTGGAACAGAACACGCTGTAATTAGTAAGATTTTGTGCTTGGAATGCTTTGATTTTGTAAAATAGGTAACTATTTTATATGTGGCGCCGTCGTAATAATAGGACGCCATCCGTATTTGACGAACAAATCGTGGCGATTTGTGCAATGAGGATAAGGACAACGGACGACGCCTGTAGGTTTGTGGATCCATTTCCATTTTGAAGAGGTCGCTGAAAAGGCCCAAAAGAGAATTAAATTGAATAACTCAACTTAATTTTCCTATTTCTACAAAAACAAAAAGTGCATCATCATTCTTTACAAGTGTAGTCACCTGTACGTTTGTATTTGCACAAACTTCAATAACAACTCTGAAATCAAGAAAAAGTTTAATAAAAATATTCGCCACCAATACCAAATCAGAACA
This sequence comes from Orthosia gracilis, assembly GCA_947562075.1. NCBI lineage: Eukaryota > Metazoa > Arthropoda > Insecta > Lepidoptera > Noctuidae > Orthosia > Orthosia gracilis. The sequence goes on along the minus strand of OX387271.1, from coordinate 44,758,345 downwards.
ACATTGAACAAAATGAAAGTCGAAAACAACCCGACACAAATAATTCCTTTGCGAAACTTGCTACAATATTTTATTATAAATTGTTTATTTTTCACCGAGAGTAACAACGTAAACAGAAAATATTGCCAAAGGTTCAGAGAGAAATTAAAAAGTTTTAATTGAATATTAGCCAGCTGAGCGGTTATGGAAAGTTACTTTTCTTCATTGGAGCCGTTCGCTCACTGTGTTAAAACTTGCCCAGATTAAAGTTATACCGAAAATATACGAGTTGGTAAAAAAGTAATTACAATTTGAAGGATTAAAAGTTCTGGCAAAGGGAAGTTGGTGCATGTTGTGTAGTTTTCATACGCTTAAGATTTTTATTTTACACTTGGAAATACCATCTACATGTTGTCCAGTACAGAATATTTTTCACACGCCGCAGTTTCAACCAATTAATTTTTGTCATAAAATGTTTTGTACCTCTATATCTCACAGGCTTTCTTAGGGATACGGCATCGAATTGAAAGTATCGATACTTCAAGTTATCGAGTACTTTTCTTAGGGCCTAATGCGCATAGAGCATAGCTCAATATCAGTTAATAAATAACGTCAGTTTAACTTCAGTAGGGCAGGACATGAAAAAACAAGTGATATTGGAACACAAATTTAATACAATAATAAAAAATGACAACAGTAACTTCAAAAAAAAAAATAGAAACAAAAAAAAAACAAAGAAAAACAAAAAAAACAATAAAGTAAATATTAAAAAAATTAAATTAAATTATTTAGTACCTAAGGCACATAAATTAAAGTTCCCATACGATAAAATGAAATGACAACGGTGAACGAGTGAGTGAATGATTGATTGATTAGTGTAGTAAATGAATGAAGAAAAGTTTAGGAATTTAACTGTGAACGGAAGGAACGATTTCGAGCAAAGATCGATGTTATGTTCTATAAAAGGTTTAGAACGAGTGAACTAGATGGAGTTGCCATAACCATAAACATAAGCCGTGGTCGCAAGTTTTAACCCTAGATCACTAACCATTCGTACAATAGACGACGCGCACACAGCGCTTTCGCCATTTCGCCATCTTCCCGTGGCCCCCCACCCCACGCTCTTTTAATACCTTCCTTCCTTTCTTTCCTTTTTTCCTTCCTGGATTGTGAAATTAGTGATCCGCAAGGACTTATTGCGGATGCACGATAATTAGGTGGACATATATCGCGTAATCGTCGTCTCACAGACGAAAGGTTAGTAATGCTGAAAGTTTTTTTTACTAAAGTTGTACATAATTTTATGGTTCCGTTTATGTTTTTATTTGTTAGAAAATTTAATAACTTTCATTATTTACTAATGAATAATTACTGTTATGGTTTTAGGACGTGAATCCTATTAACCTATAATGTTTTTTTTACATTTTATACTGAGTTTTATAAAAAAATTGTGTATTTTTCTTGTCTTCATTTTATTTATTTTCTAGTTTAGATGGATTTGAGAAGTGTAGAAGGCAAAATTGTGCAATGGTTAGCTGAATCGGAGACCGAATCATTATCCGACAATGAACCTCATTCATCCGATTCTGAGGAAGAGAATAATGTTGAGATGGAAATACATGTCCCTTCTGAGGAAAGTGAAGAAGAAGAAGCTTCAGACTCTTCAGAGGACGAATTGTTAGTTTCACGTCACAAACCAAAATCAAATAAAGTCGTATACCTTCTATCTACGACCCATGACCAACCTGCTATTAGCAACAGCTAAAAAAAACCGGAAATTATTGAATTTTAGTTATTTTCAGTTATGAGCACAAGCCGTAAAACCAACCGATGGCCGCTGTGCTTGTTTTACGGTATACTAAACATATCTATAATTAATGCCTATGTCCTAAACGTATCAAACGAGATTCGTAATAATAAAAAACCTAAAAAAAGAAGGGATTTTGCCTTAGCAATGGCAGATGAACTTATGGCACCTTGGCTTCGGGAGCGATATAACACTGTGACTTTGCAGCGTAATTTGAAGCAAATAATCGGCGAAATTCTAAAAATTGTTGTTTCTGACGAACAGTCCAGTCAAGAGCAACCAAGAAACCGAAAAATTTGCAGTTATTGCCCAGCGAAAAAACGTCGCATGACCAAATATTTTTGCAAGGGCTGCAAGAGGGCCATTTGTGGCGAGCATACAGTTTCTATGTGTAATTCCTGCACTGATTAGAATATTTCTATTTTTTTTTATTATATGATTCTTTAATAGCTTAATTACTGTCAACTTTAATTTGATTTAAGAAAATTAAACAGATTTTTAAAAATAATGTTTTTTTTTCGTAGTCTCAGAGACGAAAGGTTAGTTATAGCGTTACTCGAAAATAAGGTTAGTGAGCTAGGGTTAAATGGGTAATTTCTAAGATTACCCATTTAAAACTTAATTTCTTCGATACGATACCAGCGAAAAATTGAAAAAAGTATCGAATGGAAAGTATCGAGTACAAAAGTATCGGTATCGAATGGAAATGTACTCGATACTACAAAGTATCAATACTTTTTTCGTGACTCTAGGCGTTCTTACTTGCCTACTAGCAGCTATATCGAAGATATCTTAAATTTTTAGGAAATTTCATTAACAAGAATATTATTCTTGAAAGCATTAATTTTCAAGTAACATTCCCTTGAGATTGTTACTAAAAAAAATGCCTCAAAAATGCTGTGAGTCGTAAGTTCAACGACCTACAAATTCTTAAATCTGACACACGTACACGTGAATAATCAATATCATTTGTGGCATCATTATCATTGTCACAAGGACTTTATCATAAAAGTGGTAAACCACAATGCAGTATTTGAGTGCCCTTATCAGCTAAATGCATTTCCTATAAATATGAGGCGACCTACTTTATGCATACACTTGGCATAAAAACGTGGTGCGCTTATCATTTATAGGGACCACCGAAATATTACGGCAGGTCAGTTATTACATGTGTTTTTTTTTCTATTGCTGCTACAGTTTCTCAAAGCATGTAATTCCTTGCAAGTAATGGATAAATCACATATAACTTAGCGGTAATTGCAAAAGTTATTCATACGTTTCATTTTTTTTTGTTTTACATCAACAACATTCATTTTTTTACTTTAAATAAATACCTTAAAACTGTGCCCTCTTTCTGGAATATCTAAATTAATATAAATGAAATGGTGTACGTTGGAATGTTCATCACTAGAGAATGGCTGGACCTATTTGGATATTTTTCTTACGTTCGTAATAGTCTGAGCAACGTTATTTGGGAAAGAAAATTTGGTTTAGTTGCCCGGAAAATTAGAAAATTTTTGGAAAAGTAATTATTTTTTCGCTGTGGGATTTTTGTTTAAACTATTTTGACAGGACGTATGCCAATAAATGAATATTACGTATTGTAAGAAGATCTCAAGAATAGCTGTAATAAATTAATCCAACGTTTTGAAGGGGGTGAAAATCACGTTCAAACATTCCGTACATCTATTACTATATATCTTTACATCTATCTATAATCTATCTATCTAGAACCTTTAAACGATCAATCCTTGTATATATATAATTTAAATCTCGGAAAAGCTCCAACGATTTTCATGAAATTTAGTATGCAGGTTTCTGGGGCGATAAATCGACCTAGCTAGGTTTAATTTTTAGTAAACGTAATTTTCTCAATTTTCACCCAAGCAGAGCTCGGTCAACCAGTTACGTTCATACCAAGCTAATAAAAGCGTGTTAAAAGTAGGTTGTTTATGTGGGAAAAGCGGTATTAATTTTTTCAAACGAGACCAAAATGTTTTATGTAAAAAACATGAGTGTATTGAAACGAAAGCTCTGCAAGATAAATAATGAATGTCATCCAATTACACGATAATAATTATAACATTGAAAAGTATGAATAAACTTGTCCATAATAACTGGTGTCATATCCTTTTGATAACTTTGACAGTATAATTATTTGACCATAAATGCAAAAAATGAGTTTGTCTGTCTCAGTCATTGAGTAGGTACATTATGTTTTGTACATTTAGGAACTCCAAGAGACGAAGCTATCAAAGAATTTCTCAGAAGCAGCCCGAAATCTGTAATTCTGCGTATGCGATGGCAACCAATCCACACTGGGCCCGCGTGGTGGTCATGACTAATACCCTCTCTCACTGACAGGAGGCCTGTGTCCCAGCAGTGGGAATTTTTGTCTGTGGAGAATTATTCTCTGTATTGTACCTATGGGAAGGTGGTATATGCCAACGATGAAATAAGACGTATTGGAATTAATAAAGTCGATAAACTGATATTCATACGTTTGATTGCCCGATCTCCAAAATACATTATGTAATTAATATGCAAGAGATAAAGTATATCCCATGACGTGATAACACAAGGACATCGATGACCATTAATATATGATATCATGTCAGACGATGATAATGATAGATAAGATACTTAATAATATCGATTAAGTATTCAAGTATTCAGACCTTGTCTTCAGAATAATGTCAACTGATATTAGAAAAATGCTCGTGAATTCAGGAAACAGGGACATCCTAAAAAAACTAATTAATTATTATTTTGTAATCAGCATATAAAAAATTGTGTGTCATTAAAGACTAGATAAACTTGATAATTGTTTAAACAGCACCATGGCCAGAATCCTCGACGGCAAAGCTTTGGCTGCGACAGTGAAGGATGAAATAAAAAACAAAATTGAAAACTGGGTAAGCCTTGGTAACAGAGCACCTTCTCTTCGATGCATATTAGTAGGTGCAGACCCAGGAAGCGAGAGTTACGTTAACAACAATATAAGAGCCGCCAGCAATATAGGCATCAATGCTCAAGTCATCAGATTTGGAAGTACAATAACTGAGGCACAGCTTATTCAAGAAATAAAAACCCTCAATGAGGACAGTAGTGTTGACGCCATCCTGATTCAATTACCAGTACCTGAGACAATGAGTGAGAGGAACGTGTGCAATACCATCGCTCCTGAGAAGGATGTCGACGGATTCCATATTATGAACATTGGACAGCTGTGTGTTGATATGCCATCGTTTGTGCCTGCTACTGCTTTAGCTGTTATCGAGATACTGAAAAGGTGAGTTCTTTATTTTACTTACGCATTTTTTTTAAAGGTTTTAATTTAACTTGATATAATTTAACTAAATCGAACACTGGGACAGTTGAAACTAAATAAAAGCTTGTAATTATTGAGTTTATTGATGTTGACACCTTAATATACTAAAGATTGGTTAAAATTAACTTTACATATACTTCATTATAAACTTTTCTAGATTCGAGGTCGAAACTTTCGGACGCAACGCAGTGGTGGTGAACCGATCGAAGAATATTGGTCTGCCCATTGCTATGATATTGCATAGCGACAAGAGACATGAGAACGGTCTTGGCATGGACGCCACTGTCACAATATGCCATCGTTACACGCCACCAGAACAATTAAAAAACTTCTGTCAGAATGCTGATATTATTGTCACTGCTACAGGTAACTCCAGAGAATTTTGGTTAGTTCAGGCTAGGTGGAACAAAAATTTTGAATTTTTGATTGCCTCCATGTTGCATTACGAATAGTGGATTGAACTCAGTACTGTGAAGAGGTATGTCCTGACTGACGGTATTTCATACTTTTGCATTCTTCTTACTTAGCGTGTCGATGTCGATCTTAGAAATCGACTACAGTTTTGACACCATCAAAAGCATCTTCATCAGTTCTTATCATAAGTAGGCTACAGGGCACGCTGTTGCATTAGACAAATATGACTAGTATGGCCACGAATTGAATATCTTTTGATCCACCAACAAGTGAAAACTCTACGCATTTCTCACATTCTATTGCTAAGTAAACAACAACAGTCGATAATGTTGCTTTTTTATTTGCCTCAGGTATTCCAAAACTGATTAAAGCTGACATGATCAAGCCTGGTGCAACTGTCATTGATGTTGGCCTGATCAGAGTAACTGATGCAACCGGTAAATCCAGATTTGTTGGCGATGTCGATTATGATGGTAAGTGATCAGCATTTTCCTTTAATCTTTTGGATATTTTTGCACCCAAACCTTGTTCGAATATCTTTTTTCATTATGTTTGTTTTTATTGCAATTCGTTTTGGTTGACGCATCATGTCTTCTTTTCATCTATACATCTCTATTTACCGACACCTCAAGACTTCTCATTTCTAGTCATATTATCTTTCATACAATTCGTCCATTGTTTATTTGGTCTTCCTTAGCTAACCATAACCATATTTACTACAACATTCTGCTAAAACTTTCTTTAATTTAATTGGTTTATTACTTTTTCTTCAAGATACTTTGATTCAATAATATAATACAACTAATTTAATTTGTCTAACAGAGGTCGTCAAAGTAGCTGGTGCTGTGACCCCAGTTCCCGGTGGCGTGGGTCCAATGACCGTCGCTATGTTGATGCACAACACATTCCAAGCAGCAAAGCAGCTGAAAGAGAAGGCAGAACCAAAGGAATTTGAAGGCTTCTTTTAATTTATGTTTTATATTAAGGTTTCTTATAATCATGGAATATATAACGAATTAGTTATTGTTATTAACACCCTTTAAGTATTTTGTATATTTTTTTTGTCAGTATGACCTTTTTGATGCCTGAAAAATAAATAAATTGCTTATTTTTTTTGTCTTAACAATCTCGGGACTCTGTGGTCCCGGTCCTATAAAGGCGTGCCAGGGGCGGAAACCAACTCGCAGAGGCCTTGTTAGACATGTATCGTGATATTTGACACCAAACGACGATTATCCCTGTATGCACTAGGTAAGTGCACCCAAGGACAATCCCCGGTTGGTGCAGGACTATTAATAAATATGGAGACAAATATATTTGGCTACGGGTTTGAGAGGTTTAGTGGATCGATTGCCTAAAACTATAGAATGACTTTTGGGCTCTGCCTGGCCACAGTTGAACTAAACGGCTATAAAATGGTAGGAGGTGATTTGAACACTTATTAATGGGCCTCCAGATATACAGAGTTGCTTGAGGAGAGATATACCACGGCTATCGGGACAATCCCGGAAGTATGCTCAAGATCCCTACCAGCATCTTACTGGGTTAACTTCATTCCTCCGAGTAAGTTTGCTCTTGCGAATCTCCACTCAAGCCAGCCAATTAAGGCAAGAGAGAGGTGGGAGCTCTGTTCCCGTCAGTGTCCACTCCGACCGGCCAATAAAGGCAAGCCGAAGATGATGGATAAGACTTCTCCCTGGAGATCAGGTCCACGGTCGCCACGACCCACCAGCTCGCCACAAAGCTGCCCTGCGGATTCTATCTCTCTTAGTCTGGCCCCTCACCCTAGGCATGTTGCGGCAAAATAGAATCTACCGGCATAGAACTAGAGTTATTGAAGCGCGCTTGCCACACTACGACGTCAACGTAAAGATACTGCGGTGGGAAGAAAAAACATAATTATTATTATGTTTATTGTATAGTTATATCTCTAAAATGTGTGCTACTGTATTTGCCTATCCTGTCTATGATTTATTGTTATTCCTAGTATTTGGTCGTTTCTTAATCTGACTTAAACGGGATTCGATAAAAATGTAATTTGGAATTTGGTGTCAGAACTCAAAAAAATAAATTGGACCTATCATAAAATTTAATTTTATATCCATTTTGCTCTGAATATTTTATTGGTTTTAACTTATTGAGGAATAATGTGTTATTAAGTTTAACCATTTCATTTGTTATCGTAAAAATTGCCAAGTGTCAAGTGATTTATTATTAACGTCTGCCAATCATATTAGTTTTACCAATTATTTGTATGATCATCACGCGTCAAATTTATACCTACATTCCCTTCTTTTGATATGTTTACGAGTAGTCCTCAGTTATCAATTGGCGATTGCGTATCGCGTTTATTCTCAGTGCCGATACTAATAACAGTGTCTTAACTTATCTAAACACTTCTTTATGTGCTAACAATTAACATTTTCTTGAGACTTTGAGTGTACCTAGCTTACCAAATCCTACGATCGGTCTTCGAGGAAACAACTCACTTATGCAATCAATTTTCATTATATTTTAATGGATGACATCATTGTCTACGGTTACCTAATAACTAAACCATATCAGTAATTTATATAGTTAGTATTTATATTTACTTCTGAAGTATTTACCTACATATTTTCAAGCTAAATGCGTTATGATAATGTACTCTGCTACTAAGGTGTTGTGTTAATTCAAAGGACAACGCTACTATTACGGTAAGTTTAAACTATCACCTGTACCCTTATTTAGATATCTACTTATACATTTCAGGCACATCATATCTTCTACTTTTTCTATACATCTTTTTCAGCAGTATTCACAGTATTTCTCTTTTCTTTAATCCATTTACAATTCAGACTCAATATATTATCATTCTTTTGTCTACTGTTATACCTAAACCTCACTAGTCATCACATTTCATATCATATGTACCTATGAGTGACCTACTTAATGGAAACTTTTCCTACCTACGAAATGTCCCTAATGAACCCTCCTTGCCATAATGCCTTCGTTATGATAACTTATTTACTAGAAAGCCAAAGAGTTTAGAGATGACGTGTTCTATGAATTTCTGATATCACAAGGGCATCGATGAGGATAACAATGTACAGATTATGATATAATAAGATATCTAAAAATAGAAATTGATAGGAACTGCAACAATTATATCAGCTCATAATATAACAGGTATTATCGATTTCATTGATTTGAAACAAAATCGACCATGTGCATGTACAGTCAAGGGTCAAAAGTGCAGTCATACTCTCCCAAAACTCAATGGCTAGTTTTTATAGAAGTTAAATTATCCACAACTGATTTAATATTTTGTATAGAAATTAAAGTATAGATTATTCCTACTAACCGCGAAAAGTTGAAATTCTGCTGCCTACAAAAAATTGCCTTTACTGTTTTGATACAGTATGACTGCACTTTTGACCCTTATAGTACATGGTCGAACTTGTTTCTACGCTAAGATTTTATTATTCCATTTTATTCTATGATGGATAAAATTTTGTTTCTACTATATCTTCATCTATTTCCATATTCACTGAGGTGGTCTTGGATACTTAGGGGACTTTTATATATCACTCTTCTTCAATGCTCAATAGTGTGTGCTTACGCTTTTAATTGTTTCCTTTAGCATTCGAGGAAGTACTAGTCACTTCGATTTTAAAGAAAACACAGGCCATTTATTTATTTTTAATGAATATTCGTCTTCTCTGTTTAATTTTACCTGCCTTTTAGCCTGTAAACTGTACCACTGCAGTGCAGGACTGCTTTGCTCTCTCTTTTGGTGTTAATTGACCTCGCAGTCTTATTGAAACGTGGATTGAGACTTCAATGTTCGGATTTTTTTTAAGACTACCTATTGAAAGGGCATTCCAACTTATTATTAAATCCACTGAAAAACTGCGCATAAGTTAATAAATTAATAAAACCATGTTCAGTAAAGTGATAACAAGAGACTTACGTAACATTATGAAATATTAGTAGAACATTTATTTCAGTTATTTTTAACCACAGTTAAGTATCGCGATCTTTAATACGCGTATTACCGACATCGATAGTAAAATGCGGCGTATAGTAACAGACATCAGACAAGACGATAACGTAAGGCCTCAGCCACATAAAATTAGAACGAAGAGAATTTTCTTAAGATTTCTACTGTCTGCGATGTATTCAGTCAAAAATTTCAGTTGGGTTGGTGAATCTCATTAATGTGCAAGCAGAAGTCACCACAAGTTATTAGAATACCTATTCCTACCTGATTTCAAATTTTAATTTCGATGACAATGCCATAAAAAACTCGTAATATTTTTGTAGTAGGTATAGAACAGCATATACCTACTATGTATAAATATTCTCCTGTCATGCCACGAACGCTAGATGTGGTGATTGGTGGGTTGTTATTTAAGCCAGTTTTCGTGGCAACTAACGTCGCAAAGCAGGGAAAGAGATGAAAGGAGACAAAAGGTAAATGCAAGGCAGGGAGCAAAGTTTTTGGCAATCTCATAATTATACATCGCTCATATATATTGTGATCATTGTATGACCTCGACTTCCACGTACTAGTCGTGACTTTTGTCAAAACGCGTAAAAATATTGTCTGAAAATTCTTTGATGACTCGAACATATTCATTTCTCGTGTCGTACCAATACATCCACATCCTAAACCCACTCGAAACAAGATGTTTTTATTGCGTATAACTAATTAGAGTAATTTAATTATCAGTAACGTCGAGACATTGACATGCCGCGTTATCTTACGACCCCTGCGTCACCGAACACACCCACGCACGTCATTTTACAATTAAATCTCTTTATGGTATACGCATGCGAAATTTGATGGAATCACACATTGTTTTTGTACACTATTGAGGTTACTGATAACTGTCAGTTTGTATCATTCCACTGCGAAGTAAAGGCTTCCCCCATAAATTCAGTTGTTTCGGTTCTAGGTTAGAGATAATTGGTAAGACTACAGATAAGAGATTTTTATTGGAAGATGATAATAATATAATGGTTAAGTACAAGAATCGAAGACGTAAGTAGGTACTGCAAGTAAATTTATGTATGTGAGCTGGAAGCCAGAGGGCGATGAATTGGAATATTCTGGGTATAAAAACATGCACAGAGATAACATATAACGCCACATCGCAACAGATCTAGACGGAGATGACGATAGAAATAGACTTCTGGTTCTAAAAAACTTTAAATAGAAAATAGTTAGAAGTTAATGAACTAGGAAGGACTATGAGATGAAACTTCAAAACTTCATTGGGTTTTCATTGAAAATTCTAGGCTATGTAGTACGAATAATAGCAGAGCTCATAATTTTATAACAATGTAAATGTTATTAAAATATTGCTTACTATTTGTTCTGCCATTATATCACTACTAGCTGTCCCACGCGGCTTCGCTCCCGTCAACTGGCTACCTACCTACCCTTCCCTACCTACCCTTCCCTACCTACCCTTCCCTACCTACCCTTCCCTACCTACCTTTCCCTACCTACCCTACATACATGAATTTTGCGTAACTTTAACCACTTTCGCCGCGCACGCACGAAAGCTCTCAAAAAGGAATATTCTTTTCCGTTTTTGCAACATTTTTCGTTTATGCTCCGCTCCTATTGGCCTTAGCGTGATGTTAACCTATAACCTTCCTCTCTATAAATGGACTATCCAACACTAAAAGATTTTTTCGATTCCAACCAGTAGTTCCTGAGATTAGCGCGTTCAAACAAACAAACAAATAAACAAACTCTTCAGCTTTATAATATTATATATTATAGATTACACATAATACAAATCTATTCCCAAAAGTGACGTAGATAAATACCAAGAGGTATTTTTTATCATTTAGTTATTTCGTAGCCATTAAAAACATGTTTATATTATTGCTTTTAAACTAATGTCGTCGCTTATATTTCCTCTAAACAACTTCTAAAAAATATCTCATCACGTCATATTAAAGTACACTTGACCATTAATAAAGATTACGCATACAGAGTCGGCCCTAGGATTGACCCCTGTCGCACGCCGTCGTGACTAGCACGCGCATGGGGCTGATCTGAAAAGCTTCTCCGTTGACGTAGACTTACTTTATTCACTGACTGTTAGGTTACGTCTACAAATAATATTATTTTGATACAATAGTTTTGGGACAATTGTTATAAGAAATTTACCAGTGACATTTTGTCGAAATCTTTGACGTAAATCGACTGTTTTCCTTGCAAATTTTTATTTATCTATTACAAGGAAAACACTCGATTTACGTCAAAGTTTTAAACTAATACGTACTCTTTTATTAAGATCGTTAGTCCATAATTATAAAAAAAAAACATCTATTTAATAGAAAAAAAAACAGTTGGAGTAATGATGAAATATTATCACTTTAAAAATACTGTATCACAGTCTTTTCAACGACCAATGAACTGTGAGAATAAGATTATAATTATAATCAATCCAATAAATAAAAACAGCTGTTCTATTTTTAATCAAAATAGTGATTACAATGTTGCTGATTTTGCATCATGATACAAACAAAGTAAGCCCTTACTTCAGGGGGGTGACCATAAGCTCTTAGAGTAAGGTTACTTTGAGTGTGTGTAAGGGACAGAAGTATATGACTTGTATACATCTATCCCTTACGCACACTCAAAATTACCTTACTCTAAGAGCTTATGGTCACCCCCCAGTTGTACAAAGAATCGTCTACCATAAATGCATTTCTGGTTGTACAAACAAAGTAAGCCCTTACTTCAGGGGGGTGACCATAAGCTCTTAGAGTAAGGTTACTTTGAGTGTGTGTAAGGGACAGAAGTATATGACTTGTATACATCTATCCCTTACGCACACTCAAAATTACCTTACTCTAAGAGCTTATGGTCACCCCCCAGTTGTACAAAGAATCGTCTACCATAAATGCATTTCTGGTTGCCCTGCGGTCCTGGTAGTCGAGGACAGGACATAATTATTTTACGCTAATATTCTTCCTGTTCAGCGGTTTTCTCTATACACATCAATGATCATCAATCTCCTGCTATTATTTCAACTTAACTAAATATTCATCAGTCCTCATCGTGTCGTCATTTTTACCCCTTTTCTAGCCAAAAATTAACCACATGCGCATCATATAATTACCTATGATTAGGTAAAGCTACCTATATACCTATAGACTACTCGTAGGTACCTACACACATATATTCTAGGATTAGTGTGTCCTCATAGGCAACGTGAAAATTACCTATCAAAGAATTTTATGAAATACGTTTTGAATCCTTTGCCTCTTTTTCGTACAGAGCACCAACAAAATTAATTGCTTCTCGGTTCTAACTAGAGATAACCTACGAATCTTCTTTACGCGGTAGTAATGTAACATTAATAGGATGTTATAAAATTAATACTTACTACGATAACCTTAATTATTAACTGAGATATATTAAAAATATTCCATATTTATAACAATGAAGCAGTAGGTACCTATGTCTTATCTACGTTTTTTTTGCTAAATGGAATATTTTGAAATTACTTAGTTACCTACCGTTAATCATTTTAAAACAATACGTAATTAACCGATATTATCGACGGCAAAATAATAACGTCAGAAGTTACACCCATAACTGTGTTATGTCTACCATTGATTTCGTTTTTTCCTTTGTGTAAACGTCTGCTAGCAGAGGAGGAGCTCGTGGCTAAATAATAACAGCCGCTATGGTCGATCATCAAGGTTAAGCAACGCTTGACGAGGTCGGTCCGTGGATGGGTGACCATTTCAACATACCGAGTTTCCTCCATGCCTCGGAAAGCACGTTAAGCCGTTGGTCCCGGCTGTCATTTAAAAGATCTTTGACAGTCGTTACGGGTAGTCAGAAGCTTGAGATCTGACACCAGTCTTGCCAAGGGGTACCGTGTTACCCAGTTACTGGGTTGTGGAGGTCAGATAGGCAGTCGCTCCGTGTAAAACACTGGTACTCAGCTGAATCCGGTAAGACTGGAAGCCGACCCTAATATAGTTGGGAAAAAGGCTCGGCAGATGATGATGAAACGTCTGCTAGCATCGGTAGAAGATTCTGTATCGTCTAATTACTATCCTAAACTGGAATTTGGGCGCACGGTTGGCGCAGTGGTTGAGCGATTGACTGCTGCGCTGCGTGTCGCGGGTTAGAATCCCACACGGGACAAATATGTGTATGACCTACAGATAGTTGTTCCGGCTCTGGGTGTTTGTGTATTGGTAAACGCACCCACGAAACAGGATGAAATTCCTAGTGAGGGGCAAAGTTGAAAAAAAAAATATCTGACTTCATAGCAGCTTCTAACACCCTCGCGGTGTAAATAGGTACGTGGCAAGTCCTTATCCTAGATATGGCTGACATGCTAGCTGGGTTGGGCTTGGGCCCCCACACTGAGAAGAATTCTTTACTAGAGTTTGCAAGCAACACATTCGTCAGATTACTTAACATACACACGTGGCAGTTTCGCCACGTATTTTGCTGTCGTTTCGGGTAACCGTTATAATTGTTTTTCTCCGTTTGTCCTGCTTTGGTTTTTCTAGTTTCACCTATTAGACCTACTGTAGATATGGATCAACTTTACACCCATTTGACTATGGTAACCACATAACTTTACACCAAAATAATACCTAGGGACCCTTTGTACGCGGGGCACATTCTTACAGTGAGTATAACAGAAAAACTAAATGGCACACAAATACGCATTTAGGTACTTGTGTATATCTCAGATCAAATAAAAAGTCAAGATGGAACGTTTCAAACAACAAGGTGACGCCGGTTAAAACTACGCCTTGCCGTATACATACACATTTACACGCACACACGTACAACGAAACTACGCCTTAGCTTGTCAGTCGAGCTCAGATCAAATAAAAAGATCAACTGAGCGAAGTTACGAATTGTTGAATTGATTGCAAATACGATCGTTTCATCATCATAATCATCATCATTTCAGCCGAAATACGTCCATTGCTGGACATACGCCTCCCCCAAGCGTCGCCACACTGATAACGAAACACGTTCGTTTGATGTTATTAAGATTCCGCCAAAAACATTTTTTGACTTTGACTCGCACTGTAAAAAAGTTTTCAGATCTCATGTAGAGCCAAGCTTCTAACCCTACATGCCTCGTTACAGAACGCACCCCATACGTGGGGTACCTAGGTACGTTCGTACAAATATCTTTTAGTAGAAAAATGGATACTGATAACCCTTTAATTTTTTAACATAATAGTTTCAGACTTTTTTGTAGCTACATACAATATATGGGTTGCTTGTACGGTGCATAGACTAGATAATTTTATTAATAAATCATAGAGTAAAAAATAAAAATGTAGAAAATGTACGAAGGGTGACTTTCCCCAACATCCATTTGATTATGGTAGGTAAGCACATAACTCGTATGTACGTAGTCGTAGGTGCTTAGGTACCTACCCATATTTTAACATGAGCCCATATAAATCAAAAAGGTCACTGCTACGAAATAAAAACGCTTTTAGTACCCTAATACGGTAATGTTAGGTACCATGGTCGTGGTTAAATTGTCTGTACTAACAGAGTGATAAAAATATCTGTCAAAAGATCCTTTAAGTATCTTGGCAACATTACAGCTTATTTATTTACTTAATGTAGGTAGGCATATACACAGAGGTTTTAACTTGTTATCAGAAAACGTTGGTTGTCGTTCTCAACAAATGAAGCTAATAAAGTGAGATGATTTAATAAAAAAGAAGTTTGAAATTAATAAAACGTGGTGAGGTACCTTAGAAGCTATAAATCGGTTACCAGTTTTGGTATCTCGTTGGTCAAGGAGCTGCAAGTACTTACGGACCCTGGACACTGATTTGCAGCCCGGAGTATCAATCTATATTTACAGTAAATTCCCACACCCAATTGAAACATGTGATGATTGATAAGAAAAGATATAGTAACAATAATTAAACGCGTCATGTTCCCCATCACTTCCGCGCCATAGCAATAACATAACGAAACGAATATATATGACTTCAGGGTGTCAATGTCAAATGTCAAAACCTTCCGAAATTTTGGTGCGTTCTAAAACCCTATTTGATTGTTGTTCACCAAAACAAAAAAAAGAGATTGTTTCAATATTGAAATATATTTTAGTAACAAGTCTGTAAAAATATATTAGAAAATGCAAATTAATTTAAACCCTTATTATCTCTTAGAATTTGTCTTCTTTCTTATTATTCTAGGTTTTAGTCTGGGTTCGTTTAGAAACTCTATAACCCTATTTGTGACAACCAACCACCATGAACCCACGTTTCGCACATGATACTTCAAACAAAATAAAGTTGTAATTTGATTCGGTTCAACCAATAAAAAGAACAAGATTCTATGACAGAATTCAGATCGGAAAATTTCCTAAGGTCCACACCACACGGTTTCGTGCGTGGTTAGCCAAGTACTTCAAAGTATTTTATAAAAGGAAACTAAACATTTCGGTAAGTGGTCCTGAACTTGGCTTATTAATTCTAGTTCCTTTGCATCGCGTTTGAAGATTCTACAAATTATAATTCTAAAATTTGGCTTTATATTTATGGAAATGATGATGGATAAGTGCCTTTGTAGAACAAGAAAGTAATCACAGTAAAACACAAACCATGTTTGATCTTCAGTGACTAAACATGAGGAAGTTTATAACCATTCTTCAGTTAATATAGTTTATTCGACACGTTGCCAATTTTGACAATGCATCGCCTGTTGTATACCATTATCAATGTTACTATCACTGAAGTTGGTTCAATAAAACGTCAAGGTAACCTAATTCTTAATCTTTTTCATTGTTCATATTATAATTATAGCGGCCAATTAAGTCAATATGCAGATAAATTATCAACATAAAGTTACCCATAGTTGCTTAAATCCAGTTTTGTTGATATGTCCGTAATAAGGAGCAGTTAAAAGCGGTTTACACCTGACCTGGCATTAAGATATTGACTGAACTTCATAACCCATTGATGTTCTCATTTTGAAGCTAAAGTTATCTTGTTTAATTCGGCTTGATGCCTATACTTGGAATATGTGCGTTATCTGTGTAGTAAATTGTTTGGTCATGTTGACCTAATGACCTGTGTACGTTGGCAGTAAGCGATGAGGCAAATCCTCCGCCTTCGAGTATTCAGTTCGCTTCTGACATCCACAATGAGAAGTCACACGTACATTGATTCTCTGGGCTCGGCCAGGTAAAATATATAAGTGATTTGTGGCTTACAAACTGATTTGTTTGTTTTTTTTTCTTTAATTAATCGCAATATTTTTGTAACCTTGCACTTTTGGGTTTATGGTCTTTCTGTTTTATAGTTATCTTGATTCAAATTATTAATTCATATGTAACATTTAGTTTGTGTATTTACCTATCAGTTTAAATTAAAAGAATAGGTATTTATTACTGATCAAAAAGATCTCATCACAAAAATAACTATCACTTATGCTGTAACTTCACAATTTAACAAGCTGCTAATTTATCACAAACAATATATTTTTGTTATTGCGAACTCATTGATTTATTGGCACAATTTGTTAGTAGTATCCCATCAATATTAAGTAAATTGATAAGATTGAAAGGTCAAATCAATACAACCAAGCGTCGTATGTTTTATTTTTAACTCAACATTATCAATCATTTTCATACAGCCTAATACTTTACAGCTAGTTTTTCTGTATTACTTTTTAATGTCTCCCAATTAATCAGTACTTTTACTAAACAGGTTTAGTTTCAGTAAACCGAAACAATATTTATTTATTTATTACTAGCTTCTGCCAGCGGCTTCGCGTGAAAAGTGTTTTATCAAACCTAGGGTACATTATAACAGGTTAAAAAGTAACCTATGTGCTATTCTAGACTATAATCTATCTCTATCATATCTCGTGCCTAATTTCATCCTGACCCCTTCAGCTGTTCTGGCGTGATTGAGTAACAAACATACATCCATCCATCCAAGCTTTTGCATTTATATTAATAAGATTTATTTATTATATTCTTTATTTGTACACCACAAAAATATGTGTACAGGACAAACATTTATAAAAGCAAGCTTACAATGGGTGGTCTTATCGCACAGGGCAATCTCTGACAGACAATATTTATTATAAGAGTGCTCATTGTTGTCTAGTCTGCTAAATTGATAGTAAAAAAGTACATTGCTATGTAAAGTATAGTTTGCTATATAAATAACTTAAAAAAAATGAAGTAATCATAATTTTATTTTGTTTCAACAGCATAATGGCCCGAATCCTCGACGGCAAAGCACTGGCAGGGACAGTGAAGGAGGAATTGAAACAACAAATTGCAAACTGGGTCAACCTGGGTAACCGAGCACCTTCCATTCGGTGCATCTTAGTAGGAGAAGACCCAGCTAGCCACACTTATGTCAACAACAAGATCATTGCAGCAAGATATGTAGGCATTAATGCAGAAGTCATCAAACATAATAGCACAATAACAGAAGACCAGCTCATTCAAGAAATAGAAACACTCAATGCTGATAGTACGGTTGATGGTATTCTAGTTCAGTTGCCAATACCTGAGTCAATGAGTGAGAGGAAAGTGTGCAATGCAGTCGCGCCTGAGAAGGATGTTGATGGTTTCCATATCGTGAACGTGGGACAGCTGTGCGTTGATATGCCTACCTTAGTACCTGCTACTGCCTTAGCTGTTATTGAAATGCTGAAAAGGTGAGTTCTTTTTCCTAAACTTTTATATGATTGAAACATTGTAATATCTATTTTTAAATGTGTGTGATAAATGGTACATTAATAAGTCTGGCATCGAGTACAGTAATCCTCCATTTTTTTGGCCGGGCTGAACATAGGCTTACCGATATGCATGGCATGGCATGCTGCTGTATTAAGATTAGATTTACTACTGCATAGCCATTTAGCAAACTTCAGCCCGGCCAAAAAGTTAAGGATTATTGTACGTAATTACTATACTAATTGGTTTATTATTGATGTGATTTTACTGAAAAAATGTAGGGAGTTTCTAACAAAAATGTCAAAGATCATGCAACAAAACACCAGAAGTGACAATTGTCTACATTTTTAGGTTCAACATCGAAACTTTTGGACGCAACGCGGTAGTGGTTGGCCGATCAAAAAATGTAGGACTACCAATCGCTATGATGTTACATAGTGATGCGAAACACGACAATGGGCTTGGAATGGACGCCACTGTTACTATCTGCCATCGTTTTACGCCGAAAGAACAATTAGAAGTCTTTTGCCAGAATGCCGATATTATTATCACTGCTACAGGTAATTTTCGATTTTATTACATTTGTATTCAAATTGATTTTCGTTTATTTTGAGTTTTTTCAAGTTACAAGACTTAATTCCAATTTCGTGTTGTTGTTGTTATGTTGTACTTTAATAATTTTTCGTTGGTGTTTTTGTTTATTTTTAACATTATTTAAATTAAAACATCTGTTGTAAATATTTATTTCGTTTGTCTTAGGTGTGCCGAAACTGATCAAAGCAAACATGATCAAGCCTGGTGCTACCATCATTGATGTGGGCATCACCAAAATTACTGACGAAAATGGAAAATCCAGACTAGTTGGAGATGTTGACTATGATGGCAAGTGTTTTTTTTTCAATAATCGGTTTTTATTTATTTTTAAAAAGTAGCTCAATTTCGACAGTTTGTATGACTAAACTACCCTTTATTAACTAAGGGCTGATTTCTGAAATGAGTTAGTTAGTTTTTAAGTTGATTTTAAGAAAATAATGTGTCAAAACCTACTTGGATACCATGGTTTGACAGTTTTTCAGGCTGGTTTGATATTTATTAACAGAAATTCTTGATAAAAAAAATCGGTTTTAAAAATAACAGATACACCATTTGTTTTATTTTATTTTTTTAGAATTTGACTCACACACTGTTCCGTTGGTGTTGAATTAGGTATTTTACCTATGTTTGCAATATTTGTAAGTATGTGAGAACCAGGTTCCTATTTATCACATTCATAAATTTACCTGTTAATGCTTTTAATACTTTATACCTGTACGTAGTATAGTGTATAGTGCTATTCTGGGTGCATCGTCCTCACATATATGAATTTATTAATGTATGTACTTATGTAAATATTGTAAAACACTTTTTTTTTAAAAGAGTAAGTATGGAGTTTCTTGTGCATTCTTCTCCATAACAAGCTACTTTTCCGAATGCACGGTAGAATCAATTTTTATTTTATGATTAATTATGACGTTCAAAAGTGCCGCTTTTTGGCCCAGTTGAATAAATATATTTGACTTTGACTTTGACTTTGTTTATTCCATGATTAATTTTGCCAATCTTTTTTCTTACAATTTTTATATTTTTCTAACAGAGGTCGTCAAAATAGCCGGAGCCGTGACCCCAGTTCCCGGTGGCGTGGGTCCCATGACGGTCGCTATGTTGATGCACAACACATTCCAGGCTGCTAAACATCTGCGAGAGAAGGCCCTGCTACAGTAAACTTGTTTATTTTCAAGCCCAGATCATGATTTGTGTACCTCTCTAACTGGAAAACTTAAGACTATTGAGAGTATAGGGACATTCAATATTTGTTTTATTACGATAGATACAGACAGATAAGTTTCAACCTTATCGAAACGAAAATAAGTTTGAAAACTTCATTGAATTCTTTAGAATTGTCATCATAATGCAATACATTTCTGTATAATAACGGAATTTCTACTTGTTTAGGCTAAGTGAGCTTAAAGTTAATGATACGAAAAAATAAGGTTGAAACTTCTCTGGATTTAGCTAGAGTCATGAAGCAAATATTTTTGAGTGCCACTTTTTTGCCTAGGAGACCTCTTTACAATTCTTAGTCTTTGGTTGTTTCTTGTTCGTATTAATAGTAATTTTAAAACTGACGTCCATTTTTTAATTTGGAATTTCTAGCGTAAAAGAATCTCACTAAATCGAAATATTATGACTTGTAACCTCAAAATTGATAATTAAATCCAGTGTGCCTTTAAATGTACCTTCAGGTACTTATAACTATAGATAATATTAGTTTCTAAGAATCATTGAGTATTATAAAGATAATTTATATAGTAGGTTAGTGGGTATGATTGTTACTGTAAGAACTTTGTATTTTTCAATGTAAACATTGAAAATTTACTTTTCTTTACATTGATTGTATAGATTTTTTAAATACATTACATTCCTTAGAAAAAGGAATGGCTGTGAATTACTCAAGACTTAACTAATCCGTCGATGATGTGCAATATTGAACTTTATTTACGTGGAACTTAAGTTTAATATTCTTTCAAGAACATAGTCTTCCAGAAATTGTGATTAAAGTAGTTTACTAATTGAAAGCTTGCCTCATTGTAAATAAGGTTCAAAATTTCATAGCATGTTCAAATAAAGTACCTACCTAAGCCATATTTATGCACAAAAACAATGTTAAAATCTGATTCGCATATTGTAGATTAATTTATTCCATTTTAGAAGTGTAAGTATAAAAGACGTATGTTTTAATGTGTTTAAGTTTTTTGTTAATTTCGTATTAACTTGTTTAAACTATTTTTTGTTGTTGAAAGCAACTATTTAATTATACAATATAATTATTTCTTTTTAAAACTTGTTTTATTTGTAAAGTTTACTCCTCTTTCAAAATTTAAAAAAGTACCTAAGAAGTTGACCTTAATGGTGCACAGGAAGACAGTGTTGAAAGAAATGTTCATATTATTATAAACTACCTACGTTTATTTATTTACATCCACACATTGCATTACACACACACTTTATTATACATTGTACACCATAAAATACAGGAACCAAAAAAACTTATAACTAAAATATACACGGGCAGCCTTATCGCATCCCGCGATCTCTTCCAGGCAACTTGGACATACGTTCTCATTTTTATGTCCAAATATAACCAACAAGGTACCTAATAAAATAATAATTTGGAAAAAGTAACCTTAAACCCTGGACAAAAACTTTATTTTGCCCTGCAGCTAACTTGTTATGACATTTTCAAAATTCTTTTTCGTTCTCTCACCGCGGATGCTGGCGATCGCGTGTTTAAGACGACATACGACGTGGGTCCAAGTTAGTCTTCTGCAATTACCTTACTCATTATTCTGAAATCACTTTAATTTACACTAGTATAAAGTTAAGTTTTGCTGAGAATATTTAAAACAATGGCTAGAATAGACTATTAAGAAAACATTGCAGCATATTGAACCATTGGGTTAACTACGGATCAAAGAACTTGGCCTAATCTACGAAATTTGATTATTACACGACACGTTAAAGTTAATTTTAACCCTTTGTCTTCCATAAATTACCTATTATATACCTACCTTCCTAACTAAGTTATAGCCCTCATTTGACACCTATTCAAAATTACGTAAGTAATATCACTCAATTTCCGCCCCGTCACTGTAAAGACACCACACATGAAACACAAGACGTGAGTAAATAATTAATTAGAGGAGTTAACCGATTGTGTCACATCGGAGAGGTACCTTCGTGTATATCACACGGTTTTGTGGCGCCGTGTATGAAACCACCACATCTTTATGTTGGTACATATTGCTGGTATATTAAAAAGACTCTTATTAAAATTTGATTGAATGTTAAATAGTTTTTACACGACTAAGGCGAAGCCAAAAGGAAGAGTTATGATTTTAGCAGTCTATTTATGTATGTAGGTATGTTTGTATTTACGTATGTTCCTCTGTAACGTCTAAACTATTTATTCGATTTTGATGATTAAGGTGTCAACCGATTCGTTATTTATTATGGCCCAGGTAACATAAGGTAAAAAATACCGTAGTGGGATTACAGTTTTTAAACTTTTAGTCCCCCTGTAACGGGTCAGGTCAATGGCCCTGCCGCCTAACACTTTTCGGCCGCAGGGGATGGGAAGAGCGCGGAGCCGCAATACCGGCACTCCTCTCCTGCCGCGGCCTCCAACCCTCAGCCGCGATGCGCATGCGATATAGCGGGCCCCTGCGGCCGCACCGCGTCCGTCATCACGCCGTGGCGACCCCATCCAGGCCGCGGAAGGTAGGGAGAGCGGCGCACCGCAATACTGGTACTCCTCTTCCGCCGCGGACTCCAACGCTCAGCCGCGATATCATATGGGACCTGGGACGCTTCACACGACATCGCGGCACGCCTTAGTTGCGATGTCGCTTCTGTTACCAAACGTCATCACAACCTACTAGTTGGCCGCTACGTCGTCGGCTTAATCGGCAAAAGCCCTGACGAGAGCGGCCTCTCCTCGGGTTCCTCTTCGCTTAACCGTGGGTGAACAAGCCACGGTAACTGAGCCCCCGCCTCGACAATGTGGGCACATACCGGGGGGGATTTTTCTCATGCCCGATCGGCAAAAGAAAATGTGGGCAGTATTCAAAATAGCTTCTAAAGAGAGTAGAACCTTTTGTGTTATTCCCAAGCTAAAGTCCGGTTTCTGGTAAGAACGAGGCGTCACAAATTAACCGCAAGTCAGGTTATGCGAGTAGCTGTGGAAAAAATCATTCAACCAATATCAGCATTAACCGCGTGTTTGTCATATTCATTTTATTTTCCGATTATATTCATACACGTAAGGAATACTTAGGTGTTTGAAAATTACTTGCGTTAGAGGTTTCCCTCGACTTCCTATGTCAGTCAATGACACATAAAGTTCAAAAAGCTAACAACATCTTAATTAATGGAATTTCTTATAACTAAGCACTTAATGAGGTTTTTTAAGAAAATTCACGCCACTAGTTGGCGCCACATTGGTGAGAGGTCTTTTACTTGGAAAATTTAACTTATGACATCAACTTGCTTGACGTCAATTTGACTAATGTCAAAAAACATAAGCATTTGACAGCAGCTTGGACCTCACGTCTCAGTGATGCCACCTAGTGTACATGATTTCAGAATACCCTCATTAGAGCCTGTTATCACCCCTTATCAGCGAGTCATATATGGGAAGTATGACGGCGAGTTCAACGGTTCAAGATTGTGGATTGCGTGCCGTATAGTAAACTAGTAGTTACGTCGTTGCCTGACGCTGAGCTGAGAAATTATTATTAATGACCGTGGTTAGAAGTAATCGATTTCCTATTGTTAACCCTTGGTAACCTATATAGTCTACACACGCGCACCCATAGATATTTCTATGCGCGCACCTCTTTAGTTAGGTATATGTGTCAAGTGTAGGTAGGACCAGTGGCAAGACCTAAATTTGATGTGAGCAAGGTAAATTTATTTATTTATTAAAATTTTATGCACAAGTTCAAAGGCGGATATAATGCTTTAGGCATTTTCTTCCCGTCGACCTTAGGGTGGTGCAGAGATAAATCAAGGCAGGTGTAACTAAATGAAAGAGCAAATAGAGAAAAATATATATATAGGTATATGAATATATTTAAATAAATGCCGCGAGGCCCTGTGATGACCTAAGAAGTCGGCTTTATACAAATAAAAATAATTTAATATTTGTTTAGACTTTAAAATTGATAGCTAACGTATTTTATCCATCACTGCAAGTTTCCTGTTAAGTTATCCATTGGTACTTAAGACGGTGCAGAGATACTGAGCACGAGCACAGTTAGCTCGAAATTTAGCACAAAGCAGTGGCTAGGCTAACTTTTCTTAGGACTTATTTATCAAGGCACCTAAAAGTATTTAAATTAGGCTGTCTTATTTTTTTTAATTTTGGCAATTTAAGTCTAAAAAGGTATGCTGAACATGGCGGAGTTCCGCATGGTCCATTGAAAGGGGAGGATCCTCTGACCAGACGAGTCTTGTGTCTGGTGAAGAATTGGCGGATGATCATTGTCGGGCTGTTATATGTGTATAATTTAAAATCACGCTCGTCGCGTTGACGTAGAAACTCTAGTACCTACGTTAACGGACTCACCGTTGAAGACCGCACGGCAGTACCTACTTAAATAGAGGTACCTAGGTACAAGAACGACCAGATGGCCGTTCTTGTTCTTAATGACCTAGATGTTTCTAGTAAGACCGATATTGATCGTGGGTCCTGTAGCTACTAAATTGTATTTGATGCATGAGAAAACAAAATACTTAATCACCTATAGGTTGTTTAAAACTTCCTTTTTGTAACCAACTATGCTAAACTTGCAGTTCCTGACGCGTACCTCTCGACCACATTTTTTTATTTTCGGTATATTAAAGCAGGATGAGAATTCCCCAAATTAATTACACAACTAATTGAAAAAGTTGTCGCCACGTGTTTCAATTATAACTAAGTAATTAACTAAACGTTTCCTTAGATGTGAGATGATGACGAAATCATTATTTTAACAGTCTGGTTCTTGTTCCTACTTTTATAATTTTCTTTGCTGGATTCTTATAGGTAAGTAACAGTTAGGTTTCTAGTAGTGTCTACCTCGGTGAGGAATCTTTTCTGGGATGTCCTTTCATTATTATATTGGCTTTAAAAGTTGAGCTATATTCTTGGGAACGGAACCCGAGTGAAATGGAAATGGTTAGTCATATTTTAAAAGATGCTTCTGTTCATGGAAATGAACAACTTTCTTCAAGGAAGACATAGGGAATTTTCAAAAATAACATTCCTCCCATACTATCAGCTGATGATAATTTTGTATGGAAAGTCCATTTTTTCCGTCAGGTGTAAGACAGTTTTTTGAAAAATTTCTAAAATTGGTATAAAATGTCGAGGAAAGTACAGGTGGTTCTGACTACTTACTATCTGTTGGGCTGCGTGATGGATTGCCACCAAAGAACAAAGTAAATAACCCTTACCATAATTTTGAAACAGTTTCAGGTTTCTGAAAACTTTTCAGATCACCAATCAAACTATGTGTATAGGCAGGTAGGTATTCTCTACCTGTTAACTATTGGGTTGAAGACTACACTGTAGGTTGACACTTCGCGTGACCCAAGGGCTATTACCACGGTCAGAGGACAAGCATTGCCATACATCATGGCAATGCTGCCAGTCTTTTGGGCACAATGAACAACGATGAGGAGGAGTTTTTCAACGCCATATTTTAGATTAGTTTATTTTTAGGCTTAGTTACGTAGTAGTTTTTGATTTAAGTATTTAGGTATGAAGTTATAGTTATTTTTTTTTATACACTGTGTATATTTTTTATATATTTAAATAAATGTTTTAGTGCTCCGTAGCATATACTTAGATATTTTTTTTAATTAGAATACAATATCATAGCATTATCCAATACTCCTTTGTAGAGCCATGCGAAATGGCTTTTCCGGGGCCTAAAGAGGCCCAATAATTGGCGGCAGATTATTATGATGATGAAAAGTTATATTCCAATAACAATTTGCCTTATGCTTTCAACGATAACCTCGGAACAATGTTACGTCTTTATCTCTTACTATTGATACTTACTCAGTCCCCCGCGAGGGGTCAAATAGATAAGTGTGACCTCGTTCTTGTGACTGCTACATTTTACGGACGTATTTTTTTTTATTGCGTCATTTTTACCATTAATAAACACATCTTAAAAGCGCTAAAAACAATAAAAACTCCTACCAAATAACTAAAACGTCATCTGATAACTTATTATTGCCTGTGAACGCTTTTTTTATAAGACATTAGAATTTTAATGACGCTTCGGTATATTCAGAAGACGGAAAGTCTGGCAAGCCGTTTTACCTTGGTTGCACTTGTGGTATCGAAGTCTGCAAGAGACAAACTTGGAAGTCTGTGGACTGAACAGACACAGGCCTGTCACGGTGCGTGGCGGCGGCGTATGGTGTTCCGCGCGCAGAGGGTGACTTACTCATACGGGCCGGACAAACTGAACTGTGAAATGTGGAACTGTGGAAGTCCTCCAGCACCCCGACTAAAGGAAGCTTATGAATCAGTAAGAGTCCAACAGACCTCTTCCGATCTCTTTGAGGATTTCAACTGGCAATAAAGGGGCACCGACGTATTCTCTTACGCTTGCTCGTGTGAGGAGATCCAATAGACAGTCGGTCCGTGTCGCTGGTATTCAGCTGAATCCGGATAGACTGAAATCTGACCCTGAAATGGCTAGGCTGGTGATAAATGATTTTATTTCTGTAAGTTGGTTTGTACAAACACTTTTACAAGTCGATCATATTTTTGAAAACTAGATGAGGTCGGCATTTCCTATCTGAGTACTCTGAGAAGTAAGGCCGAAACAAACTCAGAGGTCATTGAGATGATAGGTAATTGTGTAGATGATTATGATACGTCTTTTTCAATTAAATATTAGTACCACGGTGGGGAACTCGCACATGCCAGTCCGCATGCCAACATACAATGGCATTGTAATTGACTTTGGCTACGTTTATTTATTTATATAGTTATAGTGAAGTTACAACGTGGGGATTCCCTTTTCCGCACTTAGACTCTCAGTCAGTCCGTTGTGCGTGGGGATTCTGGATAACAAAGCCAGCCTAGCTCCGCCTAAAAGCACAGAAGCTTCCTGGGAGCTTCACAGGCTTCGCGGAGCGACGTCATTGTACCGAGGCTTTATGGCGAGAAGACAAGGCCTCGCAATTCAGGATGACGTGAGTAACTGACTTAACAGACGCAATTTAACGTATTGACGTAGGTACACATCGGCAAAAAAATGGCCCGAATTGATTGTACGGTGCATGTTCTCAGATCATGTGTTTATTATAATTTTAATATTAAAAACAATTGCGTTATTTACTCGTTTATGATAAGAATAACTTGATATTTTCGTGTCAGTATTGCGTTAGACTATGTGCGTCATTATTTTTTCTACAAAACAGACCTGTTGTTTTGGTTATCTTTCGATAAAATAATAAGAAAATCTATCAACAGAAGGGAATTGGTTCTCGTGAATATATTATGATTTAGTTAGCAAGTTATTTACTTATAGTTTGACACACATTGACTTTGCCTCGACTGCGTTGTTGCGCTTGTGGTGACCACGAGGTCCTTGGTTCGATGCCCGAGTCAGTAGACAAAGTTTTACTGGGTTTTCCCATCTGGAATACCTCAGTAGTAGCTGGGAGTATGGCTTTTTGTCTGATTGATGACGATAGGTTCACCTTCTATTAAACGAGACTATTTAGAACATAACTGACAAACTGGCGAAATGATGGTACTTTATATTGAAAAACATCGGGCGTTCTTGAGTGACCACCTCCCTAAGATGGTCTCCGCCTATGTATTTTTTCTTTTACAATGCAAAAAGCATTGCGATTTCGTTTTTATTATGTCACATTATTAAAAAAATACTATTCTATGGAATGATTTTTTTATTTATCTCAACAGAACGATTTTATAATATAAGACTTTGAAATTAAGTGGGCGTTCAAGGGTGCCTTTACCTTATACTATATCTCTACCAAACCCTTCGGGAAATACAGGGCTCATATATTTTCTATTTAGAAGCAAAACATCCCCGCAAAGCCACCAACGTGTCTAAATAAACATTTGTTTTCAAAAGGCTCTTCTTAGCTAGATCCCTTCCAATGAAGGGTCAGTGTGTACTGTAGGTAGCCATTTCACATAATATAATAATTACGAGGCCGGCCTAGGCCCCTAGGGCTACAATTAGCTCATTAAGACGCCCATTTCATTAGTCCTTGGTACTGGCGGCTAAATTAATTTGAATTTAGAAGTGTGCAGACAAATGGCTTCGCTTAGGACGCGGTCACATCGAGAGCTAGTTGCTAGTTTACTTTGAAACTAGTGAACCATTATATTGCAATTTCTATCTAACCATGTAGATATAATTGCAGTGTAGCTGTTCTTGAACTACAAAACTGCTAGTTAGGTACTTAATATTTGTCAATGGGACCGCGCCCTCAAACCCTACTACAAAACTTTGAATTAGATAGACTGATACATAAATTGAAAAAAAATGTTACGTTCAAATCGCCCGACTAACTTTGATAGCTTGACGTAAGTTTTGTGCGATATCAGACCCTCTTTTGTAGTTCGAATGCATACATGGCACATGCATGGTATACATAGATGCCGCAACAATTGTTACAGTTACGAGGACTCATTCCTCAAGGCCAGGCACTGCAGCAATAGAACAACGGCTGAAGGAGAAGTTCGATAAAATTGCATAGAAACAATGCTAGAGAAGCGTAAATCCTTTTTCTGAATGAAACATATTATTTTTCTTAGTTATTATTTACATGTTTGTTACCATTGTTTCAATAAAACTAGAAATTCCTAAAATGTCGGAACCGATTGCATGCACACCAAACAGTTTAGCCGCTTGTACAAAAGTGGTGACTGGAATATTTTAGCAATTATTTCTATCGCCTATCGGGATATCTACTTTGTTTATATTCAATACCGATACCGGAAATTTCAATTGTCGTAAAGAACAAAACACGAGTTTTCAGTAGAACCAAAAAAAAAAAATATTTGCCTTATATCTTTTTCAAAGAAAGTACTATAATTATGCATGATGTCAAAAGAAACCCCAGCTATTTTTTCGTGTTCTATCCATATAAATTAACAAAATAAACTAAACTTAATTATTGACGAAAATGAGAGTCCTTTACAGCCCAAAAAAAATTGGTTATGATAAAGTCAGATGTATCCTAAAGGACTAATCTTGATTATCAATGGGTGGTACAAGTCAATTAAATCAGAGACCAAGGGGGTAATAGGAACAAAAAAAACGAAAGTTCTAAATAGAAATACCTACAATAGGTAGTAAAACTAAGTGAAATAAAATATTTTTCACTTAAATTTCAAAATTCTTAGTAAAAAAATTAACAAAAATGTTATTCTAATAGGAACTCAAAATATAAACAAAATGTTTTGCTATTTCGTTGCCATGCTGAAAATCAACTCTATTTTTAAAATAATCAGCTAATAAACTAATCTACTAACTAGTTTTTTACCATCTAGTTTTTTAAACTCAAACAATATATATCAAAACAACAGTCTTAAACTTAATAATAAAAGTAAAACTAACAAAAATAATAATAAATTTTGTGCACAATTAATTAAATTGCAAGTAACTTCAGTCTTTTAAAATTGTTAGTAATGAAACTTAAACATTTTGCATATTTCTTCAACTTAAGTATTTATGAACTAATGTTATTACCTGGCCTACCCGAATGTCCTTTCTTTGGTATTGTTCGTCGAATCGTTGAGCTCCTTAATTTCTGAGTTGAGCTGCACGGTTATTGACAAATGCGTGCACTGACTGGACAGGTCCACTCAATCTGGCTGGTTCTTTCCTCAAAAGACCATTTCAGACTTCAGTCTACATGGTCTTCACATGATCTAACCAAGATTTTGTCTGGACTTTAAAAGAGACTGTGACCTCTGAGTTTGTTTCGGCCTTTCTTCTCAGAGTAGTCAGATAGGAAACGCCGACTTCATCTAGTTTTAAAAATATGATCGACATGTAAAAGTGTTTGTACAAACCTACTTACAGAAATAAATCATTTATCATTTATTCTTATTACGCAAAGTTGTCAACATTGGCAGTTGTTATAGTTTCTATGACCAATAACTAGATTTAATAAGAGGACAAAACAAATTTAAGTAAATACTAAAACGTCATAAGACTACATAAACAGACTAGACTAGATAAACAGCTATATAACAATAAGAAACATTCTGATTAATAAGATATTCAGATCACCGGAAACTTGGATAGTTTTGTGATGAGATGACTATTTTAATAATAATCTACGAACAACTTTGTATTTGTGAGTGTTGGGGATGTTTAATGTTAAAATAATTAACTGAGCAGCATTTTAGTATTGTTTGCTAGCTTTATTCAACTATCCAAGTAATTAGTGTCTAAACAAAAACAATATGGAAGTTCCGCCCACTTAGAACACGCATCGCGCGTACTGTGGGTGTAAAATAATAACTGATTAATAAATCTAATTGATAAGATGTTTGAAAACCTAATAAACATGTAACGCTAATTGTCATAAAGTGATTGTGTAAACTATAAAAAGATTTAAAAGAGTATCCTGGAGTTTCTTGTTGGATCTTCTCCAGAGATCGACGAGGGACTTGCGATCCAACGAGCCACACAATGTGGTTTTAGCTTCAAGTTCGACTGAAAACTCAAAGTGGCTGTAACTAATTCAAATAAATACTTTCAATCCAGTGTTGTGTGTTGTTGAAGTTCACCCGTTTCTATCAAGAATGAAGGAATTGCCTCTAGCCTGCCTTTCAATTACAACCAGTAGTTCCTGAGATTAGCGCGTTCAATCAAACAAACTCTTCAGCTTTATAATATTAGTATAGATTTTTGGCAAAATGTCCTTTACGACAATTGAAATTTCCGGTTTCGACTTGGTTTGTTTAGCTTGGACAGTAGGTGGTTAAGTTTTAGGAAGTACGAGTCCATAAGGGTGCTAAGCGATTACATTTTTGTCCCAGACAACGAATCTGCAGAAGTAAAGTAGTTTTAACCAACCTAACCAACCAACGGAACCTCTAAAAGTGTGTTTACCACAACAGAAGAGGAACTGAACAGAGAGGTAACCATAAGCTCTTAGAGTAAGATTATTTTGAGGGTGTGTAAGTGACAGATGTATATGACTTGTGTACATCTGTCACTTACGCGATCTCAAAATAACCTTACTCTAAGAGATTATGGTCACCCCCCTATCCTACTCGGAGCTCCAAAAATGCGCCATAATGACCCCTGCGCTGTCCGGTCGACGCCGTCAAAGCAAAACTAAATAAAAGTGAAGAATTAGGTCGTTAGTCCCTTGTGACATTTCGAGATGATTAGTTGCTACATTTGACCGCACATCGTAGCGTCAGTAGCAACACTTCGACTTTAAGCTGACCTAACGCAACACGGAGTTAGTATTTAAATAGAGTAAGAAGCAAGCTTGTGTTGGTTTTGTTTGTTACCACTGACGCGAGGCATTTTTTTATTTATTTATTATTTATAGGCTCGCGCTTGACCACTATCTCATCAGATGGTAAGCGATGATGTAGCACGCTAACCTAGAAGAAATCTATTCACTCTTGACTTAAAGAATCCCAGGTTGTATCTTTCAGGAAATACAGACTCTGGCAGAGAATTCCACTCCTTAGCTGTAAGCATAATAAAATAATTCCCAAAACGTTTGGTGCGTATGGGTGGGTGTCCACCATGTACCGATGTCGCATCGCCGTGATGGAACGGGCTAGGAGGAATTCGATCATGCATTTCCATCGCACACTCCCCGAAATGTAATCGATAAAAAACCGACAGACTGGCAACTTGGCGCCGATGTTCAAGGCTTTGGAGCCTAGACTCGACCAACCTTTTAACCTTGCCCCACACTCGGTATTTGTTCCTGTATCGTGAGTGCGTTTACAAACCTTTAAACTTACGAACACAAGACACTCAGATCCGGAACTGCTATCTGTAGGCCATTAAAATGTTTTTTTCGTACGGGTTACGTGTTGGCATCGAACCCGCGACACGCAGCGCAGCAGCCGATCGCTCAAGCACTACGCAGACCGTGTCAACAAAATGTAATGTAATGTACATACGATAAGTACACATATGTTTCTTTTAATCAAATTATTCTAATCACACTCTCAAACTCTTCATTACCTACACAAAATCAACTAATTACAAGGGCTGGTTACAAACGAAGAGAGAATAACTCCTCAATATGTCCCTTCTGTCGGTCTTAATGAACGTAATGTGAGGATACTCCATTAGTATGCTCGGCAATCTTCGTAATCTTATTGTCGGATTCGTCAAGGAATGAGGGAAGGGTGTACTTTGTCTAATTACTCGTGTGTAAGGTTTAACCTACAAGTACCTTTTGGATACTTTTATGTTCGGGAATTAAGTGTTTTATTTATCGGGTAACATTATGACAGACACTTATTACTAACAACCCAAACCGGGCTATGCCAGTCATTCAGTGTAAATACTAGTATCCAGCTGCATCCGTTTGCATTCTGAGTTATTAAAAAAAACCTGGTGTGCCCAAGTGCGTGTCGGACTTTGCACATTTAGGGTTCCGTACCAAACCGCAAAATCAAGTTGGTTGTAATAGAAAAAAATAGAAAAAACTGATTTATCAATATATTAGTATTTGTTGGTAAAATATACGTAATAATAAACATCATCAGTAAATTTCAAGTTTACAGGTTAAAAAAGTTTATAAATTTTTCGGCACAATTTTTTTTTTCTTTTATCTACTCAACGAGCTCTAAACAACGATAACCCAGTAGTTCAGGGAGCTCAATTATTTTTTTCACTCCCTCCTTTACCTATACCGGACCCCCATTAAAAACTTTTGAATATATTTTTTGACAATTTGTATGGCTTTGGGTCAACAAGATGCAACTGTGAAAATTTGAAGACTGTAGCTCCAACCGTTTGGCTGTAAAACCTGTGCAGCAGACGACGGACAGACAGACAGACAGACGGACAGACAGGCGGACAAACAATCAGACAGACAGACACGTCAGTGACAGCAATAGGGCTCCGTTTGTATCCTTCGGGCAGGGAACCCTAAAAAGACGGAAATAGTAGCAGCCAAGAATGTTCCCACTGCTCGTAAACGGGCTTCCTTTCTGTAAGAGGCATCGTTATCCATTAATGGGTGTTTGTTAATACCATAGAGTGCCAAAAAACAGGCTCTTATGGTAAGTGTTTACCGCCGCGTATGGTCATCTGCAATACCAGACAGGCGGGCCGGTGCGTTGTTTCATTTCCGATCATTTTTTAAAACGCCCTTAATTTTTTTTATTTGAATATGTCCATGTCATAGGTCTGTGGCAAGATCTTAGGATCAGGAGCCTATTCCACATCTTTTAAGTTTTAAGGTAGGTACTAGGTTGTTTTTAACGATTTATCAAACTGTGTAAAAATTTTACTACAGCATCAGCTAAGATTTTCAAATGACATGCGCTAAAACGAAGGACATAGTGTTCGATTCTTATTATCGAATTGAGGGTAGTTGGTAAATCATCACTAAACTCGCCCTCGACCTACGTCGCGGTTCTATACATATATCCGTGGCGTGCAGTACGAATTAAAGCCCTGAGCTGGATGAACGATTTCTTCCTCTCTTGTTGTGATCGTGTCTCAAGCTAAACGTTTTAGCATCTTTAGTGTTTGTGGACTCACTACCGTGTGGTATGCGATCTTCAAGACCTTTGAACCCAGAGTACGTCTAGACTATCTGTGAAGTGTCGTGCACGCCGCAGGTCTTCTGCTGACCCGGGAGTTGAGACGAGGTAGGTGGTGTTCAATTGCCTTCTTGGAGATAGTAGGAACGAACAATTTCCACCCACAAATACTTTACGTACACATTCTTAGGTTCATAAGCCGCCAGCAAATATTTACTTAAAAAAGGTTGGTCAAAAACCGAACAACCAAGGTAGTCCTTCGTAGCTGAATGGTATATGAACCCTAGCCGTGCTAGATAATTTTCTACCTAAAGTTCGGCCGTTCAGAGAATGCGTTCCTGACACGTCGCGATTGAACTGACGACGTAACTTTGTAATGGCGTTGCAGTTACGATAAAAATATTTTTGCTGGTTGTTTACCGTTTTAACAATTGATGAGCATTAAAACAACATTATTATATCAATAATCAATGAATGTTATAATTTTGTGCCAAACTGAGTGTCAAATAACTTGGTAAACAATATTTTTCTAAATCTATACTGCGCTATTACAAGGTTATGTCAGCGCTTTATATTTGTAGTG
This sequence comes from Orthosia gracilis, assembly GCA_947562075.1. Taxonomy (NCBI): domain Eukaryota; kingdom Metazoa; phylum Arthropoda; class Insecta; order Lepidoptera; family Noctuidae; genus Orthosia; species Orthosia gracilis. Next base: position 44,724,169 of record OX387271.1, on the reverse strand, counting down.
CTGTGCTAACAATAACAGGCAATAATAGTATCGTAATCTGTTCTTATACAGTTATACTTTATAAAATAATACGTTTTGTTTTTCTTTTTAAGAATTTGAAAATAATGGACTATAAGATAACTTTTATGAAATATGAAAATAAAACTACGACCAAACTGTTATTATACATGTAGGCGAAGATGATGATAAAGACACCACCTCCTCAAGCGAATCGGAGTCTGATTAATATTCTGTACGCACATTCAATTCAATGTACTTTATTGCATAGAAATACAGATTGTAACTTTGTAACAAAGAATAAATAAAACAATTTTATTAATATTACCTTTTTTTGGTTTCCACTTAAATAACTAAAATATAAATTTTAAATGATTCCGCCAATTTAAAACGAAAATAATCTTAAAAATTATGCGGCGGTTCATTTTGGAGGAACGGTAACGAACTCAGTGTTATGTTGTGCCCATCACTAGTCGTGACTGATAGGTGTCAGGAACGCATTCTCTGAACGGCCGATCTATAACTCGTAGTTAGTGTGATTACAGACGTTCTGTCCATTTGTCCCTTTTGATTCTGACCGTGTCAGTGTCATATTAATTCTATTATAGTTTCATCTTTACACTTCATACACATATATATTTATAGATCGTACATAATATTTGGTGTGTTGGTAATTAATTTGCAAAAACATTCGTATAAGTATTCCGTGTTCGTTCGTTTTACTTTGACCACGCCATCTGCGTCAGATAAAACAAAATGGCGCGACCGGTTACCCGAAGTAAAGAAACGAAAGAAGTGGCTGAAGCGTGCCAAAGTAATGAATTAACAGTGTTAATTAATAAAAAACAACGAATGTTTGAGCGAATGCAAAATGCCTATGATCTGTCAAAGGAAATTTCGGATCCCGCATCGAAAGAATTATTTATGATGCACGTGGCTGATATTGATAATTTACGTACTTCTTTTGAAAGTCTTATCGTTGAAATTCTTGAAAAGGAACTTGAATATGACCCTAAGTCATTCCTTCGTAATCATGAATTGAAAAGTTTTGATGATTTATATTTCCGAGTTAAGTTATATGCATCGAAATGTGAACCTTCTAGCTATGGTAATAAGGTTGAAGATACTTCAAGCTCTGTGCAGTCTAGATCAAGACTTCCTAAGTTAGAACTTTTTACATTCGATGGGGACATTGAAAATTTTAATACATTTTTCGAGACTTTCTGTTCTTTGGTTCATAATCAGACAAGTATTCCAAAAATAGATAAATTTCATTATCTATTGTCATTCACAAAAGGTTCTGCATTAAATATTTAAAGAGTGTGCCTATTTCTGCGAATAACTACGAACTCGTTTGGCAAAGTCTTCTTGATAAATATCAAGATAACAGAATGTTAGCTGGTAGGTACTTAGATAAAATGCTAACCTTTTCGCCACTGCAAAGAGAATCAACTGATCATTTAAACTGATTTATGGAAACCTTTGACCATTCATACAAAGCTATAGAAGCGTTAAACATTGAGAATTTGAATAGTTATATAATGTGTCATATTGCTTTGAGGGCTTTAGATCCTCATACACGTAAAATCTTTGAACAAAATATATTTAATCAAAAAACTATTCCAAATTTTTCAGATGTAATTAGTTTTGTCCAAAATCTTAAAAAAAGTTTTAAGTCATTCTGCATCTTATTCATCGAGTTCAAGTGCACAGCAAACGAATCAGCTTAAACAATTACCGCTTATTGGGCAGAATAAAAATAATTATTCGCATGTAACTTCAAGCTCAAAACTGTCATGTTTACATTGTGGAGAAAATCATATGATTTTTAGGTGTAATAAGTTTCGTTATCTGACTGATACACAACGCATTAGCCGTGCTAATGAATTAAATTTATGCCACAGTTGCCTAAAACCGAATCATACGGTGCAAGACTGCAAAAGTGAATTTAGATGTTATGTTTGTAAGGAGCCGCATCATGTTCTATTACATCGGGATGCGAGCGATACTGGACCTAAAGCGGTTTGATATTCTTATATTATTATTAAAGGTAAGATCTTTGGAAACTCGCCCTTGGCTGGGATGATCAGTTGTTATCTGAGCTGACCACCCAGTGGAATAAGTTTATTGCCGAATTGCCAGTTTTAGGTAAATTGCGAATTGAGCGTCATGTTTTAATATCTCACTTCAATCAAGTGCAGATAATAGGATTTTGCGATGCGTCATCGCGTGGCTATGCAGCTTGTATCTACTTACGTAGTGAAGATAAGGAGGGTCACGTGAAAGTTAGGTTACTGATGAGTAAATCTAAGGTCGCGCCTCTAAATCCAATTTTGTCAATACCTAGGCTTGAGCTCGAGGCTGCGGTTCTATTATCAAAGCTAGTTAGTTTTGTCGTACAAAACTTAAACGATTTTAAGGTTTCTATTATTGCGTTAGGTGATTCAAACAACGTTTTAGCATGGCTGCAAACGCCACCTTATAAGTTAAAAACGTTTGTTGCTAACCGTGTTAGTCAAGTAATTGCCTTGGTGCCACCAAATTGTTGGTTTCACGTGAACAGCGAAAATAACGCTGCCGACGTTTGCTCACGCGGAGTAATGCCAGCTCGCTTCGTAAAAGATGTTACAAATTGGGTTCACGGTCCAACATGACTTTATGAAAGCCAACAACAATGGCTGATGAAACCATTTTATGTAAAGGAAGGATTTACTATTCCTGATATTAAAACTAATTGTGATACGTTCGTTTTAACTACGTGTGACGATTAAAATATATCATTTAAAAATAGCCTAGAAGAAACATTTAATAAAATTTCATCTTTTAATTAATTGCAACGTCTTATGGCCTGGTGGCACAGGTATATGCATAACCTCAAGTCTAAGGCACCTGCTATGGGCATGCTATATGGGCCTCTCAGTGCTTCAGAGCTAAAGAATGCTCGCGATACAATAATTCGAGTGAAACAATTAAATCATTTTCATGATGAAATCGAATCGTTGCCAAAAGATAAAAATAAAAACATTGCTTCTCTTCGTAAACTTTCACCCTTTGTAGATTCTTACAATTTCCTCAGGGTGGGGGGTAGACTCGTGCATTCCGATCTACCTTATAACACTAAGCACCTTGTGCTTTTACCTAAATGTCACACGACTGATTTAATTATTGAATATTACCACAAGTTATATTTGCATGTTGGGCCTCGTACCTTACAAGGCATACTGTGTAAAAATTATTGGATCATTAATGCTCGTAGAATGATTAGATCAGTTCTGTCAAAATGCAAGAATTGTTTTCGATGTCGACCTATGTAGTTCAATTCAGCCTGCAATGGGTCCGTTACCCGCACCTAGATTAAAGCCTGGTAAAGTCTTCGACCACGTTGGTTGTGACTTGGGTGGCCCTTTCTTTGTGAAAGAGAGTTTGAGACGCAATGCAAAGGTCCATAAGTCATATTTGTGCTTATTCGTGTGCTTTTCAACGAAGGCTGTACACTTAGAAGTTCTTACAGATTTATGCTGCGATTGTTTTTTGGCGGCATTCGACCGCTTTGTAGCTCGCCGCGGATTTTGCAGTTGTTTATATTCTGATTGCGGCACCAATTTCATTGCAGCAGCTAAACATTTAAAAGAAGTTGTTAACTTCTGGAGTAGTAAAACTGGTGCTGATCAAATTTCTAACGGATTAACGTCACGTCATGTAGAATGGCGTAAGGGCCCTCCTAACGCTGCGAGCATGGGCGGACTCTGGGAAGCAGGAATAAAGTGTGCTAAACATCACCTCTATCGTGCAGTAGGTGACATATCACTTACGTTTGAAGAAATAAGCACAATTTTCTGTAGGATTGAAGCCGTTTTAAATTCACGGCCTTTGTGTCCTTTGTCGGATAATCCAGACGAGTCCGAAGTGTTGACCGCAGGTCATTTTCTTATACGTCAGAGTTTATTAGCTGTGCCAGAATATGACTTTGAGGACGTTCCTCAAAATAGATTGTCACGTTGGCAAGGCGTTCAGAAAGCTTCTCAGTCCTTTTGGAGGCGTTGGTCAGATGACTATCTTCACACTCTTCAACAGAGAGCGAAGTGGTTTTCAACTCCGCCTAACTTAATGGTTGGAGATTTAGTTTTACTGAAGTCACATCTAAGCCCCGGATTGAGAAGGTGCATAGTGGTGTCGACAAAGTAAATCGCGTTTTAACTCTGCGAACTAAAAATGGATTAATCCAAAGACCTACAAATAAAGTTTGTCCATTACCCTATGCAAATTAATTACCTTCACAATATTATATAGATATTTTTTTTAAGTTTTCTTTTCGTTTTTTTCTGTACCGTGTACACTTTACATTCAGAACACACTCTGCATGTATAATCATAAGTTTATTTATGTTTGAGTAACTTTATTTTTGTTACATATTCCAAACTTATCATTCATTTATGGAAATCAATAATATTGATTTCGGTGGGGGTATGTTCGATTCTTATTATCGAATTGATTGTAGTTGCTAAATCATCACTAAACTCGCCCTCGACCTACGTCGCAGTTCTATATATCCGTGGCGTGCAGTACGAATTAGAGCCCTGAGCTGGATGACCGTTTCTTCCTCTCTTGTTGTGATCGTGTCTCAAGCTAAACGTTTTAACATCTTTAGTGTTTGTGGACTCACTACTGTGTGGTGTGCGATCTTCAAGACCTTTGAACCCAGAGTACGTCTAGACTGCCTGTGAAGTGCCGTGCACGCCGCAGGTCTTCTGCTGACCCGGGAGTTAAGACGAGGTAGGTGGTGTTCAATTGCCTTCTTGGAGATAGTAGGAACGAACGATTTCCACCCACAAATACTTTACATACACATTCTTAGGTTCATAAGCCGCCAGCAAATATTTTCTTAAAAAAGGTCAAAAACCGAACACATAGCAATTTGAATCAGATAGATTATTATGATATTTTTCCTACTTTCTTTGCTATTTCTTTTCAAAGTGTTTCTTTATAGCAAACCCCTTTAAAACCTCCTTGTTCTGGACAAGTTTCTAACCCAATGAATGTTCAACAAAGAGAAAGATACTTATCTACCTACTCATTTGATATGCACCCCTTTCCACACATTATTTGCACTCCACTAGCGACAATAAACTTATTAGTGACTAAGTACGCGGAAAACCCTATTGTGGGACATGTACAATAGACGTAAGTAGCATAAAAAAACAACATTACCCTTGCCTCCCTAGCCAAGTTACAAACATTTCGTATCGAATTTCTTTCTACAATCATTAACGCCTTCTTTTTGTATGGTCTGACCTTCTGACCACGTGACTTAACGTTCAGATGTGTCATTCCAATACATTGATTCGTTTTCTACTAGCGTTATCGATTGTAGATTATCAACTTGGCTACAGCCTCCCTAGCCAAGTTACAAACATTTCGTATCGAATCTCATTCTACAAACTTTAACGCCTTCTAATTGTATGGGCTAACCACGTGACTTAACGTTCAGATGTGTCATTCCAATACATTGATTCGTTTTCTACTAGCGTTATCGATTGTAGATTGTCAACTTGGCTCAAGGTGCTGTAGTCCTCGAAGGGTCAGGCAGTATCGGTTCCCGGTATGTGGGTGTACTTTTCCACATTCCCCCAGTTGTTAAGTCCTATGTGATAGGGCTCGAGCCTATCGCCATCAGGCACAAAGCCAGTCTCCAGGCTGCTATTGAGAAATTCCAGATGGAAAAACCCAACAACACTGCCCGACCCAGGAATCGAACCCAGGACATCTGGCTCAGCTGTAATGCTTGTGACCACTGAACCAACGAAGCAGTTCATCTTTTCTTGCTTTAATAACCTTCCTTGACCAGCCGGGCGAGCACGGCCTACTGTGACAGGCTTAAGTCACACAGTTTGGGAGAAAACCGTGACAAAATGCGTGACTCAAGCCTATCACAGAGGCCGTGCTCGCCCGGAAGGAAGTGAATCTTATTAAAAAATGTCAAATTGTTAAAGCGGGTCATTAATAACATAACACCTTATTGATAATCTCATAATACGATGCCGCGCAAAAGAGAATATTCATAGCCCAATCTTTAACCTAAATCTAGGAAAGCTCCGGGGAGAATGCCAAGTAACTCATAAAAGTCTTCAGCGAAATTATTACAACTTAAACCACTTAAGTACTAAACCTACGAAGGTATAAAACCTGGAAATGTGAAAGCTTCTTGATGTGGGTTCATTCTGAAGACATCATAACTGAGATTTTAAAATCATTTCTTAGTTCCTCTAGGTGTAAAAATAATGTGATACTTAAGCTTTTTTGGCTGCAAACTAAAATAAAAATGTTTTGTATACGTTTTTTTTTTGGTGTCGCTAATCATCTAATGACTTCTCCCGCTCTGTGTTTAGCGGGAGGGCGCGTCAGACTTTTAATGACTACAACCCACCCTGTGTTCCTTCAGTTGCTTGAGCCAGGGCCGCGGTAACTCTCATTCTAATTTATCCGCGACCCAAACAGGCATCGGATCTAGTGGACCCCGTCAGTTTTTGCTTACATCTCTTTGAGGCGCGACTCGCTTCGCGACGGCTTCGACTCGGGCCTGGTCCTTGTCGGATGGCAAGCTACCCTTTACTTGCCGTCCGCAAGTCCGCGCCTGCGATGGCCGAGAATCGGCTTGCGTCTCCCGAATGTTGTTTATACCTAAACCCTCCATTATTTTGCAAACAGTGCATTAGAGATTTGAACCTTTGTATTTGTAACTTTGTAAATGCTCAGTGCATATAAATTTCTTCGCTTGGAAGGATTAATTCGGTCATAACTTAGCATAGCAGGCGAATCATGGTAGACCGGCGTCTCACTTCAACATGTTGACCACGACCACTCTACCGACGGAGAAGAAGCTATCACACAGACAGGTATCAATTCGGTGGAGAGATTTCCCGCAATTAAAAGTGGATGGTGGAAAGGAGAAAGCTAATTTAAAAAGTTCGATAACTCGGACACAATCTAGTTTGGATTCAACAAAGTTCCAAATTAGTTCTAATCACTAGTCAACTAATTACCCTGCATTCATCAAATCATTAAACAGACAAGAATTGTATTTATAGACCAGTAGATGACATCCAAATGGCTAGAAGATTGATCAGCTCGTCGCAAGCGTCTATTTTGAGGAAGTGTTAAAATTCAAACGTCTGCCGGACCCAAACGGCGCCAGTAAAACGCAGAGATTTATGTTATGGCCCTAAGAGAGGCGGTAGTTTTCCAATACAGATGATTTACCTTGAGCCAAGGGAATTAATTTACCTAAATATTTGGAAAGAGGTGATACAGAACCGGGCACAGTTGAAGGAATGGAGGGAGATATTTGCCCAGCAGTGGGACCGTATCAGTTAGAATATTAATAAAAACTTCGGAACATTATTAAAACTTTTATTCTGGCATATTTTAGCATGGGTAGCGAATTGAGAGAAGCCGCATGGTGCATAGCTAGCAAGAAAGAAGGTCACGCTCTTGTATTGACATAGGGGTAATCGACAATAACGTATAAAAACTTGACAAACATTCCTATTACCTAATGGGTATGTTCGATAGTTTTGTGATGATGCAGACCTTTGCGTCACAGATATATGACCATAAATTAAATTCCGACCTTCTAATTAAATTGTAACTTTAATCGAACTATTCGAAGAGGAAAACGATCGAATAAAAAAAAACTTAGCGAGAGATGAGATACTGTTTTAATAACTTAAGCGGTATGAATTTGACTAACGACGAATATTGATTAATAATAAAATCTGCTTACAAAAAGTGGATTGTCATTAATCCATTTCAGATATAAAATTCTAGCACTGCGACTAAATTACTAAGTGAGCGACTAGAAATGCGTGGGACTTCGGGTGTATTCGTGTTTTTAACGAATTAGTCCAAGAGCGAGCGAAGCGAGCTCGGGAACTTAGAGCACCCCGACACGGATAGGTAAGGTTCGAAGGGGATGACGGGAGTTGAAGTGAGCAAGCAAAGCGAGCGAACTTAGCTCCCGTCATCTCCTTCATGTTAGGTTACTTCAGACCCTGCAGGGCTCCGTCGACAAACTATTATTTTCAAGTCAAATATTATGAAGCTTCTCATTTTATATTTTAAGTAAGTCAAATTAATGTTTTTAAAATGCTGTTCTGTTGATTTCTAGTCACTCGCAGTCAGTCGCTCGCTTAGTAATACTATAACGTAAATTAATTATTTTTTTCACTTAAAACTTTGATTTACCCCTATTCGAATAACAAAGATCTGTAGCGGCATCTATGCATATACGAACTTACACATACAGGTCACTGATGTCATACAAAATCCTACACCGCACAAGCAGTTTTCGCCACGATTTGAACATATACTACAGTCCAACAACAACCGTCAGTTAGTTGCCTGGATCAGACACAACACCCGTCTTGTCGGAGGTCGTCTGTTCTGCATACCTCCAAAGAAACATTCTATCGCACCATTCCAATAAAAACCTCCAACCCAAATGACCTCCTTTTTAAATAAAATCCAAGAGCACACTCGCCATAACTAACTAAAGCTTTAATTTCCTTAATAAAGATTTGCATGCACTACTGCTTAATTAGTAGATACTCGAACTAACAAGAAAGAATTCCAAGAATTTCAGCACTAACGAGTCGAAGAGATAAAAAAAATAAGGAAGTTTCTCTCTGTAAGATCGCTTACTTAAGGGACGTACGGCATGGTACGTTCGTTGGCAAATCGCCGCGTTTGCAAAATGCTTAGGATTATGATTTCGTTCCGCTCGGACACTGGACTGTGTCAGAATCGCCTGAAACTATTTTTCGCTTATTGACTGTGGATGTGCTTAGAAGTCTGGAGGGAATTGAAAGCACAATCTTGAATATATCAAGGTGTTACATTGCAGTTAATAATTTCCTTAACGTTAGTTTATTATTATAAGAGGTAAAGCATTCTCTAATACTGATCTATGATGAAAAATTCACTGATAGAGACCTAGCTACACTCTGAGCAGGTGCCATAGGCTATTTTATATCTAGGAATAATGAACCATTTTATGGGACCGACCACGGGAATGATCAGCAGTAAAATGATGACGTAGGTAAAACTCAAAATCTGTTCGTAAATCCTTATGAATTGTAACAGAATGCCACAACACTGCTTGAAAGACTCGCTTTCCAATTTATGACTCAACTACAAATGCAATAGAAAATTCCTTCGCCACACGAGCATACATTTCAAAAACTTTTCCACTTCAGAACTTTCCGAACCCTCCCACATTTACTCCACGCAAACACTCCGTATTACGTCAAAGCCTCATTTGTATCGTAAACTCCCACGTTTAATACTACACCGGTAGACTAAGCTTAAGGAACGCAATTTATCCATATATTAAAGAGACGATCGATCGGGTAGTTTCCGCGGCGACAATTGCAGAAGCCAACAAATGCAGGAACTGCGATGCAGACCGGTATTGTGTAGTATTGCTGCCTCGGGATGTACTATGAGACGGTTATAAGGCAAGAGAAGCAGCGGGAATCAAATCCTGCTTTGATTTCACTTAGCTAGGATTCCACTGCTAGATAAATGCCTCTGCATTCACACGTCAGATTACTCAGTCTTCGGCTACTCTGATCCAGCTGTTAGCAGACTTCCTGCGATTAACATCGCTCCTTGTGATATTTTTTTTCATTTTACCACGGCGAAATGCTCATGCATACTGCGCCACCCCGGGGAGATAGAGCAGTTATGTGGGACTCCAACCCACTAAAACTCCACGGTGTCCTTCTGTGCCACTTATGGCGGGTACACGGGCGCGCGTTAGCACTCACCACGAACTCGCCCCGGCTGTCCGTCACCGCACCCTCCTCTGGGGGATACCCCCATAACCGGCGCACCAGAACTAACTGCACGCCGTGACCACCACAGGTACCAAACCAGCACATGGACGCTAGATGACCCCGTGTATGGCACCCTTGGACCCCTTGTGACGGGTCAGGTCAGTGGCCCCGACACCTACCACTTTTCGGCCGCAGGGGATAGGAACCTCCCTTGCGGCGCCACGGCTTCCGCCTTCAGACGGTGACGACCTCGTAAAGGCCGCGGAAGGTAGAGAAAACGGCGCACTGCAATGCTCCTCACCACAGTCCTCTCCCGCCGCGGCCTCCAACCCTCAGTCGTGATATCGTATGGGAGGCACTGAGAAGCTCCATACGACATCGCGAACTGCCTCAGTTCCGATGTTGCCTCTGTTAACAAGCTGTACCGCAACCTATTTGTTGGCCGCTACGTCGTCGGTTTAATCGGCAAAAGCTCTGAGGAACGGGTCCTCGGGTTCCTCTTCGCTTCACCGTGGGTGACCGTTCCACTGCTACTGAATCCAACGCCTCGACAATTCGGGATCCCACCGGTGGGGGGTCGCCCCATCTGACCTGAGGTCGTCTTTATGTTTGTGGATTTGCGGTCTCCACTCAAAAAAACGTCTACCCATTGGGCAATGAGCTGGCCACATTAGCCATAGAACCGGTGACTATTAATTCACTGTTTCTATGTCTAAAGTTCGATGCATACGTAACGTGTTGTTTTTTTCGGACGGAGCGGGACCATAAGTTCGTTTCATACAAAATGCAAGGGACACCAAGTTGCCGTCCTGTCCGTGCACCCGTGACGTATGCTCTTTCGTATACATTTTGTATGAAACGACATTTTCAAAACTTTTCTTCCCGTTCCGTCCGGAATAAAACACGTAAAATATATAAAAGTACCTTTAAGTGGCGTTGACAAGAGATTTATAGCCCTGACGCTTTTTTGGCGGTCACAAATATTCATTCTAGCTTTCAATAATAGTGTGACGAGCTTGTCATATTTCTAGACTCTTCTTATCGTAAGTCACCCTGAAGACGGAACACGCTACCACCATTATTGCCAAAGGTCAGGGAAAATCCTGTAAGCGGGCTGCGACCGGCGCGCGGTGCCGCGGTGCACAGGGCAAGCTGTCAAGCGGTCTCTCTGCTCTGTGACAAACAATCTTGAATCTCTCATAACTTATACCATAGACAACCTTCAGAAAAGCCGATACCTAACAAGCATTACGAACGCAATAAGCCAGTACGTTGTAAATGTTACACCATGCCACATTGCCGTGCACACTCCACAGTCACGCCACAAGCCACGCGCGCCGCGCGTTCCAACAAGCATCAATATTTTCATTTGCGCTTTGCATGTGGATTGAATTGGCACGGGGGATAAAACGTGCAAATCGTACTTCGCAGGCTTCTTTTACCTGATGATTTTCAGTGTCACTTAAAACAATTAAGGTTGCCTTTTTCATAAATGTTGTGGAATAAATAAAACAATAGCAGCAGGAATACTGGGTTTGGCAAAATGGGGTTTCATACGGGTATATCTAGTGGGAGTGCGGTGACCCTTTGCAGAACATACATGCTGCAGTGTCTCAAAAGCCAACACACTTGCACTTTGTAAGATCTTGAGCTCGTCACTGACGCCGTAATCGGCGTAGCTTCCTGCTGTGCACCAAATATAAAAAGTGCATGTTGTATTGCACAACACTTTATATATTTGGTGCACAGTAGGTGCAGACTAGAGAAAAAAATAGAAGCAGAAAACATCAGTTTTGGTACAGTTCCTAACATCACTAGAGGTTAACTGTTGCTATTTATCATAAAAACCTCGAAAAATATTATGTCTCTTTTAGTATTTTATGTATTTTAAATAACGATCTTGCGATTTCATAAACATTTATCATCATCTTCTTAATTAGTTGGTGTCGGATTCCAGTATAATCGGGTACTGCTAGTATTTTTTACTTAGAACGATTACCTGTCTGACCTCCAAAAACCTGTTACTGGTCGACACTGGTTGTCAAACATTCGGACATAATCATAAAAAGTGAAAGTAAAATTAAAAGAATAATTATGGTTATAGAGAATTACTCCAGGGGGGTCCCGAGGTCTTGCTTGTGGGGTCGCGGATGCAAGTTAGATTACAGTAAAAAGTGAATGTTACAGGTACAATTTTTATAAAAAAGGCTGTGCCTGTTAATTCCTCAATATATTTCCTAATCTTAGTTATATCTGTAACACTATTTGTGTGTGATTAGAAATATATTCAACAAGACATACCTATTGATTCAAAAATTGATCACTAGAGTGCAGTGAGCTTGCCCACTCACTGCATTGTGACGACAATCCTAGGGGGTCGCCATAATTTTTACTTAAAAAGGGGTCGCATATTCAGAAATACTGAAAAACTCTGCACTAGAAACTGGTTTAAAAAAAAACAAACGGAAGATTTTTTTAAGACTTCATGCACTAGACTAGGCTTGTTTCGTAAAAAGCTTATAACATTTTATTATGGAATTACAACTATAGATATAACTCAACAAAACGGTAAATACAATTGCATTTCTATATTGAAACAAACACGGCACTGTTTTAAACCTAATCAATCTATCACTGTATGTTCAGTCAACATCAGATATTCATGAACTACAGGCGCGCACATTAATTTGTGTCGCGTTGTTGCAATTGCTCCTGCCAGACGCGATAAAATCACTGTTTTCATACAACGTCGATTGAAACTAACATTTATAAGCCGATTGATATTTATCTGTATTTAATTTTATGGGTTTGATTTATGTAACACAATTTCCCGAAGAGAGAGGGCAGAGTATTACTTTTATGTTTCACCTGTTCATCATAATTACAGCCAAAAGTGTCACCACATCTTCCCTCCATCTTAACAAAGGCATCAGCCCACCTAGTGGGAGGCCTTCCAGCGCAGCGTCACCCGTACGCGGCCAACTATCTATTTATTATTTGCTTATTCTTATTAACCGCAGACAAATATGAACCCGAAATGCTACTGAGTTTACACCCAATAACACTACCCGGTCTGTGGCATCTCGGTAAAATTGTCAATTCTGGACCTTTTGACAATACCCTTGACCAACTACCCGTTGACTGAAAATTTATTTTTTGTCCGTCTACGTAATCTACCTAGATTAAAAAAAAATATTGGACTCGTATTTTTCTTTTGACACGTAATCATATAGAGACGATTATACAGTACGTGTAAATATCGTGTAATGTCACGTTGTGCTACACTTTATACTGACAAAGTGACGTCACAAGCTCCCACTCCTGAACTTTGATGCGGTTTATCTTTGTCAATTTTAATTTATTTGATAAATCAAAACATACGGGTCCAATATTATTTGATAATCTCACTGACGAACTAAATTGAGTTGAATCATCCCTGTTGTTATCGCTGATTGAATGTCACTTCGTCTTGAGACCCAGGACTCCCGACCACTATCAGGAGTCCAGGGTCTCATGGATGCTGAAATCGCTGAAATGCTGGGAGTGTCACTACACTCCACAGCATTTCAGCAATAAGTATTATTGTCACTGTATAAGACCTTGCCTAAGTTTAACTTGGACATCGCTTGTAACGTTGAAGGTAAGCCATCTTGAGGAAACCTTGACTATTAGTTATTTATTTATTATATACTTTATTGTACACCACTTAAATAACTACAGGACAAAACATTTGTAAAGATAAGTGTACAACGGAAGGTCTTATCGCACAGGGTATAGGTATGTCTCTTACAGACAACCTTTGGATGGGATAAGTTTGTGTTCCATTGGTGTAAATACAGCAAGGCGTTCCAGTGAGAAGGTCAAACGAATGAATAAATAAAATTATTGACCACTAGCTTTTACTCGCGGCTTCGCTCGCAGTCAAAACATTTTTTTTTAATAGGTATAAGGTATCCTATGCTACTTCTAATACCTCCAAGAATATATGTACAAAGTTTCATAATGATCGGTTCAGTAGTTTTTGCGTGAAAGCGTAACAAACAAACGTACATTCACATTTATAATATTAGTATAGATAGCCCACAGCTGACAAATAGGGTCACTGGTTTCTAATAGCTATATAGTACGAAAAAATTGTTTTCAATCGAATCAAAATCGTCGCTACAGTTCTTAGAACCGATGTCGTGTCGAACGTTATTAAATAGACATGAAAGGTCTACGTGTTACTAACTCAGGTCACTTTTATAAAAGGTAAATAAAAATATAACGGAAGAACGGTTTTAATGTTTGTTTTATTCGATACTCGATGTAGGGCAACAAAGAATTTTTTGGGAAAAAGTTAAGGAAAAATGAATAAAGATAATGAATAAAGATAATTTTACTAGTTTTTTTTTTCGGGTAAATCAAGGTAACCGACATAGCCTGAAGAATAAGCAAACTTAGTTGCATTGGGTAGAGCACATATCTCGCAGAACGGATTCTGGAATGCCTAAAGGTTCCATTAAAGAAATAACCAATATAGACGATGCTCTAGCGAGAGCTATAGGCACGGAACTGGCAAGATCACCAAAATCGCAGAACAAGTATTCGGTTTTCGTTCAATTTCAAGCCAACACTCTCCAGTCTGTGCCACCACACCTCCAATCTGTTCTGGACTTCTAGGTCACTTTCCGCAACCAGCACAATGTCATCGGCAAACAGCATACACCAGGGTGCCTCTTCCTGTATGTCCGACGTCAGACCTTTGGTGCAAGCCGACTGCCACGCTGAAGCTGCCAGTAGTGGCCACTGTAGATCGGACTTGGATACTGTATCGACTGTACATCGCTCGGACCAACTGTATATACTTCCCAGGCACAGCTTTCCTCTTAAGGGCCCACCACAAAACCTCACGGGGTACCCGGTCGTATGCCTTTTCGAGGTCAATGAATACCATGTGCAAGTTTTTATGTGCACCTCTGTATTTGTCGCACAACTGGTGGATTACGAAAATGACATCCGTTGTATCCCGACCAGTCATAAAACCGAATTGGTCTGCGATATTTTACTCTCTTCTCTCAGCCGCCTTTCAATTAGTTTCTCCCAAGCTTTCATACTATGTGACATTAGCTTTATTCCTCTATAGTTATTGCACTCAAGCACATCACTTTTTTTTTATTTGTTATAGGCTCTCGCTTGACCACTATCACCTTTGTTTTTAAAGATAGGCACCAGCGAACTATTGCACCATTCATCAGATATGGCTACTTCCCGTAATAACTAATTGAAGAATAAAGCTAACCACGTCCATCCCTCTACGCGCAATATCTTCCACACTTCAACTGGTTTTCCGCTCGAGCCAACTGCCTTACCATTCTTCATTCCATTTACTGCTATTCTTACTTCCTTCATACTAACCATTCTCACTAACCCCTCATTCACAGGTTTGTTTTCTAACATACCATTCCAGTTATTTCCCTCATTGATCAGTTTCTCAAAGTATTCCTTCCACCTATCCCTATTTTTTTTTTGTCATCAGAAAGAATCATTCCAGCCTCATCTTTTATACATCTTATCTGACAGACATCTCTCGCCCTTTTCTCCCTAGATCTGCCGGTACAGATCCTTTTGGCCTGCTGGACTATCCAGCGCGAAGCGATACTTTACGCCTGGACAGCTTTTTACCCTATCCAAAGCGCAAGTCCGATCCTGCATGGAGTATTGCAGCCACCTTTGGGATGGCTCAGCTAAGTATCAGCTTGCCGCGCTTGACTCGGTGGACGTTAAACTGGTAAATGCTAAGCTTCACAGCTTGGCTCATCGCCGCAAGGTTGCCTGCTTGTCGGTCTTCTACAGACTGTACTTCGGTGAGTGTGCTCAAGAGCTCCACGATCCCACCAGCCCCCTTCTACCATCGGACATCTAGACGCACTGCAAGTTACCATCCTTACCTTGTTGCCATTCCACCAATTCGCACCAAGCGCTTCCAAACATCCTTCACAATGCACACAGCGAATGAATGGAACTCACTACCTGCGTCAGTGTTTCCGAACGCATCAGGCTTCTTCTGGGTAAGCTCACTCCATCGTCGACTCTGTCTCTGTCATTGACCTAGACTAGAGTCAAGAGCAAACCCATCAAAAGTAAAAAAAAAAAAAATGCATTTGTAATATTTGAAAAAAAAAAAGACGCAGCGTTGTAAGGCGTTCCATAAGGTTGACTGTAGATCTGTTAATAAGTTATACTAAACTCCATTTGAAACTTTAGACATGTTTCCAAATCTTTTTATAGTCCGTTCAACCGATTTGGAGTTCTATCCCGTAACCATAAGGATGGCATAAAAAGCATAAACCAGTTACCAAAACCAACTGTTTACTACAGCTATCATTTGTCGTATCAACAACGCAGTAGAAGTCAAAATCGGTTGAAAAATGGGCTAATTTAAACGTCTAATGTTATCACAAATGGAGTATAAATACTGCTACTGCTAGAGAATTTTCGTTACTTCATTTATTTTCTGGAACTTCTTGGAATTACCTACGCGAATGAATGGGTCTGTCAGTCGTTTACTTCTATTATAACAACCACCATGGTGTTCATCTCACCACCTCAGGCCAGGGAGAGCCACATAATGCAACAAGCCACAGAATGCTCTTTAGCTTAGCTAGGGAAGTCATTCATTCGACGTCTACAACCTGGACGAAACCACGAGAAAAAAAAAAACAATCCAGCAGAGAAACATTTCTCCACCATCCGAAAATAAATAACACGATAAAATAACTACCAAAACGAGATATAATGTATTGTATTCCGGTTTCGCACAAATCTCTCGAACCGAGCGCTATATATCAGACAGCAAGTACAGTCAGCGCCATATTTATAGACAGCGAGTGGTCGCAATAATCTGCACGAAGCTGGTCGAAGCTGGCCGATACTGGTAGCCTATGATCCCACTGCAAAATTCTGCAGGTAAATTTCTTTTTGATTAAACTTAATTTTCGTGAATGATACTAGAATAAATTGGTGCAGAGTGGCCTAGAAATGTCTAGCCGCAAGTACCTTCACTACATATTATAAAACAAAGACCCTGCCGCGTCAGTCTGTTTACGATGAACTCAAAAACTACTGAACGGATTTTCATGCGGTTTTGACCACTAGATAGAGTGATTCATGATGAAGGTTTAAATAACTTGAATGTTGGATAATTAACAATAAATATATGTTTTCAAGTAAATCTAACGTCATTTGAAAGAAAGTTGTGTAAAAAAGCAGGAAACTTTAAGGTTGCCAGCTCCCAGTGAGTCAAAATCTGTTGGTTACAATTTTACCTTCTAAACCTAGTAAATGGTGGCTCTCTGAGAGCTACATTATGTTGCATACGCACCCAGGATGCAGGAGAAATAGAGCAAGGCAAAGTAAAAAAAAAACCGGCCAAGTGCGAGTCGGACTCACGCACGAAGGGGGGACCCCTTATCGCAAGAAACGCCAAAAAAATCACGTTTGTTGTATGGGAGCCCCACTTAAATATTTATTTTATTTTGTTTTTTTACGAGTAGATTTGTTGTTATTTTTTCAGTGGGATCTCATACTATGGACGATGTGTTGCGATCGTAACCGGGCGATATTAACGGGCGCCGATAACGTGTGATTCGCCCGGCTGCAGTTACGTGCGGCGCAATATATTGAGTAGGAATCAAAATGATCTGCTGCAAAAAAGACTGCCTGGAAAGGAAATGAAGCTGTTTTTTTTGGTTGAAGTTTTAATTTGACTTTTACTGTTTTGCATGGTGAAGGAATTGATTGGGGCGATTGCCGTAGTAGATGTGGTGTGTGTCGCGTGGTTCTTGGTTTCATTCGGAAACAATTTCAGAAAGGCTGTTCCAAAAAGCACCAACGAATAGTAAAAGTTTCTTCATTTTGTGTGTATTTTAGTACATAGTCATTAGATCAATTAAATACAAATGTGAATAAGTTCTAAGACCATTCTGCCAGGAAGTTTAATTTTCTCTGAAAAATAACAAAATTTTATTGTATACTTAATTTTATCACAAACAAATAAGACTTATGTCATAACCAGATACATCACACATGCAGGAAAATGCAATCGACTCGTACATTTTATTAATGGCCACTATAATCGGTGGTGATATCAACCGATTGCAACTCGTGCGATATAAATGATGCACGGTGCCGGTCTCATGCAAGCATTATACGCCCGGCCATCATAATTTTTATTTGACCAATTTATTGCTATAATCGCTCTTCTTTGTCAACACATTCCATCCAAACTCATCATCATGAACCTTTATACAGAGGCCCTCATGACGAGAATCTCGTGAAAACCGACAAAGTTGAATTCAAGCAGCGTTCGCGGCGTTGTCAACATGTGGGATATGAGTACAGCAGTCATTGTAGTGATAACCTTGACGGGCAATGGCATAGTAGCAAGAGTCTCGACGAACACCTGAGGAAGCAGTTTTTTTGGTAGTTGGTTCAAAGGCTTGCTCCAGAAAGCGGCAGTTTCCTCAGTAGGAGCCCTAACTGACCTGGACCCTAATCCAGATACCAATAGGCAATTTATCCATCTTTTCTTTAAAATAAACCTTATATAACAACCTTGAATCATTTTATCATCATATCAGCCGAAAGATGTCCACTACTGCACATAGACCCCCTCCAAGCGTCGCCACATTGACCTGTCGCGTGCGCCTCGTATCCAGCGGACTCCTGCCACCCTCACCAGCTCATCTGTCCACCTGTAAATCACAATCCTAAATCATATATATCTGCACATTCTATTCATATTTCCTCATAGGGCCTTTTACACCGAACTCTATCAAGCAAGGAATAATCACTTATGGTGTTATTTATCGGTCGGCAATAAGGAACAAATGCGAAAGTTCTGCGCGCAAATAACTCCCGATTCAATAATTAGAAGCTAGATACTTACTTTTATTAGTGTCTCGTAGATTATTATATATGTAATCTATACTTAATATTATAAAGCTGAAGAGTTTGTTTGTTTGTTTGTTTGAACGCGCTAATATTAGAAACTACTGGTTGGAATTGAAAAATTATTTTTGTGTTGAATAGTCCATTTATCGAGGAAGGTTATAGGCTATATAACATCACGCTACGACCAATAGGAGCGGAGCATAAATGAAAAATGTTGCAAAAACGGGCAACATTATTCCTTTTTGAGAGCTTCCGTTGCGTGTGCTGCGTAAACGGTTTAGATGGGTAGGTAGGTAGCCAGTTGACGGGAGCGAAGCCTCGTGGGAAAGCTAGTACTGGATATGTTGACTGCCACGTTGGAAATTAGATTACAAACATGACAAAACAGACGTCAAAAAAATTGTAAAGTAAAAAGTACTAATAGGGATTTTTCCTGGTTATAAAAATGCTAATACTATTCAGTCCGTCAGTGAGATTATCAAATAATATTGGACACGTATTCTTTGCTTTATCAAATAAATAAAACTGACAAAGATAAAGCGCATCAAAGTTTAGGAGTGGGGGCTTGCGACGTCACTTTGTCAGTATAAAGTGCAGCACACCGTTACGTCACACGATATTTCAACGCACTGTATCGTCGTAGCTTTTTTGTTTATGTGGCAAAAGAAGAAAATACTTGTCCAATATTTTTAGGTTATTTAACTGACGGATTTAAGGTTACACTAGTCGATCATTCTTCCACACAAATGTAGTCTGGCGATTACTCCACTGTTTGACAATGTGTCTTAAAATAAAAAAAAATGTATCAATTTCTCTCATCATTATCTAGCCCTGTATGGAAACAAAAAAGTAAAAAAAATATTTGAAAGTTATGAGCGTTGAAAGTTCCAAATTTCAACACTAATTTTAACGCATCTTTGGGCCAAAATAAATACCATAAGAAGAAGGAAAATTGCAAAACGGCCTCCATACAGCGATAGATTAGTAATTCAAGAATGTAAATAATTTCATTTTGAAAATATACACTTAGTCGTTTTTTCATGATATCTAGACTCCCAAAGGTTCGCGCGCTCATTTTCGTCCTAAATCATCATCCATTTCGATACAAATTTGCAAAAGTGCTAATTCGAACGCGAACTAGCTTCTTACTGCTCATCACAGCATCTATCTCTTTTGCACGTGTTGTCAGATGTGATAGCATGCGTTTTAACCTCGCGCACAAAATAGTTGTGCCGTCGACTAGGGGAACCTTAAATATATTTTTTGTCAACTATAATTCCCTATTCAAACGGTAATCGACATAAACTGAACAAAACGAAACAATTTTTATATAACTAGGCTATTTCATACATGAGTTACGTGTTTCGAAACTATTACAAAAAAGTCATCTTGTTATGAGCATTACGGACTTACCCTCGCATTCATCGTCACATTAATATATTATCGTAGCCAACCATTACGTATTAAGTTCATTTTTATATTAACGAATAAAAATATTTATTCTGACTCTTCGATATATCGAATGACAACATAACTGAAGACAGAACGACGTAATTCCAAGCTCTTTCTACTCACACTAAAATTTTCATACCCTATCATAAAATCTTTGAGACAGTCTTCCCTCGGCTCCAAGATAATTCTCTAGAATAAAAGCCGGCAGAATCGTAAAGAACCTTTTAAAGAACGTAGTAATATGTCCCTAGCTACGTTTTAAATTGTTATATTTTAATTTTGCTTCTAAGAATATGAATTAACCTTCTCAGGTCTTTGGACTTTGCCATCTAAGGCCGCGATCCCTTCGAGAGCTAAGGTAGTTTTTCTACTTTCAAACTAGTAATTTACTAGTAAACTGTTATATTGCCATGTCTGTCTAACCTTGTAGATCTAATTGCAGTGTAGCTCATCTTAAGCTACAAATCTCAATATATAGCTCTCAACAGGGCCGGATTTAGGCTAGGGCAACAGGGGTTCCCTTGAGGGGGCTCACAAGTTATTTTTTATAATAACGGACCGGAGTTATTTTTTTATAATAATGGAGAAAAAATAAGAGACAGCGGGTAGACAGTGTCCACGATATAATCCGCTCTGTGTTTTAAAATGATTAAAAATAGTCAATCTCACTATTTGCCAACTTTTTTAACATAATAACTTCAAGAAGTTATAATCTATAGGAGAAAGTGTTATCTAAAAGCATTCGGTCGTAGGCCAAGTAGCTTGCGGACGTATTTACGGAAACCTATTGACTAAAGTAATTATCTGTCCAGTATTTCTCAAACTTTTTGCGGCTGCAAATTCATAGCGAGATGGAATCACAAACGTGCGGTTCCTGCAACGAGCAGTTGTTGGAGGGTGCGAAATGCACAGTTTGTAACCAGTCACTGCACTATCATTGTGCTGGAATTACGGAGGCTGGCTATCGCAAGTTGGGTGAAAGGAGACACACATGGCGCTGTCATAGATGCAGACAGTTGAGTGTTGGTGCTGCCCAATTACCAAGTTCTCCGAGGTCACCGATATCGGAATCTGATTCTGCAGTTCTTATGGAAATCCGAGCCTTATCAGCAAAATTTACCCCTCTTGAGGGACTAAAGGATGAAATGTCAGCCCTAAGAAATGAATTTGCTGATCTGAAAAGCTCTTTTCAGACACAGTTTGACGATATGGCTAACAAATTCGGCGTTAAGATAGAAAATATGCAACAACGTATTGTACATTTGGAAAAGGTGAAGGAACAGGTTGATGAGCTCCGGGCCAGATTGGACAAAATGGATGATGAAACAGAGAGTAGGGATCAGTGGTTGCGCTTGAATAATGTTGAGATCAAAGGAATACCACAGTCACAGAATGAAAATTTATTTGAAGTGGTGGCCAAGATTGGTCAAAAAATTAACTATCCCATCTCTAAAGCACAAATAAACTTCCTTGCGCGAGTGCCTACGCGTGAAAAAGATCACGCAAAACCAATCATCGTTGGATTTTGCAACCGCTATGTGAAGGAAGATTTTATTGCTGCAGCTCGATATGAATCTAAGTCAACGACTCTGATAGCTAGTCACATTGGTTTCCCCGGAAACGGTAAAATATTTATAAATGATCATTTAACCCTAAGGAATAAAATGCTTCTATCGAAGACTAAGAAAGCTGCAGCGGAAATGGATTTTCGATATGTTTGGGTCAAGCACGCCAAAATCCACGCAAGAAAATCAGATACATCCCCAGTCGTTATTGTCAAAACGGAGAAAGACCTAGGAAAAATAGTTTGATCTTTTATAAATTAATGTTTGCGTCCACCTTTAACTTTAACTTTCCTCTTAATTTAAACTTGTATTCTTTTTTTAATTTAATATCTCAAATGTACCAAGTCATAATAACACTACAGTTTGGGAACCACATAAAACATCGTGCTAATTACGTTTTCCTAATAGCACAGTGTCTTCACGCACTGTGTCCAAGTGATGTATTAATATTTTATTTTTCTAATGACATCCTATTTCAACCAAATGTCGACTTTACGTCGTGCATAGTGCGATTGCAATTACAGTGTTGTTCAACTCAAAGTATGACTAATTACCTCGGACCTCTCATTTTTTGCTACCTGAGCCCACCTGTTGCTCCTATTCACACGCGAAATTCAACGTTATACTTTTGTGGTAACTGTGTCTTACTGTGCTTGTTTCGTTCGTATAGTTTATTTCCTTCCACCCACATTGTTTGTTCGTACTTAAAAATTACAATAATTCAATTATGGCATATTTCGTGTTTTAAAGGAAATTACATAATTTCAATTAAATATTTTATAGTAATAATAAGTAATGGCAGCATTTAACATTTACTACCAGAACGTACGTGGTTTACGTACGAAAACAAATAATCTATTTCGTAATATCAGTTTGAATTCCTACGATGTCATCATATTTACGGAAACTTGGTTGGTGGATGATATTTACAACAGTGAACTATTTGATAGTCGCTATCTTGTTTGGAGGCGGGATCGTGACTATTCCCGGACAGTTCAAAAAAGAGGTGGCGGTGTTTTGATCGCAGTAAAACGTGAACTAATTGCAATTGAAAAACCTGACTGGCGCAGTTCTGCCGAGGATATTTGGGTGTCACTTATTCTCAAACGCAACCGGCCTCAGGTATCGTACAATTTACATTTATGCGCTCTTTATCTCTGTAAAGAAAACTTGGGACACTCATATTATACACAGCTAAATAACTTTACGTCCAAGCTAAGTGAGCTAATAGTAACTCATCCGTTGGATAAATTTATAATTTTAGGTGATTTTAATTTCGGTAATGACGTTGACTGGGTTTGTAGTCATGGCTGTGAATTGATACCGAACAGAATTTCAAATCAGCAATTAGTGGAGTTTTTTGATACTATCGCTGTTTGTAACCTGTCACAATACAATGGTGAGCGTAACATTAATAAAAGATTATTGGACTTGGCTTTTTCGAATGATTCCTTAACCGTTACCGAAAGCGTTAATCCTTTAGCGATACCTGTAGATGCTCATCACAAACCTTTAGTTATTGAAACAAAATTTGTCGAAATTCATAGACTGTGTGATAACATCACAAAACGATTTATTTTTTCACGTGGTGACTATTCAGCTATAAAATCTGAACTAGATGAAATTAATTGGCCTCAGTTCCTACTGACAAAGTCAATCGATGACGCGGTTAGTAAATTTTACAGCAAGTTATACGAACTGCGCGACAAATATGTACCACAAAAATCAGTAAGACAATCTTGTCATCCAGCATGGTATAATTCTGCGCTAATAAAAACATTAAAAGAAAAACACAAATATCACCGTAAATTTAAAACGTATGGCAATATATCAGATTATCATTCATTTTCGATTCTGCGAAGCAGAGCAATTAACTTAGAGAAGACATGTTTTGACGTTTATATGGAAAAGATAGAATTCTCAATAACTAAGAATCCTAAGATGTTTTGGTCCTACGTGAAAAGTAAGAAAAATGTTGGTACTTTTCCAAATGTTATGACGTATAATAATAGGTCGGCTAGTACAGGTCAGGATATTAGCAATTTGTTTGCTACTTATTTTAACACCACCTTTCAACAACCTGAGTCCAATGACAGCCCTGACACCTCTAGTGGCACTTGTTTTAATAACAACACAACTAGCATTAGTTCTGTTGAGATTCATCCTGATCGTGTGCTCAAGCTGCTTAAATCATTGGATTTATCTAAATCTGGTGGTCCTGATCAGATACCGCCTTTATTCATTGTTAACTGTGCTACCAGCTTAGCTGAACCAATGACAATTTTGTTTAGGCGCTCACTTTCGGAAGGAACAATTCCCAATATATGGAAATCGGCGTATGTTACGCCAATTTTCAAAAAAGGGAATAAATCTGAAATTGAAAATTACCGCCCGATTTCCAAGATATGCTTGTTCTCTAAGATCCTTGAACGAATCGTATATACCGATCTTTATGAGGCAGTTAAATGTAATTTAGGTGATGAACAGCATGGGTTTCTTAGAAAACGCTCAACGACGTCTAACCTTGTCCTTTCTCATGAGTTCATATCTGAAGGGATGGAGCAGCATGCGCAAGTTGACATAATTTACACCGACTACAGCAAATGCTTTGACCGTATTGACCATCGTGTGTTACTGCAAAAGTTGTTGTCGGCCGGAATACATGGTGATTTATATCGGTGGTTCTGTTCATATGTTGATAATCGGACTCAAGCAGTTGTGCTCCAGGGCTACACATCTGACTGGAAATTTGTTCCCTCTGGAGTCCCACAAGGCTCAATTTTGGGGCCCTTACTTTTCATATTGTTTATATCGGACATAAAATCTTGTTTTAAACACTCGTATATTTTGCTCTATGCTGACGATATGAAGATATTTAAAAAAGTACATAATGACTTAGATACACACCTCTTACAGGAAGACCTTATCAGATTTGAGACTTATTGTAGACTAAATAAGCTACAGCTTAATGTGTCTAAATGCTATCACGTTACATATACGCGCAAAAAGACCTTGATAGGTACAGGCTATACACTGTGTGGTCAAACAATTAATAAGGTCAATACCATCAGAGATCTTGGTGTTATATTTGACAGTAAGCTATTATTCGATCAGCATGTTGAGTCCATAGTTAAGAAAGCGGCAAAAGCGTTGGGCTTTATAACTAGAATGTCTGCTAGCTTCAGATCTATAAAGACAATAAAGATATTATACTGTTCATTTGTTCGTAGTCACTTAGAATATGCGTCACAGGTCTGGAACCCGCAATATGAGATTTATAAATCTCGTATTGAGGCTATCCAGAGAAAGTTTTTAAAATACATTGATTTTAAAGCACGTCAATATTCGACAGATTATATTCATCGCTGCCACAGATACCATTTCTTACCCCTGGAATACAGACGATTCACAAATGATGTTTGTTTTTTAATAAATATAGCTAATGGCACAATCGATTGTGCCGAACTTGTCGCTAAGTTAGAACTGCGAACGAACCAACTTTGTTTACGTCAGCGCCCACTGATTAACGTTCCTTTTTCATCCACGAATTACAGGCGAAATGCCTTCTTTGCTAGGAGCACGTCAAGCTTCAACAAACTACCCATTGAGTTGAACATTGATCTTTTTTGTACATCCGCTAGCACGGCGAGGCAAATATTGGCGAAACAATTTTTTCAATAATTAATTTTTGGTTTCTGTTTTGTTTTTTTTTTTCCTTTAATTCCCATTATTATCTTCCGAACTGTAGTGTATTGTTATTATTATGTTTTTTTTTTTTTTTATATAATTTTTTTTCATATGTGGTCATTGTTTAGTAATCAACATTGTTAACTATATAGTCTATAGGTTACGTCAAAATTAACATAATAACATATATATGTGGAGGCTTGTTATTAGCAATGTTCGAAAATAATTAGTATACTCATGTTATGTAATTAGTCTGTAAGCCTTCTTTAAAATCAATAAAAAAAAAAAAAAAAAAAAAGAAAAAACGATAAAAAACAACGTGAAATTATCTTCCAGAGAACAACGAAAAAATAATTAGATTAATCGAACATCAAGTGCAGTGACATTTAAACAGTGGTTATTTCTCAATAAATACATAAACACTGAATATTAAAACGTATAAACCCATGTTTTAAGCAAAAACCAAAATGACGAAAGTGTATGACAGTGGAAAAAAAAACTTATCGGATGAGTCATCCCTAACCGTTTTATTTGGTTTGAAAGTGGGACCTGCACAATAGAATGAAAAGGTATCTAATTTTTTGGAAAATAATGATATTATTGAAAACTGTGAAAAAATGCCTCGTTGCTTCAACTTTTTAGTTTCCCCAGGGCCTCCACACCTTTAAATACGGCCCTGGCTCTCAATGACACAACATTTTTATACACTGATAAATGATAAATGATAAATGATTTTATTTCTGTAAGTAGGTTTGTACAAACACTTTTACATGTCGATCATATTTTTTAAAACTAGATGAAGTCGGCGTTTCCTATCTGACTACTCTGAGAAGAAAGGCCGAAACAAACTCAGAGGTCACAGTCTCTTTTAAAGTCCAGACAAAATCTTGGTTAGATCATGTGAAGACCATGTAGACTGAAGTCTGAAATGGTCTTTTGAGGAAAGAACCAGCCAGATTGAGTGGACCTGTCCAGTCAGTGCACGCATTTGTCAATAACCGTGCAGCTCAACTCAGAAATTAAGGAGCTCAACGATTCGACGAACAATACTAAAGAAAGGACATTCGGGTAGGCCGCACAAACTACTCAAACTGCCAGACCATGATTAAAACTAACTTAGATAAAAAATTAAAAACAAACAAAAAGTATGATCCACATAGTCTTCACATTCACAACAATTAGAAAAGAAATTAAAATAAAATAATATAATACTTTAAAAAGTAAATATTCTTGTCATTGCAAGAAAACAAAAAAAAAACAAAATTCACGGTGAAAAATATATAAAAAAAAAAAAAACAAAATTTATTGGAGCAGCTCAATCCCAAGCCTGTTTGTCCTCAACGTAATCTTTAATTGTATAAAACGCTTTCTGGCACAACTTACGTTTAATGAATGTTTTGAATTTATTAAGACTTAGATCTTGTACGTGGCTTGGAAGCTTATTATAAAAGCGTACACATTGACATCTAAACGAGCCACCTATTTTCGTGAGCCTTGTTGCAGGTACTACAAATTTGTGTTTGTTCCTAGTATTTATGTTATGGATATCACTGTATTTTTTTTTTTTTTTTTTTTTTTTTTTTTTTTTTTTTTTTTTTTTTTTTTTTTTTTTTTTTGATAGTCGGAATGTGTTTATAACTGGTCTCGTGATCCAAATCTGGACTGGTATACTAGGATACCTATGGGACATTCACCCGCAGGACCAAGCGTGCAATTGTTATCAGGACTCATAAAATATCCTTTAACCGGGAACAGTTCCAACTTTTAGATATAAATAAATGCATTTTCTTCTAGATATTGTATCTTAGTATCAGGTAGGTCCTTGCCTGCCAAAAATGCCAACTAGTTAATTATCTTATGAACAATAAATGCATCATACGACCTAACTAATGTGAACGATGCAATGATATTATATCTTCGTACTAAGAAAAAGAGAGTAAAGAATACAGAATTAATCTTTGATTCTATAAATTTAATGGTAAAGTGGCTAGATGATAATAACTTAAAAATTAACCTGACTAAAACTAAATTAATACATTTTAGTCAACGGATCAATAGTAAGAGTAATTTAAAAATACACTACGACGACCAGCTTATAGAAGAGGTAGACACAACAAAATTTTTAGGGCTACACATTGATAAAAAACTGAATTGGAAAACCCATATCGAAATCTTATGCAAGAAAATCAGTAAATCTGCTTAAGCCCTGCACACTTTGTCTTCTATAATAGGAGTGGAGGCATTACTTACAGCCTACTATGGTTTGACAGAATCCCATCTACGCTATGGTGTCATTTTTTGGGGCAACTCAACAGAAAAAGACACGGTATTCAAGGCTCAAAAGAGATGCGTTCGTTCTATATTTAAAATTAAACCTACTGATAGTTGCGTGCCTTACTTTAAAAAATATAAAATTCTTACTTTGCCTTGTCTGTACATTTTAGAGGTAGCTGTATTTGTCAAAACAAATCCACACCGATTTAAACGACTAGATGAAGGTGTTCCACGTAACAGGCGAGACAACAGTACGATATGCTCTCATACTGCGAGAACATCACTTATGCGCAAAAGTGTTTTCTGTATGGCTCCTATGATATTTAATAAGCTGCCTAAAAGTTGGAGAGAACTGCCCTTGTCGCGTTTTAGAAATATGCTGAGAATTTTTTTAGTGAATAAAGCGTATTACAATTTTTTAGATTTTTTGAACGAAAAGGACTTTTCTATTATTCCGACTTCTATTAAATATAGTTAAAAATAACGATTTAATAATGTGTTTCTTATTTTTTCTTAATGACATTATTTGACTGCATGATAAAGAATATATACTGGGTATAATGTAATTTAGTGTGGACTGTTATATCTTGACATTTGTTTCTTATGTAAATTCAAAATGATTATATTGTTATTTCTACAAAATTTGTACGCCACTATTGGCAAAATATGGACGCTCACAATATACTGTTAATACCTTGCATGTCTGATTCGACAGTTCATGTACACGCATATTTGACAAATAAATTATCTTTCTTTCTTTCTTTCTTAGTCTAAAGCCCAAGGGCCATCAAAACAAAACAGACTCGAGGCAGTAATAACATATTTTCTCCCACAAAAAAACCAAATCAAATATGTACAGTCCTTGTCATCAAAAGTAAAAAATTCAGTCAAAATTCACAATCGTTGCAGAACTTTACGAATTACTCTCCAGGATGAAAATTGGCCGCTAATAGAAATGTCAGTCGGCAAATATAGGGGTCTAAGGGACCCCTCGTCAGGCAAACTGTCACTTTGAAACTTCAGGATTGGAAATGTAGATTATAATATATTTTATTTAGGAAGTTATTGTGTGTAAGATATTTGCTTATTTTGCCTATTTCGATGTTATTTCCTCACAGACCGTGATTTTGTTAGTAATGAATCTAGTCTCCTGTGTATCGTCCCTTTTCAGGGTTGGCATTCAAATGAATAGTGAAAGGTTTGCGTTATTGTGATTTAATATTTAAGTTTGGAATTGGATTTGAAGATACGAATGTTACGTTGTTGTTTTCGACCTTCTTTGTTAATGACCTTTTATTATATGTTTAACGTTTATTTAATTAACTTGTTTATTATAGCCGATCAATTCCGTGAAAGCTTAGATGCAGTCCACTTGATTTTATTGACAGCTCTCCTCAAGCTCGTTTGACTCTCCTTTTCAATCACCATCTTCTCGATCAAAGTTTTAATTTACGTAGTAGTTTTGCAAGAATGTACTGATTCTTCTGACTAGTAAATTCTGTTGTTTCACGAATAATACGCCAAGAAATATATAGTGAGTTAAAAACTTGCATAAAATCTAATAAAATACTTCCCGATCCCAAATATACAGCTACCTTTACTGCACCTTTTATCTCTTTTTGTCGATGACTTTTACAATTGTTTCCAAACGACAATTTTCCCGGTGTATCCGGGATTTGGCCTGAGCAAGCAAGGATCAAATGCAGCGGAATCCGCTCCTGTTGGATGTCCGGGATTTTTCCGGGAAAAAGAGTATTACCATTATCAACACCTACTCTCAAAACAGGTTTGCCTGCCAATTTTAGAGGGATATAAGGATCAGCCTTCCTGCAGGTATCTACCTAATAATATAATTTTATGAGGAAAAATACTCTTCTAGTTAAAAAATGCCTTCAATGCGGCAAAGCAAGAATAGAAAATATGAACAGAAAGTGCACAGAAGTGATTTTTTTTTTAAATTCCTTTGCTGCCAATGATATTCTAGTAAACAGATATATTATGTGCGCGCGCATTGTGATGACTCGAATACGTCCCAATTGGGACGTATAGTCTTTAGTCTATGATACGCATGGCGAAGAGCGATACGCTTTGTTGAAACAAAAACAAAATTAAAAAATGCCATCGTGTGTATTTAGAAAGTGTACCAATTATGATACCAAAGTAAATAAAACAGAAGGGATCTCATACCATATGTAAGTACGCAATACACCTCAATTTACTAATTTATTTAACTTTTTATTCCTAATATACTGATATTTGAAGGTTAGAAAAAGAAAAAAACATTTATGGTCAGAATAATGTTTGTTTACATTCACACGCAAGTGACAAACACTAGCCGTCTCTTTTTTTCTTGTTGGTTTTATCAAGCCATCCCTTTCGACTTGTAGTGAAATGTCAGATGAAAGAAAAGTGTGTAATGTGTGCTGCCGCTGCTGTGCGGAACACTATTTTCTGTTGTTTTGTGAGTGTGTAACGTATCTGTTTAATAGAATATCATTGGTTGCTACTATATTTTTGTACTGTAACTACCTATGTATATTTATAACTATGAACTTTCTTAGTTTATCTTTGACTTCACTGAGAACGGTGAAGAATAGCATCGTGAGGAAAACCTAGACTTATTATAAGTTTGTGCTCCATTGATGTAATTGCTGAAAGGCGTTCCAGTGCGAGGATAAGTAATAAATTATTATTATTATATACTTTATTGTACACGTTTGTAAGTACGAATGTTGAAGATTTGTGATTGATCTACCCTAGTTTTCAGGGTTCTTTACCCAAAGGGTAAAAACGGGAACCTATTACTAAGACTTCGCGGTCCGTCTGTCTGTCTATCTGTCCGTGTGTCACCAGGCTGTATCTCTTGAACGGTGATAGTAAGACAGTTTTATAGATGATGTATTTCTTTTGCTACTATAACAACAAATACTAAAAACAGAATAAAATAAATATTTAAGTGGGGAACCCATACAACAAACGTGATTTTTTTGCTGTTTTTTTGCGATAGTGGTGTGAGTCAGACTCGCGCTTGGCCCGTTTTTAATTATTGTTTTCATAAAAGTGAAATATAAATTTCTTTATGAAAATAAATTTCTGTAACCAGACTTACAGAAAAATCATAACAAAAAAATAATCAAAACTTTAAGTCTAGAATGCACTTTGTTTTACGACAGGGACACAATACAAGTTCTATTTACATTTTATAAATTCAAAACTGCACTAAAGTACTAAGTCTATAAACTCAGCATAAAATGCGTTAGTACCCGTCCTTAAATGAATAACATAAAAACACTACTTTATGTCCAGACACCGCTAGTTACGTTAAAATACATTAAGTAAAACTTTTGGAAATGTAACTTTGAGAAATACTCGTAAACTAGGGGTTTGGCAAGCAAATGGTAAAGTTTTGTTAATTGAACTCATTTTGATGCAATTTTTTTTTGAGATGGACTTGCTCTTGACTCTAGTCCAGGTCAGAGGTGACAGAAACAAAGGCGACGATGGAGCGAGCTTACCCAGAAGAAGCCTGTTCACTTTGAAGAGATTCGGGTTGAATGCCTTCGAAAACACAGACGCAGGTAGTGAGTTCCACTCTTTTGCTGTGCGCTTTATGAAGGATGTTTGGAAGCGCTTGGTGTGAATTTCTGAAATGTCAAGTAGGTAAGGAAGGTAACTTGCAGTGCGTCTATATGTCCAATGGTAGAAGGGGCCGTCCTAATAGCTATTCCAGACTATAATCTGTATATATTTCATCCAGATCCGTGTAGCCGTTTGAGCGGGAAGAAGTAACAAACATACAAACACACACACGCAGTGTTTGAGCATGTCTTAGTTCTAAGGTATAATAATACATTTCACAACTGAACGGCTTGAATCGTCAAACCCACGATACAGGGAAAAATTCCTGGTGTGGGGCAACGTTTACAAAAAAAAAATTGTCAACGAAGGCAGTGGATTGCATATTTATATATATGATACTCATTTTTATATATATGAAGATATCTTTTTGCTGGTTAATTAACTTCTTTTTAAATAAGTTCCTATGGTTTTCAGCGATGGGGTAGGCTTCTATAACTGAAATGATTTTCATAATCGGAACAGTATTCTCATAGAAACAAACCAATCATTTTACTTCTTTAGTAGACTAGCGGACACCTTGCGGTTTCACCCGCATATTTCCCGTTCCCGTGGGAATACAGCGAAAAAAGAGTGGCCTAAAAAGTGGCCTATGTCACCCGGGTATAGTGTAGCTTCTCAACGGTGAAAGAAGTTTTGAAATCGGTCGAGTAGTTTTAAGTTTATTACATACATACAAACATACAAATATAAAAATCTTCCCTCAATATAATATTAGTATAGATTAGATGGACAAAGTTCGAGTCAAAGGATAGATTACATTTTCTTTTGATAATCACCGTACATAGATAACTTTTGACCATATCGAGCACAAATCCTCCAATCAATTAATTTAGTATCAAATTCCCTTATCCGATATTTCTAGCCCAATAATAACACCGTTTGTGCTAAAGTGGCCCTTAATAACAAACCTTTCTGTTCATTGGAGTTAAGTTTTCCCTTGAGGCCTAGATACATTAGTCTAGTGGGCTACGGGACCCATTATACATATGAATAGATTATGGTCAACTTAATTGCCAGCCAGCAAAAAACAACCTTTTGTTTTTATTCGTTTTATTCAGGTTAGTGTGTTAAAGTCATTATGGTTTATTGTAGGTTTTTTTAAATATAGAGTTATTTTAAAATAATGTTTACTACCAGTTCTATTATTTTAAGCTTGGAAATAGCGGTCATTGCCATTTACCTAATACCTTTTCGTAATATCGCAAATAATAAACTATTGTGTCGTTTTTCATTGTAGTCCAGGAAAATAACAGCAATTAGAGGCCAATCTGTGAAAAAATCCTATTTAAGTAAGAACTTAAATAGGTTTTTTTTTTGATGAGCCGTCGCCGGAATTATGTTCGGTTTATGTAATGTTAGGTATCTGAAGAGTCCATTAAAATAACATTTGTGCAAAAAAAATGGGCTGAAAAAGGGCACATAACTACAATATTTTACTAGAATTAAGGAAAATCTGTGTTTTCCTTAATTCTAGTAAAAATTGATTTTACTGCAATTTTGGCTCAGGCTAAGTTTATTCCTTGTTTGATAGTGCACAAAAAAAAATCCTACATAAAATTAAAAATTATTTTGACATTTTCAAGCTTTTGTTAAAATAAAAAGTTTTTATAGATATTTATTTTTAGTTTATGTATTTAAGGACTTTTACAGTCGTCATACGTAGGACAGTCCCATCATAACTTAAAAATTGACTAGGTAACTATTATACATTAGATTTGGGTCATGAACTTATATCGACTCTTCGCTTGATCACCATTTAGTTGAGACATAAGTCTATGGAACGTGCCTACATCAAGTCGCTTCAACCTAAAGAACCTAAACAAATCGTTTTTTATAGACTCATATCGCACGCAATCCACTTTTATACTTGCAATGAGGTCCTAAGTTGTAACTACCTTATTGTAAAATAAAAAAATATATAATGGCTGGTTGATATCTGTGACACACCAAACTGTCCCGTTTCCAATTTCAAAAATTCGTACGTTCTATTTCCTCCAAAAATAAGAACTTTAATTTATTTTTAATCGCAACCCCAAAGTTATTTAATAAATCATAGTTTGAACATGGCGTGAAGGTCCAGTTCACAGAGAGGTCCATTAGTGAACCAGTGCAGTGAAAGGACGCATTGTAATGGAATTCTCATGTCCTTGTAAGGTTCTCGATTTAATTTAGAAAGTGCTACTCGTCATTAACTATAATGAAAACGGATTTTTTTCTGGGACAAAGGACACGGTCTTAAACCAAATGAGTATACCTACTTTTTAAAGTGGTTGCTAGAATTGCAATGTGGTTTATGAGCTGTGTTAAAATTTTTATGCAGGCACTATACAGTATATTCTATCAATCTTTGAAATAAAAAACATTGCAAATATTTTAGTACGCAGTACGTCTTTGAATATAACTTTGAATATTTTTAGAACTTGATAAATAACCACTTCAGTAATTTTTTTTTAAAATGATGGCGTAAAATAAGCATAAAAATGGGATGCTAAGTGATTTGAGCAATAAAGTTACTTAGTTTTAAAAAGTTACTTTCAAATATGTCTCCCAAATATGCATTTTTACAGATATAAAATAGTTATATAAATAAAATTATTCGCTTA
The DNA here is from genome assembly GCA_947562075.1 of Orthosia gracilis. Taxonomy (NCBI): domain Eukaryota; kingdom Metazoa; phylum Arthropoda; class Insecta; order Lepidoptera; family Noctuidae; genus Orthosia; species Orthosia gracilis. Next base: position 44,690,185 of record OX387271.1, on the reverse strand, counting down.
AATGAAATAAAATACCAGCCTGCAACTGCCCCACTGCTGGGCAAAATTTTCATGTCGTACCTTCTTTGTATCACCACGCTTGATCAAGGCGTGTTGGCGATTTCAATCGTATATCACCTATAAGGCCACGTTCTTCACGATTTTTTCTTTAAAAATGTCAACGATTGCCAAGATAAACATAGAAATAATTAATAAAATGAGATACTTTTTTATTTCTTACTAGTTGTCCCACACGGCTTCGCTCCCGTCAGCTGGCTACATACACTACATATGTGATTATTGCATGACTTTAACCGCTTACGCAGCGCACGCAACGGAAGCTCTCAAAAAGGAATAATTTTGCTTGTTTTTGCAACATTTTGCATTTATGCTCCGCTCCTATTGGTCGTAGCGTGATTTATATAGTCTATAACTTTCCTCAATAAATGGACTATCCAACACAAAAAGAATTTTTCAATTCCAACTAGTAATTCCTGAGATTAGCGCGTTCAAACAAACAAACTTTTCAGCTTTATAATATTAGTATACATTTGTACCAATAGCTACAGTTTCACAACGCATTAATTTTGTGTGAAAGCATGTGTAAAAAGTTATCAAGTAATAGCAATTTGTTGGCTAATGTCCGCGATCATAGCTGGAACGATATCCATTAGCCAGCGGGGAATCTCAGATGCTGCAACGTATTTCTCATCGTAAGTTGGGAAACCCTGCCGGGTGGTTTCTCAGCAGTATTTCATCTAATAATGCTTCTAAAGAGCAGTGGTGGCCCAGTGGTAACGGCCCAGACTTACGTGTCGTAGGTCGAGAGTCCGAACCCAGGCAGGCGCTTTACTTTGTGTAAATGATTTCATTACCACTGCTCTTAAAACAGTAAATAAACACATGACAACATCATGAGGAAACCAGTATGTCCTAAAACCAAAAATTCGAAGACGTGACATCGACCATCCCGCACTGGGCCCGCGGGTCCGTTACGTCTCTTACAGAGAGGATGCCTGTGCCCCAGCAGTGGGAACATTATAAGGCTGCTGATGATGATGATGATTATTTTACAAGCTTTTATTTAAACTTGCAATATATGTATGTAAGTGTGTTCGGGTCAAATCTTGCAACTGAATTTTAAAGCACTTATCCTCCAACGATAAGGTTAAAATTTTGCATGCACTTTTAATTTGGATGACAATGCATGGTTAGCTAAGTGACGTCATTCTAAATCCAATATGGCGGACGGCTCATGATGGCGGACTAGTTATTTTTTGTGCACTGCCTTGTTATGGGTATCAAATGAAAGGGTTTGCTGAGAAAAAAACGAAAGAACCTTGTTTTAAAAAAAGATTAATGAATATTTTTTTATCTTATTTATTAAATTAACTGCGATATCTAACATAACCTATCACCACCCCGTATTCCCCGAAGGGTTGGACAGAAGTGCACCATTAATACAGCCATATTTCGACAGTTATGTTTAATTGGGGACGAGTCTATTGCCATCTACTGGGTTCAAATCTGGACTCTATACTCCTAATTCCAGATGGAAACAGCCAATAACAATCTGTCCGCTCCGGAAATCGATCCTCATACTCAGCGGTGGCACTTGCAAGAGCAACGAGGCAGTTATTTAACATGATAATAATTGCTGTCTTACTGAGTATGTTTCTTATTCTTATAATGTTAAGAAAGTTTCGGATTGTTTCCTTTATTTGTGCTGTGAGACCAATTTCATGATTGTAGGTCAACAGGAAGACCCCATGTTAAGATATGCAACATCACTGGCAGACTTTTAGTGCGTCGACATAAATGCTTGATTTTTAGAGAAAGGTACTTGATACAAATTTCAAATTGTATTTTTTTTTTATAAACGTTTCCCTACACTACGAATTTCTTCGTGTATTGTGGATGCGTTTACAACAATTAAACTCACATACACAATCCACCTAGATCCGGAACAACTATCTGTAGGCCATACGAATATTTGTTCCGTGCGGGAATCGAACCCGCGACACGCAGCGCACAACCGATCACTCAACCACTATAACAACGGTGTCGTCATATTTATACATTCCTGAGAAAAAGATTCAGCAGACAGACGGATAACGAAGTGATCATATTATAAGGGTACCTTATTCGTTTTGAGGAACGGACACAAAAAAAACGCAAGAAATTACTATTACGGATTAAATTAAATTGTATATAATTAATATTTATTTGTTGTATACTTTACTGTACATCACCTAACAAGTACTGGACAAAAATTTATAAAAGTTAATCAAATCAAAAAACCTGACAGCAAAGATGTAAACAAGAAGAAAATCATGCTGTGCAGTCGGAGGATATTTATAGTTTTGGGCAGCCAACTATTTACTAAGTTATACTTTTTTTTCGAATGTCTTTTAAACACAAGTGGTCTATATTTTTGTGAAAAAAATAAAAAATAAATAATGTGGCGCCCAAAATCCGCCATGTTCCATTTTTTTACAGCACTTATCTAAGAACACTTGGTCGGTCAAGACCTATCTAACTATGTCTTAATTATAAAAATCCCCCAAGTGGTTCGAAAGATATGAGGTAGTAAAGAATGTTACATACACACAAACATATATACATACGAAATACGCGCGAAGAACATAACTTTTCCTTGCAGCCGGGTAAAAATTAAATATGCAATGGGCGGTCTTGTGGCACAAGGCAATCTCTTACCTACAAACAACCTTTATATGGCTTAGGTATGACTTAGGTAGTAAACCGAACTACGCTTCACACGCATAATACCTTAGGCACTGTACTACACCCAACGGTCTAGCCATTGCAGAGTACAAAACTAACTCCCTACCGAAGTACACGAAAGTGGTAATATTTCACACGAGGGCACAATACACAGTACTATAAACAGATCTCGTTCTCCCTGAACTGGTATAAATAATAACTGTTGACTCGTATATCTCGGCAGGGCGCCCGTCCTTCGGCGGCACATTAGGACCCCTGCCTAGATATACATTGTCTTTGTTTGTGGTCACGACTTATTTATTTACTTAGTTTTACTCTAACTAAGGTCACCTTGTACCTGTTTGGGTACGAATAAATAACTTTATTTTTGGTCCATTACGACCTCAATTCTTAAAAGGTCTACAATCACAAATATACACAAATAAACTCAATGATGTTACATATATTCTGAGGTAGATACATTTTGGCAATACAAACACAAGCTGACTAGCTTGAGTTTACTCAGTCCGTCCTGCGTCTGGCCGCGACACGAACGTACGTTTGAATAGTATTTTTATCTCTTTCTGACAACGGGGTCCTATTTATATCTCAGTGATCTTTTAACCTACTCAGTGATAGAAATAAAGTTCGAAGTTCCATAGGTCCTATAAAGGTAGCTAAAGTAAGACATCGCCATGTTTTTATTTATTTTTAGTAAGTATGACATCTCTTCGTTTTGAGAGCTGTGTTGGCTAAGTGGTATCGGCCACGACTTATAAGTTGTAGGTCGTGGGTTCAAACCCAGGCAGGCTTTTACTTTGTGTAAATTATTTCACCACCACTGCTATCAAAACAGTGAAGGAAAACATCGTGAGGAAACTGGCATGTACTAGAATCATAAATTTGAATACATGTTACATCCACCAACCCACACTGGGCCCGCGTGGTGGATTAAGGCCCATTACCTCTCACAGAGAGGAGGCCTGTGTCCCAGCAGTGGGAACATTAAAAAGGCTGATGATGATGATGATGTTGACATCTCTATTGGTAAAATGTCATTGCCTAAACTCAACTAACTTTTCACCCATGGGAGTAAGCAGAGACTACACAACACCACTTGCTTCAATCCATAAATTGTCTTCCTTTTTAGAAGATGCGAATGAACTTAGCTGCAATCACTACATAAAGTCGCTTCTCGGATTTTCTTCATCAGTAGAATTGATCAATTTAGGAATGGTGCTCTAGTTTTCTCAGAGACGCAACTTGTTCCTTTAAACAGTTAATTCTAAGGCTATACACCAACCTAGTCAAAACAGTCTGTACCTGACAGAACACTGTTTTTACCCGACTACGGCGAAGCAAAAAGGACATTCGTTCTCTCATAACTTCTAAACTACTTATCATAATTTGACAAATGAAGTGTCGTTGGAAGCGTCTTATTTTTCCGCTAGGTTTAGGTTATCTATACAATTAATTGAATATGGCGCCCTCTATGGGACACGAAGTCAAGGACAAAAAATACTTTTCGCCCCACCCCATCATGTAATCTTATGTATCATTGAACAGGGATTTTAAAATGAAGGTAGGGTTTGGTACATCATATTGTGTAATGCGTTCTGTTTGCGAGATATATCCCGTCAAAGTCATAAAAACAAATGTTTTACTCGGTATATATGTATGTAAGATTCTAAGTGTGTGTTATGTTCAATTGCTTCCTCATAACTTCTAAACTACTTATCATAATTTGACAAATGAGATATCGTTGGCAGCGTCTTTTTCCGGATATAGGCTATTGCTGACGTCACATTAAATTTAATATCAATAATATTGGCATCCTCTAGAGGACATAAAGTCACGAACTAATAAAGTTTTAGCAACAACAAACTTTAAAAAAAAACAATGTGATGTGTCTCTGAAAAAACTCCAAAATACATTAATTAAAAAATAAATTAAAAAACTCAAAACGGATTACTGCTGTTATTGTTGTTGTGTTTTCATTACCATTTTTATCCCAGAACCGGGCTTAAATAGATTCAGCCAGCCTAAGAAAAGTATGCGTTTCAGGAATCATCCTCTATATCAGAAATACGAATGAGACCTAATAAAGAGCTGTCATAATAATGGAAGTACTTGAGGTTTTAATTTTTGTTTATCCATGATTACAAAGTGAGGCATAGAAAACTAATTCAAAAAGCTAGTGAAACTACGTTGTTTTCGAACTTTGACGCGAACAAAGTCGCAGGTACGGTACGCAAATAAATCAGAATCCAAAGTCCCTTTGAAAACAAACAAAATTGGGATAAAAATAGTTATTTACGTCGCTTTAAAAGCTTTCCTTTGTTACGTCTCTTTCTAATTAGAGCAGAAAATTGATTTATACCTTCAATAAATTGTTTTGTTTATTCGACTACTAACTGTCAGCTAATTGACTTTTTGGGGTGTGGTCCTTTAAGACGAAGACAGTTACCAACGGCCTTGAGGGAACAAAACGCGCACTCGGTTCACACCCTCGTGACCCAAAATTCATTAGATTTTAATACTTTGCTTATTATTCTATGATTAAAAGAAAAATAAAGCCTCAGATCAAAATGTAGACGATTAAATTGCCCTTGAGATGGTGATGAACTTCTTTAAAATACGCCCGGTGGTTTTGATGCAATTGTAGATTTTTTGTCCATGTTAAGACATGGCTTTACATGATAATTACACTATGTTATAAGAATAAAACTCAAAATGATTAAAAAAATGATTTAATGTAACATATATTTTTTCTAAAAAATAACGATCAGCCCTATATACGTGATTCTTAATTTAAAATCAGCTACTGATCTGCGCCATAAAACTCATTTCCGGTCACAGCACCTCCGGGGTCGCGCCGCGACACTGGGCGCAGCAAGAAGGTCTTTAGCACCATGTAAAACGCGTCGCTCACGCGTTCTTGTCAAGTTTCCGTGGCTGTTGCGATCGAAGTGCTTTGATTTCGAAAGTGAAGATTTAGATTTATAAAGACTATGACTTTTATATAACTACTTAAGTATAAGTTGTAGGTCGTGAGTTCGAACCCAGGCAGGCGCTTTACTTTGTGTAAATTATTTCATCACCACTGCTTTCAAAACGGTGAAGGAAAACATCGTGAGGAAACCGGCATGTCCTAGAACCAATAATTCGAAGATGTGTGACATCCACTAACATGCACTGGGCCCGCGTGGTGGATTACGGCCCATTTCCTCTCACAGAGAGGAGGCTTGCACGCACAACGGACCAAATGCGAGTCTAATTGCGGAAAAGGGTTCCATCTATCCTATCTTATCTATCCTATAACTACTTTGTCTATCGCCTCCAGATCTGAATAAATTTAATTTGTCAGTTAATTTTAAACCCGAATCCACCACAGTTAAAGGGAGATCCTTTAACTACCGGACTACCAGAGCTACTGCAGGCTTGATATCCCGAATAGTCATGCTAAGTGCTTCTCCTCCAGATGTATTTTGCTGACAGCCAAAGAATGGAACTGTTTTCCAGCATCTGTGTTCTGTACCACCTACAGGTCAGCCTTCAAAGCAAGAGTGAACAGGCATCTTCTGGACTCGCTTCAACCAAGAATCTCATCTCATCCATCGTTGGGAGAACAATGTATCAATTTTTCAAAATTTGGTACATTGTAATTTAAAAAAAATAGGCATTCGCCTCCCCCCCTCTTTTCCACACTTTGACAATAGGTTCGTTGTGCGTGCAGGCCTCCTCTCTGTGAGAGGGAATGGGCCGTAACCCTCCACGCGGGCCCAGTGCGGGTTGGTGGATGTCATACGTCTTCGAATTTTTGGTTCTAAGACATGCCGGTTTCACGATGTTTTCCTTCATCGTGTGAGAGCAGTGGTGATGAAATAATTTACACAAAGTAACGCGCCTGCCTGGGTTCGAACCCACGATCAACAACTTGTTAGTCGCGGCCGTTACCACTGGGCCACCATTGCTTCTAGCAGTCATGGGATTGCCGACAAAAATGAAAACTTACAATTTCGGAATTCGTGACTGGCCTTTACTAAAAAAAAAAAACTGGCCAAGTGCGTGTCGGACTTCGCACATTAAGGGTTCCGTACCAACCGCAAAACTAAGTTGATATTACTAAGAAAAATCTCATTTATCAATATATTGTTATTTGTTAGTAAAATACATGTAATAATAAACATTATCACCAAATTTGAAGTTAATATGTCAATGGGAAGTTAAAAATTCATCTGCTCAAAATTTTGTAAGACAAGATAATTTTTGTGGCTTTCCAGTCATTTGTTTTTCAAAATTTTTGAAAACATATGATACTGTGTGTACTCAACGAGCTCTAAACAACTCGACCGGGAAGATCATTTTTTTTGCGCCCATTTTGGCTTTATGGGCTCTTAAAAACACCTAAAAATTTTATTTAAAACTAGCTGTCCCATGCGGCTTCGCTCCCGTCGACTGGCTACCTACCTACCCATATATCCTACCTACACTACATACATGATGTTTGCGTAACTTTAACCGGTTACACATCGCACGCAACGGAAGCTCTCAAAAAAGAATAATTTTGCCCGTTCTTGCAACATTTTTCATTTATGCTCCGCTCCTATTGGTCTTAGCATGATGTTATAGCCTATAAAATTCCTCGATAAATGGACTATCCAACACAAAAAGAATTTTTCAATTCCAACCAGTAGTACCTGAGATTAGTGCGTTCAAACAAACAAACAAACTCTTCAGCTTTATAATATTATAGTATAGATATGGCTTTGGGTCAACAAGATGCTAATACTGTAAAAATTTGAAGACTGTAGCTCCAACCGTTTGGATGTAAAACCTGTGTGATAGACGACGGACAAACAGACAGAAAGACACATGAGTGACAGCAATAAGGCTCCGCTTGGACCCTTCGGTTACGGAACCCTAAAAATTACTTCACTATATTTTCTTTGTTAATATTCACATCACAGGGGTGGTGAAACAGGCCTTTAGTAGGAAGTACTATAAATTGATTAATAACGTGGATTATACTTAATGAAGGTTTAGTAATAACATTTGTGAGTATATCTTACATATTGCTATTACCAATTCGCTACCTAATCGTATTAACTGCGATAGTGTTATATAATTAATTCGGGATGGATTGTAACAAGGTCTTTAAGTCGGTGTATATAGGCAGATCGCCTTTCTATGAATTGAGTAATCCTAAGTTTATTTAATTGTTTATGACGCGTTTATGCATATTTTTAGCATCAAGGAACGTAATGGAACTAACTAGCCTGCTGAACATAATCTTCCCTTGTACATGAAACTTTTTCTAACCTTTCTGCCTTTGACGACACGGTTGGCGTAGTGGTTGAGCGATCGGCTGCTGCGCTGCGTGTCGCGGGTGCGATTCCCGCACTTAGTAAATATTTGTATGGCTTAACGATAGTTGTTCCGGATCTGGGTGTCTTGTGTATGTGAGTTTAAATGTTTGTAAATGCACCTACGATACAGGAAAAAAATGCAGGAAAAAAAGGGAAGGCTTTTTGAAAAAAAAAAACAAGGATCGGCGCAAAAAGTTTTACACAAGAACAATATGAAATGAAAATGATAATAGGATTTTTTATTGTTAACTAAACATAAAAATTCTAAATTAACCCGAATTACATTGATATTACGGGTCCACAAAATGACTCACGTACCAACATCTTAACACAATATTCATTTTCAAATAAGCGCAAATTTCTAACAATAAGTATCACTTATTCTCGAAATGGGGCATAAAAATGGCGCCAAAGTGTACTGCTCTCGCGATTATGTGGTGCCCTAGCAAGGCATGTCACCTCTTGTAGTTAAAGCCCGGCCAAATTGCGTACATAATTACTGCAGTTAAGCTGAGGTATAACCGTTAATGAAACTGAAAACGAGTTAAAGTTTTAAATACCGCCATGAATGCAAGCTGTTTCTCAATTTCTGTAAATTTGCCACATTTTTATGGTTGCGTTGCCATTTTGTTGTGGAGTGTTAAATGTTTTGTACGTCCTAGTGCGATTTTTCGCTGGTATTTTGCTGTATTTTCTAATTAAACGCGTTTTTGATAGTGGTAAATTCTGTGATCCAGTAAATTTAAAGCCACGTCGAAGTGAGACCAGCAGGGTACTTTAAAATTATTCGGTTCAATTAGACACATTACTCATGTATTGAGATACCACTGCAAGAATGTGCAGGTATTTTGTTTTTGTTCAGTTTGATTTTTAACAACGATTCTTGAAAGTAGAATAGATTACTGCAGAGTTGCCTGATCTTAACTAGATTTTCGTTTATTTGTTTTTTTTTTTTACTCTACCCTATACTAGGAACTTCGCCTGTATCATGGGTACGTATGCCACATCAACTAGATCGTAGTTAGCGCCCTTACTGGCAACCCACAGCTTGTGACTAACTGAGCTTGAACCTTTTTTTTTCTATTTTCTACACCAGTTTCTTTCAAATGACGTTGGAAGCACTTGAAAAATTTTTATATTTGGAGTTAATTATCAAACATAAATTTAAATTTGTTTCATTAAGGTTATTGCGGGTAGATATTGCCAGGCAACCCAGCAGCAATCTATTCTACTATTAAGTATCATTCATGAAAATTAAGTTTAATCAAAAACCCCGATTCCTGCAGATTTCTGCAGTCGGCTATTATGAGATTCACCAAATGTTCCACACGGTATCGTAAAAGTTCGAAATAATTTTTATTACAAAAGACTTTACAGTATCAATAAAACAAAAAAAACTCTTCAAACAACACAAAAAAACAAACATCCATCACAAAAAGTACAAAGGAAATTCAAAGGAAAATTCTTTAACATCAGCTGACGATTTGTTCGCTCAAGAGTATCGCACGTGATTGCACACAGTCACACGACAATATTGTGCAAAGTTAAATTTGACAAAGTGAGACGGCACAGGGCCATCATCATCAAAATGATCAGCTTTTTAATGTTCCCACTGCTGGGACACAAGCCTCCTCTCTGTGAGGGAACAGAGTCATAGTCTCTATAGAAACGACACACTTTCCTTTCATCAGAAAGAAACAGACATTAATCTTAAAAAGTACTAAATAAATTTAAAGTAACATTGTTTAACATCAGCTAACGATTCGATCACTCAAAAGTATCGCACGTGATCGCGCACAATCGCACAAAAATATCGTAAAAATTTAAATTTGCTTCGTATTGATAAGCTCTGACGTCACAGGGGAATTAGAAACTTTTATATACGATGATCAATCATTTGCTGGTTCAAATTGTTTTACTGTATACTTGGGAACAGGCGTGGTTTTTCTTGCTATTTATTAGTATTCTTTTATGTTTCTCTGGATATGGAGATTCTAGGGAGGAGTATTTGTCATAAACCAGTTAACTTATATTTTGTATATATTTATTTATTTTAACTTCACGTACAATGGTGATTCATAGGCGGACTTAATGCAGCAAGGCATTCTCTACCAGTCAACCTTTGGGTTAAAAATGACACAATAGTGGTAGGTGTACAAAATAAAAAAAATGAACAGTAATTAAAGTCAGATATTAATAAAATACATAAATAATATCTAAAACAATAGACTAATAAATATTATAATAAATACCAAATTCTAAATGAAACTGAAATTTAAATATAATAACTATAACGCAAGGTCACAGGAATACGCTGGATGCGAGACGCACAGGTGACTCTTGATCATCTCATTATCATTTCAGCGTCTTTCGGCTGAAATGATAATAATGATGAAAGAAATTACGCAAGTATAATAATGTAAAGTGGTAAGAAAAATTATTTTAAATCCAATGTCTTTTTTATTTTAGAGGTTTATATTCATAAGTCATAAGTCATTTATTTCTTAACAATATACATTGTGTAGAAAGTAATAATTAAAATAGAGACAAACCCAAACAAATCGGTTTAAGAAATCTCAAAATCTCAATAATTGACAACAAGTATCCAAACAAAAGAGAAAAAATATATAATAACAATAATCCAAATTCCATTTTAAACTATGATATATATATATATTATACTGATCCAGCAAAATAAAAATAACGAAAATAATATTAAAAATTAATATAAAAAGATCAATAATTTCACATAAGTAATAACAAAATAATAAACCAAATACATAAATCATTCATGACAAAATAAGAAAAATTCAATGACAAAATTAAATAGTAATTCATTCCTACGATCGTTTCAATAATTTTACCAACTTTACTCCGCACAATTCATCTAAGTCACAATATTTTCCTCGTTGATATCTCCAGCAATATTCATTCAAATGAAACAAACTTTAGGTCCTCCACGTTTATTATACTGCTACAATTCCTCGTCACCAAACATTGTTAAGGCCCTGAAATCGGCAAAAACATAAAATGTTTATCTCGCAAAGTTTTACTCTTCAACTTTTCTTATTGCTGATATCAAAAAACAGACAGAAATGGGGACTAACAAGAAATAAACAAAGCTTTGACGTTATTTACAGAGAAATAAAACTGGTATAAAAATAAATGGAAGGAACCTTATTGGTATTGTGCAGCGTGAGATTCTTCTCATTTTATATCGGCACAAACGATATCCGAATAGCTCATGCAAGGTAGAGCAGTGGATGTCTCGTGAACCCGACTTAAGTATCGATTGTTCGAAACATAAAGGTTTCTACTTTACTTTGTGTTATTACTTTCATCATCACTACGCTCAAAACGGTGAAGGTAAACCTGGCGAGAGAACTGGTATGTCCAGGAACAAAATATTTGAAGACACCCAAAAACCTTCACTTGACTCGTTTGGTGGATTAAGGCCCACTCTCTTTCGCACGAAAAAGATCTGAAGCTACTACGCTTATGCACCAAAATTGTACAGTATTTGACTGCTCAGGGTCCACTGGACTACTACAGATAAGGATAAAGATGATTTGTTTGTCAAAATATGTGTATATACATCAGGCACGCAGGATGTTCAATTGTTATTTAGCACATGTTTTGCCTAACGAGGCGTACAAAATATGTGGTTTACAAGAAAATAAATCAATGTTAGCTGATCATGTTAATTAAATATCATAAAAAGTAAAACTAGTAAAATTTGAAATAATTAATTCATAAAATTTCCCTAAAAATAAAACAAATTTAGTAAAACACAAAAACACACACACACACACACACACAAATGAAAATTAGAACAAAAACACAATATATATAGATGACATTCAATCCTTATAAAATTATAAGATGTCAACAAAAAGTTTAATAAATATAATCGGATATATCAATAAATTACATAATTCGTTGATTTTAGTATGTAGTTGTATTAACTATTTAATAGGATTCATAGATGACCGTGACTGTAGAAAAATACGAGTACATTGCAGTTTCAATTCTTTGTACTTGTAATTTGTGACTTTCAAAAGTGCTTGTGATTTACCTTTGACTACTTTCCAATAGACGATAGCTAGGCCGTTAGTCATTCATTCACAAACCAACTAAAAATAAGATAGTCTACAGCTGAACAAAATAACACGGTTTATAGAGATGTTCCCGCAAAGAATCAAACGATTTCGAGCTTTTCCGGAACGAGAAACTTTGAATGAGATTGTATTGGCTACATCCCAAGTTGGGAACTGTCGGTGAGGTCCATTTTGCGACCAAAATAGACCCCGGACTTGATGTAATGGTTTGGACTGATATGGAGTGTTGTTCACCAGTTTTTGACGGAGATTGGTTTAAGATTGTGGTATAGTATTTTGTTAGGAGTTTATAAAAGTTATTTTTATGAGATGATGTTATTTACTTCAGTTAAGGTATATGCTGAAGATAATTTTATTTCAAAATTTTGGTTAAATAGTGCATATATTGCTTCGCTTCTAAAACCTACTCTTGTAAATCATTCGATATATGCCGATACAATGGCTAATTGGCTATTCTTTTTAAAACGACATTCTTAAATGCTAAAACCCAAACCAACATGACACAACAAAGTAGCCTATTTAAAGTAAAGGTCTATAAAATTAATATCCAGGATAACAACAATTCTGATGATATAAATGCAAAAGCTTGCACCGTTTATTATTAAATTCTTCGAAGCAAATAAGTTGAAACATGAAAATGTATACTTTAAATTACCGGCACAATAATTTCGTTAAAGGTAGGCTAATGGAACCGGTAGCCAGGTTCATTTTATCTTTTCGTTGCAAAAATATTAAAATACAATGTCTATTTGGTACCTACTTAGTTGCTTTGGGGCTCTTTTTTTGTTTTGGTAGTCGAAAATATTGGATCTTGCGAACTCCTTCTTACAAGCAAACTAGTTTTGTTTTATTTACTAAAGTTTATTTTCTAATAACTAAAGTTTGCTTTAAACAAAGTTATTCTGTATTAAAAATAAATTTTGTAACTTTAAATCCATGCCTAATGACCAAAAAGTGAAAAGCGACATTTATTGCGAAATCGAGTTGTGTATATGGTTAGAGTCGGCTTTTATTTCTGCAATTTCGGCTTTGTATAAACATTTCTTGCTTGAACGTTAAATGATTTGGGCTAAATTTTTTGCAAAAATAAACATTTATCAAATTTTGCTTGAATCTTTGTTTACTAAACTTCTTAATCAATTATGTCAGTTTCTTTGGACAAAATAATTGTCATTTATTACATTTAGACCACATTTCTGAGACTTTATTTGGCTTAGTGCTATTTTCGCAAGTCACTATTTGCATCAATTATAGAAGGCGCTTAGGATAAATCGTACAAACGAATGTCGCCTAACATATTGTCTTTTATACTTTACTATGTCCAAATGAACTAGTATATGTAGTAAGAGTATGGTGGTTAGATAGGAAGGTAAATCATTCCGGAGAGGAAAAGATCTTGCCGGATTTAATGAAGCATAGTAAGGTTATACCACTACTAATATAATTATAGACCAGTATCCGTGTTGCCGGTTTTCAGCATGGTATTTGAAAAGATAGTGCTAAATCAAATACTCATTCATTTTTATACGAATAACATCCTACACGAGTGTAATATATTGTGATGTGGGTACACGAATAATAAACCAGTCTCGCATGAACTGTCTTTGAATTTACACCGATATCCTACATTGGCGACGAGTAATTGTATAAAAAGCAGTAAAATATCAAGATGCCGATCGGGAAAATACACGTATTTGATCTGGATGGAGGTGAAAACTGGCCAGCATATGTGCGTTTAGTGGAACAATTTATTTTGCTAAACGATATCAAAGATAACCTGCGCGTGGCCACGCTGGTGACGCATGTCGGAGCGCCGACCTACCGATTGATGTGTGATCTGTGCGCTCCAGACAATCCGGAGGAAAAAACCTTTACCACGTTAGTGGAGCTTGTGAAAAATCATCTGGAACCCAAAAGATCTGAAATAGCAGAGCGCCACGTGTTTCGTCAGCGGCGGCAAGGTGAAGGCGAAAATATCAAAGTGTTTTTACAAAATTTGAAACACTTGGCTACCTATTGCAATTTTGAGAACCAGTTGGAAGTGAACATACGAGATCAATTCGTGTCGGGTCTTCGTAGCGAAGAGATACGGTCTCGCTTGTTTGCGGAGACAACTCTCGATTACAAGAAGGCAGTGGGGCTGGCGCTGGCGCTGGAGGCGGCCGAGCAGCACGCGGCTAAGGCCGTGGCGCACTCGCCGGCCGCGCCGTGGGTAGCAGCCGGGCCGGCGGGACTCCAAGCAGACGCGGGCGAGCGGGTGCACCGGGTGAGCGTGGGCAAGCAGTCCAGCGCCGCCGGTCGTGACGTCGTGGCTACGCGACGCAAAGGGTGCTGGCGCTGTGGCCGGGACGGCCATGCGCCACACAGGTGTCGATATAAGTCGTATGTGTGCGACAAGTGCAAAGTGAAGGGCCACTTGGGGTCCGTATGTGATAAAAATGATGTGAGTGCGGGCAGGTCTGGTTCTAAATATCAAAACTTCATGGAAACAGATTCATCCGAGTCTGGAGGTGAGGAGTTCGAAGGACTATATACTATTAAAGGTCAGTCAGTTCAAAATGTAAAAGACGGTCCATATTATTGTGAACTCATTGTTGAGAATCAAACTGTGTTATTTGAAATCGACACAGGCAGCAAGATATCGGCGGTATCTAAATCATTCTATGATCAACATCTTTCTACTTTACCAATTGAAAAAGACAACATTAAATTACAATCATATACAGGTGACGCAATAATACCGATAGGACGGGTCTCTGTGCATGTCAGTTGTGCAGGTGCAGAGGTCGCCATATTGCCATTGTTTATTATTGAGCACGGCGGCCCTCCGCTTATTGGACGCACCTGGATGCGCGAACTAAAATTAAAGTCATTAAATTTATTTCATATAAAAGAAGATGTTGATCCTGTTGTTTTGAAATTGAAACAAGAATTCCCAGAAGTATTTACAGAAAAAATTGGTGTTTATAAACATAAGTTATCACTGTACCTAACTGATAACACGCCGGTATTTTGCAAGTCTCGTCCCCTTCCACTTGCGCTGCGCGTGCCAGTGGAAAATGAACTTAAACGCTTACAAGACGAAGGTATAATTTATAAGGTAGATAGATCCGATTATGGAACTCCTATAGTGCCAATTATTAAGCCAGACGGTTCTATTCGATTATGCGGAGATTATAAAGTGACCGTGAATAAATTATTAAAAGATTTTCATTTTCCATTGCCGAAAATCGAAGAGTTGTTTGCAACGCTAAGTGGTGGGGAGCAATATAGTAAATTAGATTTTAAAAATGCATTTATGCAACTTGAGTTGTCTGACAGTTCACAACCGCTTACAGCGATTACTACACATGTAGGTACATTTGTATATCGCAGGGCTCCTTTCGGACTTAAGTGCCTACCTGAAAAATTCCAAAAAATAGTTTTCGATACGTTAAATGGCCTAGAATTTGTGGTAGCCTTTATTGATGACATTTGTGTAAGTGGCAGGAATAAATCTCATCATTTGGAAAATTTAAGGGCGGTACTTACTAGATTAAGAGAAGCCGGATTAACAATTAAGTTTTCTAAATGTGAATTTTTAAAAGATGAGGTTTGTTACTTGGGTTATAGAATTAACAAACACGGTCTTTATACTGATACTTCAAAAGTTAATGCCATAACGAAAATGCCTATCCCCGAAAACGTGACACAGTTAAGAGCTTTATTGGGTTTCATTAATTACTATGCACGTTTTATACCCAATCTCAGTATGATTTTACATCCACTTCACGCTCTTTTAAAAAAGGGAGTTAAATGGGCGTGGTCGGAGAACTGTAATGCCGCTTTTGAGAAGATCAAGGTGAGATTGACGAGTGACCCGGTGCTGGCTCACTACTCGCCAGCGCTACCGCTGGTGCTAGCCGTGGACAGCAGCGCGTACGGCCTGGGCGCCGTGCTGGCGCAACGCCACCCCGACGGCACTGAGCGCCTCCTGTGCTGCGCCTCGCGCACGCTTAACGACGCCGAGCGTCGCTACAGCCAGGTGGACAAGGAGGCGCTGGCCATTGTATACGGAGTCACAAGGCATCACCAATATCTCTTTGGTAGGCATTTCACATTACGGAGCGATCATAAAGCTTTAAGCTATATATTCGGGCCTAAAAAGGGTATACCGCAAACGGCAGCCAGCCGCCTACAAAGATACGCCGTGCGCCTGGCGGCCTATGATTTTAACATCGTATTTGTAAAATCTCAAATGAATAGCAATGCAGATGGGTTATCACGATTACCTTTAGCGAAAACCAAGGTGGAGGACCATGACGACGCGGCATATCTACATTTCCTTACAAATACGCCTGGTACTACTGGGTATTTGGCGGCCTATGATTTTAACATCGTATTTGTAAAATCTCAAATGAATAGCAATGCAGATGGGTTATCACGATTACCTTTAGCGAAAACCAAGGTGGAGGACCATGACGACGCGGCATATCTACATTTCGTTGAGGACAGTTTCCCTCTTAGTCACAAAGATGTAGCACAGGCGACTACAAAAGATAAAATTTTATGTAAAGTATACGGCTACATAACGAGTGGTTGGCCACTCATAGGCGATTCGGAAGAAGAGAAGGCATATTTTCATCGACGTGAAAATTTACATATAGATCATGGGTGTATAGTTTGGGGATACAGGATAGTGGTGCCGGAGACGCTGCGGGCGCCGATTTTGGAGGAAATACACGCGGGGCACGTAGGAGTCGTGCGCATGAAGAGCATCGCGCGCAACTACGTGTGGTGGCCGCGCCTGGACGCCGACATCGAGGCGCGCGGCGCCTCCTGCGCCGCCTGTCGGGCGCAGCTGGACGCACCGCCGCGACACACTCCCGTACCGTACGTATGGCCTTCGGAACCTTGGACGAGACTTCACATAGACTTTCTACAGTACCAAGGTAAATATTACTTTTTGATACTTGACTCGCACTCTAAGTGGATCGAAGTTTTTCTGATGGGGACCGGTACATCGGCCAATTTAGTTTCAAACAAATTAAGAGAATGCTTCAGCCGATTTGGGCTGCCAAAGTGCGTGGTGAGTGATGGGGGTCCGCCGTTTCGATCCGAGGAATTTGAGTTGTTTTTAACCCGCAACGGAATTAAACACATTCTAATAGCCCCTTACCATCCATCGAGCAACGGCGCCGCCGAGAACGCCGTCAAAACTGTCAAGAAAGTAATAAAAAGGCGGCTTCTGAAGGTGAGAATATCGAGCGAGCAATAAACAATTTTCTTTTAGTGTATAGAAACAGTACACACACAAGCACACAGCGCGAGCCAGCAGTGGCGCTGCTGGGACGGAGGCTGCGCATGCGGTTGGACTTGCTACGCAGCAACACTGCGGATGCGGTCGAGGTAGCGCAGACCAAGCAGGTTAAACATGCTCAAGGTACAAACAGAGAGGTCCAGCTAGGAGACCGAGTGTTGTTTCGAGATTACTCGAGAAACAACACCAAGTGGGTAGAAGGGGAAGTCTCAGAGCGCACCGGAGCAGTGACATACAAGGTAAAATCGGACCACGGGGAACACCGAAAACATATAGATCAAATTATGCCACTACGAACACACACACGGTACTCTAATCCTATTATCACAGATACAGAGAATCAAACAGTGCACACTGAAAAAGAAACATGGGAGTCAGCACCTAATTCACCGGTGACGTCATCACTTCAGACTTCACATGACTCGCCCGTCATGCATGAGAATGAGACTCAAAGCGATTACGCGGCTGAACCGTCTATTTTCGGGGATTGGGTCAATAATAGACAAAGAAACAAAAACCTTATAAATTTTGATTAATCAGTGTTTCAAGCAGTCAAATCCTGAGTGTGAGTAGTAGGTATAAAAGCCGTGTTGGTAGTAATGTAGGTATAAGTTAAGTATCTATTTGTAAGTAGCTTTCTATAGGTGTTTGTTTGTTAGTTAACCTAATGATTAAGTCTAAATAATCGTAATATAAGTAATATGTATACCTACATTATTCTATAGGTCGGTGTTGCGTACAATGTACTTAGTAACTAGCAACATACCAAACTTTAAAAAAAATAAAAGATAGGAAGGTATATGTTGAAGTATGTTGAAAGTATAAAAACCTTTTATTGTAACACTAAGTTCCTTTTATATTAGGTGTTAGTTCGGATAGGTAAAATATAAAAAAAATGTAACTTAATGTATTATTTTCTTGTGAGGGAGGAAATGTAATATATTGTGATGTGGGTACACGAATACGCTAAGTGGTGGGGAGCAATATAGTAAATTAGATTTTAAAAATGCATTTATGCAACTTGAGTTGTCTGACAGTTCACAACCGCTTACAGCGATTACTACACATGTAGGTACATTTGTATATCGCAGGGCTCCTTTCGGACTTAAGTGCCTACCTGAAAAATTCCAAAAAATAGTTTTCGATACGTTAAATGGCCTAGAATTTGTGGTAGCCTTTATTGATGACATTTGTGTAAGTGGCAGGAATAAATCTCATCATTTGGAAAATTTAAGGGCGGTACTTACTAGATTAAGAGAAGCCGGATTAACAATTAAGTTTTCTAAATGTGAATTTTTAAAAGATGAGGTTTGTTACTTGGGTTATAGAATTAACAAACACGGTCTTTATACTGATACTTCAAAAGTTAATGCCATAACGAAAATGCCTATCCCCGAAAACGTGACACAGTTAAGAGCTTTATTGGGTTTCATTAATTACTATGCACGTTTTATACCCAATCTCAGTATGATTTTACATCCACTTCACGCTCTTTTAAAAAAGGGAGTTAAATGGGCGTGGTCGGAGAACTGTAATGCCGCTTTTGAGAAGATCAAGGTGAGATTGACGAGTGACCCGGTGCTGGCTCACTACTCGCCAGCGCTACCGCTGGTGCTAGCCGTGGACAGCAGCGCGTACGGCTTGGGCGCCGTGCTGGCGCAACGCCACCCCGACGGCACTGAGCGCCTCCTGTGCTGCGCCTCGCGCACGCTTAACGACGCCGAGCGTCGCTACAGCCAGGTGGACAAGGAGGCGCTGGCCATTGTATACGGAGTCACAAGGCATCACCAATATCTCTTTGGTAGGCATTTCACATTACGGAGCGATCATAAAGCTACGCTGGGTACCTTATAAATATTGATTAATCAGTGTTTCAAGCAGTCAAATCCTGAGTGTGAGTAGTAGGTATAAAAGCCGTGTTGGTAGTAATGTAGGTATAAGTTAAGTATCTATTTGTAAGTAGCTTTCTATAGGTGTTTGTTTGTTAGTTAACCTAATGATTAAGTCTAAATAATCGTAATATAAGTAATATGTATACCTACATTATTCTATAGGTCGGTGTTGCGTACAATGTACTTAGTAACTAGCAACATACCAAACTTTAAAAAAAATAAAAGATAGGAAGGTATATGTTGAAGTATGTTGAAAGTATAAAAACCTTTTATTGTAACACTAAGTTCCTTTTATATTAGGTGTTAGTTCGGATAGGTAAAATATAAAAAAAATGTAACTTAATGTATTATTTTCTTGTGAGGGAGGAAATGTAATATATTGTGATGTGGGTACACGAATAATAAACCAGTCTCGCATGAACTGTCTTTGAATTTACACCGATATCCTACAACGAGAAACAGTATGGTTTCACCAAAGGACGTTGTACAACCGACGCTGGTGTCACCTTATTAAAACACATCTTTGATGCGTGGAAGGAGGGATAAGATGCCATAGGTATCTTCTGCGACCTGTCGAAGGCGTTTGATTGCGTTGATCATGAAACATTGCTTTTGAAACTTGAGCATTACGGGCTAGGCCAATCTGCATGATATTTAATTATAATCTTATTTGAATGATAGACAACAATTAGTTCAAATAAACGCTGTCAATTCGGATTGAACGTGAACATGGACCAAAAAATAAAACCTAAAATGAGACCTAAACTTGAGCCCTGGGGTGGGTACCCCAGGTCTCAATTTTAGCTCTATTTTTATTTCTAACTGGTGAACAACATTATTATCAACTGGTGAACAACACTTCATATCAGTTCAAACCATTACATCAAGTCTTTTTATTTTTTGGTCCATTTTCATGTTCAATACCGTTTATTTGAACTAATTGTTGTCTATCATTCAAATAGGATTATAATTAAATATCATGCTGATTGGCCTAGCCCGTAATGCTCAAGTTTCAAAAGCAATGTTTCATGATTAACACGAATCAAACGCCTTCGACAGGTCGCAGAAGATACCTATGGCATCTTATCCCTCCTTCCACGCATCAAAGATGTGTTTTAATAAGGTGACACCAGCGTTGGTTGTACAACGTCCTTTGGTGAAACCATACTGTTTCTCGTGTAGGATGTTATTCGTATAAAAATGAATGAGTATTTGATGAATGATTCATAGATGACCGTGACTGTAGAAAAATACGAGTACATTTATAACTTTCGAAAGTGCTTGTGATTTATCTTTGACTACTTTCCAATAGACGATAGCAAGGCCGTTAGTCATTCATTCACAAACCAACTAAAAATAAGATAGTCTACAGCTGAACAAAATAACATGGTTTATAGAGATGTTCCCGCAAAGAATCAAACGATTTCGAGTCTCAATTTTAGGTCTATTTTTATTTTAAGTATACATTAACGATTTACCCCATCTATTGAGAAACAAACTCAACTTGGTATTATTTGCTGATTGTAGGATATCGGTGTAAATTCAAAGACAGTTCATGCGAGACTGGTTTATTATTCGTGTACCCACATCACAATATATTACATTTCCTCCCTCACAAGAAAATAATACATTAAGTTACATTTTTTTTATATTTTACCTATCCGAACTAACACCTAATATAAAAGGAACTTAGTGTTACAATAAAAGGTTTTTATACTTTCAACATACTTCAACATATACCTTCCTATCTTTTATTTTTTTTAAAGTTTGGTATGTTGCTAGTTACTAAGTACATTGTACGCAACACCGACCTATAGAATAATGTAGGTATACATATTACTTATATTACGATTATTTAGACTTAATCATTAGGTTAACTAACAAACAAACACCTATAGAAAGCTACTTACAAATAGATACTTAACTTATACCTACATTACTACCAACACGGCTTTTATACCTACTACTCACACTCAGGATTTGACTGCTTGAAACACTGATTAATCAAAATTTATAAGGTTTTTGTTTCTTTGTCTATTATTGACCCAATCCCCGGAAATAGACGGTTCAGCCGCGTAATCGCTTTGAGTCTCATTCTCATGCATGACGGGCGAGTCATGTGAAGTCTGAAGTGATGACGTCACCGGTGAATTAGGTGCTGACTCCCATGTTTCTTTTTCAGTGTGCACTGTTTGATTCTCTGTATCTGTGATAATAGGATTAGAGTACCGTGTGTGTGTTCGTAGTGGCATAATTTGATCTATATGTTTTCGGTGTTCCCCGTGGTCCGATTTTACCTTGTATGTCACTGCTCCGGTGCGCTCTGAGACTTCCCCTTCTACCCACTTGGTGTTGTTTCTCGAGTAATCTCGAAACAACACTCGGTCTCCTAGCTGGACCTCTCTGTTTGTACCTTGAGCATGTTTAACCTGCTTGGTCTGCGCTACCTCGACCGCATCCGCAGTGTTGCTGCGTAGCAAGTCCAACCGCATGCGCAGCCTCCGTCCCAGCAGCGCCACTGCTGGCTCGCGCTGTGTGCTTGTGTGTGTACTGTTTCTATACACTAAAAGAAAATTGTTTATTGCTCGCTCGATATTCTCACCTTCAGAAGCCGCCTTTTTTATTACTTTCTTGACAGTTTTGACGGCGTTCTCGGCGGCGCCGTTGCTCGATGGATGGTAAGGGGCTATTAGAATGTGTTTAATTCCGTTGCGGGTTAAAAACAACTCAAATTCCTCGGATCGAAACGGCGGACCCCCATCACTCACCACGCACTTTGGCAGCCCAAATCGGCTGAA
Source organism: Orthosia gracilis (assembly GCA_947562075.1). Classification (NCBI taxonomy): domain Eukaryota; kingdom Metazoa; phylum Arthropoda; class Insecta; order Lepidoptera; family Noctuidae; genus Orthosia; species Orthosia gracilis. The sequence goes on along the minus strand of OX387271.1, from coordinate 44,668,006 downwards.
GCATTCTCTTAATTTGTTTGAAACTAAATTGGCCGATGTACCGGTCCCCATCAGAAAAACTTCGATCCACTTAGAGTGCGAGTCAAGTATCAAAAAGTAATATTTACCTTGGTACTGTAGAAAGTCTATGTGAAGTCTCGTCCAAGGTTCCGAAGGCCATACGTACGGTACGGGAGTGTGTCGCGGCGGTGCGTCCAGCTGCGCCCGACAGGCGGCGCAGGAGGCGCCGCGCGCCTCGATGTCGGCGTCCAGGCGCGGCCACCACACGTAGTTGCGCGCGATGCTCTTCATGCGCACGACTCCTACGTGCCCCGCGTGTATTTCCTCCAAAATCGGCGCCCGCAGCGTCTCCGGCACCACTATCCTGTATCCCCAAACTATACACCCATGATCTATATGTAAATTTTCACGTCGATGAAAATATGCCTTCTCTTCTTCCGAATCGCCTATGAGTGGCCAACCACTCGTTATGTAGCCGTATACTTTACATAAAATTTTATCTTTTGTAGTCGCCTGTGCTACATCTTTGTGACTAAGAGGGAAACTGTCCTCAACGAAATGTAGATATGCCGCGTCGTCATGGTCCTCCACCTTGGTTTTCGCTAAAGGTAATCGTGATAACCCATCTGCATTGCTATTCATTTGAGATTTTACAAATACGATGTTAAAATCATAGGCCGCCAGGCGCACGGCGTATCTTTGTAGGCGGCTGGCTGCCGTTTGCGGTATACCCTTTTTAGGCCCGAATATATAGCTTAAAGCTTTATGATCGCTCCGTAATGTGAAATGCCTACCAAAGAGATATTGGTGATGCCTTGTGACTCCGTATACAATGGCCAGCGCCTCCTTGTCCACCTGGCTGTAGCGACGCTCGGCGTCGTTAAGCGTGCGCGAGGCGCAGCACAGGAGGCGCTCAGTGCCGTCGGGGTGGCGTTGCGCCAGCACGGCGCCCAAGCCGTACGCGCTGCTGTCCACGGCTAGCACCAGCGGTAGCGCTGGCGAGTAGTGAGCCAGCACCGGGTCACTCGTCAATCTCACCTTGATCTTCTCAAAAGCGGCATTACAGTTCTCCGACCACGCCCATTTAACTCCCTTTTTTAAAAGAGCGTGAAGTGGATGTAAAATCATACTGAGATTGGGTATAAAACGTGCATAGTAATTAATGAAACCCAATAAAGCTCTTAACTGTGTCACGTTTTCGGGGATAGGCATTTTCGTTATGGCATTAACTTTTGAAGTATCAGTATAAAGACCGTGTTTGTTAATTCTATAACCCAAGTAACAAACCTCATCTTTTAAAAATTCACATTTAGAAAACTTAATTGTTAATCCGGCTTCTCTTAATCTAGTAAGTACCGCCCTTAAATTTTCCAAATGATGAGATTTATTCCTGCCACTTACACAAATGTCATCAATAAAGGCTACCACAAATTCTAGGCCATTTAACGTATCGAAAACTATTTTTTGGAATTTTTCAGGTAGGCACTTAAGTCCGAAAGGAGCCCTGCGATATACAAATGTACCTACATGTGTAGTAATCGCTGTAAGCGGTTGTGAACTGTCAGACAACTCAAGTTGCATAAATGCATTTTTAAAATCTAATTTACTATATTGCTCCCCACCACTTAGCGTTGCAAACAACTCTTCGATTTTCGGCAATGGAAAATGAAAATCTTTTAATAATTTATTCACGGTCACTTTATAATCTCCGCATAATCGAATAGAACCGTCTGGCTTAATAATTGGCACTATAGGAGTTCCATAATCGGATCTATCTACCTTATAAATTATACCTTCGTCTTGTAAGCGTTTAAGTTCATTTTCCACTGGCACGCGCAGCGCAAGTGGAAGGGGACGAGACTTGCAAAATACCGGCGTGTTATCAGTTAGGTACAGTGATAACTTATGTTTATAAACACCAATTTTTTCTGTAAATACTTCTGGGAATTCTTGTTTCAATTTCAAAACAACAGGATCAACATCTTCTTTTATATGAAATAAATTTAATGACTTTAATTTTAGTTCGCGCATCCAGGTGCGTCCAATAAGCGGAGGGCCGCCGTGCTCAATAATAAACAATGGCAATATGGCGACCTCTGCACCTGCACAACTGACATGCACAGAGACCCGTCCTATCGGTATTATTGCGTCACCTGTATATGATTGTAATTTAATGTTGTCTTTTTCAATTGGTAAAGTAGAAAGATGTTGATCATAGAATGATTTAGATACCGCCGATATCTTGCTGCCTGTGTCGATTTCAAATAACACAGTTTGATTCTCAACAATGAGTTCACAATAATATGGACCGTCTTTTACATTTTGAACTGACTGACCTTTAATAGTATATAGTCCTTCGAACTCCTCACCTCCAGACTCGGATGAATCTGTTTCCATGAAGTTTTGATATTTAGAACCAGACCTGCCCGCACTCACATCATTTTTATCACATACGGACCCCAAGTGGCCCTTCACTTTGCACTTGTCGCACACATACGACTTATATCGACACCTGTGTGGCGCATGGCCGTCCCGGCCACAGCGCCAGCACCCTTTGCGTCGCGTAGCCACGACGTCACGACCGGCGGCGCTGGACTGCTTGCCCACGCTCACCCGGTGCACCCGCTCGCCCGCGTCTGCTTGGAGTCCCGCCGGCCCGGCTGCTACCCACGGCGCGGCCGGCGAGTGCGCCACGGCCTTAGCCGCGTGCTGCTCGGCCGCCTCCAGCGCCAGCGCCAGCCCCACTGCCTTCTTGTAATCGAGAGTTGTCTCCGCAAACAAGCGAGACCGTATCTCTTCGCTACGAAGACCCGACACGAATTGATCTCGTATGTTCACTTCCAACTGGTTCTCAAAATTGCAATAGGTAGCCAAGTGTTTCAAATTTTGTAAAAACACTTTGATATTTTCGCCTTCACCTTGCCGCCGCTGACGAAACACGTGGCGCTCTGCTATTTCAGATCTTTTGGGTTCCAGATGATTTTTCACAAGCTCCACTAACGTGGTAAAGGTTTTTTCCTCCGGATTGTCTGGAGCGCACAGATCACACATCAATCGGTAGGTCGGCGCTCCGACATGCGTCACCAGCGTGGCCACGCGCAGGTTATCTTTGATATCGTTTAGCAAAATAAATTGTTCCACTAAACGCACATATGCTGGCCAGTTTTCACCTCCATCCAGATCAAATACGTGTATTTTCCCGATCGGCATCTTGATATTTTACTGCTTTTTATACAATTACTCGTCGCCAATGTAGGATATCGGTGTAAATTCAAAGACAGTTCATGCGAGACTGGTTTATTATTCGTGTACCCACATCACAATATATTACACTGATGATACTTCTTTGATTTTTAAGATAAATAGACGTACGAGAAACGTTGACGACGTAAATAATGCATTGCGGCAAGTTCAAAATTGGTTCTCTGCCAATAATTTAGTTTTAAATGCTAAAAAAACTAAGTGTGTAAAATTTGCCTTGCCGAATGTCAGAAGTTATAATTGTGACATTATATTAAACAACGAGAAGCTAGAATTCGTCGACAAAACGGTTTTCTTGGGGATCACGCTAGACTCAAGGTTACAATGGGGTCCTCATTTAATGTCACTTGCAGGGCGGTTAAGTTTGGGAGCTTATGCTGTTAGAAAAATTCGTCAATTTACTGATGTAGATACCGTGAGGCTGGTCTATTTTAGTTACTTTCATAGTTTAATGTCTAACGGTATATTACTATGGAGAAGGGCTGCAGACATTCAGTCAATTTTTATTCTGTAAAAACGAGTCATCAGAACGATATACAATTTTCGCCGACGCGTTTCTCTAAGGGAACTCTTTAAGGACATTAACATCATGACGGTACCTTGACAATATATTTACGAAAACATCATGTACGTTAGAAAGAATTTACATCTTTTTAGTAAAAACAGCGATAGACATAACGATTTACATCGCTGATAAAAATGCTTGGCTCAACGCTAGTCCTGCTACACAGCCACTAGGGCACAAAAAAAAAGTGATAAGCAGAAACGTTCTGAAGTATTGTTAGACCTGCTGAAACGTGGCCTAAATGTAATAAATGACAATTATTTTGTCCAAAGAAGTCGACATAATTGATTAAGAAGTTTAGTAAACAAAGATTCAAGCAAAATTCGATACATGTTTATTTTTGAAAAAAATGTAGCCCAAATCATTTAACGTTCAAGCAAGACATGCCAAAATTGCAGAAATTACAGCCGACTCTAACCAAATACATAAGTCGATTTCGCAATAAATGTCGCTTTTCCATTTTTGGTCATTAGGCATCGATTTAAAGTTACAAAACTTATTTTTCATACAGAATAACTTTGTTTAAAGCAAACTTTAGTTATTAGAAAATAAACTTTAGTAAATAAAACAAAACTAGTTTGCTTGTAAGAAGGAGTTCACAAGTCCCAATATTTTCGACTACCAAAACAAAAAAAGAGCCCCAAAGCAACTAAGTAGCCAATTCAGTTCAGTGTTGCTTTTCGCGAGGCTATGGTGTCTATCTGGAAAAACAGCTATTCCAGTTAAGGGCTTAGCCATACGCACATGAGCGTCATTAGCTCAAGACTTTCACTGCTGGACATTATCGATTACTTAGTTTAAAAAGCACAATCAAAATGTTTGAAAATTGGGTTTGATCTCAACCTCAGATTTAGATGAGTATTTTTAATGACGCTTTACGCCTAAGAAAAAATGTTTTAGTAGTTATTTATTAAGATCACTCTGTGCTATCATACCTACCAATAATATTTTTTTTACCAGAAGAATTGATTGAAAATAGGTTACGAGGCGACTCTGGAAAATCGGTCATACGCTGCCTGCCACAGATATAAATCTAACTAGATGACGCGATTGTATGTACTTCGCGTGACAAAAAACGGAGTAAAGTTACGATCAATGATCGTAATCTGAGCTTTTCATATAGCATTATCGGTACCGGAAAGCCACCGAAATCTAGGAAAATGCCTTTTATGCCATATTAAGCTGTTAAGAATGTATAGAAAAAGATGACCGAGACATTGGAAATGTTTTCTTTCATTGGTAAGTAAATTTGTTTTAAATTGTTTGTGAAAAAGTGGCTCGCTTGGTTTTCATACAGATGGAGAGACTTGCGTTATATAGTTAGATTTATGTCTGTGCTGCCTGCATCCTTCGTAGCTTCGTTGCACCATCCAGTACGCAGTCGCCACTTGAGAACTGCGCCCATCTGCATTGACGAGATGCAAAGGAATTGCAGAATAAATACCATCAAATGCCTTCACTTCCTCCAACGCAATAACCGCATATTTTTCGATGGTATCCGGGTAGTTTATAAAGTAATTTGCGTCGGGACTTGACGCCTCCTTACAGGGAGTCACTGCAGTCGATCCTTCAGTAACGAACTCGAAAATTTATTCATAGCTTCCTCGGCTCCTGTAAATACAACGCGGGAACACAATCGGGATTTCGTTTTGATTTTATAACTAATCTACGGGTACGACGTGTCATAGCGAAATGAGTTTTCGATTACGTACCTAGATCTGTGAGGGCGTTTGCAAAATGGAAATTACGGTTTGATATCAGGAAATCGCGCTGGCTTTGTACAGGAAATGATTATTTTATCGCTAGTTCTTCTTCTCGCATTGGCACGTTATAAATTTCCATGATGTGACACGAAATGTGGACAAATATTCGCTGCACTTTTAATTAAATTTTAAACACTTTTGACCTTGGCATCTTGTGACATCATTATAAGTATTTTTTTTTATTTGTTATAGGCTCGCGTTTGACCACTATCTCGCCTGATGTTAAGTGATGATGTAGTCGAAGGTGAAGCACGCTTGCCTAGAAGTAACCTATTCACTCTTGACTTAAAGACCCCTAGGTTGTAGCTACCAGGAAACAAAGACGCCGGCAGGGAATTCCACTCCTTAGCTGTACGCACAATGAAAGTATTTTCGAAACGCTTTGTGCGTATGGGTGGGATATCAACCATGTAACGATGGCGCATTGCCGTACGTCTTGTAGTCCGATGATGGAAAGGGCTAGGCGGAATCAAATTGTGCAGTTCCATCGCACACTCCCCGAAATGTAACCGATAGAAAACCGACAGGCTGGCAACTCGTCGCCGGTGTTCAAGGCTTTGGAGCTTTGAGTCGACCAGCGCATCATTGCCGATAAGTCTCCTGGCCCGTCTGTCAATCGACTCAAGTGCGTCAAGTTGGTACCTGGCAGATCCGTCCCAGAGGTGAGAGCAGTACTCCATGCATGACCGAACTTGCGCTTTATACAAGTTGAGCAGCTGTTCAGGCGTGAAGTACCATCTCACCTTCGCAAGGATCCCCAACTTTTTTGCAGCTAATTGAGCCTTTGCCTCAATGAAAGGACCAAAATTGAGGGTCGATGTCAACGTAACACCAAGAAGGTCGAGATGGTCCGTTATCGGCACGGTTACACCACGGAAGGATGGAGCCGGGTGGAATTGGCTCTTTTTTGCGGAAAAAAGACACGCCTGGGTCTAAGCAGCATTGAATCTGACTAGATTGGCATTGCCCCATTCGGAGACTGCCTCCAAAGACAGGTTCAAGCGCTCAACCATGGCCTCCCGAAGAGACCGGACTTGAGGCCCAGTAGCCCGTGCGCCAGACACGTATCTCTCAGCAACAGTGCTGTCGTCTGCATACCCAAAGGTTCCGGGTTTTAGCAGATCATTAATGTGCAGCAAGAACAATGTTGCCGAGAGCACTGACCCCTGAGGGACTCCGGCGTTAATACCTAACTGACCGGACGAGCAGCCATCGATAACCACTCGGATGGACCGATCCCTCAGGAAGTCTGCAATCCAGTCACACAGACCACTAGGCAGACCGAAGGAAGGAAGCTTACCAATAAGGCTCTCGTGCCAGACCCTGTCAAAGGCCTTCGATATGTCAAGGGAGACAGCAAGCGCCTCCCCGTGGTTCTCGATGGCCTCACTCCAGATGTGAATGGCATACGCTAGAAGATCCCCAGTTGACCGGTTTCGGCGGAAGCCGTATTGGCGGTCACTAAGAAGGTCGTTGTCTTCTAGGTATGCCAGGAGCTTATTATTCAGTACACGTTCCATACTCTTACAGAGGATGGAAGTATCTTGCCTTATCCCAATTTATAATGAGATCGGCGCAATTTGGTTTCTCTAGTCTTTCCTTAGTGGTCTAAAGTCATTCATATTCAAACTCAAAACTTTCTTCACGACATTATCGTCATTATTTTTGATAGTGACAACACTTATACAAAATTTATAAAACAAAAATGCTTGAACAGATATTTTCAAATAAATTAATAATAACGCTTGAATGAAAAAAACTTTTTAACAGAAGTCGGATTGATTTTTTTGTTAAAAAGTTACTTTTCAGTTCTGGTAGGTACCTCCTATTACCATGAAAATATTTATAGACAAAGAACGACGATGCCATGTAGTATTGTCATGAAGTATCTCATGACAATTCTAATAAACCCAAACACGACTAGGATTTTTTTTTTCGGAATTCCAGCGCCTACCTTACGGCTTCATCATCAGATCCGTTGGATGGTACCATTTTCATCAGTACTATTTATTTATAAGTATTTACTTTGTCATAATCGGTTAACTATTCGGGATATCTTATACCCGTGACATACATTAAGGAGTTCCAGTACAGTTCCATTTCACCAAACGCTACTTTCTGAGTGCAGATGATTGCATTGTTGATGAATATACCAAAATCGCTATATGTATGCCTATAATATTTGAGGAGTTCCCTCGATTTCTCCAGGATCCCATCATCAGATCCTGACCTGATGACCATGGAACCACCTAGGAAGTATATCGTTTCGAACAAAAAAATAATTTTCGAAATCGTTCCAGGCGTCTTTGAGTAACCGGGGAAAACAAAGTTTCTGAAGAATTGAGAACATCCTCATTTTTTTGAAGTCGGTTAATTACATTCTTTACAACCGTGATGGAAATAGAAAAGACAGGAGCTATTAATTTCCGGGCACTTCTAAGGGCTATGCGATGGCCATATTTAGATTCAACTCAATTCCTAATAATGGCTATACATATTATACACAAGTCGATTTCAAGATGACTGAAGAAGGAAAGAAAGATGTTGTGTTACCTCAAATAAATTACTGAGGACTGGAGAATGATGATCGTTTCTAAATGCACATATAAATAAATCGATCATTTAAATTCTCATAGATAGACCAATCTACTAATCTGCTGCGCTTATCCCAGTTGTAAACGACCCTTTGTGCCTGTTGGCCTTGTTTGTTCTTTCTCTGATAATAATATGGAGTGAAGTGTAAATTTGTATATTTTTTCCTACTACTCCATTATTCTTTTCTGTTTAATTTCGTTGCGGGATTGAAGACAGTTAAATTCATTATCCGGGACTTCGTCCAGCTTCATTGCCTCGGCGCTTTTCTGGTGGTCGCCATTGTTGATTCTGGCTTTGCTTGGCATTGTTGATTCCCAAACCATACCGTGCCATGCCCACTGCCATTTAAGTTTCGCAATTCTTCGGGCTATGTTGGTAACTTTGGTTCTCCTGCGGATGTCCTCACTTCGAATGCAATCACGCAAACAAACTCCGAGCATAGCCCTCTCCATTGCCCTTTGGGTGACTTTAAGGTTTCTGATAAGGCCCATTGTGAGCGATCACATCTCGGTCCCATAAGTAATTACTGGCAACACACACTGAGCATAGACTTTTTTTTTGAGACACTGCGGTAAATTGGACAAGAAAATACCTTGTAGATTCTAGATAAAGTAACATCATATCAGCGATATAGGATTGTCAAACAGTCCAAAATGTTTGAAATTGATTTGCCCTCAGGAAATGTCACTTAATCAAACACTCTTCTCTTCCTTTTTATATTGAATTTATGACAATCTTTTTTTTTTTGTTTAGGTAAATTAGACTCGCGCTTGACCACTATATCACCTGATGGTAAGCGATGATGTGGTCGACGGTGAAGCACGCTTGCCTAGAAGTAACCTATTCACTCTTGACTTAAAGACCCCTAGATTGTAGCAATCGGGAAACACAGACTCCGGCGGGAATTCCACTCCTTAGCTGTACACATTATAAAAGTATTCTCAAAACGTTTTGTGTGTATGGGTGGGATGTCCACCATCCATGTACCGATGGCGCATTACCGTACGTCTGGTAGTCCGATGATGAAACGGGCCGGGCGGAATTAGATCGTGCAGTAATTCCATCGCATACTCCCCGAAATGTAACCGATAAAAAACCGACAGGCTGTCCACTCGGCGACGATGTTCATGGCTCTGGAGCTTTGACTTAACCAGTGCTTCATCGCCGATGAGCTTCTTGGCTCGCTTTTCGATGGAACCTAGTGCATCAATCAATCCTTAAGCAACTTGGAAAAACCGGCAGAGTGCGAGTCGGACTCGAGCACGAAGGGTTCCGTACCATTATCGCAAAAAACGCCAAAAAAATCACGTATTTTGTTCGGGAACCTCACTTAAATATTTATTTTATTCTGATTTTTGTTATAGCGGCATCAGAAATACATCATCTGTGAAAATTTCAACTGTCTAGCTAACACGGTTCATGAAATACAGCCTGGCGACAGGCAGACGGACATTGGAATCTTAGTATAGTAAAAGGGTCCCGTTGTACCCTTTGGATATGGAACCCTAAAAAGCAAAAAATGTATTTGTAATGTCACATACCGGTGAAAGAATATCACTTTGGTCGGCGCAGCATGTTTCCAATAGCTCACTTAAAGGACTTATAATATTGCATGCAATTTCTCAGCTTCTTAAAAGGACGCGTAATTGCGACACGATTTAGTTGGCAACGCGGCGAATATCGACCCGTTTAAAAACCCCATATCTTTAACAACTGGGAAACTGAACCATGAATAAAAGGTAATAGTCATTTTGTTCTCTTTTTTTAAGCTAAATGTCTGTAATTATTCAAAAAGATGAATTGTGTTTAAGATAATTCTGGTCACGTAAGAACTTATCAGTTTGACAAATTGCCGGTGAACGGAGCGGTGTTCAAGTATCTTAATAATAGTATCTTACGTTTGGAGGTCAGAGGGAAACGGAGGATGACCTTTTCAGACTTGGAATTAGGGAATTAGATTCGGTTTCACTTTTATTTCAGTGTATTATCTACGAAGCTGGACAGGCTGAGATGATGAGAATATTTAAAACGATGAAGTGTTACAATGGAGTGAGATCTTTCTATAAAGTTTAAGTGTAAAGTATTTTATTCATTGAATAAGTGTGAAATGCGAGACTTCCACTCATATACTTAAGCTGAGGTTAAGTCGAGCGGGTTTTCTCCACCACGATTCAGGGGGGTATTATACTATCATATATCTATACTCATACTCACATTCACCATGAAAGATTCATATGAAATCATGTTTATATTACACTATCATATAAATATGACTCATGGATCTGTGGTCCTAAATATATGATGGTATAATACCCCCACTCCCGCCTCCTCCCGTAATCAATTGACAGCAACTCGAGAAAGATTTTTTTTATTATTATGGATAGGCTTGCGCTTGACGACTATCTCACCTGATGGTAAGAGTTGATGTTGGCAAGTTTCCGTTGCCTTGGCGACTAAACCGAGTGGAGTGGAGGAAGTTCCCTTCAAGAGTACTTAAGAGATGTGACTTATTAGAGCAGATTAAAAATAAACGCCATTAAAAATTAATAATAGTAAAAAATAGCAACGTGAAATAAAATTCCATAGCTGAAAAAATGTAGGTACATTTTAATGACCACCTCAAGCTATTGACAAAAATATTTATCTATTATTTATTTATTTAAACTTCATGTACATTGGTGATACATAGGCGGACTTAATGCAGCAAAGCTTTCTCTACCAGTCAATCTTTGGGTAAACAAGGACACAACAGTGGTAGGTGTACAAAATAAAAATTATGAACAACAATTGAAGTCGGATTAATAAACTACCTAACTAATAAAATACATAAATAATATCTGTAACACAAGACTAATAAATATTATAATAAATACTAAATACAACATGAAACTGAAATTTAAATATAATAACTATGACGAAGACCGAGTTATGTATGAGAGGACAGATAATAGTTCAAAACAATAATAATAATATGTAACTAAGACACCAGTAAATAAAAAAACAAATTCTTTTAAACGTAGGTAGCAATTTCTTTCGAGCCTTCAGGAGACGCTACAAAGAATACATATGGTTTTATTCAGAGGCTTTTGATATTAAAATGTAGGTAGCTTATAAATATTTAATGCAATCTCATTTTAAGTACCGAGTGTGATGTAACTCATTGCGGAACTCAGGAGCGTTTTGACCGACTTCCCAGAAGAAAGGTGAGTTATGAATTTTGTATTGGGGGCCCTTGTTTTTTTATTTGGTTATGGTTTGGATATGGGTTTGGGCGGAAAATTACGTCAGAAGGAGACCTGTCCGGAATTTTATGAGTTTGTGTTGAGTGGCAGGCTGTTCGTGAAACAGTGAGTCTTCATTTGCCTTTCAATTTTTCAAATTTGTAACTTTTTAGGGTTCCGTAGTCAACAAGGAACCCTTATACCTTAGCCATGTCCATCTTAGCTCAGAGACTCTTAGTACTAGCTATTAATTGGCATGGATATACGTATTAATAACTCCAACAAAGTGGTAAAACAATATCGTGATAAATTTTTTTTTTTGGTTTTTCTTCTCGTCTATCCCATGGTGTGGATTATCGTTAAAGAGGGCATTCAAAAATATTATGGGTCTGTTAAAACCATTTTTCGATTCAAGGATCCGTTCGCGTAAAATTAAGCTTTAGATTGCAAATTTTTGTTAGAGTCGAGTATCCCTCCTCCCCTGCCAGCTAAATGGCTGCTTTTGGATATGTGAAAAATTTCACAGTAGTAGCATATATAACGAAATTAAAAGGAAAACTATCACAGCTAAGTAGACTTTACAATTTTACGAGTAATAGTCGACCAACTTATAAAATGTACTTGGAAAAGTATTTTTTTTACTTATACCATTGAAAAATTACTTATATAACGTTGTTAGTTGTGTAAAACAGATAGTAAATATAAGTTTATGACCATGTAAAAATATACAAAAATAAAATCATAACATAATTAATAACAATGATTTCTAAATTGATAATGTTTACGGTCGAATAACGCATTGGAGTGGGCGGAGTCGTTGGCGGTACCGGCCCGTACGGTGCATGCGCGCGGGGGAGACAATTTTGTGGTAATGCAGAAAGTATTTTCGACGTTTCGTAAAAGTCAAACTAGATTCGATTGCTAAGCAAATTCCGTTACCCGACACTTTTTTTTCATTTGTTATAGGCTCGCGTTTGACCACTATCTCGCCTGATGTAGTCGAAGTGATGATGTGGTCGAAGGTGAAGCACGCGTGCCTAGAAGTAACCTATTCACTCTTGACTTGAAGACCCCTAGGTTGCAGCTATCAGGAAACAAACGGCCTTTCCCAATTTTTTTCCTACTCCTCCAATATTTTTTTCTGATTAATTTCGTTGCGGGATCCGAGACAGTTAAATTCATTTGCCGGGACTTCGTTGAGCTTTATTCACTCGGCGCTTTTCTGGTGGTCACCACTGTTGATTCTGGCTTTCAGGACTTGCAATGGTTTGGGAATAGTGCGGTAGGATTGTCCCAATTACCCGACCATAGATGGCGGTATTCTCAGTGGTCGTAATTATAAACTTAATTTCATTTGTCGTAAGGTTGACATTGGCGACATAGATAGATATTTACTGCTACTCAACCAAGGCCACATCAGTGTAGTGTAGTATAACACATCGCATTTTTAATTTCATAATCGATATCGATAGATACCCGATTACTTCATTCGAAAAAATAAGACTTGTTTTTTTTTTTTAATTTATATGATATATATTTTTTTGTAAATCAAATCAAATAGAAACTATGTACTAATTTAGTTATACTCATTGAGGCGGGCGGACCTCTTTATAATATTAAAGTATAAGTCAATATCCTACTCAACTACATCACTAATTGAGTAGCAAAGAACTTTCGAGAACGAAATAGTAAATGCATTCGAATTCTTCAAATTCTGAGAGAGAAAGAAACAAGGAGCGTGCGTGTGAGGATCCAGATACGCACCATACCATTTCCCGTGGCTCTAATGCGCGGTCGTATTTTTTATTGTAGCTTATTTACGAGTAGATGATCATACTCGTAAATAAGCTAGAATTCTGTCAACGATGACTTTTGAAGGAGCGTTATCCTGGGCGGTGGATAGTGTGGTGTGGTGGGTATTCGAATTTGAGTGGCGAATCAAATTCGACTACGAAAGTCAAAGCTCTTATGGTACGGTACTCAATTCCCGCTGGTTCCAGCCGAAGCAGTTACCATGCACAAAAGCCATGGTTCCACATTAGAAAAAGTAGTTGTACATATAAAGCCCGGTATTTTTAGGGCAATGTCGCGTCGCATGCTCACGTGTCACTTGCGCTCAAGGTTTGTTCATTGTTACTGAATCTTTTCGTCCTCCACGTCCACCATCTGATCACGATTCCGTCGTGATGGAAATGAGAAAGCTGAGACTAAATCCTTTTATACCAAATTATTGATTTTTGAGAGAGCCCCACAGATCATGTCAAATTGTGTTCCATAATGTACAATCAGTACGTAAACACTTGCAGGATACAGTATGCGATACTCCGATATTTACTTAGCAGAAGAAACTTTCAGCTACCTTCGAAATAGTGAATTTTATTTGATTTTTATCTGACTAAAAAAAAAGGTGTTAGAGCTGCACATTATATCTGCGTGACCCACACGGCACTGGTGTGTGGGTGCGCAGCACGGTGGCGACGCGGCGCGGCTCAGCAAACCATTCTTCACACACTTCCACGGACTCCACAAGGATAGTTGGAATCTTTCTCTTAAAATCACAGTATTATTTGACCGGGTCAGTTGATTTGTAATTTACGCGGTAAACCACATTCGCCTTAAGTATACAGTCCAATTTTTCTCATCCACGAGCTAACAGACCGTTACCGTGCGTCTCGCAACCAGTGCCAACCTCCCGTGCGTCGTCATAGTCATCGTTTATCGTTTAGTCATCCTAGCCATCGTTTCAAACTACCTAGCCCACATGTATTATGACAGCTGCTGTCACCTTACTGCCGAAGAAACCTCAGACTTTTTCATTCAAGAAAAGAAGACCTCGCAGATTTCTTCTTCCATTAACCAATTTTCTACCTACAAAGAAATATCAATTGCAATCCCTTTCATCGCAACAAAATCTCTATTTTCTCCGCGGACAACAATACTAGGTTTTAAAATTTTTATACGAATTAGATGCTCTATAGACTAGAGTATAGTATACATGCTCCGTGCCCCGGATCTGGCCGAGTTATCTTACAGTATTTATTCTGGTCTGTCTGAGTGCAGCGATTGGGCGGCGTGACTGGACTGCTAATGTTTGGATTGAGCTGCCATCGTCTGTGGCTAGGATACCATCCGATGGAGGATTGAGTAATGTAGAAAATTAACTTAGAAAATTTTTGCTTTAACAGCGTTGATTCAGTTTTCTTAGGTCGTAAAGATTTTGTTGGTTAGCCATGGGGCTATGTGATGGTTAATATGAAGGATCTGGCTCGAAGGACCTCGGATAACCCTTTGAGGGTTAAACCAGAATTTGGCTAACTATCTGGAAGACCCAGTTTCACCAAGTATGTAGCTATCAATATAGATACAGTCAATAATAATTGACGTCAACATTTAGGTAGTAAGTTGACTGCTTAAATATTTACCGACATAAATTCGGCATTACCATTGCAGTACCGGATTATAAAAAAATGTGAGAAACAGGTTTGTATTTAAAATAGTTTTATTCAAACTGTAACAAACTGCAAACTAGTTTTAAACTCTGCACATCACCACCTAAATATCCCCAGATGTTAATACAGGCACAATCAGCTTTACCCTATTGAAAATGCGAGTTACTTTCCACGTGAGCAAATCCTCCCAATGACTGCGCACCTACAGAAGACAACACAAGCCACTGCCCGTGAAATAGCTTGTATACTGCGATAGTATAGCTCTCATTCTCAGATACAGCGTACAGGGCACACGCCAGCCCGAGTTTAATGCTGAAAGATAATAACAGAATACCTTGTAATAACGTAGTGTATTGGTATTATTGGTGTGCGGAAAAGTTACTGTAATAGGACTTTGGAAATAGATAAGAAGAAAAGTGATGTGGAGAAGTAGAATGTTTTCTTTACACAGAACACTTTTAATTTGGTGGCAATATTTTTGGGGTTACAGTTCTCATGAATAGGAACAGTTTATTAATAGCCTCTAGATCCTCCAAGAAATCGGAAAAAAACATTTAAGCATTCTCTATATTTTGTCGCGTTCTAGAAACTTAAAATAACGGAAAGCAAATTTTTTTTGGGTTTCTAACTAGCGGATGCCTCACGGTTTCACCCACGTTATTCCCGTTCCAGTAGGAATAAAGGAATAAAAAGTAGCCTATGTCACCCGTGAATAGTGTAGCTTCCCAACGGTGAAAGAATTTTTTAAATCGGTCCAGTAGTTTTTAAGTTTATTCGTTACATACAAAAATTAAAAAATACAAATCTTTATAACATTTACTAGAACATCATTGAATATTAGTATAGATGAATCCCAAAGTAAGTAAGATTTTTGTATTCATGAGAAATCACATCCTCTGAAAATTAAAAAAAAGAGTGAGGTGCATTATGGATACCCGGTTGGAACGCAGCTCGATTAGTTAAATTTACAGTCTTTAATAATAAGACGAAACTAAAATAATAAATGAACAACACAGCTGATGCTCAGTGTAAACACACAATAGCGGCTGCGAGCGTACTACTGTATGTGTCTAGTCAGCGCGCGCTCGTACGTCTTCGGTTTTCTTCGTGCGCATCCGGCTCTCTTCTCAGCGTCTCCCTTTTTTTCGGATCTTCGCTTGTACTATCCTGCATACTGCAAGCTATTTCGCACACAATTTATCAGGCAAAAATGATAATATATATTAATAAAAAAGGGTATTCAAACGTTAAAATGATAAATATCTTTTTAGTTGTATTGTTACGTTGTTGTTGTGTAAAAGTTTTAGTTTCCAAGGTGATCGGAAAAATCACTGCAAAAAGGTGTCGGTTTTTGGTGTCGTGATTCATTTTTACACTTTTTTCGGTCTAGTCCCTTAGCTCGCAAACAAATCAGAAAGATAACCTGCGATAACCCGGTTCATTAAAGAAACGAATTTAAAATGGCGGTGCTTATCATCTTCTCTTGCTTGCACACTATAGACGGCACAAGTGTGAAAGCGAGAGAACATGATAAGCACCGTCTTTTTAGATTCGTTTCTTTAGTGAACCAGCTTATACTATATATGTCCAGTCAGCGCGCGCTCGTACGTCTTCGGTTTTCTTCGTGCGCCGCCGGCTCTTTCCTCGGCGTGTCCCTTTTGTGCGGATCTTCGCTTGTACTATCGTGCATGCAGCACGCTGTGCCCCGCACAATTTATGACGCATAAATGATTGTTTACATTTATTTATAGTATTAAAAAAGGATATTTAAACGTTAAAATTATGAATAAAATGTTTTATTTTCCTACGTGATCGGGAAGCGCCTCAAAAATAACTGAAAAAAGATGTCGGTTTTGGTGTCGTTTTTTTCATGGTTACACTTTTTCGGTCTAGCCCCTCAGCCTGCAAACAAATCAGAACTATAACGTGCGACAAGGAACTCCGTTCCAAAAAATATAAAAAAGGAACTACCTAGAACTAGATACGAGTTCCCCGAAGAATTTGTATCCAAAATGTTGGTTTTAATTTAACAATTTTTAAATAATATTTTAATACTTTAATGAGTCTCTTGCTAGAGTAAAACTCACGAGATATTCTTTCAACTTTTTCACAAAAAATGATATTGACGAAATCCAATCAAGACATAATTACCAATAAATCTGCTGTGAATCCTGAAAGCCGTTTTGATTGGTTGACCAAAATATCAACCACAGATCGTATATTTAAATTGACATGATATTTGATTGAATAAGCTCTCAATGGCTATCCAAACGTCAAGTGGGATCGGGAATAAAATTGATGCTATCAAAACTGAGTTAATTAGTGAGCAGATATCCTAAATGCAATCAAGGCAATCAAACCTGGTGATAGTTTCTGAAGAACCTATCTTTAGCTTATTCTGTATAACTTCTGAATCTGAACTAATATTATAAAGAGGTAAAAGGTGTTTGTTTTATAGGAGGTCTGCTCGCAACCGATTAAAATTATTTCATTAATATGAAGCAGCACCAACGCCGCCACTAACGAACTAATGACATAACGTCACATAAATCCTGCATCGAGCAAGCAAAGTTTTCGGCGCAATTTGAACACATACAACAGTCTGACAATAACCGTTGGGCAGTGCCCGGACCAGTTACAACATGCGTCTAGTCGGAGGATCCTCCCTTTTCTATGGAATTTTGTGGGACATAACACCCTGTTCCACCAACCCCCAAACTGGTGACCCCGACGTGATAAAGCCGTACTATCGCTGAGTAGAATAGAATATACTTAATTGAACACCAAAAAAGTTAAACACATTTTCTCTGAGTGTTACCTATAGGCTACATCCCGGTAAAATCCACGGCCCCTACGTAATGGCCACCAAACGTAGTTCGCTGTAATGTATATGCTATGTCTATATTTACAAAAAATAAAAACTTGTATTTCAGACACGCAACTTAGAAACTAGTTTTAGTACTTATAACTACCAGAAAAACTACTTACGTTTATGTGTCAACTGATTGATAGACAACACAAAACTTAAATTCATGATAGAAAAACATTGGATACATGACTTGTTCTTTAGATGAAATAGTATGTCTAAGTAGAGATTGAAAAGCATCCCTTGAATAGTTTAGCCACGAATTAAAAGCAAACTTCACCAATAAAACTGAACTCTGTCTGCACCTAAACTGCGTTCAAGATCCTCTATCGGTATCATTTTTGAGGCGGAACATTGACACTGGCAACTCTTGATCACCCTGAGTGTTACGTACTTATTTTTCTAGCCTACGTTGTCCAACTCCTACTCAAAGGTTCTTCTTCCATCGTTCAACCGGGAACACACACCATCATGTGGAAGAATAATAAATAAATAAGTATGCGCTAAATAACCACTCAAAAAATAAATGCAATTTATCAAGTTCCTGATCGCCAAACAAAGGGTTCCTGATTGTAATGTCCACGATAATAACGAGCCGGACGCGGAAATGCGTCAGATATTCCGACCGGACCGGTTTTAATACGGGCCACAATCGAAAACAATGGTAATGTGCGTACATTGTTTTGCGACATATGTACCATTTATTTATTAAAAGAGGACATTTTAAAACGGTTTTTATTACGGCCGCTTTAATATGAGAGGGTGTTTGTGTTTTACAGCGGTTTAGGGTTTGATTTTTGTTTCGTTTTGAATATTAGATGGGATTTATTGAATGACTATCGCGTTTGAATATACCACTAGGGGCGCTAGAGTAAGCAAGTCTTTAAAATGTCAAATTTCATAGTTTTTTGGCCTTAGTGCGAGTTTATTTACTACTTTTTTATTATTGATTATATTCTCTAAATAATATGGCAGACTAAGATACGTACGAGATTGACCAACCACTGCTGTATTAGTTTTAAGTTTCGGAAAATTGTATAAACATTTTTTTAAAAGCATACTCGTTTTTACCGAAATTCAGAAGCTTTTATCAGAAAATACGTCTCTTCAAAAAACAATTACGGAGCAACAAAATAAAATTAATAATCTTACGCTGATATGTTCTTCAAACAAAAGAATATTTAAAAAGAATATTAGATGTAGTTCAGTTCCGAAACAAATAGACTTTTCCAGCACCAGTGGTACACCTGTTTCCTCAATACAAAAGTGCTTTGATAGCCAAAACACAGATGATAAGTTAGACGTTTCTGTGACACAAAATATTGGTTCAAATACTAATTTAACAAAAATGGGCACTGTGTTCCTCAAAAAGCAAATTACCTTTTGCAAGACGACATGCATAATGCTGAAGATTGCCTGAATATTTCCACTGCTGCATCAGGAAAAACTGTCGTGCTTTGACAACCACAAAACATCATTTTAGTTTGAATAAAAACGAACAAAATCAAATCGACAAGAATTCAAGTTAAGCGGAATTCGGAATTCGTCACAACATCGAAATACAGAATTGCTATATTCGCTGATCAGACTGGAAATGGAATACGACAAAATTTAAACGACTTGGTGGGAGATTCATTTCATGTGACGTCATTCATTAAATCAAATGCGCCTCTTAGAGATATATTAAGCTCAAGTTTGTCTATATGTAAGGATTTTACCGGCACAGGCTCCAATGACAACAATCCCCTACAAGTTTTAAGCTCTCTACATCACACTTTGCAGAATTTGAACAAACCAATTATTTATAAATTCTTCTATTTCAACACAGATTAATAATTCCCCTGGTTTTGGCGATGTCGTTTGTTTTCGAGAATAATGCAGAATCAATCAAGGAACTATTATTCGCTGCACAAAAATCTTTCAGACCCTTTACTATCAGATAAAGTCGAAGTTTAAAATTATTTCCAAAACGTATGTGGCATAAATAATAATAAAACTTGAACTTGAATCATATATTGAAACATTTTGTAAAGGCTTGGACTATGTTTGTATAACAGAACATTTTTTGAATGATAAACCTATTAATTTATTTCAATTAAGCAATTTATAACTTAGTGTCATATAACACAAGGACAAACAAAAAAAGAGGTGGTATTCTTATATTAGCGTATCTGAATAAAATATTTGAAAATATTGATGCAATGCAGAAGTTATAAAGATCAGAAAGTTTTGTGGTTTGTAGTGTAAAGTATGTTGAGACAGATTTAAATATTATAAACATGTGGTAAAAAACTGTTATTTCAATATTAAAAACAGACACACCAATTTTATTTATATGTATAGATATAGTCCTATTTCAAAGTGGGTATTTCATTATACGGATACTGAAACAAATACGTGTGTAAGCTATAAAATTCCTACAGTTAAAGTAGGTATGTACGTTACTCAGATTGGTTGCAAACTGTCGTTAACCGCGGTTTATATCTGTTTGTTTCATATTTATCAGGCTCAACTGACGTGTTATTAAAAAAGTTGCTCCTAAATTCTTTTTTATTACCCGTACCTACGTTTTTTTGGCGATATAATAATTTTATTGGCTGGGGACAAAATTGTCTTCGGTTTTTGTCGACTGTACCTTTCAAAAATTAGTTAAAAGAAGAATAAAGTGTGAAAAGATTAAATTAAATGAAAATTCTAACTTTAAATAAATGCTACATTAATTGACTGCAAAGCTTTCTAATAACCAGAATCTCAGCATTCTCAGCGCAGGTTACTGCAGAAAAACCCAAAGTAAAATGTTTAAAATATGCAAAATGATTAAGAATTGAAAGGATTAAAAACGGTTTTCGGACTTGGCGCGCTAACGATAATTACTACCAAATGTTCTTTTAAAAATCTCCATCGTCCAACGGAAAGAATGGTTCCCGTTTTAGGCCTCCATTAGGTTAGGCACTAAAACGAGTTAATTCCTTCCTACGAAAATTTAAAAAAAGAACGCTGGAAGGTTTTAATCGTGGCTTGATGCCGGCAGCGAACTTTATCGCCGAATTACATGGCATTCGGGCAGCCATGTTCTTTTTTATTTCTCGTTTTGCTTTATGTTTTATTTTTTTGTCATTTGTTTCTTGTCTCTGCTTCTGAATGTGGCCTGCTTTATGAGTTATGGGGATGTGGAATATTAAAAGTGTGTGGAAAGGGGATTGTGTCTTTTTTCCGTATTAACTGGGACTCCCTCACTTGTAATAAATTGGAATGAAGTAAATACGTTTGCAATGCAATGCAATCTGCCGTAAAAATGGAGAAAGGAGTTTTCCCGTTTTTCCCATTAACCAATCATTATTTTAATTTCAACTAAAAGGGGCGTCCTTAATTGCAATTGGGTTGGAATTAAACATTATGTCCGAAAGAATCATAATTCGTAGTAATTGGGTGAGAGAGAATTATGGTTTCTCAGAAAAAATTAATGTGGACTCTACCTAATGTAGGTACGGTGAAAACAGTAACAGTAAGGTGAATCCCATCAAAAACATAAATGTGAAAAAGGGAAAACTATCCTAGTCAAATCTTGAGCTAGAATGTATCCTAAGTTATCTGCTTTATGTAAATAATTCGGCTTTTCAAATTTAAGAAGTTATATTTTAAAATAACAAATATTGTTGTAGCAGAAAAAGCAAGAAATTGTGTGTTTTTAAGTTATTTTAGAATGTTTCATGTTCTTGTAAATAAATTTCAGGATACAGAACTTGGCACCCATTTAGATCTCAATTCTTTTGTCGACGTAGTCAACAACCGCGCATATTCTTAGTATTAAACTTGGTTCGCTTTTTCACATTTGTGATATATTTTTTTTTCATATTTCATTACTTTTTTAACCGACTTCGCAAAAAGGAGGAGGTTCTCAATTCGCCTGTATTTTTTTTTATGTTTGTTACCTCAGAACTTTTCATTGGGTGAACCGATTTTGATGATGTTTTTTTTTATTGAAAGCTGGTGCTTGTCGTGTGGTCCCATTTAATTTTCATCAGGATCTGATGAAGAACTTCGGAGAAATACATCAGAATTCTTCAATAAATGACGGCAAATCACTCGGGACAGATCTAATCGCATGTCAGTTTATTGTTTACACCATTTCATAACATAACATCACACTGGTACGCTCTAAATGGCTACGCAGGTGTGAACAGTTCACCCTGGTATACTCTCATTGCACCGGTTTTGTATAAGTTTCATGTCTTGGGTTAATCTATTCTAGCTTCACTTTAGGCACTATACGCGTAGGTACCTAGCCTATAGAACTGGTCTATTATGTACCACAACAAAACAGTGGAAAATAAAAAACTTTTCTACAAAAATTACAACCGACTTCCAAACAAACACTACAAAGTAAAAAATAACTTCAATTTCGGAAGTCGGTGTCAAAAAACGAAGAAACGAAAACAGAAACACCGACTTCCGAAATTGAAGTTATTTTTTACTTTGTAGTGTTTGTTTGGAAGTCGGTTGTATTTTTTGTAGAAAAGTTTTTTTGTACAGAAATTATTAGTAGGTACTTATTCATAATAAAATTAATACGAAATGGTTTTTGTTAATCTACTGTCTTTTCCTATGTTTACGGGTTACCTATTTTGTGTTATGTTTTAACCGACTTCCCAAAAAGAAGGAGTGGTCCAATTATTAATTTCATCAATATCTGATGAAGAACTTCGGAGATATACGTCAGAACTCTCCAATAAATGACGGGATAGCTGCAATCGCATGTCAGTTTATTATTTACACCACATCATAACATAACATCACACTGGTACGCTCTAAAGGGATACACAGGTGTGAACAGTTCACCCTGGTAAACTCTCAGTCCACCGGTTTTGTTTAAGTTTCATGTTATTGTGTTAACCTATTTTGGCATCACTTTGGTCACTAAGGTACCTATCCTATGGAACTGGTCATTATGTGCCACAACTAAAAAGTGAAATAAAAACTTTTTATAAAAAAATACAACCGACTTCCAAATAAAACTTTGTAGTGTTTTAATTTGGAATTCGGTTGTATTTTCTTGTACCTTTGAAATGTTCGAGTGAATCGCCCATTCAGTATCCGGATTTTATTTTTCGCTGATTTGGCCAAGTCAGGACGGAATAACGCGCGCAGGAAGTTGTACTCTATAATAGAGCTCTATTATGCCTTGATTTGAGTTGGATCTAAATTAATAAGATGTACTCCATCTAAGGTTTTAACTCTGGAGAAGCCATCCTCTCTGGAGCCTATGTCGAGAGGAGCGCTGTCAAGGCTAAGGCCTTGTGATTTGTGGATAGTAATAGCATATTATGCTAAGCAAATAGGGAATTGTTCCCTGTGAACATAAACATTACTTAATATCTGAAACTTGGTCTTGACTCGTTCTAGAATTAAGGGTGGTATTCCACTCGTTATATATTCACGTGAAGACCTTAAACTCCACGTAAACACCGGCTGTCATCAATTTTGATTGCTTATTCTTACAATACGGGCACTTTAGGTAAGTGTTCCTAATAGAATCAATTAATTGAAAAATTATAATAAGATGATAAAAATTTACTAGTTTCTGATTTATTCCAGCCCAACTACCTAACTGGATGCCAAATTTGAACTTTCTATATCATCTGGAACTGAGTTAGAGTTTTGATCTATAGGTCAGTCAGTGATAAAAATGACGATTTATGGGCGTTAATATCTAAATAACCGTTTTTAAATCATTTTAATACATAAACCAAATTTCATGTGTTTATGTTCAATAGATTTTGAGTTATTTAGATGACAAAAGTGGCTCCAAATGGTTCGTGTAATATTACACACAGCTGCTGCGTCGAGTTCACACACACATGCACAGTTCCTTTTTTGCTTGAACTTGGCTTGACACGCTGCCGCGTGTCTGGATCGTTTAGTCTTTACAAAGGCCTGTTGCTAGGCAAAACCAACCAGATGAGATGGATTTTCTAAATTTCAGGAAACAAAATTATAAAACAAGCAAGGAAAAGCCCTATTGATTGGTATCATAATAGATAAAAGTAATTCATATTCCTAAGTAATTTCATGATCAAAGATGACTGATATATTAAACGTCACCCTGTATTTTATAACCTAGAGTTAGATACCAATTACAAGTGGATAATTTATCAGCCTGTCAATTAAGCGACCTATCAAAACCATTTAATCATAGCTCTTATAGCTAGCATGATAAAGACCATTATTAAAGAACGCGATATGCTTATGCTATCCTAGTACAAGAAAGTCAGTTTGTATGTTTGGCTGTGTGTTAGTTAATCACGCCTTAATGACTGAACGGATTTGTATAAGACTTGGCGCATAGGTAGACCACGATCAGTAGCCTAATTGCGCAAGTGATTTCGGGAACGCAAAGGGTTTGACCGCCATCAATCGACCAATCACATAGACGGAAATCCACATCACATCTTTCTTCTCGCATGTGATTGATCGATTGATGGCGGTCAAACCCTTTGCCTTCCCGAATTCATTTGTGCAATTATGCTGCTGGATTAAGGTCCTTATTTCAAGGCCGTTTGATTTCGACTCGATAGCTATGACATCGGAAAAATGTTTATAAATGTCAATCTTATGATCCGAGGTGAAGTCGAGGAGAAGGTTGGAGGTAAGACGAATACTATTATTCCGGTTCTACATTCCCGTGGGATAAATTTCAACTTTAACACAGGTGAAGCCACGACAAACTAGTTGATTTGTTGGCCATAATAATTTGTAATATTACCCTAACATTTCAAGTAATTATAACGGCAATGTGTCGCGTACCAAACGCCTGTAATTAGACATTTGTTTTTGTTGTCAATTTCCAATTATCGGGCCATGATTTATCGTAACCGTGGTATCTCTGGTATCAGTTTTGTAATTGATAACGAACCTCAAATGATGTAGTGTGTTTTTGGTTAAATTTATAATAGTATTTTGTTTTATATTTCAGTGATACGATGTATCGTGTTCGTTCGTGTTTTTTTTAGTAGAGGTTGGAACTTTTAAAATATCAGTCTGCAATAATGTCTTGTCTCCGACCGAGACGGAACGATACCGTGCGCTAAAGCTGAGCAAGAGGCACTAAGGCGGATGCCGACATTGCGAGGCGTGCGCAGCGCATGCTTTTGATTTGATTTGAGTTGTCGTAGCCCTCGAAGCACATGCCTCACCACGAATATGAACGTCCACACATTGCAAAGCATGCGATGATTGCCGTGCGCCGCGCATGCCTCGCAGTATCTGTATCCGCCTCTAGGTTTGATTCCCGAATCGGGAAAAGTTCTATTTGGTTTTTCATCTGCAATTTCTCAGAAGCAGCAGTTAGTCTAGACTTGTGCGCAGTTGATGGCAGTAGCCTAAGATTTTTATTCTTTTTATGGTATGCGTCGTGCCTGTCGCATATAAACTCTTTTTTTCTTTCTTCACTAACCACAAATTACATAGAAATTAAATATAACTGTCGAAATGTGGTCATATCTAGCAAAACCTTCGGGGAATACTTGGGATAGGCATGATGGTATGTTACGCTTTTATTTCCTCTAAAAAGAACCCACTAAAGACTTTAACTCACCTCCAGAAAGGCAGCAATACTGATATTTCAACACGTCCACTTAAGGAACTTTTGCAGTTCAGACAATGCCACGAAGACAGAACTCAGAACTCTTCATAAAACTTATCAACACTAAAAATACTCCTTTAATAAAAGCTTCAAACTCGAAAACAATAACTTAACTGGCCAGCAATAAATGCCATAAGTTGTTGAATTGAGTTTTTAAATAATAAAGAAGCTTGGAGTGTTGGCCTCCGATTCTGTCACCTCGCACGGATGAGGCCCGCTAGAAGATTTATTTCGCACACAGGGTTCCGCATGCAAGCAAATGGGGGAATTTTCTACTTAGTGATGTAATAAGTTTAGTAAGTGGTATTATAGTTTTCGTATTTTTGGATGGTCTTCTCGAGAATGTATTCCCATTATTTATCACTATAAAAAGCTACAAAAACTGCCGTACGAGTTTATCGAACAAATCACTACAAAAACAAAGTCCCAAGCCGCGTCTGTCTGTTTGCGAAAAACTCAAAAACTACGGTTGTTTAGGTTTTGTGTAAATTGTTAGAAATATTACTATAATTGTTGAAAATGTGGAAATACAAGCCGCTTAGGAGCGTTCATCGAAAACACTGCATAAGCCCTTTGAGATATAACAAAACAATGTATGGTGGGCCATTTTTATACGTCTACAGATAAGTCCGCGATGGAACATATCTATGTTTTAAGGACAGCTTTCTATACATAGGATCACAGTATATATCTTTCTTTTTCAGTTTATGGAAGATATTATAAATCTATTAATATTATATGGAGTTCAAATTGTTTATTTCTAGATTACAAAAAAGTATTTCACTAAAAGAAAACTGCACTATCAATGCTTATTTTATAAGATACTTTTTGTCTCGGAAAATGGACGGTTCCTATAGGCCACCAAAGAAAAGGCATGAGAAAGCTCTACTTTTCAGAAATATTTAACAAAGGACTTTGATTATATATAAAAAAACTATACAGTTTATAAAATGCTGTAACTACTCACAAAAACACTTAAATCAAAAACTACTGCCTAAGCCTAAAAATAAACTAAACTAAAATATGGCGTCGAAAAATCTCCACATCGTTGTCCACTGGTATTGTGACCAAAAGACGGCCAGCGAAGCCAGAGTCTAACCCAGGCTCTGGCTTCGCTGGCCGTCTTTTGTGAAGTGTGTGCGCGAAGTGTGAACTAGGCGTTTGGAAAGAAATCTTAAAAAAAAGCGTACGCACTCGGAACCAACGAACCAAGAGTTTCAACCCCAAGCGGTTCGAAAATATAACTACCGATGAGATTATTATATTTCTGACGCTTGAAGTTCTCTGCAGCCGCAGCGACAGCGCCAGCATAGCACGACGAACTAGGAAATGGGATGGCGCAAGAGTATCGACATGTCTCGTCCCATACTAAAGGCCTATCCAACTTCCATAGAAACAAAGACATCTCGTCCGGTCTTTTGCCTTCGTCGCGTGCCAGGCCATAAGATAAAGATATATTTAATATATATATTGATTCATGAAACTTATATTTAGATCCACTCTCCAGCTATTCAAAACAGTTTACCGTCTCTATAAGAAAAAAATCCAACAGTCCTTTTGCCTCTCTGGCGAGTTAAACCTCTAGCGAGCGGTAAGTGGTCGCCCCTGGTCACAGCTGATAAGTGGTTGTATTCCCGCGCCTTTTCATCCCCCACCTATTCACCCTCATTCTTTTGTTATTCACGCCGCGTTTCACCACCGACTTGCATGATTGTTGTGATGTATTATTTCGTTTAGATGTTGCAGTTTCGTGTTGGGGCTTAAGAAATCTGATCGAGGGGTGAATCTAGTGGTAGAACTGCGGTGATTTTTGTTGCTGGATTGGCTTTATATGCCATTGGTTCAATATGTTGTTGCATTCTATGAAATGATATGGAGCTTGTCACTAAATAATAATAATACGGATCGATCTCCGCGGTTAAGCAACGGTTGCCCCAGTCTGTCTGTGGGCTGTTGACATTTCATATAGAGCCTGCTCCATGCCTCGGAAAGAAAGCCACTAGAGTATAATACAGCATAAACATTAAAAACTAAAAAAAAACTAAACAATAATAAAAAAGAGAGAATACAATATAAACATAACAATGTGTGCCCCACGGCTGCCAAAATAGGACCAGTTCAGTATAATGTCCGCTGGTTTTCAACTGGACCTGTGAGTGACGTAAAGCAGTTTTGCAGTGGCAAAATGTGTTTGTGAAACAAGAACTTATTTACCAGCATTCAATATATTTTAGTCTATGCTTATTTATTTATTTATTTATTTATTTATTTAGACTTCATGCACAAAAGGTACAAAGGCGGACTTAATGCCTTAGGCATTCTCTACCAGTCAACCATGGGTGGTGACGAGATAACATGGCAGGTGCATTGCTTAAACAATTTAAAAAAGAAAAAAAAAAGTTGTTATTAACATACTAAGATAGGTAAAATAAACGTACATATATATTGAATATAATATATACTTATATAAATATATATATTTATGAAGTAACAGAAAAGAAGAAGGTGAGATGACTCTCCTTAATTGAGTTGAAAATAAACGCACAAACAATGCTAACAAGCACGTTAGCCGTTGGTCTTAGCTGGATTGGTCATTTATCTTTGACAGCCGTTAGGCATAGTCATAAGATATGACATGATTCTTGTCATGTGGTATCGTTTCCTTATCCTGTACCCTTCAGCCGACACGACGCCATATAAGACGTTTGTTTAGTTGTTTTTCTATTGTGTCTGTAATTACGCCGGATGAAGCAATTTGTGATTTTTAATTTCATAGATTAAACTGACAGCTGCCAATGACCTTATTTTTAGGGTTCCGTACCCTAAGGGTAAAAACGGGACGCTATTACTAAGACTCCACTGTCCGTCTGTCTGTCTGTCACCAGGCTGTATCTCATGAACCGTGATAGCTAGACAGTTGAAATTTTCACAGATAATGTGAGCGAGTCCGACTCGCACTTGGCCGGTTTTTTTTTTATATGTTGCAAACGCGGAGCATAGTTTTGTAGGTAAGGCTTAATCAAAATTAATTCATCGAATCGATGTGACATGACTACTCAATTAAATTTTGATAATTGTTTTAAATAAATGTTACTTTCGATGGCCTCATTTCACATAAATGGAGTGAGGCCATCGAGAGGCACGGGGAAGCGCTTGCCGTCTCCCTCGACATCTCGAAGGCTTTTAATATGGTCTGACACGAAAGCCTTATTGGTAAGCTTCCTTAATTCGGTCTGCCCGGTGATCTGTGTGATTGGATAGCAGACTTCCTGAGGGATCGGTCCATTCGAGTAGTTATTGATGGCTGCTCGTGGGACCAATTGGATATCAATGGCGGTGTCCCTCAGGGATCGGTACTCTCAACAACATTATTCTTGCTACACCCGATATGCTAAAACCTTTGGGTATGCAGACGACAGCACTGTTGCTGAGAGATACTTGTCCAAAGCACGGGCTACCGGATCCAGTCTCTCCGTGAGGCCATGGTGGATCGTATGAACTTGTCTTTGCAGACAGTCTCCGAATAGGGCGATGCCAGTCTAGTCAGGTTTAATGCTACTAAAACCCAGGCGTGTCTTTTTCCCGCTAAAAAGAGCCAATTTCACCCGGCTCCAACTTTCCGAGATGTAACCGTGCCAATATCGGACCATCTTGAGCTTCTTGGCGTTACGTTGACATCGACTCTCAATTTTGGACCATACATTTGGCTCAGCGGGCTGCCAAAAAGTTGGGGATCCTAACAAAGGTGAGAAAGTACTTCACGCCGGAATAGCTGCTCAACTTGTACCAACCGCAAGTTCGATCATGCATGGAGTACTATTCACATCTCTGGGACGGATCTGCCAAATACCAGCTTGATGCGTTAGAGTCGATCTAAAAGCGGGCCAAGAGGTTCATTGGCGATGAAGCGCTGGTCAAGACAAAGCTCCAGAGCCTTGAACATCGTCGCCAAGTTGCCAGCTTGTCGGTTTTATATCGGCAACATTTCAGCGAGTGTGCGATGGAATTGCATGATCTAATTCCACCTGGCCAGTTTCATCATCGGACTACCAGACGTATGGCGATGCGCCATCGGTACATGGTGGACATCCACCCATATGCACAAAACATTTTGGGAACACTTTTATTATGCGTACAGCTAAGGAGTGGAATTCCTAAAAGCATGATGTTCGAGCGCTAACAAAGAAAATTTAGTTCAAATAAATGTCACTAGATGGCGCGATATGCGATTCGTTATTGAATTGTGTGTAAAAATAACATTTTCTAGAATTGATCATAAAAATTGTATGTTTTTTTTTAATCAACTCTCCTAAGCACAAAATTATGGAATATTGGGCTCTTAATTCGCATTTCAAAGATTATTTGAGCGGATCATTTAAAATTGACTCCAATACTCGGCAATCTGCATGCTAGTATCTGTATATGTGTGCTAAAAGGAACATTTTGATAGAAACTCGACTAGTGATAGAAATAGGTGGTTTGCTCCTATCAATATCCGTTGTTAAAGTTTTTCATAAAATCCTGTCACTATTTACAAAAATACTATGAATTACTACCTTCGGGGTACAGGAGGATTATAAGAGAGAGAGAGAGATGTTACAGAGGTGTGTGACATCAGTGATATGGCTTTACAGGAAAATCTTTATAAAGACTCGGTAATTCAATTTATCTACTGCATTACCTTTTCGTTGTTCTGTATATTCGCCATAAAATATTTTCGTGGTAAAAAATGAATAATGGTTGCTGAAATGCACTTCGTATTTAATCAAATAGATGTACCTTCGAAATAAACCGGATTACAATTCCATCAAACAACGCCAATTTAAAATGCCCATGCAAATCATATATCCCATAATGATTTTCTAGAATCAGTTTAAAAGTAGGCCTTTATCGATGAAATTAAATATCAAATAATACGATATTTGATATTGAATTTTGTGAATAATAGTTATATCAAGCTTACTGTTTATAAGAAAACATTTCACAACTAGGTAGGTATATTACTTCCCCCCGCCACCCCCGGTGGGTTCCCGCATTGTCGAGGCGGAGGGGCTCATTAGCCGTGGCTTGGTCACCTACGTTGAAGCAAAGAGGAATCCGAGGAGGGGCCGCTCGTCAAGGCTTTAGCCGATAAGCCGACGACATAGTGGCCAACGTGTAGGTTGCGGTGCCGCCTGGGCAACATCGCGACTGAGGCGGGCCGCGATGTCGTATGTGGGCTCCCATACACATACAATATTGCGGCTGAGGGATGGAGGCCGTGGCATGAGAGGAGTCGGAGCCGGTATTACAGTGCGCCGCTCTCCCTACCTTCCGCGGCCTGGAAGAGGTCGCCACCGCCATACACGGGGTCGTCTGGCACCCATGTGCTATTTTGGTTCCTGGGGTGGTCACAGCGTTAAGTGTGTTTTGGTGCGCGGGTGATGGGGGTACTTCCCAGAGGAGGGTCCGGTGACGGACAGCCGCGGCGGGTTCGCGGTGAGTGCTAACGCGGGGCGTGTTCCCACCATAAACGGCACAGGAGAACACCGTGGAGTTTTAGTGGGTTGAAGTCCCACATAACTGTGCTATCTTCCTGTGGTAGTGCAGAATGTATGAGCATTTCTCCACGCTAAAAAAAAGGTAGGTATATTAATAATAATAATAAGACATTTATTTCAGACTTAGTCCATATCCTGTTAGTAATACAAAAAACCTTATAAAACTATTGTTAGTAGATCAAAGCCGCAGAAAAGGGTTATTACTTGGGATTGATGAATTTTAAGTTTTAAATTTAAATTAAATAAATGTGTAACTTTTATGGTGTCCAAAGTTTATTCTGTTCTATTCTACAGTTGTTGGTAAATTGATCTTATAAAAAACTGCTCATCAAGTAGCTAAGAGCCTCTCAGCCAATAACATACTGAAAATATTCAGAAGATAACTTACAAATATGTTATGTTAATATTTTAGATTATAGAGTGAAGGCTGCGTATCGAAAGACGCAGCGTTGGAAGGCCTCCCACAAGATGCACTGATGACTAGGTGAAGGCCACGGGGATCCTCTGGGTGCGATAAGAACAGGACCGCTCGATGTAGCGGCGCTTGGAGGAGGCCTAAGTCTAGCAGGAGACATCTTTCGGCTGTAATGATGATTATGGACTTACAAAAGCCTGCCTGTTAAATTAATTACCAATACTTGTCCGAATGAACTTTTTCACCTGATACGTAATTTAAATACATACCAAAGGCCTCTTTGTTGGACCACTATCTCAGAGAGAACTGAAGGAGCAAAATATACCATCATATTGACAATCCAGAATAGACCATCCTGGCATACACAAGCGACCCCAAATAAATTGGGAATGGAGCAAAATCAAGAAGGAAGAAATCCAAAGTAGAAAAAATCACATGTGTACTTTCTGTACCCTCACTGTTATCTCACATGATTTCAAAACGGCGATAAAGTTTATCATTCCAGAAGCAATAAATAAGTTTCCACTTATTCCACTCACCACTAACCGAAATCCAATTTAACTGTCGATTTACGACAGCAAGAGACAGCAAACTAACCGATTTATCGGGACTGTACCGAAACTTTTATAACTCTTTTTACTATTCCACTTTTACTAAGGTTAAGTTCGTAAGTCACTTAACTTATTTATCAAAAATTCTTCTGGATCGATTTTTTTTAAGACTTAAGCAATCGATCTTGAGTTAAAACGAATAGTATTAGGTGTGTTTTCTTATTGGGGTAGGCACAAACTACAGAACGCCACCTGCTACGATCCTTTGGCTTCGTTTACGTCACAGACATAAATCTAATAAGATAACGCAAGACCCTCCATCTATATAAAACACAAATTTACTTACCAATGAAAGAAAATATTTCCACTGCCTCGGCCACCATTTTTCTGTACAGTGTTTATAGCAATACGGCATAATTAGGCATTTTTCTAGATTTCGGTGTAAGTCTGGTGCCGATAATGGTAAATGAAACAGCTCAAAGGACGCACTTTTACGTCCTCTTTTGACACGTGAATTACATAAAATCGTGTTATGTAGTTAGATTAATATCTGTGGTTTACGTTCATGCATTTCGCCATATACTCACACCGGTTGTAAGTACTACGCGTCTGACTTTTCTGATGACCATCACCAATAAGGTTTGTATGTATAGCTAATGTTACTAAATTACTATTTTAGGTAGAGGCACCTCCTCAGTTTTTGAATGTTCTGGCATATTGTGAAATTATTCCTTTTTTTGTTTACTGGGGGAAACCTTCAAAAGACGCCAGCAATTTTGGGCAAAAAACCAGGGTTTTTTACCTTACTAAAACCACCCCGGTGATCACCATCAGCACCTAGAAGGTGCCCCTCAAAAGACCACCACGGAACCCCCTCTGTGCAACGCCTGATAAGGAGCACATCCCTGGGGTGACTAAAAAAGTTCCTCCCCAGAGCTTTGCTGTGCACGGCAGAACGGGATCATTATGCCGCTGACTTACCTGGAGTCACTTGATGGGCCGTCAGAGTCCACAGTCTAACCGCCCATGACCCCGGAGTCCCGCGTGCCTATAATGCAGGTGGGGTTTCGGCGTTTTAGGCGTCCAGGCCGTTGCCTCAAGGGCGCCCCCTTCTCCGAGTTGGATCAGCCCTGTCACGATCCCGCTCGGCAGCCTCTTTCTGGACCATCACTGTCTCACGGAAGAAGGCAAATTCCCTCCAGTTTTCTGTCTCTGCCAGCATGGTCCTCACAACTGCTGGCAAAGACAGCTCTCGCCCTGCGTAATGATGCCTAGTAGATGTTACTATCGACATGTTCCCATAGCATTTCTTTGTTATGTAAATTTGGGTGCCTGCAAATAGCCGATTCAACAGTTTAGTTCTTAACTTAGTAATGTAGACACCCGACACCTACTAATTTTTTAATAGGCAACATTTGCTACTGACGAAGCTTTCTAAACTTTTGAGTCTTCTCCCTGCAGGCTCCTTAACCAACAATATGTATAATATGCATCTATGTTATCCGTTACTTTGTTTTTCACATATTCGTAGCAAAAATACGGCTATGATTAAATAATTACAAACCAATATAAAAAACATCGATCCCGTCATACGTGACCTGCCTAGATACCTAATCACCGATTGGAAAATAACAAACTTCTACTTATCTTAAGTAATGTTATAAGAAGGTATTAATTACTGTTTGCTTTTAGGTGACCACCTCTGGAAATACTGATAAGATTAGTATATATCTTTCACTGAGAACATGACCATTACTGACTGTCATAGGTAACTTTTATGCCAAAAAATAAGGATAAGCCACGGAAACAGAACCGCGGCTGATAACACCGCAAAGTTACAGACTACAGGTACTCGTAACAACTAACAAATAAATCAATTCTACTAATTACTTACAGTTGTTTTGAAAAGTTCGCAACTAAATGGGACCAACATTTTAATAACGAAAGCTTGTTTATGTTTAGAAGCTGGTGGAAGCCTGTTGGAGGAAGCCGACTTCGCCATCAATTTGTAAAGGAAATTTTAGAAATGAAATTATTTTATACGACAAGAATTTTAATAAAAATAAGCTTTTCAATATTAATATTATAATCGACTTATGAAGAACGAAGACCAAAATAATTAAACATATTTAATAGAGGCTATGTTTATTTACCTTTACAGTATTTTCTTTTTGTCATTAAAATCTTTTCTTGTTTAAAAATAATCCTTAAAAAACGTCAATAGCAATTAGGATCAAATTAACAACCGAGTGAAATTGCGCAGAAATGATGAAATGATACTTAGATAGGTATCACTAATGATATAATAATAAAATAAAAAAGCATCTGTAGTCAACTTGACAATCTAAAATCGATAACGCTAGCAGAAAACAATGTATGGGAATGACATCTTGGAACGTTAAGTCACGTGGTCAGATCAAACAAATAGAAGGCATTAACGATTGTAGAAAGAGATCCGATACGGAGCGTTTGTAACTTGGCTAGGGGGGCTCTTCACTATAGTGCTGCCTGCTGGCGAACGTTGGCTCCGTAGTATTAATTTTTATTTTTTACATACACCATTATGTCTATATACACGACCACACAGCACCCACGCACAAATGCGCTCGCGCAGTAATATATATAATTTTAAGAATTAAGGCGATATATACGCCCCAATATTAACGCAGTACTGGCCGTGCGCCCGCTCGCAGCCGAAATATCAATATTGAACCTCCTTTTGAACAGTTTTGTTTGCAAATGTATTATTTGATTTACATATGCTATTTCAGTTATGAAGAAATTCCAGCCATAAATTTTTCTGTGTAAAAATATTTTTAAACATCCAAGTCGTTTTAGAGGAGTATCCAAAAGTGGCGAAAAATATCGTGTTGCTACTAATTTTTTTAAAGCAAAACTATTTGGTATACGAAAAAAACATGTTTAGAAAATAATGTATATGAAACAATAATAAATATATATTTTTTTCAAACCTTTTAACCTAGCCGTTACTAGGGAGTATGCTTTAGAAAGTTACCGTTTTACGGCACTAAAGCCGATGTAGGCCCTTAGAAAATTTACTTGTAATTGCATTGTAGCAATACTAGAGGGTATTGGCACTTGTACTCTTTAATACAGGCTATTTCATAGCCTAGCAAGGAGGACAGCATGTCACTCACTTTATCGTCAGAGATTTAATACTTCTACCTTTCTACCTACTTTGTAAAACTGTTATATGTATTGCAATCTGTTTATTTATTTATATAAAGATTATATAAAGAGTTTCGATACCTAATTTATTTGGTATGTATAAATGGTGTAACGGAAAGTTGTGATCATATTATAACAAACTACATGGATAGTCTATGGTACTTCACAAAAAAAAAATGTGTTATTCATACAAAGTTTGTATTATAGACTCTTTTGTGAATTGGTTATACTTGCGTGGAGATAGTTTTTCATATATATACTTGCGTGGAGAAAGTTTTTCATATAAATGAGCAAAAGCAAGAAAAAAGCTAAAAAAAAGCTGCTTAAATAAAAAAGCTTTTTAATAAAAAAATCAAACCGTCTTCCAAAACAAAACACTACAAAGCGAAAAATAACTTTATTTTCCGAAGTCAGTGTCTTTGGTACCTATTGTTTTCCGTTACTTTTTGTTTGTTTTGGAAGTTGTTTTTTTTTTTTTTAATTGTATTATATTTATCTCTTTTTAGCTTTGGTAGGTACCTCCAATTACCATGAAAATCATTTATAGCCAAAGTACATCTCTTAACGATTCCAATAAGCCCAAATACAAATAGGTTTCATTGTTTTATTTTAGAGTTCCAGTGCCTACTTTTCATCATCAATTTTTATTTTTCACTTTTTAGTTGTGGTACATAATGGACCCGTTCTATAGGCTAGGTAACTACGCGTATTGTGCCCAAAGTGAAGCTAGAATAGATTAATCCAATAACATGAAACTTAAACAAAACCGGTGCAATGAGAGTATACCAGGGTGAACTGTTCACACCTGCGTATCCCTTTAGAGCGTACAAGTGTGATGTTATGTTATGAAATGGTGTAAACAATAAACAGACATGCGATTGGATCTATCCCGAGTGATTTGCCGTCATTTATTGAAGAGTTCTGATGTATTTCTCCGAAGTTCTTCATCAGATCTTAATATAAAACAGAAAATTAAATGGAACCAAGCACCAGCTTTCAAATAATAAAAGAATCATCAAAATCGGTTCACGCAATAAAAAGTTCTGAGGTAACAAATATATAAAAAAACTGTCGAATTGATAACCTCCTCCTTTTTGCGAAGTCGTTTAAAAATGGTGGATTTTGGGCGCCATATTGTGGAAGCTCAATTTTTTTATCCATACCCATCGTTTCGGTATCAAAACAAAGGGTTTAAGAGGTGATTTCAAAAATTTATAACACTTATATGTTTAAATATACATAATCCAAAAAATAATATGTTAACTAAAAAGTTATAAATAAAAAAAGTTAAAAAATATCAAAAGACCCGACTGCTTAAAAGCGAACTAAAAAGACGTAAACAAGAAGAAAATCATGCTGTGCAGAGGATTTATCTGTTTTGGTCAGCCAGCTCGCGAATATGTACCCTCCGATCCTCCGACTGCACAGCATGATTTTCTTTTTGTTTACGTCTTTTTAGTTCGCTTCTTAAGCAGTCGGGTATTAGATTTTTTGAATTAACTTTTTTTTTGCCCACAAGCAACAAAACAACAATAATAGCAATTCCCACGTAACTATATTTATTATAACCATGCAGCAGAACTCATTTATCCTCAGTTTCCGAGTACTTTTCAACTAGCTCGTGATTTATACGCTCTTGTTTTGAAATATCTCCAACCTACTGTGTTCTTATCTTCCAACACCTTTGCTATTGAAATCGGTGGGGCAGAAACATGGTGGGAATGGAAACGGGAATTATGACGTAAATGAATGGTGTTATGGTTTGTTTCGTTTTTCGAGGCATTCTGCAGTGTTGGAGAAAAGGTTTATAGTACAGTCCTTTGGTGGCCACGAAATAGATTATCTGAGAAGTTATGCGGCTGTTTTTAACATTGGTGATTTTATAGATTTGACGTGCATCTCGTATCTTTGCCGCTCGTACCGCTATATTGGTAAATGAAAAAAAAAAACCTTCCAAGTTCGTGTCGGACTTCGGTACATTTAGGGTTCCGTACCAAACCGCAAAATTAAGTTGGTTGTAATAGAAAAAATGAGGGCATTTTAAAGAAAAATCTGATTTATCAAAATATTGGTTATTTTTTAGTAAAATATACGTAAAAATAAACATTACCACCAAATTTCAAGTTCGTAGGTCAACGTGAAGCTAAAAAATTCTTTGGATCAGAATTTTGTAAATAAAGCAGACTTTGGGCCTACTCATTCCTTTGTTTTCCAATATTTTTTAAAACAAAAAATACAGTATTTATCTATTCAACAATAACTTAACAACGATACCCCGTCGATGGGAATTGTGAAGGTTTTTTTCACGCCCCTATAGCTGTGTGGGAACCCCCCATAAATACATAAAATAATATTTTTTGACAATTTGCATGGCTTTGGGTCAACAAGATGCTTACTGTGAAAATTTTAAGACTGTAGCTCCAACCGTTTGGCCGTAAAAACCGTGTGACAGACAACGGACAGACATACAGACGGCCAGATAGACGGATACGTGATTGACAGCAATATTCTCCGTATCTGTGTTTGGACACTTCGGGTAGGGAACCCTAAAAACCAGGTAAAACTACCAAATGACTGTACTATTGGGTTTTAATGTAACCTTTGCAATGGGCAAAGCATTTTAATTTTATAAGCCTTAAGTAGCAGGAATAAAAGCTTCGCTGCACTTTAATGACTAAACTAAAGGTTTGATAAAATCAAAGTGCTAGGATTTTTACCAGTTAGTCAGTTATAAGATACGTATCTACGCCTGTATACTCGTAACAGCGAATTGCATTTATTTTATTTTTGAGGTAAACGGTAATGATGTCAATGAAGATAAAAGGCTCCTATTAAAAAAACAAATCCGTCACGCAGTATGAAAGATTGCAAGCAAACAAACCTAGGAAGATAAAGGTGTTGAGTTTATGTCATGAGCGTAAGCGATTTACAAAAAAAATCGTGTTTTTTTTTATATTATTGGCGTTTTCTAGCAAAGCTTCCTAACCACCTATTGTAAAAAGTATTACCTTAGATAAAGAACTTTTAATTCTATTTATGGAACTGACACCATTCAGATTAATAAGAGACACCAAAAAATTTTCTCCCATCAATCAAAATTGTGCATATAAGGATTTGCAAAGTTCCCAGCCAACCCAAGTTACAACACATTTACAATTTTCCTCTGATTTGGAAACCAGTAGCTATGTCAAAGTTTACATTATTCCGAAAATTTTAAGGAAGAAGATATCAAAATATTGAAAAAATCTCGCTCGCGAATCTTTGAAATCTTGGTCCAATTTTACGCCTTCGGAGAACAGAAACTGTTCAATTCAGAGAACACATGTGCTTGTCAAACTGAATATGATGAATGATCATGCGTCCCCCCTCTCCCCCCTTTCCCCCGACATACTCTTCCGGGCTATGAAAATTGACTACGTGTCATGTGGCTAAAATAATCTTTTCTTTATAGAAGTTGGAGTATCGAAGAGTCTCACACTAAAGGTTAGGACACACATAATGCAGTTGCAGGGCGTTATGCGATATAGAACGATTACATATATATGACTATGAACATCTCACAACTGAATCCATGGTGGTATAAATAATGGCTATTAGTTACAATTCAGGTCTACATGTGTCTCAGATGATGAAGCGTGAGTAAAATAATGTGTAAATGGATCCGTAATGTTAATTAATATTCATATTCGTATTGTTTATTGTACACAAAACCAACAAATACAGAAGGACAACGTATGTACAAAGGCGAGCTTAACCCATAATTGGGTTCTTTGACAGCAAACCTCAGTGTAAATCTCTCTATTTACACAATTAGGATAGTTAACAAAAGCGCACAAAAAAAATAACTTAAAAACAAATGAAAATTTCAATACTTTTTAATTCTTTATTCCTTTCTTATTCTTTCTATTTTTTTCTTCTTTTCTTACTATTATTCTTCTTTATTATATAGAAATATATTTATTTTTTCTTTACATATCGCAATGAGCTTTAATTGTGACAATAGTTACAACTGATTTAGTGGTAAACTAACCGGTCAGCAAGAATGGTATAGGGCAGGGCGAACCTATGACACGCGTGCATGTGGTGGCGCACGACAAAATATTTTGGCCAATAGCAGAAATGACACTAACGCCTACTTTTATTTAAATACAACATAAAACTTTATATAAATATTAGGATGGCTGTAAGAATTTCTGGGTGCAAATAAAGAGTTGATTAATTCATAGCATTTAGAGTTTTATTTTTTGTCAATTATGACAAAGTCAAAATTCTTTGGTCACATAAAATTTATTTAAATGACACGTTTCCTAATAAAGGTTCGCCATCCCTGGTGTAGGGGCTGACTATACCTAATAACTAATGATATACTGTAATATAACCTTACCTTAAATACTCGTATCTTCTCCTTCTTAGTCGTTACGCTCTTGACAGAGCGGTCGAGGTCGTCATGAAGTATTGGTACTCGTACTAAATGCGGCAGATGTAATACGTCTCACAATGTCTCGCCACCTTTCCCGGTTAGATGTCATCCGGATACATTCGTGCACGCGACCGTCCACAGCAGACTTGATCTGGTCGGTCCAACGCATGGGTGACCTACCACGCGGTTTAGTGCCTGCCACTTTTCCTTGAATGACTAACCGCTCTATGGACTGACTGTCTCGCCTTGAAACGTGTCTTAAGAAAGTGAGTATTCGAGACTGTACTATTGCGGACAGGCGCTGCTTGATGTGGAGTTCTTGGAGTATCGAGACATTTGTGGGGAAATCGGTCCACAACACTCCGAGGGTTCTTCTCCAGCACCACATCTTCAAAGCGTCTATCTTTTTTCTTTCCACCTCCCGCAACGTCCACGTTTCTGCAGCATATAGAAATATGGGTATAATTAAAGTGCGCACCTTAAATATCATGCTTTGATAATAATAAACAATTACCTACACCACGCGGTACTACAATAAACCAGAAATAAACCATACCAATACCGTCAAGAACCGCAAGGAAATAAATCTTGACGGTTCACAATATACCGTCAAGTCTCTGCTTGCATTAATATTAATTGTGCCACCATCACACGCGTCGCCAATAATGCTTCACAAACGTAACACGTCAAACCGACCTCAGAGAGTTAACTTGAGAATTTCATGACATTATACCGAAAATTTCATAGGACGGGTACACATTTTTGCATTTTAGACTCGTTAACAATTTTGGCTTTTGTGAGGATTTTGAAAACTAAAATAAGGACATAAAGTGAGTCATCATACTAATATTATAAATGTGCATGTAAGTTTGTTTGTTACGCTTTCACGCAAAAACAACTGAACCGATTATCATGATACTTTGTACATATATTCTTGGAGGTATTAGAAGTAACAAAGGATACATTTTATTTAAAAAAAATATATTTAATGGCTTCACTGCTAGCGAAGCCGCGGGTAAAAGCTAGTAGATTATAATTTTATTAAGTCAAACACAATGAAAAGATTGCTTGTACGACCTAAGACACAAGCGTAATGTTAACACAACATGTTGCTCAATATAAACTATGTTTTATTTTCTAAAATCTAAGATATATTTTCTTCATGTATAAAAAATTATTATCTTCTAAATTGCGACATTCATATTTCATCACCCAAGGAGTACCTACTCGCATGCATTAGTAGACAGCTAATATTCCCGAAAGGTCTCCAAATTCAAGAGTACTTTTCACAAAAATAACCCTTCAATATTCATAAATCACAATACACATTCTTTATTCAATATTGCTACATATGACAGATACGCTGCTAACAGAGTAAATACCAAAATGCGTTAACCAGAAACAAGATTAACAAATTGTGACAAGAGTCATTTGTAAACTACACTAACTATTGTGATGCAAACAGCATTCTCGTGAAATGAAACGAGAAATGTACACGAATTTCAACAACGGGATAATATCTATTTGTGACAGATATGTCACACTCCGTGGCATATCTGTCACGTTAATAAAACTCGTGCGAGGCGTTGCATGTCACATTTAGGGACACTCATGTGTGTAACCAGTCTTACAACTCGCTCTTATTAAAAGGTGTTCTGTTCATAATTCGACTAATGTATGGAACGTGAAATAACGGCGACAGTTTTCAACAGTGAAAATGCATTAATTTAACAGAAATGCGACCATAAAGCCTAGCGGGTTATTAGGGGCCTTTGAAGTGAATACAACAGATGTTCATTGGAAAATTTTCATCTCACGTGTTTAGCTTTGAGCTCGCGTGCAATTAATTCTAAAATGCCACACGTAATATTCTGTATTTTAATTTATCGAAGCGGTTAGAAAATCATTGTCAAAGAAACGATGACACGGTTGACTTTTGTGCATGGTTATAATAATATTCGCAACTAACAGACGTGAAAATGCGATAAAATATAGCAAGTACGTAATATATTTCTTGAGTGTATTTCTCAGAAAAAAATTATGACTTACCTACTACGGCGTAGCAAGCGACGTCTACGGCGCTACGCTGTCGAAAATTGCTTAGACAATCGAAGCAAATTCTCAAAACCTCCCCATCATCTCTTGTGATGTTCACAACAGGTACAAATTCTACCAAAAAAATTGGTACGCAATACATTCTTCGCACGTACCACCGATTTTCAAGTGTCTCTCGTCTCCGAGAATTCTTATTTCATTCAGATTTAAGTTGTTACATGTGTTTTTGGGTCTCAAGAATTTTCTTCACCCTTGGTATGTGTGAAATTATTTGCTTGCTAAACATAGTTGTTTCGCACATTCGGATCACGTAGGGGGTACCCAGAGTGGGGGTTAGGGGGGTAATTCATGACGTCATACGCAGGTGTAGCGTGCAACGTGTTATATTTCATGGCTGCTTTTTGTGTTCGTTTTCAAGAGGGAGTGGTAATAATTTCTGAATTAAAATGTATCACGCCATGTCCTTGGAGATAAGCGCGCGATTATTTGTTGTTGTCTGCAGTATTTGTGTGGTGTTTTAAAAAGTTGTAAAAGGTTACTTCTGTTTTGTCGGTAGGTATTTACTGTGCACTGTTAGCAAGCTCACATTTTTCATATAATATACAGGAGGTCGAGAACAGGGTCCAAGTTACGTGGCGTTCACGACTCCAGAGAGACTAAGCTAACAGTACAAGCCGCGTTCAGAAGTGCCGTTTACAAAATCTAGCGCTCGATCCTTCAGCTGCCTAAAGAGAGAATTCTCGGGTGTCGAAAGAGGCTCGTGGCTATTTTGCCATTGGTAAATAACACGTGTACCTATTAGCGATGCAGTAGGAATTAACTTTTATATAGATTTGCTTTTACATATATAGTTTCTATTGTTCCAAATTATCTAGAGCTCTATTATCATTATAAACCTTTTACAAAAATAATAACTAGAATGACTGATCACATGAAAAGCATAATGCTCTGTAATTTAAAACCATTAACTTTAATCATATCAATCCATTTCTCTCAAATTATCA
This sequence comes from Orthosia gracilis, assembly GCA_947562075.1. Lineage (NCBI taxonomy): Eukaryota > Metazoa > Arthropoda > Insecta > Lepidoptera > Noctuidae > Orthosia > Orthosia gracilis. Next base: position 44,625,470 of record OX387271.1, on the reverse strand, counting down.
GCGGCACACAATTTGTAAAGTACTCTTTTTATACACTAATATTGTTATACGTGCGGTGTGTTTTAATGTTCCTAAATAAGGTGGAGCGTAGGCCCATCGGCAGAAAATTAGTCTTACAATAATCGAAAGAAAGGTCCCACCAAAACATTTTCATGTAAAATGTTGCCAAGACGAGACCAAATGACTCGCACTTTCAAAAAGTTATCAGATCTCATGTAGAGCCAAGCTTCTAACTCTACACACCCTCACTTCACAAACTCTACACCTTAGTCAAAATATGTGGCTTGGCCGTTTCGTTACCGTAACATGAAGGTTACGTAAGGTGAAAAATTTATTAACATTAACTTTAATCATAATGTTGTAGAGTTATTGTCTCGTCTTGGCAACATTTTACATGAAAATGGTTTTGTTGGGATTTCACTTCTTTTTGTAAGTTGCTAATGACAGTAAATTTTATAGATAGAGCTTATGATAGTGAAGTAAATAGTTATGGAAATGGTTAGTTAAGAAAATAGATGTGGGCAAAAAACCGTGGTAATTTAAACTCAGTTCTTAGGTTTAACCCGGTGTAAGCAAATCTACATAGAGGGGCATGAGATGGCTTTATCAACCTGGATCTTAGCAAATAACCATAAGCATACTCTGCGTTTTAACGTTCTCAATGCTGGAACACAGGCCATCTCTATCGGGTTGGATGTCACATGTCTTCGATTTTTTTTTCTAGGAAATGACGGTTTGGACGAGACGACATTATGGAAAGTAAAGTGCCTGCCTGGGTTTCAACCCATGATCTACAAATCGTAAATTAGCGCCATTACTAGTGGGTTCCGCATCTTATAAAAATTATATCTAAAAATATTTTTACTGAAATTTATTTATCATACTAGTTTTATATCACTCTGTCAAGTTTAAATTCAATATAAATGTATCACGTTCAACATACATACTGATACAGAATTTTGTGTACAATCAACGGTGGAAACGTTATCACCAAAGTTTGAACGCAGATTGGACTTACGGATAAATAGATTTAAATGTATATCCACGGATTACCTAATGGATAAAGTTGTTGAAACCCCAGTTATAAATCCAATTTGCCTAAATTGATACTTGTGTTTTAAAATCGATTGTACGCTTAGGCTGAACGTACGAGAGCGGATAAAATCGGTATTTTTGTTTATTAAATTGCAAGCGGTTAAAATTGTTAGAATTGTAGTTGACACGATCATTATGGAAGTGTTGCGACATCTACACTTCCAAGTACGGACAGAACTAACTGAAATAAAACAGTCTGGCAACAACCATTGGGCAATAGCCCACCAACACTCGCCTGGTCGTACGATTCTTACTTATCAATGGAGGACGAGGCATTTTTCTCATATCTCTATCCAAACATGGGCGCACGGTTGGCGCAGTGGTTGAGCGATTGACAGCTGCGCTGCGTGTCGCGGATTCGATTCCCGCACGGAACATATATTTGTATGACCTTCAGATAGTTCTTCCGGCTCTGGGTGTGAGTGAGAGTGTTTGTGTATGTGAGTTTATTTGTTTGTAAACGTTGTTTTTAAAAAAAACATTCAACTGTTTGCAAAAAAAACATAAATGCGATTTAATTTATCATGGTTATTTTTTAACTCTCGTTTCTCCTGTGCGGGTCCCAAATAAATATTTTATCTGAGGGCACGGTAGAGTCCGCGCCAAGACGAGCCAAGCGAAGCGAAAGGGCATTACCTACCTTTTCTCGAAGTGTTTCGTCGTTTTTTTGAACCCTCATAACTTAGGTTTGAATTATACCAGAAGATCAAGATTCTCGGGATATGATATCAATAGTAGATTTATTAAACATATGAAGTCAAAAATCACCCTTTAACCTTTAAATAACTTGATGGAAAAATTAACAAAATAAAATTTACTGTCATAAGCAACTTACAAAAAGAAGTGAAATCCCAACAAAACCATTTTCATGTAAAATTTTGCCAAGACGAGACAATAACTCTACGACATTATGATTAAAGTTAATGTTAATAAAAATGTCGTAGAGTTATTGTCTCGTCTTGGAAACATTTTACATGAAAATGGTTTTGTTGGGATTAACTAATAATCCTGAAATATGTGTTTTATTATTTTTAACAAGGAGTCCAAATCAATTTTCAGACTCTACTCTAGCACCAAAATTTGTGGAAGTCTCATACAAACTTCCATCCCCTAGTTTAAGGGGTTGGGGGTAAAAGTTTCAAGATTTTGTATTTTTTTGTTGTTTGTGTACTAATACTAGCATACGTACCAAATTTCAGCTTTCTAGGACTTCAAGAAGTACCCTAAGAATTTTGATGATCATCATTAAGTGAGTGAGTCAGTGGCGAAATCGGGATTTTTTAGATATCAATAAAATCTAAAGTATAAAACCTATGTAATTGAAACTTCATATGTTTAATAAATCTACTATTGATATCATATCCCGAGAATCTTGATCTTCTGGTATAATTCAAACCTAAGTTATGAGGGTTCAAAAAAACGACGAAACACTTCGAGAAAAGGTAGGTAATGCCCTTTCGCTTCGCTTGGCTCGTCTTGGCGCGGACTCTACCGTGCCCTCAGATAAAATATTTATTTGGGACCCGCACAGGAGAAACGAGAGTTAAAAAATAACCATGATAAATTAAATCGCATTTATGTTTTTTTTGCAAACAGTTGAATGTTTTTTTTAAAAACAACGTTTACAAACAAATAACCTCACATACACAAACACTCTCACTCACACCCAGAGCCGGAAGAACTATCTGAAGGTCATACAAATATATGTTCCGTGCGGGAATCGAATCCGCGACACGCAGCGCAGCTGTCAATCGCTCAACCACTGCGCCAACCGTGCGCCCATGTTTGGATAGAGATATGAGAAAAATGCCTCGCCCTCCATTGATAAGTAAGAATCGTACGACCAGGCGAGTGTTGTTGGGTGTTGGTGGGCTATTGCCCAATGGTTGTTGCCAGATTGTTTTATTTCAGTTAGTTCTGTCCGTACTTGGAAGTGTAGATGTCGCAACACTTCCATAATGATCGTGTCAACTACAATTCTAACAATTTTAACCGCTTGCAATTTAATAAACAAAAATATCGATATTATCCGCTCTCGTACGTTCAGCCTAAGCGTACAATCGATTTTAAAACACAAGTATCAATTTAGGCAAATTGGATTTATAACTGGGGTTTCAACAACTTTATCCATTAGGTAATCCGTGGATATACATTTAAATCTATTTATCCGTAAGTCCAATCTGCGTTCAAACTTTGGTGATAACGTTTCCACCGTTGATTGTACACAAAATTCTGTATCAGTATGTATGTTGAACGTGATACATTTATATTGAATTTAAACTTGACAGAGTGATATAAAACTAGTATGATAAATAAATTTCAGTAAAAATATTTTTAGATATAATTTTTATAAGATGCGGAACCCACTAGTAATGGCGCTAATTTACGATTTGTAGATCATGGGTTGAAACCCAGGCAGGCACTTTACTTTCCATAATGTCGTCTCGTCCAAACCGTCATTTCCTAGAAAAAAAAATCGAAGACATGTGACATCCAACCCGATAGAAATGGCCTGTGTTCCAGCATTGAGAACGTTAAAACGCAGAGTATGCTTATGGTTATTTGCTAAGATCCAGGTTGATAAAGCCATCTCATGCCCCTCTATGTAGATTTGCTTACCCCGGGTTAAACCTAAGAACTGAGTTTAAATTACCACGGTTTTTTGCCCACATCTATTTTCTTAACTTACCATTTCCATAACTATTTACTTCACGTTCAGAAATGCCGTGCAAAAAAAATCCCCTACCCTGCTACACCTTATAAGCAAGTTCTAATATGAAAGAAGAAGTGTTGCTAAATAACATGAGCTGATTTATTAAGAGGAACGCATCGCGGGAGCTGGTAATCGCGCCGAGATTTACCGGCGAAGTTTCTATGAAATTGTATCGGGTACCTGGATGCAAAGATGTTCGGAAGCTGGATGGGAAAATTTAATAAATTAATGATGATTTAGTTTTAACACCATCCTTGTAGCCGGATGAAAATACATCTGATAGCAACATAGAAGAAATAAATCGACGGGTATGCATTTTTTTAAATTACTGAATTTGTAATAATCCAAAATAACCACAGTACCGAAAGACATAGCGTTGACCTTCCACAAGGTGAACCGATGAATTGGTGAAGGCCGCGGGAATTCGCATGTTGCGAGACGTACAAGACCAATCAATTTGGTGATACTTGGGCCTATGTCTAACAGTGGACGTCGTTGGGCTGTAATAATGCTGATGATGAATTGAATTTAACTAGAATATGTCCCGATGATACTCGTAAAACACAATCGGAATTTACTAATGCAAAATCCAGTCATTAAAAGCTTCATACGTGAGTGTTTCATAATATCAGTGCTTTCTATAAAAACCCTTACTAAAATTTAAAGCCACTGTCAAATTCTAGTAAATACCTATGTATATACTACTCTAACTACATAAACATATGGCTAGGTAAATATCGGAAGCAGCATCGAAAGCTAAGAGCTTTCCCCCAAAGATTACTAACATACTGAAACTTACTAGACTGTAGATATTGGACAACTATCTTAAACACCACAACTTCAACTATTGTTCTTGACCTCTCTATCGGCTATTGGAAGCTGTATAACATTAAGTATAACTTATGAAGTTATACATTCTATTATGTATAACAGAATGCAACATACATATTTTAAGTTGCTGTTAAGTTCGTGTTGTCTCTATCACTTTAAGCAAAGTTTCGTTTGAGTGTTATGCTTTGGTCTCTTGGTCGTAACGCACAACGCTGCGGTATGCGGTGGCGGACTTATAATAGTATGACAACGGTCTTGATTAGAATTTTGTTTCGTCGCAACATTCGTCAGAGATGAAGAGGATTATGCATTGATGTATTAAAAAGAGGTAGATACGGGACTGGTCGCAACGCTTGGTCCTACTAAACTAAGTGATTGCCCGCAGTTGACCCTCAGTCGCGTACGGCACATCACTGATCACACAGCTCAATAATTTCAGTGTCTTTATGTTTATTTTTGCAGTAAATACGCATTAAAATGACTTATTGTGTAGCTAAACAGTGTTTAAATAATATCACGGAGAAAAATAAGACACACGGGATCACTTACCACTCATAAGTACAGTCAAAAAAGTTAATTTGATGAAAATTACAATAATATTGAATGTTTGCTTCGCCATATTTGTGAGAGCGAGATAGACATTACAAACATGCGTGAGAGACACGATACGCACATAGTGCGCGAGTTGCGAGACTCATATGCGACGAGTGCAGGTGTATTAGACCGAGGTTGCATTTAGTCGTGCGCCGAGCCCAGGTTTACTGTTTGCGATGTTAGCGAGTAACATATCTTCCTCCTTTTAATACATCAATGGGATTATGTGTCCGGCACCGCACACCGCAGCATTGTTCGTGCCGATCAAGTGACCAAAGACACTTTACAGTGTAATTCTTAAGACGGAACCACACTTACGCTGCGTGGCGTGTCGTGGCGCCTTCGGACGCAGTTGATTGGCTAAAAAACTCACTGGAACAGAATCGTTTGATAGGTGGATTCCGCGCCACGCCACGTAAGTTTGTTTCCGACTTTATGCCAGTGTTTTGTCAATTTGTAATTCGAACGGATTGGAGTGTGAACACATGATTTAAATTAGAAACAAATGAATTCAATAACGAAATGTGAGCGATTACTTGAGTGAAGTTTCAAATAAATTTACAATAACATAAATTTTAACTAGAAGCATAGAAGTTTTTTTGCTTTTATTGATATATCGATGCTTGCTTTCCCCGCGGTTTCACTCCCAAGGCTTACTCCTCAAGATTTGCGCATTGTTTCAGGTTAAAAAATAGCCAATGACACTCAACTAAGATGCAGTTTTCTCTCTAGAATTTTCGTAATCAAATCTAAACTATCAGAGATTATTTATCCCTCGACGTTTGCCGTTTGTACATGTGTGTTTGTGTATTTAATTTCTTTTCTTTGAAAGGTGATATTATCGTCAGTGTTCTTAGCTATGTTTGATGAAAATCAGTTCGACCGTTTAAAATGTATGGGTGTTTTACTGTTTGAATAGGGGCATTTGCGCAAGATAACGTATCTGGGGTTTTAAAACTTTATTTTTATAAACATAGATTAACAAATCAACAGATTTAATCATATGAACATGTAACTGTCCCACATACAAAAGCAGAGGCCTCTTCACATACAGAGAATTTACGAGAATTTATCACCAAGTTTGCTTGAGCAAAACTTGCTTGTCTTGAGGCGGGTTGGTGACTAACATATTGCCTCACGATACCGATGATTGCCTTCACCTTACCACACACAAAGACAAACTTAACACGAGACAAACTTAGAAATTACATAGGTATGAACTGAAAAACTCATATTGGTACTTGCATTTTAACTCACTGCTTGAAACACGAGAGGCAAGGTCTTAATCAACAATTTCACCTCTTTATAATATTAGTTTTGATATTCTAAGCCACGTCTAGTTAACCAAGCAGATCATAATACAGGAACTCGTATTGTGAAATTCTGCAACCCTAGCGCTTTCGTACACTACAAACTCCTAAGATAGATAACTCACCCACCACCCACTCACCTAGGTATAATTATAATGAGCAAACTTGACTTTTCGTATCAACTACCTAATTACCATAGAAATATCGTAACAACGTCTTGAAATCTGCTTAGTTAGGGATCTTATACTACGTCTAATTGCTAGTCGTTTTAGGTTCTGCAGAACTGGAAATTATCATTATCGTTTAGAAATATTACAACTCGTTTTGAAGCCTTTGATTAGGTATTTTACAACAATTATGAGGTTTTTTAGTGATATTTTTGCTCGCAAAACGGATAGCCAATAGAGTTGGAAGGTTCTGGAGTGTCGACCGTGTACCGGAAGCCGCAGCGTTGGAAAGCCAATCTAGGGGAACCTATAATCTTCTGTTTACCGCTCGCTAGATGCAACAAGCATTGGACTGGTCGATATGGTTGTCGTCGGGACGCCTAGATTCATTCGTGGACCTCTTTCGGCTGAAAGTTTGATTTCTATTAAAAGTGTTTTTACAGAACATAATTCTATTGATCCGCCTCAAAATAGCACTGAAACAATGTAAAGGCGACACATTACGTTAGCAAGCCACTCAAAATAAAACATATAGGTAAACACTTAGTAAATAAGTACTAACCTATATGTATGTACATAAACGGGGTATATCAATAGATAAACGTAATGTTGTGAGAGTACATCATTACCGCTATATCTCGCGGCCCCAGATATCCGTATTGCTTTAAATATAAACATTTTAGGCAATCCAATCTCGAAGCGTATGTGTATGTATTAAGGCCGTACCTTAACATAAGACGGAGCGATTTTTGGTCGTTTTAAGCGGAGGAATAACGGAAACAGGTTTTTATTATTATTTAATTGCCTTTTTGGTACATGGATTGCAAGTGCCAGTGCTCCGCTTAGGTACGATATTCATGCCGGGCAAGGTTTTCGGGTTTTCCTTTACGAAATTTTCAGTGGCAGTCCGTAATCAGGATTTGAACCTGATTGGCTATGAATATAAAAAAGTGCGTGTACAATATATATTTATTTTAAACAATACAGACATGCTGATACTAAATAGCATTTGAAGCGATTCATACATAGTCCTCGATTGTCGCTAATCGCTCTCAGTGACGAGTTGGCTTTTAGCAAAAAAACGTTTTGTATAAAAAGGTTCAATCTAGTAGATTTTCAAAAGTACTCTTACTTGTCTTTTTTTCACTCGTTATTTGCTTTAGCAAAAGCGTGGATATTAGACTGGCTTTATTTTTTAAATCCTAACCATCAAATAAGGTAGATACCGAATTTACAATATTTCTTCCTAACGAGTTTTCTAAATAGGTATAGATAGATACAAGTACAACAGCAATTTTTTTAATATCCTTCGGCAAACTTTGTGTTTCGTCAGTCGTCGGCTTTCTATCAAACTTCCAAGTTGATTGAGACCGTCCGGTATGTACCAAGTGAAAAGGGCAACTGATATAAATCCGACGACTGACGAAAAACGAAGTTTGCCGAAGGATTTAAGAAACTAATTGTAAACACGAAGTTAGTACATAAATGTAGCTCCTGCGCTACACTTCAAGTGGTGTTAAAAATATTTTGAGATTCTTATTTTTACAGTCTTTGCGGGTGTAAGAACTGCCAAAAATGGTAGGTAGGAGAAAGGGCTACCGTCCTTTCCTGGGTTCGGATGGATGTGGTTTTAAAATGGAGGGTCACCCAACCAAGGACTGAAATCGGCGATCGTTGCTCAACCTTGAAGATCTATCCATGCGGTTGATATTATTAATCCTTGAACCCGAACAGATGCTCATGAAGATACTTATTTTTTCCTTGAAATACTCATTTTTGAAAGTGTGCAGTGGTGGCCCAATAGTAACGGCCGCGACTTACAAGTTGTAGGTCGTAGGTTCGAACCTAGGCAGGCGATTTACTTTGTGTAAATTATTTCATCACCACTGCTCTCAAAACGGTGAAGGAAAACATCGTGATTAAAGCGGCATGTCCGAGAACCAAAAATTCTAATATATGTAACATCCACCAACCCGCACAGGGACCGCGTGGTGGATTACGGCCCATTCCCTCTCTCACAGAGGAGGCCTGTGTCCCAGCAGTGGGAACATTAAAAAGGCTGATGTTTTTTTTTTTTTTTTTTTTTTGTCGACGGGGAAAATCATCTTATGACAAATCCCGCTCTTGGGTGGAGCGGGAGATAGTGTCAGACTTGTACTGACTAAAAACCCCGCGCCGTTCCTTCTAGCCTTCATACCGGGGCTCTAGCTTCCTTTCGGATAACCCCGAACCCCGGTAGGCTTCGACCCAGCTGGGCCCCTCTCTTTGCTGACAACTCCTTGAGGCGCGCGGGAACAGTGCGCGCCGTCGACGCCTTGGCTCGGTCTGGGTAGTTACCGGACGATCGGACAGCGAGCTACCCATGGCTCGCTGTCCACGAGCCCGCGTCTACGGTGGCTGGATATCGGGATTGGGATCCCGGCGGCGGCGGCGAGGGCGCCGTTGCCTGATGCGGTCGGCCTCCTCCTTTGCTAGCATTACTGCTTCGCAGAAGGAGGCGACCACCTGCCACTCCTCCTCGCTCCGGACCATGGCCTGAACCAAGGCCCGGCGCGAGAGGTCTCCGCCGCCGATCGCCCCCACGAGGGCACGGCGGTGCTCTGCCCAAGCAGGGCACACCTCGACTGTGTGCTCCACCGTGTCCTCCGGGCGTTCCGCACAGTGGCGGCACCCGGGCGTCTCTTCCGCTTGGATCCGATGCAGGAACCTCCCGAACTTGCCATGACCGGTGAGGACCTGCGTCATGCGGAAGGTAAGGACGCCGTGAGGTCTTTCCAGCCACGCCTCAAAGAGGGGACTTACCGCCATTATGGTGGCGTGCCCAGCACTGGGTTGCGATAGTCGCTGACGCCATTTCACCGTGAGATCCCGCCGGAGCTCTGTCCGCCATACCTCGACCTGTCGCGGTAGCGGACTTTCACCCCGGCGTTGCATCTCCACGCGCATGTCGTGCATATGTGCAAGGACTATTGCCTCCAGATCCCACGGTGGTACGCCAGCCAGAAGGCTCGCCGCTTCGCGGGAGATCGTGCGGTAACCCCGCACCATCCGTATTGCCATGACCCTCTGGCAGCCGTTCAGTATCGTCGCCGGTCGCTTTTGCAGCGACGGCGCCCACACCGGCGCCCCATAGAGGGCCATGGACCGAACGATCCCCGCGTAGAGCCTCCGGCAGGAGGCGTCTGGACCCCCAAGGTTGGGCAGGAGCCGTTTGAGAGCAGCCCCAGCCCGGTTGAGTTTGGGAGCCAAACGTCGGAAATGTTCTCCGAAATTCTATCGGCTGTCGAGAACGAGTCCCAGGTACTTCATCGTCAACCCGACGCCGATGCGAACTCCTCCTACCGTAAGCTGGGAGTCTGGTGGCGGCGTATTCCGAGGGCCATGAAAGAACATGGCCTCGGATTTGTGCAGCGCCACCTCGAGTCCCAACTCCTGGATCCTACCAACGACTATCGCAACCCCGCGTGTCGCTAGAGCGACCGCCGCCTGGTGCGACTCTCCCTGCGCCAGAACCAGCGTGTCGTCTGCGTAGCAAACCACGCTGACCCCGCCAGGGAGGTCGCCGCGCAGCACGTAGTCGTAGCCGATGTTCCACAAGGGTGGCCCCAGAACCGACCCCTGCGGAACACCGCACGACATCTCTCGACGTTTCCAGTCTCGCTGGTGACCGGGGTAGACAATGTACCTGTCCGACAGGTAGGCCTCGACCACTCGACAGAGGTATTCGGGCACCCGGTGGTACCGGAGTGCCCTCCGGATCGTACTGCAGGGTAGGGAGTTGAAGGCGTTGGCGATGTCCAAGGACACCGCCACGACGCTCCCACCCTGGGACACCGCATCCCCTGTCGTGAGGGCTCGCACGCGCATGATGGCGTCCACCGTAGAGCGCGCCCTGCGGAAGCCTAACTGTCCGTCCGACAAGTCCGGCCCCACCCGTGATAGGCGCGCGACGAGGCGGTTTGCAATGACTCTTTCAAAGATCTTGCCCACCTCGTCGAGCAGCACAAGGGGCCGGTACGCGGACGGAGAGTCCGCAGGGCGCCCTGGCTTCGCTATGAGGACCAGTTTCCCCATCTTCTAGCGAAGTGGGAACTGGCCCCTCTCCATACATGCGCTGAAGAGCCCTCTTAGTCGAGGCCCGAGAGCCTCCATGGCCAGGACCCAGGCTTTCCCTGGCAAGCCGTCGGGTCCTGGGGCGGTGTTCTTGGCGCTCAGCCTTCGCACCGCCACTCTCACCTCTACCTCGGTCACCTCTGGAGTATTGTCGTCGTCGTCGCTGTTGTGGTCCGCGTCAGACACCGCTAGCGGAGGCGGAGCCATGGGCGGGGGGGAGTGTTCCCCTCGCGCAGGGAACAGAGTGGTTACCACACCCTCCACGAGTTGGGGCCGGAGACTCTGAGTCAGCGGCGGAGCCCAGGGGCGAAGCTTGTCCCGTACCAATTTGTACGGGCGCCCCCACGGATCCGCGTTCAGAGACCCCAGCCACACGTTGCGGGCCTCGAGTTTGGCCCGCTTTATCTCCGTTCGGAGGGTGCGTTTTGCCTCTCTGTATCCCTCATACAGCTCCGCCTCTCTGGCCTCCGCATCCGGCGGGCGGATGCGGCGTCTGCAGTGTCTGTCGTACCGGCGGCGCGCGTGATTGCACGCGTTGCGCAGTGCGCCGATCTCCGGCGACCACCAGTACACGTGGCGCTTAGCACGACCTTGATGGACTCGGGGCATTGCCGCGTCGCAAATTTGCGACATGGCCTCCCGGAACCACTCCGCCTCGACGTCGATGTCGACAGGCCTGTCCGGTGCTTGCACCCAGGCCTGTACCGTCGCGGCTTCCAGGAGGAGCTCCCGGTCCATCTGCTTAAGCGCCCACCGCGGACCACAAGGGCTCTGTCGGACCGGCGCGGCCGAGGTTTCGGCGGAGACGTCAAACCGGATGTACCGGTGGTCAGAGTACGTCTCCACCTCCTCCATAACGCGCCAGCCGACGACACGCGGCGACAGAGCGGGGCTGGCGAACGAGATGTCCACCACTGATGTACCCCGCATCCGCACCAACGTGGGGACAGAGCCCCGGTTCAGGACGGCCTGGCCTAGCTCCAAGGCCCAGTCCTCCACCATCCGACCCCGTCGGTTCGTGTACCGAGAACCCCAAGCCGTGTTCCAGGCGTTGAAGTCCCCGCAAACGACCACAGGGAGGGAACCGAACCCAGCGACGACGGGATTTAGCTCCATCAGGGAGACGTGGAGTTCGTCGAGAGATCTGTTCGGGGACAGGTAGACGCCTACCACAGCGATGTCCCCGAACCGTGCTGCCACGCAACCTCGCCCCCTCGTGACGGACTCGGGGGGCGGGGTACCGGCGGCGGCCGACGAAATTAACGTCACCGAGCCGTCCAAGTCCTGAACCCAGTCTCCACGGGGTTGGACAAAGTACGGCTCGGCGACGACGGCGATATTGATCGACCACTGCGCCATACTCTGGAGCAACAGATCCTGAGCGGCGGCGCAGTGGTTGATGTTCGCCTGGAGGAGACGTAATGGTGACTTTATTGACATTCCATTACCGTCTCCTCCTGAGCCCTTTGTGGGGGTCCTGCCGCGGCGGTGGGAGCGGCGGCGGGAGCGGCGGCGGGAGCGGCGGCGGGAGCAGCGGCGGGAGCGGCGGCGGGAGCGGCGGCGGGAGCGGCGGCGGGAGCGGCGGCGATAGCAGCGGCAGCCAGGGTAGCGGCTGCGGTGGTGAGGACGTCAGGGTGGATGGGCCTCCTGACCTTGCCCTTGGCCTTGGTGGGAGGGTCGCAGGACCTGCCCCCAGCCCGGTGGTCGGCCGGCTTGCCGGCCGCCGCACATGCGTAGCAGTGCGGCAATGCACGGCATTCGACGGCCTTGTGACCGGGCTTTCCGCACCGGTGGCAGTGGTCACTGCGGTCTACCTCTGCGGCGCAATAGGCCCCCACGTGGTGCCCCACGTGACAGCGGTAGCACCGCAGAGGTCTGGGTGCCAGCATCTTGACCTGGGCTGAAACCCAGCCCACCAAGAGCCTTCGGCCCTCGGCCGTGATGACTTTGGCCGCCGACACGGGGCAGCTCACCGTAACGGCTCGCATGCCCGTGCTGTCAGCGCGGATGGTGCCCGCCCTGACCTGATCGGTCGTGCACCCTCCCGCCCTGACGATGGCGGCCACCACTTCCTCCACCCTGACGGAGTCGTCCAGACCCATGATGCGCATGTCTACGCTCTTGGTGGGTCTGGACACTCGGGCCTCCTCGACGTCCAGAGACGCCCTGATCCTTTCGGCCAAGGCGTCGGCGGCCTGTCCGCTGTCCGCACCTGGGACCTCCAGGATCCGGGCTCCGGTTGCGGTGCGCCTCATACGGAAGCCCCCGGAGGCTCCGTATTCGTCGAGGTGGCCCACCACCGCCTGTTTCGCCTTGGCCATGACCATGTCATAGTTCACGCCCCTCTTTTCCGCAGCTGGCTGTAGTGTGATCACTACAGCTGCGGAAGTTGGGGCGCGAAGTCTGGCGGCCATGGCGCGCTTCTTCCGCTCCTGTCGCCGCTTTCGCTTCTTGGCTGCCCTAGCCGCCTTGCTCGCCTTTTGCTTGGCGCCGGCGATCGTCCACTCGGCGCCAGCCGAGGAGTCTTCGGGCGGAGGAGGAGGCGGCGGCAGGCGCGACCCAGTCGCCGCTGCGGCAGGACGCCCCACCGGTTTGGTGGCAGCCGCTACCCTGCCCTTCGGGGGAGGGGCAGGCTTCCCCTGCCGCTGCCGCTGCTCGGTAACCGGGGCCGGCCTCGCAGCCTCCGGCGCCGCGGCCCCACGCCCGCTTTGCCCCGATGGGCCTGCCCTGGGCGCAGCAGCCGTGGCCGCGGCGGCAGCGGCATATGACACCGCCCTCTTCTGGCCGGAGGCCGCGAGAGGGGGGCGCAGGACTATGCTCTCCAGGACGGAAAGCTGGCTCTGGATATGCTCCTGAAAGCGTTGCTGCTGCTGCTGCTGCTGCTCCCTGGCAGCAGCCAACTCTTGCCGCAGCAAGGTTAGAACCTCGCTTTCCGCCTGAGGCAAGGGCAGGGAACGGCCCTGCTCCTGTGTGCTACGCCCTTCCAGTACCCGATCAGGTTCAGGACGGGAGTCCTGTAGACCGGCCAAGGCCTCGAGCCGGCCAATCCTCCCTTTGAGGGTCTGCTCGTAGGGCTCAAACACGAACCCCAGAGCCCCCTCAATCGTGGCATTGGCCAGCTCGATGGAGCGCTTCTTGGCCACTCTCTCCCGTTTATTGGCCACGCTTATGATGGCGGCTGCCACGACCTCTTTAAATTTGGCCATGGCCTCCTCCATTCCTTCCGGCAGCTGGCTAGGGATCGCCGGCACTATGGCTCTAGCCTGGCGTCCCTCGCTGGCGCTCTCAGCGGGGAGTCCTCTCCCTTTGCCCGTCTTTCGGCCGGTACCCCGCCCCGAGGTCGAGACCTTCCGGGCAGGCACCGCCTCGTCGTCAGAGACGGAGCGCAAGAACTCCGCCTTCCTTTTGTTATTGGAGGTGGGTTCTTCCGCCTCCATAACGTGAGAGTAGTGTGAGGACGCGGCATCAGAGTCCGACTCCGCGTCCTCACTCACCTCTCTGAGGCCGAAACTACGGCCAGCCTCCACCGGCGTCGCGGACGTGCTGGGAACTGGTCCCAGGGACTCCGCGCTGCCGGCTAGTGAGCCACCCTGGCTCTTTGCGTCCACGAAGGACGGTAACAGGTCCTTTGCGGACCTGGCGCGCTCTTTGCCCCCCCCAGAATACGAGGGGCAGACCAAGCTCTGCTTGGTGAGGGATTCTCCGCCTGCGGGACAGGCGGTACCTTCCTGGGGTAATACTTTTTGGAGATGCGCGTCCATTGTTTTTTACCTTTTTGGCAATGGGGTGGGGTCCCCAATACACGTTCGCCATCGTGGTCGTGTCTGATAAGCAGACACGTACCCGAGGCGAACCCACTCTCCGAGATCGCTGTCCAGAAGGCGCCAACAGCTGTTGGTGCCAGCGCTCCTGGACAGCGCACCCTCCGGGCGGTCCGACTGGACTCCGCCGTGTGTGTTCCTCTTGGTCTGGTCTCTCACTTGAGGCCTTCCGGCATGAGTAGCTCTACCGGCAAAGCCCTCAAGATCACTGAGACACGCAAGCCCCACCACGACGACAACGTGGGAACACAGTTGGTGGGGAGGCTGATGATGATTACTGGCTTTTGAGGCACCGTACCCGAAGGGTCCAAATGGAACCCTATTGCTGTCACTCACGTGTCCGCCTGTCTGTCACAAAATTTTATTCCGCATAATTTTTTAACTTCCCATTGACCTATAAATTTGAAATTTGGTGATAATGCGTAATTCGTTATTATTCTTACGTTATTTTACTAACAAATACCAATATATCAAGTCAAAAAACACTATCTTTCATCTATCCCGTGATCTTACATATTATACGTATTTATTTATTTTATGGTAGTTATGTATTTTATTTTTATATATAATTATCTTTTGGCCTTTGTAACTTTTTTTTTATATACTATGTTTATATTAGTTAAGTTTTACGCTATATTACTTTTCCTATTACTTCTACAACTGTGTCTATGTCTCTTATCCAATTCTCCTGTCGCAGGTCTGCTGGAAGAAATTTCTTTAGAAATAAGCAGCACCTTTGTGCTCTTCTATCTTTATATGTATTTTCTCTTTTAAGTGTTTTGTGTGTACATAAATAAATAAATAATATATTTTAATTTGGTACGGAACCCTAAATGTGCAAATTCCGACACGCACTTGGCCAGTTTTTATCCGACATAAGTGTCACATCCAGTTCTTACTTCCACACGTCGAGTTCAATCAGTAAAGAATTAAAGTTTTCCGCTCCATATCTACTTATGCTCCAAGTTCTATTACTTACATCCTCTGTAAGTACCCCTGCTGTTAGTTTCCGATCAACTTATGTTCAAGTGATGACAGTTTAATTAATTGATTATGTTTTGTTTTGGAGATGTAGGTATTAAAAGTTAAGAGGTGTGTTTAAGTATTGCCGGATGTTCTGTTAAATTATTTATGGTTGATAAATTCTTACAAAACATTTTTGGCTTTGTCTATGTATCTCCTTTAGAAGGGAAACAGATTCTATGTATAAGAAAATAAGTCAAGTTTTCAAAAGCATGAGTTTCTTTAGGCTGAAAATGAACTGACGGATGATTTGCTTAGATCCTAGTGAATAACTATGCAAACGGCACTAACTGCAAGAACCCTTGTTTTCTTCGTTGCTGCACTGCTACCGTCGCGGAGACCAGTTGAAAGCACAGCTCCGCGATCAATTCTAGTGAGCGCGTGTAATTCGAGAAGACAGTGCGCGCGCCAGTTCCTGCTCTTTTCTTCACATCGGCTCGTCGATAGCGGTCTACTCTCAGACATCAGAACACAGGTATTTGTGCTTTCCCTAGCCCATTTGATTCAAATCGTTTTTTTCGAAAACCAGCCCGTCGCATATCTGCGTTGCGTTCTAACCAGTGCTAGCATCACCTTGGCGAGTCCTGTGTCTTTGCGGCCGATTAAGAACATCTTTCACTTCGTGACTCGCTAACCAGGTGACTCGCTATATAAGCTCTACAGCTATGCGCTAAGCAAGCCGCTTGTCAATACGTTTTTGGCCTAATTTATCGGAATTTACCAATTTTTGTCTGATCAAAGTCAAAGTTAAATGTACTTATTCAACTAGGCTAAAAAGCGGCACTTTTGAACGTCAAAGAGTTAAAATTAAAATTTACAAGTAATCAAAATTGATTCTACCGTGCATTCGGAAAAGTAGCTTGTTATGGACAAGAACGCACAAGAAACTCCATAAATGATTTAGTAGTCGATCCCTGGTTCACACGTTAGACAACCTTGTCTCCAACCATTGGAACAATAAAATGCCATCGATATTCACACCCATTATTACAAAAAATAAACAGCAAATAACTTAATAACCTCTCAATCCAAAATAAACACAAGAAATGCCCGAAAACATCGTCATTTAAATATTCGTTTATGTACGTAAATAAATATAATCAAATATCTCAATAAATTCCTTGAGAACATGCTCAAAGGGAAATACGCGAAGTAGGTGAGATTCGCAAGTAGACACATGATGTTTCATTATGTTTCGATAAATAATTCCGCATCAATACGGTTTGGGCTTGTTTGCCGAGACGGGGAGGAATTCGGTTTAAGTAGTTCCAAGTTTGTAATGTTTGAGGATTCTCTTGGAAACGGATTTGTTATTTATAATCCACTCTTTCAATTTAGGTACTGCGCGTGTTCCTCAAATGGGTAGACAGAATTATTACCCTTTTCGTTCGAACCTATGGCCTTGATGTATTTCTTAGGAAACATCCTTAATTCTGGAAGGTATACCTTTACAAAGAAGAAGAAAATACTACAATAAGTAAGGCACACTAAGACTTTTTAATATTAAGGATATTAAAAAGAGTGATAATAAATTTTAATTATACTACAAACCTAAAAATTGGTCCCAAAGCATTATCTCTAATTAGAAGCACTTTCTATAGTGTTCCCTTCCAAACAAACGTTTTATAGGTAAAATAGCCAGGGACATCCACTTGTTTTGTTCAAATCCAGTAGAACGGGCAACTCGTCCCTAAATGGATCGGGGTTTAGGACTAGAGCACACTGGTGACACTCCATCGATTAAACCTTAATCGGCTTGCTGTGTGTTCCTGTTTTATTGAATCGAGTGTTTAGAAGTGTGTGTGTACTAATGAATTGAATGTTTCATGCAGATAACAAAAGTAATTTTGACGATGTCAAATTGTATCTTAAATGATAGATCGTACCTTATCGAATATGATTGGCGCTTTTTTATTACAGATGTCATAAACATTCATTGGACAAATTTCTAAATTAAGTATTGGGAGTTAGGAACGTGTCAAAACTACTTCAATTAAATCTTGACAAATATTCAACCTTCAAATATCTGATTAAGAACATTCGTGTACTCAAAGGAAAACATCATCGTTGAGTACTGCAGGCAGGCAAGTTTTTACACGGTTAGATTTTGGGATAGGCCACAGCAGGAAAGCCGCGGGTAACCAATTTGTTACGTGCTGCATCATATGGCCTGAATGACGATCTTTGCAAGGTAGTAGCTACATGAAAGTAGCCTAGGATCAGTTTCAATGGCTTAGCTATGATTGGAGAGGCCCATTTCCAACAGGGTTGATGATTTCAACCTCTAATTCTTAATTCTGTAATATTAATAAATTACTATTTTTCATAAAATTTTTGATATGTAAAAATTCTCTTTATACAATTTTGATACTGAGTTTTTGATTTTGAATAAGACATTGAAACCTTTTACAAAAACTATAAATTAATGAAACTATTTTCCTTGTACAAAATTCACACGGCGAGCTCTAGCGCAGCCAGTTAGCCGTTACATATTAAATCGAAAGGAAACAAATTCACGAGATTTACCGAAAGATAAAAAACTTTTTTTAAAAAATTATAACCGACTTCCAAATAAAAACACTACAAAGTGAAAAATAACTTCAATTTCGGAAGTAGGTGTTCCTGTTTACGTTTCTTCATTTTTTGACACCGACTTCCGAAATTGAAGTTATTTTTCACTTTGTAGTGTTTTTATTTGGAAGTCGGTTATAATTTTTGTAAAAAAGTTTTTTATTTTTCACTTTTTAGTTGTGGTACATAATGGACCAGTTCTATAGGCTAGGTACCTACGCGTATAGTGCCCAAAGTGAAGCTAGAATAGATTAACCCAATAACACGAAACTTAAACGAAACTAGTGCAATGAGAGTATACCAGGGTGAACTGTTCACACCTGCGTACCCCTTAAGAACGTACCAGTGTGATGTTATGTTATGAAATGGTGTAAACAATAAACAGACATGCGATTGGATCTATCCAGAGTGATTTGCCGTCATTTATTGAAGAGTTCTGATGTATTACTCCGAAGTTCTTCATCAGATCTTGATGAAAATTAAATGGGACCACACGACAAGCACCCGCTTTAAAATTAAAAAAGAATCATCAAAATCGGTTCGCCCAATAAAAAGTTCTGAGGTAACAAACATAAAAAAAAAAAAATACAGTCGAATTGAAAACCTCCTTCTTTTTGCGAAGTCGGTTAAAAATAATACGAAACAATAGAAAAACCATTCTGTAGCGCAGAAACACGTTTCGGACTCTCAAGTAAGTACAAAATGCTCAATTAGTAGGAAAATGAAAAGTATACTGCAACCAGTTTTGAACCAAATTCTGAACCTTTAAAACTACGTACTTAAAAGTCTCTCCATAGCAAAAATACACAATAGACGGAAAGAAACAACATGAGACTTACGACCGCTCAAAATAAGTTGCGTTTGAGTTTTCGGCCATTTTAAACACGAGGATTATAAATGTAACTTTTAAACACGGCTTATTTAACTGACAGGTACGAGTACATCACAAAGAACGGTCCGGGCGGGATTACAATTAATGTTATCGGGGTAGGTACATGCGGATGCTGTCCAGCCCAGCAAATTAAAAGGAAATAGGTCACTCATCACATTCATTTATCGTTTAATTATCACAATAATATTATAAAGGCGAAAGTTTGTGAGTGTGTGTGTGTTTGTATGTTTGTTACTTCTTCACGCTCAAACGGCTGGACGGATCTGGATGAAATTTCAGAAATGTGTATTAGCATATAGGATATTTTTTATCTCGGAAATATGTTCTCTTGAAAAAATTTTCGACAATCACGCGGGCGAAACCGCTGGCAGAAGCTTGTGATTTAATCAAATATAAATTTGAATGGACCTTATTCATACTTGTACGTAGATATTAGCTGATACTCACTGTCGATAAAGGTTAAGTTTTATCTATAAAGATGGTTAGACAGAGAATAATATTAATATTAGACACGATGGTAAAATAAATTAGTAGACAGAAACTAGATTTTCCTTGATTTTCATTTATTGTTTGTACAGAAATGTAACATAAACCTAGTTTTCAACCGACTTCAAAAAAGAGGAGGTTCTCTTTTCGTCGGTATCTTCTTTTATTTTTAACCGACTTCGCAAAAAGAAGGAGGTTTTCAATTCGACTGTATTTTTTTTTTTTTTATGTTTGTTACCTCAGAACTTTTTATTGGGCGAACCGATTTCGATGATTCTTTTTTAATTTAAAAGCGGGTGCTTGTCATGTGGTCCCATTTAATTTTCATCAAGATCTGATGAAGAACTTCGGAGAAATACATCAGAACTCTTCAATAAATGACGGCAAATCACTCTGGATAGATCCAATCGATTGTCTGTTTATTGTTTACACCATTTCATAACATAACATCACACTGGTACGTTCTTAAGCGGTACGCAGGTGTGAACAGTTCACCCTGGTATACTCTCATTGCACTGGTTTCGTTTAAGTTTCATGTTATTGGGTTAATCTATTCTAGCTTCACTTTGGGCACTATACGCGTAGATACGTAGCCTATAGAACTGGTCCATTATGTACCACAACTAAAAAGTGAAAAATAAAAAACTTTTTTACAAAAATTACAACCGACTTCCAAACAAAAACACTACAAAGTGAAAAATAACTTCAATTTCGGAAGTCGGTGTCAAAAAATGAAGAAACGTAAACAGGAACACCGACTTCCGAAATTGAAGTTATTTTTCACTTTGTAGTGTTTTTGTTTGGAAGTCGGTTGTAATTTTTGTAAAAAAGTTTTTTATTTTTATATATGTTACCCGATTACTCGAAGATGCCTGAACTGATTTCAAAATTCGTTTGAAAGGGTATCTTGATCGACCCTGGTGGTCCCAAGGTCATCAGGTCAGGATCAAATGTTGGGATCCAATGGAAATCGAGGGAACGCCTCAAATATTTATATTATATTAAAGCGATTTTGGTATTTTCATCAACTTGGCAAGCATTTGCACTCGGAAAGTATAATTTGGTGAAGTGCAATTGACAAAGAAGACCACAGATGGCCACTTTAACTCCTTAATGATAACTATGTCACGAGTATGGTACGGGCAGTAGTTAACCGGTTAAGAATGAGCAAATACATATTAATAAATGTTACTGATGAAAACGGTACCATCGAACTGATCTGATGATGAAACCGGAAATTAGGCACTACAACTCCGTTACAAAACAATGTATCCTAGTCGTGTTTGGGCTTATTGGAATTGTCATGAGTTGAATTCTGGCTATAAATGATTTTCATGGTAATATGAACTACCAAAACTATAAAGAGAAAAATAAGAAACAAAAAAAATAAGCCGAATTCCAAAGCAAAACACGACAAAACGAAAAATAGCCTTCTTTTCAAGAGGCGGTGTCTTTGGTACCTATTTTTTTTTCGCATTTTAGTGTTTTGCTTTGGAGGTCGGTTTAAGTTTTTTGTTAAAAAGTTTTTATACATCCAGTAATTCTTAACTAACTTAAATCATAGTGTTGCGAACAACCGTGTTCCCAACATATCGAAGAGATATATACTTTTCACGACATATTCATCGACAAAATGTGGTTAATGTGCACTAATCCTAAGTGGATTACGGCTTACAGGGTTGTTCGCTGAAAAATAAATTGCAGCATAGATGAATGAGAGCAGCGGGAATTGCATGATAAATATTTGAAGCGAACGCCATTGTGGTTGGCAACCCCGGCACCGTCTGTATTTGTGTCTTGCTTGAGAATTGCTACTCTAGAGGATAACTATTTTGAGTAAAATATACCTGCGGCCTGCCAAGAAATGTGCTTCCAAATATTATGGGTAGGTAAATATGTTTTACTGTAGCGTACGACGCTTGGTCTTAGTCTGCGAGCCTGTTGTGGTGTGTGTCTTGTACTAAGAAAGTTTCTTCAATACCTGAGTCGTTTATTTTTAACCGAATTCAAAAAAGGAGGAGGTTCTCAATTCGACTGTATGTTTTTTAAGTGACAGTTTTTCTGAAATGTTACTAGATTATGTGTATAATGGACTAATTATCAAGTTATTCTTTAACCCGTTAACTGGGTTAAGGAGGTAATAATTATAGCCAGTCATCATCATCATCATTTCAGCGGAAAGATGTCCACTGCTGTACATAGATCGCACGATCCCGTGCGTCTCGCATCCAGCGCCTTCCCGCAACCTTAACCAGGTTATCGGCCCACCTAGCGGGAGACCTTCCAACGTATCGTCTTCCGGTTCGCGGTCGCCATTCCAGAACTTGGGCCGACCATCGGCCATCCGTTCTGCGAGCAATGTGCCCTGCCCACTGCCACTTAAGTTTGGCAATTCTCCGGGCTATGTCGGTAACTTTGGTTCTCCTGCGGATATCATCATTTCTGACGTAAACACGCAAGGAAATTCCAAGCATAGCCCTCTCCATTGCCCTTTGGGTGTCTTTAAGCTTTCTGATAAGGCTCATTGTGAGCGACCACGTCTCGGTCCCATAGATGATCACTGGCAACACACACTGGTCATAGACTTTTGTCTTGTAATTATAGCCAGTCGCTTCATTTTAATTACTGGTCAGCTCAGCTGCTTCTGGTTTGGACCGGCAACCGAACCCAACATAATTTCGAAATGGCTAGGCAGATTAATTTTTCATCACAACTGAACCGTCGCTCGAGCACAGTCTCATTCCTCATACACACTGCGTTCAACGCTCTCTTGGATGCTAAACATGATTGTGATCTGTTGGCGGACTAATGAAAGAAGATCATGTCATATATCTGGATTATTGTGAGAATGATGAGCTTATAGTTAAGTTAAATGTATTTATTTACATGTAAATGTTTTTTTGTTGTGCACAACATGTCTTTAACGAATACAAATGGCCTTTGGTCGTGTCATATTAAAGTTAAATAAATTGTCTTAATCCTGCTCGAACCTATGAATTCTGTGTTATACTTGACGACATGGTTGGCGTAGTGGTTGGGCGATCGGTTGCTGCGCTGCATGTCTCGGGTTCGATTCTCACACGAAATACATATTTGTATGGCCTATAGATAGTTGTTCTGGATCTTTGTGTCTTTTGTATGTGAGTTTGAATGTTTGTAAAATCACCCACGGTACAGGAAGAAATTCCTAGTGGAAGGAAACGTTTTTTTATCATGTTTTTATTAGCTTGGTATTTATGTATCTATTTAAACGAAAATGATGTGATTTTCATCCCCTTCAAAACGTCGTATGCATTTGAAACTTTGTACACTTATCAAGGACCGATGACAATGCAATAATTTTAATAGTTTGTCCCATTATCCTCACCAGGATCTTCAGGATTAGCGATTGAACTAAAAAGTAAAAAATAAATAATAGTTTTAAAAATCTAAAAAAACACGCTTTAATAGAAAACCAAACTAAAAATTAGAAAATAATTTAAGATAAATTTAAAGTACAAATAGTGTGTTTAACAAAAAAAAATATTTTACTATAAAAAGCGTGGGGTGCTTGAAGTCAATTGTTACAATATTTTATTAATTGGTATTGGTAAAAGTTGAGTCATTTTAAACTTATTTAAAAAAACACCCCACGATTTTTATAATAAAATATACTTTTTTGTTAATCATAATTTCAAAAAAATTATTTAAATTTATTGATAATTGTTTTTCACTTTTTTGTTTGGTTTTCTATTAAAGCGTGCTTTTTAGTTTTTTTTAACTATTATTTATTTTTAGAATTGCTATTTATTGCTCAAAACATACAATTTATCAACTCAGTTAAAAACGTTTCCCTAACACCGTCGAAACGCAGCATTTAATTACATATTCAGTACCAACATAATACAGGTAACGTAAATGCTCCGGCTTGCGTAATCTTCAGAAGAGAGAAGCCTTAATCCAGAGGAATTTAAAGCAAATTAGCGAGGACGGCACTCCTCAAGACGCTCTTATCTTAAGACAGACGACACCTTCCAGAAATTGGTCCACCGAGGTACTAAGTACTTGTTGTTCCTGTGATTAATGAGGGCTCTTCTTGTATTTTGTTTACCTTTTTTATTAGTTTGGTTAGGAGTATTTTAGTAGTTTTAAGTCTGGTTTTAGGTTTTTCGCAAGGTATAGAATACTCGAGTATACATTTTATTTTCATGAAAGTAAATTTTATTTGGTATTGGCACAAGAAAAGAGAGGAATATAGCAGTGGGCGAAGTCGGGCTGCGGATGGCGATGAAGTTTTATTTGCCGTAATTTACCATTAATTTACAATATAAAAATAAACATTGGTAAGTGTTGGACAAGTGTAAAACAAAATTCACCGCCGTGTCTGTCTATTCGCGATAGACTAAAAAACTACTGAACGCATTTTTATGCGGTTTTCACCAATATTCAGAGTGATTTATTAGGAAGGTTAAAGTATATCATGTGTTAAGATTTTGTGTAAGTTGGTTGAAATATGACGATAATTGAAGAAAATGTCGGAAAAAATAAGCCGCCTGGGAGTTTCAACGAAAACGCTGTCTATATTTTTACATGACTATATTTTAATGATAGCTTCCCGTGTGTTTGTCTCTGCTACCCGTGAAAAAATCATAGCACAGTTTTGCAACAGGCTTTTGTCCAGTATAGTTAAAAGCCCAAATATGAGCATATTACGATTTTATAACCACATAGCATTCTTTTTACGCGACTGCCAAACGAGGGTAATGTGTTAATCAGTCTATGTATGTATTTATGTATGTATTTTTGTCCCTATGTGGCGTTCTAGAGACCAAACGCGTAGGCCGTTTGTGATGGTTCTTACGTCAATCGATTCGTCTTAACTCTGCGAGTGCAATGTAATGTAGATTAAAATTGGAAAATGGCGGCTATTGGACACCAAATTCGCGCATAATACAAATTATCAGCATAATACAAATTATCAGTGTCCAAAACCAAAGTATGACTCTATAACTACCGTGACACCTTTTTTTTTGTTTTCGAAGGCATTCCTTCAAAAAAAGTTAAATAAAAAATCAAAAATTCCGATTGTTTGAAAAGCTAAACAGACTAAAAAGACGTAAACAAGGAGAAAATCTTGCTGTGTAGTCGGTGGATAAATCTGGTTTTGGTCAGCCAGCTCGCGAATATATATCCTCCGACTTGTATACTTATTTTTAGTTCGCTTTTCAAGCAGTCGGTTTTTTTGATATTTTGAATATTTTTTTGCTTGAATTCACCTTTTTACCGGACTGCAGCAAAGCCCAAAAGGAGAGTGGTACCTTATGTTTTCTTCAATCTCAGTATACCTGGGTCTTATTTGAATTTGCCCACACACACACACGCACATGCATACACACATACAGCGAAAGTAAGTGAAAACTCTCCAAAACACTCAATGAAGTTGTTTTAAACTTCTTAACAGCTACGATTCAAGAGTTCAAATCCCTTAAATCTAGATACTTTGAACTTCAGGTTCAACCGACACCGATCGCATAGATTTAAAACTGTATCCTCTGGAGGAACAAAATGTTAAATTATTTTTCTCGAAGGGACTGGGAACATGTGTGCTTGTCAAACCAAATATGATGGATGTAACCAGTAAATGTAGTTACTACGAGCATAACAGGATAAGTGATGTTCTTTACCTAAACATTTTCAGTATTGAGGATTTGGATTGAATTTTGTGGAAATGTGTTCCTACTGTTTTCTTGTGGTAAAGGAAAACGCTGTTCTTTTTTTAGTATTCTTTTTTTATTACCATAGGTTTGTCTCAGGACTTGATTCTCTGAAATTGCCAAATTAATGCTATATCTTTAGTCAGTGGGGATCCCTTCTTTTGGCATAATGTTCTTTGTCCTAACATACTTCGGCATAACGATTTTGGCACAATTTGTTTTGGCATAATAATACTTCGGCATAATTTTTTTAGGCATACATTTTATGTTGGCATAATCATCTTAAAGACTAATTTGTTTAGGCATAAATTTGATTCGCATAACGATAGTAGGCCTAATGACTGTTAACATAACGTTAGTAGGCCTAATGACTATTAGCATAATAATATTTAGGCATACAATTAATATAAATAACAAAAACAATTTACATGCAAATGATTTATTATACATAACATTATGTAACTTAAACGATTTTTCAATCGCGAGATAATTTTTATCTGAAGAATATATTAGATGTTTTGACAGTTTTTGTATAAAAAAATATGTCAATCAGTTAACTTCTATTATGAGAAATAAATATGGCGGTTATTCCTCAGATAGAAGTTAACTGATTGAAACAGTGGTCCTTAATTATGTATAATTATTTATTTTAGGTGTATATTTTTAGCAATTGCTTGTAAATATGCTAGTTCAGAAGTATACTCATCTTTTTTACTAATAATTTTTTCAATTCTTTTGGTTTTGTCCGTGTATTTTTCTTTTTTTTTTGGTATAGGTAAGTGATGTTCCGACATCCATACTCCGTACTGCAGACTTTGGGTGGAAATGGTGGTAGTGAACTTGTAGTGCCCCATACATAATTCTGATCAAACCAATTTGCTATAGTTTCTGTAACAATTAAATAATATTGTTGGTTAAAAATTTAATATGCTGTGCAACAAAAGTTAGTGACAGAACCGAATTGCTGCAAAACCGACTCCACGTAGTCTTGTTTGTCCTACCCCTGGAGTGTAATTTAAAATCGTGTAGGCGCGTAGGGGCGAGGCGGCCCGCGGGCTAAGGAGCAGGCGGCTGCGAGCGAGCTCGCAGCTTCGGCTTGTTGGCCGGCTTCGCCGGCCAGCCTCAGCCGCGGCGGTGAGCGAAAGCCGTCTGCGACGATTAGCACGCGTGGGGCCGCCGGAGGCCCGCAGCGCCAGAGCCGTGACAGAAACCCTGCCTGCTGCATGTTGCATGCTCGCTTGAATGCTGCATGCTGCATGCTTGCTTGCATGCAAGCAAGCATACGGCATGCAAGCAAGCAAATATGTTTTAATATCATTATGCGTAAATAAATTTATGCTTTAGGATATTATGCTTAAAAAAGTTATGCTTTAGAACTTTATGCTTAATAAATTTATGCTTTAGAATATTCTGCTTAATCATTATTATGGTTAGAGAAATTATGCTATAAAAAAATATGCGTAAGCTGTTATGCGTAATTATATAATGCGAAAATATAATTATGCCAAACAAAATTATGCGTAAGCTGTTATGCGAAAATATAATTATGCCAAACAAAATTATGCTAAGTTATATTAGGTCTTAAAATTTTATGCAAATGGATAGGGAACCTAGTCATTGTTATAACTAATATTTTTCGCAACTTCATATACTATACTCGAACTCGTATACTACAGAAACGATCCATATGTCGGTTTTTTTATTTTTTTATGTAGGCTCGCGCTTGACCATCATCTCACCTGTTGGTAAGCGATGATATAGTCGACGGTGAGATACGCTTGCCTAGAAATAACCTATTCACTCTTGACTTAAAAGACTCCTAGATTGTAGCTGTCGGGAAACAGACTCTGGCAGGGAATTCCACTCCTTAGCTGTACGCATAATAAAAGTGTTTCCAAAACGTTTTGTGCGTATGGGTGGAATGTCCACCATGTACCGATGGCGCATCGCTGTACGTCTGGTTGGTTTAAAAGTAGATACATAGCTTATATGACTGCCGACAAACTGTTTTAAACTGCCGACAGAATGTTTTACAGTTTGGTAGAATGTATGAAAGTAATAGTGTAAACAGATTTTGAATAAATAATAAACTCGGCGATAGAGTTGCACTATCCTAGTCTTATCAATGACATCTTTAGGGTTCCGTAGTCAACCCTTACAGTTTTGCCATGTCAGTCTGTCCATCCGTCCGTTCGCAGCTTAGCTTAGATACTCTTAGTACTAGAAAGCCATAATTTGGCATAGATATACATATTAATCACGCCGGACAAAGTGGTAAAATAAAATCATGAAAATAATTTTTTTAGGGTACCTCCTGCACAGGTAAAGTGCGGATGTTTTTTTATTCATGTCTATCCAATGGTGTGGGGTGTCGTTGGATAAGCCATTTAGAAATATGATGGTTCTGTGCAAACCATTTATCGATTCAGGAATCCATTTGCGTAAAATTAAGCATTAAACTGCAAATTTTTGTTAGAGTCAAGTCTTCCCTCCCTCCCCTGCCAGCTAAATGATTGGATATGTGAAAAAAATAACAGCAGTAGTATAATACCTATATACAAAAATTGAAACGAAAATTTGAATATTGAAACTATCACAGCTAAGTAGGCTTTACAAGTTTACGAGTAATAGTCGACCAACTTATAAAATGTACTTGGAACAGTAAAATTTTTATACAAATGCCCCCGTTTTTAGACGTTGTGAGCCGCTGAGACCTTTTAAATGTTCATGTAACAATCCTCTTCTTAGTCCGCGTTATTATGCAATTACGGGACCCTATTACCGGGCGTGGCCAGGCACGCACTTGGCTGGTTATTTTTTAGTTTTTTAAACAACAATGTACTATGTAGTCGTATCGCTACTTCCAGAGATTGCGATTCTTTTACTAACCAAGGTAAACAAAATAATCAACTTCCCACTTCATAATATTTATTATCACTTCAGCCAAATGACGTCCACTGTTGAACATAGACCACCTCCAAGTGTTACACATCGACTGGACCTCACATCCAGCGGATTCCCGCAACCTTCACCAAGTCATCGGCCCAGCCAGTCGGAGGCCTTCCAACGCAGCGTTTTCCGGTATGCGGTCGTCTTCCAGAACTTTTCGGCCCCATCTACCATCCGTTCTATCAGAAATGTGCCTTGACCACTGCCACGTTTGTTTTTTTTTAAGTTGTTCTTCGGGCAATGTCGGTAAAATTTATAAATCCTTTCTCTTTTATTCTAATCGTATACAATTTAATCAAATAAAGATTTTTTTTTAAATTTATTACATTGTATACGTTTTAATTTATGACATTGCATACGCTATATTTTTTTATTTATAATATATATGTTCCTGCTGATATAATGTATTAAACAATAAATTAATTTGAATTTGAAAGACCTTCAGTGGGCGGCATAAATCTACTATAGTGGTAATATTTTTGTAGGACTTACAGAGTATTTGCAAATAATCTCATACTGTGGGTGTAACTAACCTTTACGTGGGTTTTTTCAGAATGCGTAGGAGAATACCCACATAAGAAACAATGAGGAAATAATACCAACCTTTGTTAATACCCTTTACTTTGATAATAACAAACTTAACTTAAAATTCTACTCGCCACAACTCGAAAAACCAGCCAAGGGCGTGTCGGCCACGCACAATTAGGGTTCCATACCAAATAAAAAATCATATATCAATATATTGATATTTGTCACTAAAATATACGTAATAATAAACATTATTACCAAATTTCAAATTCATATGTCAATGGTTGATGGTTGAGCTGAGTGGTTCCGATCCATGCGTCATTTTCGTGAATGGGCGCCATCAATTAGGACTGGTCATAACTTAGCTGTCGCGGCCAGTTATTGCATTTTTATGTTAAAATTGTTTGTTACTCTAGACGCTTTTACGTGCACATCGTGAGTGACAGCAATAGGGCTCCGTTTGGACCCTTCGGGTACGGAATCCTGAAAATGGTCAAGTAGGAGCTAATAAATGGTTGTAATTGATACAGACCATACAATCGTATTGTTTAAAAAGTGTGATTCTCGGCTAAGAATGGGACATGCGTTCATTTATCGTGAATGACAAGAGTTAGGGTTTCAGTGTTAAGGTTCCTAATCTTATCTTTTATGGTACTGAAAAGATAATCTAGTGAAAACAGCCAATGGATTACCAATAGGCCGACTTACGACTTGTAGTTCGAAATATTCGAATCCAGACAGGCACTTTACTCGGTGTTCAACACTGCTCTCAAAGCGATACAGTAACAGATCGTTAGGAAACTGCTATTTGAACACCAGTCCGCACTGGGCCCGCATGGTGGATTACTGCTCAGTCACTTTCAAAGTGAGGAAAACTGTCGCAGAAATGGGCACATTAAGAGGAAATGTTGGCAGAGAGCTTGGACTGAATGTTCTTAGTAAAAAGTCATAATTCAAGGTTTGCCTCTCGCCTATTTCGTTCTCCAGTATTAGACAAATTTAAAATAAATTAAATAAAAATAAGAAAACTACAAAGTGAAAAATAACTTTATTTTTGGAAGTCGGTGTCTTTCGTAGGTGCCATTATAGTGCGTACGTGTAGTTGTCTTATTTGGAAGGCGGTAGTATTTTTTTATAAAAAATACTACCGACAAAAAAAAAATATTTTCACTTTTTAGTTGTACCTATTAGGTAAATAGGCAAGTTGTTTAGTAAGTTACCTTAACGACAGAATAGATAACCCCAGTATCATGCAAACTTGAACATAACCGGTGAAATGAGAGATCTGCGTACCCCTTAAGAGCGTACTGGCGTAATGCTATGTTATGAAATGATATAATCAATAAACAGACATGCGATTACAGCAATCCCGAGAGGTTTGCCGTTATTTATTAAAGAGTTCTGTCGTATATTTTTGAAGTTCTTCATCAGATTTTCACCAAATTAAAATGGGACCAATTTCAAAACATACACTTTCATACAAAAAAAATTTCAAAATCGGTCCACAATTGACGGAGATTTCGGTGAACATACAAAAAAAAAACCTGAAGTTGAACATAGAACCTCCTCCTTTTTGGTAAGTCGGTTAAAAAGGAAAACAAAATCTTTCTTTTTCATGAACTACTGACCAAATAGTAAAACACAACTTCTGAATAAGTTAGACAGTATTCTGTAACAATTCTCAATCAACTTGAGTAGTACCTAACGAAAACCAAATAACTATTCCCTCAAAGTAATGTAAGATCGCCTACACTTATTAAATAGCAAATATCATAACAGACTGTATCTTTTATTTGAGTTCCATATATTTCAGGCGTTAATACTAGCACATACAACTGTCTACGCCTGTTTGGTCTTGACTCTAAGGTGGCGTAGACAGCACTTGAACGTTTATATTTTAACATGTTTCTCAGGTAAAAAGAACATTTTTACACTCTGAGTAGCTTGTGGAAAATCACTTTGGTCTTATGAGCGCCACATGTTTTGTTTTACGAAAAATTATTAGATATTCTTAGTCTCCCAATTTTTGGAACGGCTGATGTGAAAAAAAACGCGCCAACCGTGCCCCCAAATAATAAAAAATATTTATTTTAGACAAAAAAGTCCATAGCCAAGGCAAGTTTGTTAGTAACATTAATTGTATAACTAATGTTATTTATTTATTTATTATATACTTTATTGTACACCACTTAAATAATTACAGGACAAAACATTATAAAGATCAGTGTACAATGGGCGGTCTTATCGCACAGGGCAATCTCTTCCAGACAACCTTTGGATGGTTAGTAAGTAATAAGGGTGCCTTGTTGACTGCAACACCCTAAAAAGCAAAATAAAGAAAGACACACCGTCTACCCAGCACTGTAGGCTCATCGGTCTCGCAACACATGGAGTCCAGTGAATCTACTGAGCAGAACAATATCGGTTCTCTCGTCAATCTCATTTTTTTTATGATGGGTTTGCTCTTGCCTCTAGTCTTGCTCAGAGGTGAAAGAGACAGAGTCGACTAGGAATGAGGTAACCCAGTAGAAGCTTGGTCAATCTAAATTGCGTAGAAGTCATCTACGCTGGCTTCAGTAAACCCATTATTATACTGGACGCGCAAGGCATTGTCTTATTGAAATATTATATAACTAGCGACCCGCCCCGGCTTCGCACGGGTGCAATGCTGATACTAAATACACTACAGAAAAACTGTGAACGTTGTATATAAAAACATAGCGGCCCGCTCCGGCTTCGCACGGGTATAAAATATATCGCCTATGTGATTAAAATCGATTCAGTAGTTTTGATTTATTCATTACTGCCCGTGGCCCGCACGCGTTAAATTTGGAGTAAAACAATCCCCCTTTCCCTATACCATGAAGATTTCCTGCTATCTTTGGAATATCTAAATTCATACACTACATTTTTACTTAGGTATTTACTTTTTACATTTTTAACTATTTATTTTATTTTTACAACATATTACAGAATGTCTTTATAAACAACGTTTATTGACAAGAGCCCCATAGCTTTGCATGCTGCTTGATAAGTATTGTAAACAACACCTTGTACAGTTCTTAGGTGTGCAAAGGATGTCGGGCCTTTTACAATATGCAGTAACATTCTCAGATAAAAGCATTCGCTGTTGTTGGGATGAACCACGTAGACTCTGCCAAGAGCATCCGTTTTTTTTACTCCGGGGAAACCATCAACCGCAGTACCTTGTTTTCGCCGTTGAAAAGTTTTAGAACTCTGGTTCCATGTATAGTAACCTGGAACTCTGTCTGTCATATGTCAGTGTTTTCGCGAAATCATCTTGAGCACATAACTTGAAGAATGCTGTCAATGTTGTATCCCGCGGGTTATTAACAACTTCTTGTATATTGTTCTCTGTGAAATATACTCTTTGTCCATTTTCTAAATGAACTGCAAGGTGGACAATTGTGGGAGCCCGGTCGTGCACTTCGAATGATAAAATCCTCCATACAGCTTCAGAGCTGCAGATGTAACGTCCAGACTGATATTTTTCCACTTCATTTGGTGATTGTATGCTGAAAGTGGCTTGATCACTGCCTTTATTAATGTACTTAGTAACATATTGAATTGACTTTATTGAATTGCACAATTCTACGTTGATGTGGGCATCGAAAATTTTCAAAAGGAGCGGATTATAGGGAACGATCCATCGGTTATCAATATCATGGTTTCGGACGGTAGCATTTTGCCCACCCTGTTCTGGCGATCGTCGACGATATTTAGGATATCCGTCATCGCTAGTACTTGTTTGAGTTTGGAACGACTTCGGAAATTTTTTGCTGCATTTAGAATCTCGCATACATGGAGAATTCGGGTTTAAAGTCCCGCAAGGGCCGTGTACCATATGTTTCTTTACGATTTCGTACAGGATAGGATCTTCATCTTTATCCGGTAATTCAGCTGAAATAACCCTGTCAATTTGGTTTGGTTTAATTTTGTTCACTAACCACACCAACAGGTGTACATGTGGCAAGCCACGTTTCTGCCATTCTATTGTGTACATATGACAGCGCGGCGGACCGAATATATGAGACTTGTTAATGAGGTGCAGAAGTTTCTGTACTTTTAAATGGAAGACTCTGTTAACTATCTCGTATCTGTCTTGTGGAGTTAAATTGGTGTTAATATTTTCTTTGATTTCCGGCCATTTTGGGTTACATGTTGCAGTTATAAATAAATCAGCTTTGCCGTAATTTCTTACGTAAGTCATGGCGTCTTGCGATTTTTCGTGTAAATATCGAGGTCCACCTGTGAATGATGAAGGTAGTATAACCAACTGCCCAATGCCGTTGCGGTGTTCATTCGCCTGTAAAGCATCCTGAAGATGAACGTAATTTTCAGCTCTCAATTTAGTTTGATTATTACGGATGTAGGCCAATCTCTCAGATTCAATTTTCGCATATTGATCTACCAAGTATTGGTTTGTTAACATTCCATATCTAAGCAAAGTATTGAAATTGTTACGTCTTGTCATTATACGGTAGCAATAGTAGTTCATACATGACACTGTTTTACGCAGAGGTGTACCACCGATTGGGTCAACTTGAGAAATATTAATGGCATAACCATTTTCTCCACAACATAGCATAAAAGGATATTGTAAGCTGTCATAAGATCTGTGTAACTCTGAAATTTTTTGCAAATTATCATCACGACTATGCAATACAATATCTCTTTTGTCAAATTGCTGTCCAGCTATCACCACTGCTACTTCACTCGTGGAAGGCGCATTGTATCGTCCTCTGTGTTCTCCAACAGGAACTTTATTTGCATGGATTACGACATTAAAGTCAGGAGTATCTGCTGGAACACTCTCAATCGCAGTTTTGAAAGACTGTATGTAGCAATGATGAGAATGTAACATATCTTGGAGAGATCTAATCAAATCTCTATCAATTGGCTGTGCAACACTTGTACACCGCGTAGATGCTTGTGTATCTGGATCTGCAATAAAATATATTTGCAGAAATTTGTGATCATCGGGTCGAAGTGGTAGCAAGCTCCCAGCTAAGTGGTACACTTGCCCTTGAATTTTAAATGTAGACATGAACCCACGCTCAACGACTTGCTTACTCTTAAAAGAGGTCATTTTAAATGCGTTATTATAACGGCGTATATTGCGCATGAATTGCTTGGATTTCTGATGATCACCCGTAAGAAGAGAGTGAAGTGGTTCAGGTGGAGGGAGAACTTCTTCTAATTTGACTTTTCCTTGTAAGCAACACATGCCTTTCGATTCGTCCTTGAATTTCAATGCCAAGCAATGTTCACACACTACTGACATAGTACCTATTGATACTATACGATCGTCCTTGTAAGAAATCGAAGGATCGTAATTCATGGCAGAATTTTCTTTATTCACCCATGAATTAGTAACTCGTGCTGATGATTCTCTGGCTCTCTGTATTCGAAGTCTTTCCCTATCTCGGCTGCGGTGAACCTCACGCTCTACTGAAGATTCTCTCTCTCTCTCAGCTCTATATCTATCCCGAAGCTGACTGAGGCGAGCCTCACGCTCTACTGACGATTCTCTGTCCCTCTGAACCGTATGCCTATCTCGATCCCGGCTGCGGCGAATCTCACGCTCTACTGAAGATTCTCTCTCTCTCTCAGCTCTATATCTATCCCGAGCCTGACTGAGGCGAGCCTCACGTTCCGTTGACGATTCTTCATCTCTTGCTGAACGTACTCTTCTGGCATTCACTGTACTACGACCTATGTTCGAACGACGACGTCTTCCAGACATGACTTTATAATTTCTGTACAAAATTTACTCAGTTCTATATGTATGATTACCTATGCACAAATTGCCATATTATTAGTATGTGCCGCAGTAAAAAATATCTAAATTCTTACCATTTAGAAACAAAAGATAATGAACAATCATAAAAAACAAAAGATACCTATTCTATTCAGTTCTTTTTTTTAACTGAAATACCTCAACTTAAACAACGATTTTAATTAAATTAAAAGTACTTAAAAAATTACTTGCTATTCGTGCGACTAAAAACAAAAGATAATCAACAATCATCAACAACAAAAGATAAAGTTCTAAAGTACTTTAAGTACTAAGTTTAAGTACTAAGTTTAAGTTCTATTAAGTACTTTTTCTGAACTTACATATCTCACCTTAAATCACGATTTTTGAAAATAATTTCCCTAATATTAAATTGATCTTACTGTAAATTTTAATCAAGATCTTAATAGAAAATTGCAATCCATAAATTATGGTTTTATTTAATCTAATCTTATCTCACCTTATGTAGGTACTTATAATTACTATAAGTGCGATTTAAAAATTAACCTTAGAATAGAATATAATTTATATTTTAAAACTACTATCATACAATTATTTATCGTAACTTACTTATAATTACTGATACGTTGTCGCGCTGAAAAGCACGTTTTTATAATAAACGCGTCCGATCGCTGCTAAATTCAAAGTGCTATAGGGAAAACCGCGGTTTTTTTTTTTTTTTTTTTTTCTAAGTGGCGTCTCACAGTTCGGTCAAAGTGACCGGATACTGCTTAACCGGACTACCCTGTGGAGACTAAGCTATATTATAGCCTCCAGCCAGGCTTGGAAAACCGCGGCCTCAGACGCGCTATTTATAGGCACGCTCTTGCCGCACCGGGCGGCCGGCCGGTACCGCCGCAAACGCTACGTCCCGCAATTTTTAAATCTGTAATATCTTCGAAAATATTCACTTAAATCATACGGTGTAAAGGGCCATATAGATTTATATTAAATGAACAATGTATTCAAGGTATTTAATTGGTTAAGGATTAATGCTGTATTGGTTAAAATCGCTTCGAAAATTAGCCATTATTTGTCGTAAAAAGTAAATGACAAAAAAAAGTTATTGTAGGTTATCCATAAGAGATAGACATATACCATCATGGACTTTTCTGTAGACCTTTTCAATGTGTACAATACTTAGTACATTATTTTGATAAAACTCGTAGGGTTCAGCCTGCGTTTGCAATGTAAGCGGAAAAAAATTAATTATTTACGACATCACATTAGAAACCTCAAAAATACCAGTATTTCTCCACTATTTAATGGATGTTATTATACATATAAACCTTCCTCTTGAATCACTCTATCTATTAAAAAAAACCGCATCGAAATCCGTTGCGTAGTTTCAAACATTTAAGCATACAAAGGGACATAGGGACAGAGAAAGCGACTTTGTTTTATACTATGTATTGATAATTATTTATTTACCATCTTCCGCCCGAAGTTTCGCCATAAAAAGTGTTTTATTATTCCAAGTGATCCATATACTTCGTTTATAGGATAAAATATATATATATATATAGCCTATATACTAGTCCAGACTAAACCTACCTCGACTCGACCTGTCTCGTTCCGGCGAGATTGACTAACAAACCTCCTTCGATTTATCCAAAATTTGGCATTTATATCTAACTAGCTTCTGTCAGCGGCTTCGCCCGCGTGAAATGTGGTTTATCAATGCCTATGTGCTATTGCAGACAATAATCCATCTCTGTGTCAAATTTCATCCAGATCCGTTCAATCGTTCTGGCGTGATTGATTAACCAACATACACACATCCATCCAAACTTTTTGCATTTATTATATTAGTAAGATAAGAAGGATAGTAAGGTTTTTTATACGTTTTTTTCCACAGAATAGAATAGAATAGAATAGAATAGAATACTCTTTATTATGTACACCATAAAAGTTACAGAAAGTATAGTAGAAGTAAACATTACACTGGGTGACACAATGGGCGGCCTTATCGCTAAAAGCGATCTTCAATCCACACACACACACAGATGCCATGTTCCACAGATGCGCTTTGAGACGATATGATACGATATTATTGTGGATATGTATATTTTCACGGGACAGAATAGTTAGCAGATAACATTATTTGTGATAAATCAAGTGTTTAATGTTTTTACTTAAAATTTGGAGTATCGTCTAATATCCTGCCAAGAAAAACAAATTGTTGAAGCCAATTCTTAGAAATTCGATCTCACAAAAATCTTAAGTAGGTACCCACCCAGGCTTTTATTTTCTATATAAAAACAAACCGCCTCTTCTATTTCATTAAAATATCACCTCAATTCGTCTTTGTTCATAAAAAGTCCTTTGTACCAAACTTTTGTTATACGTAAATGTGTTTATAAGTATTTTCTCTTGACGGCTATTCTTGGCAATGATTACTGCTAGCCTAGATACTCAGCCGTGGGTGTAACAGCTCTTTATGTAATGACCTTTACGAATAAACAACGAAGAAAGTTAATTAATTGTTTTTGAAGTTTATTTGAACAATGAAGTTGTTTTCGTAATTAGTGGGGCGAAATCTTGGACGGACGGTAAACAATTTATTTTTCTACCTTCCTATTTCACTCCCTGAAAAAAATATCAACAATGAATTCACGAATAATTGGAGAAAGTAAAATTTAAAATTTTCGTTGAACTGCGTGGCCGCGTAGCTGCTACGCCGTAGCAAGACAAAAACCGTAGCGCTACGAAGAACTTCTGTTCAAAGCCACTAACTAAACAACAAGTGTAACAATCAGCTTATAATGTTCTCACTGCTGGTACTGGGACACTGGTCTCCTTTCTGTGAGAGGGACTGGGCCCTAATCTATCATGCGGGCCCAGTGCGTGTTGGTTGTTGGATATCAGATTTCTTTAAATTTTTAGTTCGAGAACATTATTTCCTCACGATATTTTCCACCACCGTTTTGAAAGCAGCGACCAATAATTTGCATCATATCAAAGACTTATGCTACCTGGAACCCTTAATAAGGTAACATAAAATATAATTAGTACCAACTCAGCAGGCGTCACGACAATAGTAAGTGTTCGTATTGTTTTCATAGGAAGAATAAATATCGCCTTAATTATACATTTTCTCTATAATTAATATACGCTACTCACTTCACAGGCGCTCTTTAATAAAACCCATTGTGCTGTATAATTAGACGTTACATTCATTATTCTAATTACCTGTCAACCGCGCCACAGTGCAGTGAATCAAGTTGGTAGGTCAAGGAAATTAAGTCGATATTTACAAAAATGTAACGGTTACATTTCTGACTGTATCTAGTATTACTACTAATCTGTCTTGGGGAGAAAGAAGATATACTTCTTGGCCATTAACTTGCATGAAATCTTATTTATTTTTTGTAATATTTGAAATTTACACTAAACTATTAGGTTTAAATCTTGAAATATTACATAGATTTTTTGTACAACATTCATGAATTTATTTGCTGAGTTAAATACAGCCTCACGTTTTATCACCATCCAAAAATTTTCTAGGCAACGGGTTAATCAAAGACACGATGTATGCAAAAACCAATTAATAGTAATAATGAAAACAAAAATGTTTCTTAAATTTTGTCCCCCTCACAGAGAGGAGGCCTGTGTCCCAGCACCATTATACACCATAATGGGAACATTAAAAGAATGGTGACGAATGCAATGCGTCAATCCAACCTTGGCTGTAATGACAAAGTTAGCCCATTTTCATTGAATAATTATACTTTACAAAAAAAAACTATCTTGCTTCGCTGTTTTCTCGATACTGTGTCGTCGCTTACTCGTCTAATATCGGGCGGGAAATTGAACATGTTTCAACGGTATCGCTTCAGTAAATCTTCGAGATTTTAATGAATTTCGCGAACAACTTAATGTCTGGCATAAACAGAAAATTGTTAATGTCACTCAGAAGTCGGTTAATTAGAAAAATATTTCGCGTTCTTGTTATTTCGTCGTGCTTACAATGTCTGTAGATGTTTTACTTTATTTTACCTGTGTATAAAAAGTTGCGTACATTTGAAAAGTTAGGTTTTTATGTTTACTGGCGCTGCTAAGTATGTTTGCAGTTTACATAAGGAAAAATGATCGCTAGTTGCGATAATTATCGTTGATAAAAAGGAACGTGTCTTAACCTTTTAGCGGCACAAAGACTAACTGGTAATTTTCAAGCCAGAAAAGGCCAATAACAATAGTTTCAGCCTAGTGGACATTCGAAAACAGCTATGCTTGAATCTTGAGTCCACTAGAGTGATAAGGCAGTCATTATAAATCACACACAGGTAATCTTACCATCACGAACAATAGCCACAGTATTAAAAGCTTGCATTCCAAGTTTTAAACACATCGTAAAGGAGAACATATAACCATACATCCCCCGCCCCGCCGCAAACACACACCCTTATGGTCTACCATTACTAGGGATGGCCACAATAATTAAGACTTGATGTTGCAAGTCACTTTAATTGGAGTTGAATTTCATCCTTTTGGATAAACCAGTCCTTCTCAAAGATTGTGATAACTAAGAGGGCGTTACGGGCAGGAAGCCTTGCTGCTTGCAGGAAGCTCTTAGGGTTTAGAAAAAAGAAACGTTAATATACAAACGGGTACACACAATGTCTACATCTCTTTTTTTCATCTTTCCTTTCGCAGGTATGCTGGCGAGATTTCATTAGAAATAAGCATCACCTCTGTACCTATTTTCCTGTTCCTATTTCTTGTTGTTGTTATTGTCTGTACATAAATTGTTAAATAAATAAACGTATACCAAACATCAAAAAACTTAAAACTTGGTTTGCACTCGTCATTATGAACATTTTTCACTATGAAACTGCAAAACTGAAATCGCAAAAATAAAACAGTTTTCCATTACAATTTATGTTAGCATAAAAAGCTCGACAAAATGTACTAAAAAGCAGATTATTTTCAGGTTAGTACCATAGTGAAGGTTGACAATAATGATGACAATTTGGCGCCTTTTCAGGTATTACGTTTATCTTGGTGAATTTGTTTTTTTTTTTTTTTTTTTTTTTTATTGTATATAGGCTCGCGCTTGACCACTATCTCACCTGATGGTAAGCGATGATGTGGTCGACGGTGAAGCACGCTTGCCTAGAAGTAACCTATTCACTCTTGACTTAAAGACCCCTAGATTGTAGCTATCGGGAAACACAGACTCCGGCAGGGAATTCCACTCCTTAGCTGTACGCATAATAAAAGTGTCCCCAAAACGTTTTGTGCGTATGGGTGGGATGTCCACCATGTACCGATGACGCATCGCCGTGCGTCTGGTTGTCCGATGATGGAACGGGCTGGGCGGAATTAAATCATGCAATTCCATCGCACACTCCCCGAAATGTAACCGATAAAAAACCGACAAGCTGGCAACTCGGCGACGATGTTCAAGGCTCTGGAGCTTTGATTTGACCAGTGCCTCATTGCCGATAAGTCTTTTGGCCCGCTTTTCGATCAACTCTAGTGCATCAAGCTGGTATTTGGCAGAACCGTCCCAGAGGTGAGAACAGTACTCCATGCACGATCGAACTTGCGCTTGATACAAGTTGAGCAGCTGTTCCGGCGTGAAGTACTTTCTCACCTTCGCAAGGATCCCCAACTTTTTGGAAGCCAGCTGAGCCTTTGCCTCAATGTAAGGCCCAAAATTGAGAGTCGATGTCAACGTAACGCCAAGAAGCTCAAGATGGTCCGTTATTGGCACGGTTACATCACGAAAAGTTGGAGCCGGGTGAAATTGGCTCTTTTTAGCGGAAAAAAGACACGCCTGGGTTTTAGTAGCATTAAACTTGACCAGATTGGCATCACCCCATTCGGAGACTGCCTGCAAGGACAAATCCAAGCGCTCCACCATGGCCTCACGAAGAGACTGGGACTGAGACTGTTGTTATTACAGTCACAATTTCTCATCACAGCAGTCAATAAAATGAAGAGGAGCAGAGCAGTTCGGTTAGTTTCCATTAATACTTTAAAAACGAATCGAAGGGAGCGGCGTGGCGAAAAAAGTTTGAGAACCTGTGGGATAACCCTATTCGTTCGTCCTCTAATTAGTACGGTACGAATTTATCTTGTTTAAGATTATTTTAGCGACTTTAAATGATTTATTGCCGATGATAGGATTAGAGCATTTCTAAAGTTTTGGTGTAACGTTGCAGGAAACGAGGTTTCCGATGATAGTTAATTACTATCAGACACGAGTTTTTGCGACACTTGGGTAAGTAGTTAATTCGATGTCCTCTTCTCAATGTCTTAATAGGATCATCATCATCATATCAGCCGAAAGACGCCCACTGCTGGACATAGGCCTCTCCCAAGCGTAGCCACATTGATCGGTCCCGTGTGTCTCCGATCCAGCGGATCCCCGCAACCTTCACCAGGTCATCGGTCCACCTGCTGGGAGACCTTGCAACGCAACGTCTTCGGGTTCGCGGTCGCCACTCCAACTTTCTGCCCCATCGGCAGTGCCCACTGCCACTTAAGTTTGGCAACTCTTCGGACTATGTCGGTAACCCAACCAGGGTTACCGACATAGTCCTAGTCATAGTCCTCTTGCGGATCTCTACATTTCTGATTATATCACAACTCCGAGCATAGCCCTCTCAATACCCGTTGGGTGACTGCAAGCTTTCTGATGAGGCCCATTGTAAGCGACCACGTCTCAGAGACATATGTATTGTCATCAATGGCAACACACACTGGTCATAGACTTTCGTCTTGAGACACTGTTGTAAGTAGGACGAGAAGACACTTCTTGAACGCTGCCCAGACGACTCGGATTCGACGGTTGACCTCTTTCTCGAAGTTGGCCCTACCCAACTGCACCGTTTGTCACAGATAGACATAGTCGCAGAGAGTGTAGTGTAGAGTCTCCGACCTTGATAAGAGTGGGTGTAACATGGGCATTCAACATCACCTTGGTTTTGTCCATGTTCACTTAATAGGATACTGGTATATAATTGTTTCTAGTCATTTCTCAGGAGCAGACCGGAGTTTGGTAGTAGGGTGGTTGACAAAAATATCTATTTATTCC
Source organism: Orthosia gracilis (assembly GCA_947562075.1). Taxonomy (NCBI): domain Eukaryota; kingdom Metazoa; phylum Arthropoda; class Insecta; order Lepidoptera; family Noctuidae; genus Orthosia; species Orthosia gracilis. Next base: position 44,583,821 of record OX387271.1, on the reverse strand, counting down.
GTCAGTTAGATAACCTAAAAATATTGAACTCGTATTTTTAAATTTTGCCACGTAAACAAAAAATTACGTTGATACAGTGCGTTGAAATATCGTGTGACGTCACGTTGTGCTACATTTTATACTGACAAAGTGACGTCACAAGCCCCCACTCTTGAACTTTGATGCGCTTTATTTTTTTCAATGTTTATTGATTTGATAAAGCAAAAAATACGGGTCCAATATTATTTGATAATCTCACTGACGGACTAAATAGAATTATATTTTTTCTACCGAGGAAACATCCCTGATGGCGATGTGACACTCCCGTGCCTAAGAATGAAAAAAAGAAAGAAAATACATTTATTTAGCACTGACTAAAAGACACACAATAATGCAGATATATGTATGTCACATCAAGGCTGGCCGATAGATGTAAACCATCGGGAAGTAAGGATGTATTCCTTTAGGTTAAGACATCGTGTGTGGCAAGTCGGTGGGTACAATCGTAAAAATGAAATCACACAAATTATTCGCAACTCAATTACAATCTTGCTTACTAATATAACGGATCGACACTGATTCAACGACGTCTTAGTTCTAAGGCTGTCAGTACTCAACTACCATATTCTGCTGTCCCCACCACGCAAGTGGTTAGAAAAGGCGCGCCAATGCGGAGTTGTTCTTGATTTGCCGCCTGGGGACGCGCATGTGCTTTGTTTTGACGTCCTTACTATTGACTTAACCCGACATGTATAACAGATTAAAAAAAGAAAGTGAGTGTAAAGTCTTACGTAAGAAGTTATCAGGAATGCCTACGCCATACGCCATACGTCATACGCTACACGCCATAAGCCATATGTCATACTCCATACGCCATACGTAATATGCTACACGCCATAAGCCATATACCATACTCCATACGCCATACGTCATACCCTACACGCCATAAGCTATATGCCATACTCCATACGCAATACACCGTACGTCATACGCCATACGCAATACGCCATACGCCATATTCCATATGTCATACGCCATACGTCATACGCTACACGCCATAAGCTATATGCCATACTCCATACGCCATACGCCACACGCCATACGCCATACGCCATACGCCAAACACCATACGCCATACGATATACGCCAAAGATCGCAGCAGTGTTTGTGCACTTGTGCACTATAATATCTCCCGCGCCAATGGTTACTCTCAACCGAGATTGGCCGGCGTGGCCGAAATTCACTCTGGATGACTATTATTAATTTATCTTTTCTTAATTAGGTATCCATTGGTGTGCATTATCTTACTTATTTTTTTAACTTAATTAATTAACTTAGTTGATTAGGTTTTAATTTAACTTGCCAGCGTCGCGTCCCGATGAACTTGATCAGTCTATTTCAGAATTAAAATCATTATGTCGCAAGTAAAACATGAACCAGAGGGATTTGACAGAGATAAGGTGTTCTTTGAGCTGCAATACAGTACAAAAATAAAAATGTCAATTACCATAAAACTTTAGAAAAATCTGTCGAATTGGTTGATCTAATTTTGCAGGTCCTCCATGGATGGATGCCAGTGTCGGGCAAAGTATTATTGGCTTTTCCATCTGGAATTTCTCAGTAATAGCACAGATTACTTAAGGACCTACATCCGCTTTAGTGCCGTAAAACGGTAACTTTCTAAAGCATACTCCTTAGTAAGGGCTAGGTTAAAACGTTTGAAAAAAAAAAAAATTGTTTCATGTACATTATTTTTTAAACATGGTTTTTTTCGTATAACAAATAGTTTTGCTTTAGAAAAATAATTAGCAACACGATATTTTTCGCCACTTTTGGATATTCCTCCAAAACGACTTGGATGTTTAAAAATATTTTTACATAGAAAAATTGATGGCTGGCATTTCTTCATAACTGACATAGCATATGTAAATCAAATAATATTTTGCAAACAAAACTGTTTAAAAGGAGTTTCAATATTTATATTTTGGCATCGAGCGGGTGCACAGCCAGTACTGCGTTCACTTTTTAGTGGTATATAATAGATAAGTTCTATAGTAAGGTACACAGTGATGTCAGAATAGATTACCCGAATAACATGTAACTTGAATATAACCGGTGGAATGAGAGTGTTCCAGGGTGAACTGTACACATCTGCGTTCCCTTTTAGAGCATACTGGCGTGATGGTATGTTATGAAATGGTGTAAACAATAAACAGATATGCGATTGCAGCAATCCCGAGAGATTTGCCGTAATTTATTGAAGAGTTCTGTTGTTATATCTCCGAAGTTCTACATCAAATCTTTACCAAATTTAAATGGGACCATTTCGGAATAAACTTCTTCCAAACAATTAAAGTCTTTGCTAATCCGTTTATATATGATGGAGTTTTGCCCGAACATACATTACAAAAACCTTCTTTTTGGGAAGTCCTTTAAAAGGGTAACCGCGCGGTGTACGTGTGCGAGCCAAGGCATGCGACAACGGACAACCAGCACTGATCATAGCATCGCCGGCGATGCTCGAAGCGGTAGGCACTTATCTTACGCCTACACGTGGACTGACGGAGGCCTGGTAGCAGTCCGAAGTTTGCATTTTTGCCTACGTTAATGGCATCAGGCTCGCCCAATATTACACATGACTGGCGAAAAATGTATGTGCAAAAGGTGCCATAGCCCAGTAGTAGAGAGCAGTGGTGGTCCAGTGGTAGCAGCCGCGACTTACAAGTTATAGGTCATGGGTTCGCACCCAGGCTGGCGCTTTACTTTATTATTTCATCACCACTGCTTTCAAAACGGTGCAGGGAAACATTGTGAGCAAACCGGCATGTCCTAGAATCAATAATTCGAAGAAATGTGACATCCAACCCGCATTGGGCCCGCGTGGGGGATAGCGGCCCATTCCCTACCACAGTTTGGAGGCCCGTGTCCCAGCACTGGGAACATTACAAAGCTGATGATGATGATGAATAGGTGCACCACTGCCCAACCCTTCGGGGAAGGCAGGCGTGATGCTATGTATGTTTTAGAATCTACGATATTCAAAAAATAAAAAATAGTTTATTTCAAATAAACCTTAAAAGTACTTTTGAATTGTCAAACAACAAAAAAATATGACTCTAGTTGCAAATTCGCAAACGTCAGTAGATCTCAATGGAGAAGAATTTGCAAGAAACTCCACGGACACTCTTTTCCAACAGTTTCAATTACAAGTTTTTGGTTACATCATTCTTGTTTAAAAAATAAATACATATATGTGAGAACGATGCAAAAAGACGTGCACGTCAAAGCGTCTAGAGTAACAAACAATTTCAACATAAAAATGCAATGACAGGCCGAGGCAGCTAAGTTATGACCAATCCCAACTGATGGCGCCCGTTCACGAACATGACGCATGGATCAGCACCACTCAGCTCAACCATTATGGAGGGAACCGAATGATCCAACACATGTGCCACCATCAGAGAGAAATTAGAGAGAGCATGACACACTCAAATGCCAGAGCACACAGAAGTCAACCAACGACATATAGGTAGATTTACAGTCGGAACATAGTACTCACACATGTGCAGTGCAGTTATATAATACTAAAAGAAATTGAGTTTATAAGTACTACAGTCGATCGCTGACGCCATAACACTACATAGAGCTAAGTTACACAGCAGTATAGTTAACTACGGGTCACGCGGGAGCCACTAACTCTCTGCTAACTTAACGAACGATTCTTTGCGTTGCACTGCGATCCCTGGCGAATGCTGACTTATGTGTTTATTGGATGAAGCGCTTGTAAATTATTGTATGTTTTTGCAATTTATTTTTATTATGTTTTTTTTTTTCATTTTGTCTATTTTTAGCGATCTAAGATCCATCCTATGGGTGGGAGTTCAGCACGGCTGGTATCTCCTTCTGGGTCTACCGGTTCCTAATGTTGTGACCCAATATGTTTTGCGAAAAGTTTATTATTTTTGGTCTCTCGAATGTTAAAAAAAAACATTACCAACACTAGAAATTTCTGGTGTATCGTGCGTGGGTGCGTTTACAAACATTTTAACTCGCATAAACAAATACTCAGATCCGGAACAACCATCTGTAGATTATACAAATATTCGTTCCGTGCGGAAATCGAACCCAAGACACGCAACGCAGTGGCCGATCACTCAACCACTGCGCCAACTATGTCAAATTATGATAGTGCTAAGGAATTTTCCACCTCAACAACCAATGAGAATTTTCTTCCTAATTTATAAATCATCGATGAAAAAGAACTGAAACTATGAATATCGGTTTCACAACCTTTTTGAGGGGTAATTTATTTCCAGAAATTATTGGAAAGAGTTCGAAAATAATCATATACTAAATTTTTCAACACACTTGCTCTAAAAGTGAGCCTTATTACATCGCTTTTAAGGTCATAAACCGAGCTATAACACACACCTGCGTAATAACATTACACACTATTGCGTAATAGAATTATCCCTACAAAGTTAAATTAGTACCTTTCTGCAAGTTATAAGCGAGTAAACAGAGCATTTTCAATTTAACTGGGTAATACAGTATTTTTATTTTAGTAACAACAAAGAGGTTTTATGCCGCTGAAAATCCAGATACATATTTGGAATAATTAATTGTGTAAATCCTTAATTAGTCAAGCAAACCTCTATTATTATCAAATTATTCATATTTCACAATAATTTGTTATAAAATATTGACATATTTGCATTTTATCACATAAAATTTTATTTTGCGGTAGGCTGTATGTTCACTCACCTTGCATTTGACGCGTATAATTTTCATATTTTGTTTTTATCGTATTCGTCGCTGTGTGGTAAATTATTTTATGAATGCTATGTTTTCGTGCAGAAGATGAACAATTGATAGAGTTAACCCCGCCAGAAATACTAAATGAAGCACAAAATGCAAGTGATGAAAAGTGCTTAGCTGCCTACGATAGTTTCCTACGATGGAAGAGCAAGAATTGATTGATTGAGTGATAATGTGTTTTTGGCGTATTTCTCTGAACTCGCCAATACATAAAAGCCCAGCTCCCTGTGGTGCATCTATTCCTGGTGGTGCTCAAACATGGTGTTGATATCAAAGCATACTGTAACCTGACGGCATTTATGAAGAGACGGCTCGTACGGATATATTGGTCGGAAATCTAATGTTTTTGAAAGAGGCTCCGGATAGTCAGTACCTAGCAACAAAGGTACCTACGTTGAATATTATTGATCTAAATGTGTCAAAATAATTGCATAACCTTAACATAACTTCTTAGAACTAATTAAGGTTATATATATGCCCCAATGTTAACGCAGTACTGGCCGTGCGCCCGCTCGGAGCCAAAATATCAATATTGAACCTCCTTTTGAACTGTTTTGTTTGCAAAATATTATTTGATTTATATATGCTATGTCAGTTATGAAGAAATTCTAGCCATATTTTTTTCTGTGTAAAAATATTTTTAAACATCCTAGTCGTTTTGGAGGAGTATCCGAAAGTTGCGAAAAATATCGTGTTGCTAATAATTTTTTTAAAGCAAAACTATTGTTATACGAAAATAACAATGTTTAAAAAATAATGTACATGAAACAATAATAAATTTATATCTTTTACAAATCTTTTAACCTAGCCGTTACTAAATGCTTTAGAAAGTTACCGTTATACGGCACTAAAGTGGATGTAGACCATTAATTGATTTCGTTGCAGATTGCCTCAATATTTGTTGTTATTGGTGCATGTAGACGACTAGAGCTTTATAATATTACAACAAAAGATGTAGAAACCCGAAAGCAGACTCTCATCTTAACAAGGCGAAAATCAGTGAAAAATAACGCAAGCCATTCTTTTGGAGCCAAATGTAAAAAAGTTTTGCCCCGAACCACATCGATGTACATCTCGTAGCATGAGTTATTTGGTTCCTACTGTTCTATGATTCGTCTTTGTCGCCAAAATTTATACAAAAAGAAAACGAAAGTATCTACTAAAGAAGTGGCAAGCACTAATGTAACAAAAACTGTGAAACAATCCCATATCGCTTTGAAAATTGTACGTTTACCAATTGTTTTAATAATTAAACGATATAAGCGTAAAGCGTAAAACGTCGTATGCAACTCGTGAGCTCTGCTAATAAATAAATAAAATAAATAAAAGTAATTAAAAGCAGTAAAACATTGACTGCAGTAATTTAAGCTCAAATGAAGCCCTTCGGCTCTTATCTATTATACCCTCGCAATGCACATACACCCGTACACCATTTGTAATATATAAAAATATCCTTAACTTGACATTATAACACACATTTAGACTACCATTTTACTTAAAGCGCTAAAAACTGCCACAGAGTAATGAAATACAGCAGACGTTCAGTAATCTAACGGCGCCATTCCGGAGTTCTTGCCTACTCCTTGTGAATCACAAAGGAATATGCAGATACGTCGTACGTTATAATGTAACAGGGTAGAAGGGCTTTGAAGACGTGCATTTTTTATGTTAGTTAGTATGATAAAGAAGTAGGTGTAGATAGTTCAACTCATCTGTGCGCACAGCGCCATGTGAGCGTGCGCTTGTAATGATACATTGTGCAATTGTGTGACAGTGATGCGGCAGTCGTCGTCCGAACAAATAACTACCCACACATGTGTACTCACACATAACGCCGTGCGCAAAGATGAGTTGAACTATCTGTAATACACATAAATTAAAATATGTGTCTGTGCCTGCGGCTCCGCTTGCTTTTACAATTTTACACACAAAAGCCATGCCTGTAATGAGAGATGAGTATCTGTCTTTTTGGTCTAGTGGTCGCAAAAGCTACAGCTGAGCATGAAGTCTTGGGTTTGGTTCTCCACCACCGCCGTGTTCTCGTGGAGGTGATCGGCGGTGGCTACCTCTCGCGTCCGGCCCTGGTTCAAACCATGGTACGGAGCGAGAGGTCATGGGAAGCTGTCACCTCCTTCTGCGAAGCAGTAATGCTCGCAAAGGAGGAGGCGGAACGTGTGAGGGAAACGCAACGGAGACGCCCTTACGCCCCAAGCCACCGCAGGAGACGCCCTGGGCGTCGGGAGAAGCAAGCCGATTCCAGACTACCGTAGGCGCGGGCTTGCGGACGGCGAGTAATGGGTAGCTCGCCGTCCGATAAAGACCAGGTCCGAGTCGACGGCGCCTCAAAGACATGTCAGCAAAAACTGACGGGGTCCGCTAAGGCCGATGCTTTACCGCGTATGTATGCGTTACCGCGGCCCTAGCTCAAGCAACTGAAGGCATACGGGTGGGTTTTAGTCAGTAAAAGTCTGACACGCCCTGTCGCTTCACCCAGAGCGAAAGAAGTAATTGGATGATGTCCTAACAAATAAAAATAATAAGGTCGGGCAAAGTGTTATTGGGTGTTTCCGTTTTTTTTACACCATGTTTGTTCCAGGGTCTCGGTAACCAATATGTTTGGCATCGGAATACCTTATTTTCACAATTGAAAACAACTGCATAGCCCCAAATATGCAAACAAATAAACTAAATTATACCACAGCGCATATTTAAGACCGACCTATATTCTGAAATGTACATCTCAGGTATGTATAAGAACTCCGCTGCAGCGACTGGGCACCGTATGCCATCAAACATCGTTTATATTCTCCTTAGAAATTACAGTGCCAACAGTAAGTGCAGAGACGAGGTAGGAGAGAACAGAAGAACCATTGATTCTTACCACATAGATATTCCAAGTACCTACAAAACCATCCAACGGAACGCTACTTTAACTTGAAAATGATACGTTTTTAATCATTATTATTCTTTATGTACACACAAAATACTTAACAGAGAAAATAAAGAATACAGATAGAAGAGCACAAAGGTACTGCTTATTTCAATAGAAACTTCATCCAGCAGACCATATGAACATATGGATTTTTTGTTTTAAATACGGTTCCATAATAGTAGTTTATGCTACGGTCATATAATAGGAGTTATTAAAACACGAGTGTGGGTGATAATAGTATCACACGAGTGTTTTAATATCTAATTATATGCCATTACATACACCATTTTATCTTCATTCATACAGTTGAAAAAACAAAAGTGGAAACAGAAAAAATATGTGGTATGGTGGCAAATTATTATTCTCGTTGCCCATGACTGCGCAGCGCGCGCATCCATAGACAAAGATACTATTTTCTATCTATTATCACCTTAATAATCAAGCCCAATCAATGGATCTACTGTATCTTCACCAACAGCGGTGTTAACAAGAACTAATAATCTGCGAGTGCGACCATCTTGATATTATGACATCAGAGCCCAGGTGCACACTGGGAGACCGCAGTGTTATCGCATAACGACGCTCCGTCGACAAACAGTCCATCGCAGCTTCGAGAGTTTTGATGTGCTGTTTCGTAATACAAAGCTGTGTTGCGCTGATTGTGTTCATTGCTTTATTTTGAGATAAAAATATGAATAAATTGGACAAGCAGTTATTTGTATTATCATCTTCATCCTCCTCTCCTAAAGAGGGAGTGGACTTAAAATCCATCACGCGGGGCCAGTGCGGATTGGTAGATGTCACATATCTTCGATTTTTTGGTTCTAAGACATGCCGGTTTCTTCACGATGTTTTCCATCACCGTTTCGAGAGCAGTGGTGATGATACAAATCACACATTCTTTGGTCTTGATAATTTAGATTACTGGGTGGCAAATTTTTTCACAATTATTTTAGCTGTTAGATTTATTTTGGGCTGCTTTCAAAGACGAAGAAATAGGAACATAGCTACAATCACACACCAATCAACAATCAATTCAATCAGCATGACTACAATCAAGAAAGTCCTACGGCATTAAATCCACGTCTTTAGGTACATTTCCGTCTGCAAAAGTCCGGGCTAAAACATACAAAAATTCTACCTCAGAAATAAATATTTCTTTCTTCAAGAGTTTCAAGTTTAACCTAAGCTACAGCCTGTCCGTCTATCAATCTCTCTACTATTACTTGAAATAAATCCAAAACTTACCTTGTGCTAGTAAATCACAAACCTATCCTAACCAGTAGCAAACTACGTAAAGTTTCATTAGATTCCATCAAAATAACATCGAGTTTCTGCCGTCAGCCCGACATTCGCAGATTAATATTTAATACAGTTATTGGTGGCATAGTCTGTAGTGACTTTGTACCTCTGAGGATTGTGACACGGAGAATACTCGAAACTATGTTGTACTGGCTCTGGGGTCGATGACTTCGGTTATATACTTTGGTATTTGACCTGTTTTTGTACTTATTGAGGCGTAGAACAGTTTTTTATTCAGGATCCCAAGGCGTCGTAGAAAAGATTAGTTCTACTGCCAGTAATAACTTGTAACAAGAGGCTCCAGATAAGTGACAAACACACGTAAAAGTCGCGAAAGCGATTGGAAAAATGTGGATAGGCATGTTTCCTGGGTACAGTATGATATTAGTGAGATTATCAAATAATATTGGACATGTATTTTTTGCTTAATCAAATACATAAATAATTGACAAAGGTAAAGCGCATCAAAGTTCAGGCGTGGGGGTTTGTGACGTCACTTAAGAAAAAATACTTGTCCCATATTTTTAGGTAATCTAACTGACGGATAAATAGAGTCCAACTAATCTATTAAAATGTCACATGACCAATTCCTTACATTTTTTCGTTCGACCTTGGTTTTAGATATCAGATGCAATCTATACAAACAAGATTTTTAATACGTCGACAGTGACACTTTTAAAAACTATCAACGAATGTTTTAATCTATGTATTCATTTATCTTCATTTAACTTTACTGATATTTTTTACTACCTACACGTTTATTAAATATCCTGAAACTGATTTGATTCCTTTTAATTGCTAATTTTAATGATGTAGGTACCTCCCTACAATACACGATCACAACCCATTTTACGTCGTAGAATCAATCCGCAACCCATCTACTTACTATACGATCCATACATATTGACAATTACCATGACCCTTGTTATTTCAATTTATACCATTTCCATTTCGTATCCGAACTCAATAATATCACCCATTTTAACATACATTTGATCAACAGATTCATTAACATATAGATAGGGTCCCAAAAAATTCCCTATCCAAATTGTACCTTCCTTTTTGTCCCTCCAGGCTCTTGCCAAAGATAAATTAGGGCCTTTTTTTGTTGGTTCTGTGACCACTGGGGCGGATTCGAGACATTCATTTGGTTCTGTATACATTACGCGAAGGTATTGAAGAACCTGAAGAGCTCAGGTTAATTATTTCGTCTGGAACTTGATTAGCCTTTGTAAAAGGGACCCACTTTTTGTTTTGCGGTCGGAGTACGTTCGTACTTTTTGTTAATTAAACTTTGTTTTACGACGCTTTAGAATGGTCAAGTTTTAAACGGTATTTATGTTACGTTTAATTTTTTTGAGTTCCGAACCCAAAGGGTAAAAACGGGACCCTATTACTAAGACTCCGGGGTCCGTGTGTCTGTCTGTCTGTCCGTCTGTCACCAGGCTGTATCTCATGAAAGAATGTTCATAGATAATGTATTACTGTTGCCGCTATAACAAAAAACACTAAAAACAGAACGAAATAAATATTTAAGTGGGGCTCCCATACAACAAACGTCATTTTTTTGCCGTTTTTTGCGATAATTGTACGGAACCCTTCGTGCGCGAGTCCGACTCGCTCTTGGCCGGTTTTTTTTTTATTTATTCTTCAGCGTCTCTGTTTTTTTTATTTTCGTTTGTGTGAAATGTTATGGTTGGTTATTTGAGGAATCATATGTTGTTTTACATGTAATTCCTAAAAATAATTATTTCTATACTGATCAAATGACCTATTTAGATTTCCCTATATTCTATAATTATTTCTTAAACCCATACCGTCACTCTAGCTTATTCATTATCGGGTGATTCCATCCTGTTCATTCATACGTAATCCTAAACTAAACCGTTTATTTATTTTTACATTCTATTTAAAACACTTTCCACCAGACTACTTATTGACAAAGGCACTACGAGGTTTGATTCAAAATACTCCCGAAAATTAATTTCCTAAACATTTCGTTTTAACGAAAATCATTAAACTGAATTCCGCATGAAAGCACTAACAAATAGTCGAATATTTCCCTTAATTATTTATGATGTAGGTACGAGTAAGGCCATAACAAAAACGCTTGGAAAGCCACGAGACCAAACTAAACAATACCACTACATACTCTCTGTTTGATTTGTACCGTTCCGAATTAATATGAAAATTAACTAACTCCCCTGAAATTGGATCCGCGAATCAATAACGGCCAAATTTATTCAATTAATAACCCTCAAACACAGGAATAAAGTGGATAAATGTCACATAAATTAGTTTGTGGAGTGGCTGTCGATGATATAATGTGTTCACGGCGGCATTTTAGGGTTAGGTGTTATTATATGATATGAGGCTTTGTTATGAATTGGTGTTACGTATTAATGCGAAGGTTCGTATTTAAAACGATGTTCACCTTAAACGGTTGGGTTAAAGTAACATGATCAAAGATGGCTTGAAAAAAAGGCTTAAATCAAAATGTAGATAATTAAATTGACTTTGAGATGGTATCAAGTTCATTAAAATACGCCCAGCAGTTTTGGTGCGTTCGCCGTGCTTTTGTCCGTTTTAGACATTACTTTACAAATTAATTACAATATGTTGTACGAATAAAACTCAAAATTTTCTTAAATCAAATTATCAAGAAAATAGTCTAATTTAACATATATTTTTTCCAAAAAAGTACGACTAACCGTTTAGACGTGACTCTCATTTTAAAATCAGCTACTCAGGGATATCTGCGCCTTAAATATTTGTAATTCTTAGTACAAGCACATGACGTCACAAGCAAGTGTGTGTGTACCTTCACCAAATACTTCTTGAAATTTCTGTAGGTACCTACAAAGCAATCGCCTCATCAATCAATCACTTGAACCTTTCTCAGTTCACTGTCACACACGTCGGATCCGGACCAATTTAATTACGTATCTTTCGGACCATACAAATAAAAAAGTTTCCTGGTACAACCTCACACCCAAAACCATTTATACTACGAAAACAACTACTGATTACTTCACAAAGACATCACACAAGAACCAAATGATTGTCCCAAAAACAAAAATAATAAATCGAACGGAGAATCCGTCACAGCGAATCCGTAAACTGTCGGACGATATCGCAAAACTTCTGTAAAAGAAATATTCTTTCCGGGAATACATACATTATTTATATTCGGTGTGATATTGAGCTATATCTTTTGTTTACGAAGACTGGTACTATCCTGGGGATAGGCACGTCAATGTACTCGCATAAATTGAATTATTGAGCCCACCGAGCGATGGTTGACATCCTCTTGTCCAGGGACCAAGTTATTGAATATATTGAATTTATTTACATAAGCGCAAAAAAGGTTTTCGAACAAAAAGTGCGGGTTATCATACATCATGTCAACACGGGTTAGGTTCGTCCGCTTGTCATTCGATTTTTCGTGCCGATACGTGTGAAAGAGTGTCGACATTAATATGTATTTATGGAATGTCGGCTTAATCAATATTGGGGCTTCTAAATGATGTGTGAATATATTTGTATCTACTTTACGTTATCACATTAATAGCACATGTATATAGATATTTAGTGTTGATGAATCGGTGCAAGCGTGAAGCATTGTTAAGTAAGTGGCTTGACCGAAATCGAGCATATAAAAGCTTTAACTTAACAAATATAGCCTGAATCTTATCAAAAACTTAAAATTCAATCATAAAGCAACCTAATTTCCTAATTCTTAAAAACAAAAATGATCTTTTTTTCAAGCATCCATCAAGTGAAAACTGAAAACAAAAGAGATTGATGAGCTTACCTACTCAATTATATTTTGTAACACGGAAGCTTCAAACTAATTATTGTGTTTACGAACAACATAATTACAAAAAACTAAAATGAACTCGTGCACGTTGATAAATGACAAGTTCAGTGTGTATTCAAGATGGCGCCGATAGGTGACAGCTGATAGCCGCCACGTCAAGCGACAATTAATAACTACCCTCCATAATTTCTGCGATCCAACACCGTTTACCTTTACTATTCGATATTTTATGCTTTTATTAAGGGTTTCGGGGCCTTTTATTAGGATGTGGCTCTTTATAAAGGGTAATTGATGATCGTTGGAAAGGTCTGCTGTACTTAATTGTTTTAAAATTCGTGAGTTTTTGGTCTATTTTAAAGCAAGATTGAGGTCAATTGTACGTTTATTTTTTGGGAAGAGGTGGCGAGAGGCCGAAACGATTACTTGGAAGTGGCTCAGGTAAAAAATACCTGGAAGGATTTTGGGGAGGTCTTTGTCCAGCAGCGGGGCAGTGTAGTTTTAGCTTGAACTAGGCAATAGGATTAAGAACCTAACTGAGTTAAGAAGAGCAGTTAGGCCGTCGTTAGACGAAAATGCTGATATTGGAGTGCATCTGGTTAGGTAACATAAGACTGGACCCTGAACCCAAGATTGTTAGCAAAATGATAGGCCGATTGATTGAATTACACACTACTGTGTAAGAATATAACAATTCCAACAATCTATGTTAGGTAGGTACCTACCAAACAACGACGATATAACCACTTGACGGCGCATACAGTGCCCCGACGCTCGAAAACGATTAGTATTTTGTCGCCTATGTAAAGGCTTCGGTACTAGTAACCATTTTAGTTGTGTCCAGTTATTAGACCTGTATGCACGTTAAATAAATACAAATTGTTTTATCTTTTTATTGCAATTATAACGCATAAAAATGTCCTCATGAGCCGTAAAGGGGTATGGGAAACATGCCAAGACATCTAGTTACAAAAAGGATGCCATAACTTTTCATCCGTAAGTAAACAGTACGAAAATTATTTTTAATTTAATCAGATTATGAGACACCGCAGGGATCTAGTTAAAATGGTGGATGGGGTAAACGAGCACAATTTTGAGTCCCGCGTTGATGTCTTTTGGAAAAGTCTCGCTCTTTCACTAGACAATTCTAATGCTTCCATCCCTTTCTCTCCCTTTGTATTTTTATCGTAAATATCTGTGCTGTTACTTTTAATAGCTGAAGTCGATATCGATAATAATAAAATTAAACTTAATAAAAAATGTATGAAAAAATATCTATCTACTTTTAATCGACTTAAAAAAAGGAGGGTGTTCTCAGTTCGTCGAATTTTCTTATGTATTATGTTCCCGGATTACTCGTAGACGGCTTAACCGATTTGGAAAAATACTTTTTGTTTCTCTATGTCCCCGACACACATATTTATATTTGTAATTGATTGATTTTTATTAAATAATATTTATATGATTTTAATTGAGTATTTTTAATAATGTTAAAATCCATTTTATCGATATCGACAATTTTCCCTTAATCGAGTTGATCAACCCTAACGATAGCCATACCTACGCAACTTACTTTGAACTGACCAATTGCAGCCGCGCGTTCTTCCTCGTCTCCCGGCCCGCGGTAGTGAGTCGTGTGCTTCGAAGAAATCGGCCTATAAGCTCTCTAGTGGTTATATTCTCTTTGCTACCAAACCACCCCCCACCCTCCCTCTATCTTTGGCTAAAGGCAACCAAGCCGGGCAAATTGAATGCCATGGTTTAATTATCCAAAGTTGAACTAAGAAAGGTGCCTAACACGGACAAAATTGCTAGTAAATTGTCCAAACCATGGTTTAATTACCCAAAGTTGAACTAAATAAGGCGCCTAACACGGACAAATTTGATGACAAAGGCAAAGAACCGGATGTTGTAGACTAGTATGACTTGTGAAGTTCGATCCCTCCCGCGGGTAGGGAACTTCGCACCATTGATGAGCTAGCCGTGGCACATCGTAGTATCAGGATGTTTGTCTCCTTTGGCGTGTTACACAGGAATAGACTGCACAATTGAAGCGGTGGTCACATTGGATTTTGCATTACGAGCTGCGGGATTAATTTGTTAGTGAAACGAAATATTGTTAAAAAAACGGCCAAGTTCGAGTCGGACTCGCGCGCGAAGGGTTCCTTACCATTATCGCAAAAACCGGCAAAAAAAACACAAACAACACGTTTGTTGTATGGGAGCCTCACATATATATTTATTTTATTGTGTTTTTAGTATTTGTTGTTATAGCGGCAACAGAAATACATCATCTGTGAAAAGTTCAACTGTCTAGCTATCACGGTTCATGAGATAAAGACTGGTGACACCCTAAAATTAGTAAAGGATGACGATGACATTCATCATCATCATCTCAGCCATAACAGGTCCACCATCACCACCACCAAACTCCACTAAACTTCGCCAATCGACCGGTCCTGCTTTTTGCATCCAATGGACCTACGGGTCTTTTATAACAGTGATCCGCCAACTTTTTGTGTACACCTAGATAAAACATAAATGAATAATAACATTTTACATAATATTAATCAATATTTATTATTAATCAACAAACGTAAACTTTTAATTGCCGAAAATTTATTTAATGGGAACATGAGCTTGCCTAATTGAGCTAAGGCGGTCCAAATTTGGAGTAATCATTAAAAGGGCTGCTCTCAACTCTTTGTCGGTCGTCCTGAGGCATTCATATTTTTTAGTTTTTATTGAGCTAAGAATTGTAAATCCTGATTCACTTAAATAGGTTGCCGCAAAAGTATTAATAGCATCTTTAGAAAGCAGAGGATATTCATGTTTCACACATAGCCTAAAATGTTCTAAATCAGTTCCTGAAAATTTAAATTTTAATGTTGCGATTTTCATTTCCAACAATTCTTCTTGCTCGTTAGCGTCCATAATTAGGAATACTCTCAAAAAATGGATTTCTAATGTTTTGTAGCTGTGTATTTTTCTTTCGTCTGTCTAGAGATAACCTAGTTCCCGAGGCACATCAACCAATGACCGGGTACACCAGTGCGCCGCGGCACACACTTTGCGGAACATTGTTCATTAACCGAAGACGAAAATAAGTTTAAGAAAATCAGCTCTCTAATTGCTGTGCCTAGATGATTTTTAGATACGTCATAATCATATCTCGTAGATGTATTTGATCAGGTGAAGAAACCCAATAATAGCCACCTACTCTATGTATCGATCTTCATTCTTTTTTCTGTATCTCTCCGCAGACAATGCCCCACCTTTCGTCTAACGCCGCATCCTGTCTCTTTCGCCCTGTCTCTTGTATATGTGAAGGACTCATGGCTTCTTAAGCGAGTGATGCTACCGTAGCTGAATGCTGAGCAAAATATAATACACTTTTTAAACTATATTTGTTACAGACCCGCTAAGAAGAAGGTACGAGTGTGTGTACCTATTGTACCTTCTAGATTTATCTACCTAATCAAAAAGCTCTAACACATAAAATCGATGTCAACACCTAAACCTTTCCATTAATAACGCTAGGGGTTAAATAAATTACTTGCGTACCTCACCTATGTAAGTAAATTATAGTTTATGGCACCTCTGACCCCATTACTCGAACGTATGGAGTAATATGTCGTGTGCTATGACCATTACGTACTTCGCTATTACTTTGAATCAAGCCGATTGAATGAAGCGACGTAAAAAATACGTTATGGGTTTACTACAAGGTGCTTAGTTAGTAATGGTATAAACTGCGAGGGTTATTATTTTTCTACTATTGTTGATGAATGTGTACGGAATAATAAATAGTAATAATCTTTGTTTTTTATAATGTTTTCCTACTTTTTATAAAAGATTAGGTTTTTAAATAAAGGTATTAATTATATCTCATGTTCTTCTTATTTTCGTGTCGCGGTACATTTCCATACAGTTTGGGCCCAGTAGGTTGTTGCTCAGGTCATCAAGGGTGATCCGCAGCCTTACGTGGATTGCGCATGGCAAAGGTTAAGACTCCATGACAAAAGTGACAAATTCCATATAAATAATTAGGTATTGCCAAACATTATTAGACGCTTGGTAAAGATACTCTTTTCGAGTAAGAATAAAGAATCCAATAAATTTTTGTTAATACCTAATTATTTAAAGCGAATTTGTCATACTCTTTCATGGAGTCATACCTTTTGCCCTGCCGAAATCACTTATGCTATTAGTCTGCAGATCATCTCTTATCGATAGGATTGGTTAATGAAATCCCTAAATCGTTTGAAAACCCTGTTAGTTATATCTTTCCAATTTAAATTAATAATATCATTGTAAGGTAACCCATGTTATTAACAAGACATTGCGGGCTGATGTCATTCGTTTTCTCTACAGGGACCATCACAACAGAAGTTCATTAAACTCAGCAACTTCAACATCAACAACGATAACAACATAATAAATTGCTGCTTAAAACTGGGAAACAGCAACCAAACTATCATAATTATTATTTCTCGCTCGGCGAGCCTTGGCGTAACATAGCACAACGCGTGAATACGACACAGAGTAACAATAGCAAACAAGCAGTGCACTAACTCGCGTCCATAACTCAGGAGTCCCAGTTAGTTTTAATCAGTCGTTAGCTGGTTACTCCCCTAGGGATCGTTAACAAATGGCCCGACGCCACTCCGCAACGCAATCCAGATGCGTTTAATAGCTTTTTAACCCAATTATGAACGCAACTTCATGGAACATTTTGAGACATTGAAATGTTTATTATTATATACTACCTACGTACTTATAAAACTTCCAGTTTTTTGAGGGGGTGGTGCAGAAGTTCGGTTTATGAAAAAAAAGTAACAAGTCCAGCAGAATTTAGACAATCCATAAAAAAAAATCATTTACACCACCATTTTTTTTATAATCTGTAGTCTCGCGTTTGACCACTATCTCGCCTGATTGTAAGCGATTATGTGGTCTACGGTGAAGCACGCGTGCCTAGAAATAACCTATTCACTCTTGACTATAAGACCAAAAACTTGGATGTAGCTATCAGGGAACAAAGACTCATTTCATTTAAACTAAATAGATAATACGTGTATTTAAATTTGAACAGCTAGCAGCAGAAGTGGTAGTCCAGTGGTAACGGCCCCGACTTACATGTTGTAAATCGTGATTTCGAACCCAGGCAGGCGCTTTACTTTAAAATATTTCATCACCACTGCTCTTAAAACGGTGAAGGAAAACATCGTGAAGAAACCGGCATGCTCTAGAACCAAAATTGTGGTGGATTAAGGCCTATTACCTCTCTCACAGAGATGATACCTGTATCCCAGCTGTGGGAACATTATAAGGCTGATGATGATGATGATGAAATTTAAACAAGAAAAGTTACAAGAAAAATCTGTGAGAAATTTTCTGTCAAAATAGATTCCCTTTTAGATACTTTTAACGATTGAATTCGCGGCAATAGTCCAAAGAAGGGATTCTAACTCCCAACCTCTAGTCATCTTGACGAAAGCGTTCGCTCTGTATTGTTCTACTGCCCTTAACGTACATTGAACGCTTATGACCCGCCCATAAACGATGTTAACGCTTTCCTTATAAAGGTTTTATGGCCCAAAAACTTGATAACAGTCCCATACATAATATCAAACAATGAACTTCATCGTATTACTTTTCTGGGCACAATTACCAAATTTAATAAGGTCGTTTAGTGTAATATCCTGTTTCTATTGTGTTTTTGTTGGTTTTTGGTATGTACTAAAAGGTTCAAAAGTGCAGTCGCACTCTACCAAAATAGAAAAGGCTTTTTTTTGTAGACAGCAGAATTTCAACTTTTCCCGGTTAGTAGGAATAACCAAAATTAATTTCTATACAAAATATTAAATCAGTTGTGGATGATTTAACGTCTTCTGCAAAAACTAGCCATTTGAGTTTTGGGAGAGTATGACTGCACTTTTGACCCTTGACTGTACCTATGCCTATTTATCTACTTGGAATAACTAGGGTGATAAGACCTACTGCACTGCGGTACCGATTGAAGTCTACCTTATTATTATATTACTCGATTTTTCTGTGGATTTCAGGAAAAGTCTTTCCAACGTGAAATCCTGCAGTGTGTCCAAGTCGCGTATTTCTCTTTACGAGTTCAATTCGAGACGCCATTAAATCACACTTCTAAAATGCTGTTTAAAAGAAATTGACATCGACCAAATCATCGCTTACCATCAGGTGAGATAGTGGTCAAGCGCAAGCCTATCTAAAATTAAAACAGATTTAAAAAATGGTGAACAAAAATGGAGGTGGCCTTTGACAAAGTTGGGCAGAGCCTCAGGCCAGAGGCAGAGGCGATAGCGAAGATCGAATCGCCAAAATGTAAGCGATTGAGCACGTGACATTTCGATGTCGTTTGACATTCGCAAACATTTTTGACATTTTTCCAATTACTTTCCGCTTACTTAGATAGAATGTGACTGAGTCTAGGACCTCAGGTTGTTGCGTGTCACCGACTCACCAGAGTCGTTAGGATAAGATTCAAATAATGTAAAAAATCTGCGTCAGAATAAAGCCTTACATTATTAATACAAATGCTGTTTAATTGACTAGCGTTGTTTTTTTTACGAAACGTCTGAGTTTAGGTTTTGTTGAAGACGTATACCTATTGGGCTGTGTTACAGCAGCTTGGTGATATTTTACTCAACCGCTGTCTAGAATTGAACTCGAAAAGCCAAATACGCTACGCTTACAATGTTACATCGCTTTTTGTAGTTAGTAAAAAATAGCAAGCGTATCTACCAAGGCGGGGCAAACCAATATATCTTTTTTAGACGCAGGATATATTAGTACAAGATATAGGCCGCCCAATAAAAAGTGATAAATAATATTTGCGTTCCAAATCCTATTATAAGCAGGTACGTATTGGCATCTGGTTTCTAGGGATCGGCGTGTAGTCTAAATGTTAATGCGTGGACCACGGGACAATACTATGCAAATATCATCCCCCTATATTGGCCCAGTAATGTATGCGAGGGGATGACACGGACCTCCCCCCGCCCAAACTAATACTTGTGATACCTGTGTACGAATATTTTCCACTATTATGTATTGAAATGTGAGAATTTTCGGGTTTTTCGGTTTTCCTTTTGGCGTAGTTGGTCGGTTGTTTCTAAAGGGTATGATGGAAAAACGTGGCCTGAATTCGCATGAAGCAATGAATATTTTTGTCTTAAAAAAAAATTGAGGATTCAAATAAAAAAAACAGGCATCGTTGACACAGACTTCCTTTTTATTACAAATATTAATTGCACATAAGAACATTTCATACAAAAATATATTCTTAATTAAAAAGATTCCCACTAAAACAAACTAAAAAATATAGGTTGAGACCAGCGGTAGCGAGTCTGCCAAAATTAAAATCAATATTACACAAATACAATTATCTGAAAATTTTAATTTTAGCTAATTATGCAATCATAGTGGAAATGCAAAAAAATATTCTAAGAAATCAGATGTCAAGAGTTTTTCCTAAATATAAAACAGAAATTAAACCAATTAAAATTTTTAAAAATTTGTTTCCTAATAAATTATTCTGAGTTAATTTTACATTTTAATTGACGAAACTTCAAGCCAAAGCGAAATTGTGACATTCGTTCATATTTAAAATACCATAAGAATTTATTGACAATATTTTATTTATTAACAATTCAACAATCTAGCTAACATTATATACAGTTGTGACGGTTAATGGTAACAATACATCTTTGACTTTATTTAATTTCTCTATGACCGCCGTGTTCCATACGACGAGGTTTCAATCGTGTATAGTACTTATATTATCACATTATTTAAAATTATTAACATACCTGTCAAAAACAAAACATGAAAAAATTTCGAGACTTTTTACAATTGAGATTGAAATTTGTGACAATTTTATTATTTTAAATATAAAAATCTAACTTCTAAAAATATAACTAACGTCGCGGCAGAACTAAATGAAGGATTATTTTTAACTAATTACAATTAAAAACTAAGAAGCTTTACTACTTATAAAATAAAATTAAAATTATGACGAGTCAAGGTATATTTTAGGACTATGTAAAAAATTGCCTAATAGAATCAACATTTTAAACTATATTTTCGTAACTTGAACAGGTTGAAAATTAAAAATTGTACAATTTTTAAAACGCTATGGTAACTTTGGGCCTATGAACTAGTTATAATTAAAATACATTTAATTACAGTTAGGGGTCGTAACGCCAATATAAGAGAGCTCACCAGATTCATATAACATTATAGTGTATGTGGCATGTCTTATGGCTTATATTTGAGTGACTTCTTGGTGGAATCATGTCTGCTGATTCCTCATAACTGCTCTATCAATTTGATCAATCAAAGCTTTAGCATCAGACACCAACAGCGAGCAACCATTTTAGTCCGTCTCAAAAACAATGTAGTAACTATTAGTAAAGTACTCAATTTTAGCATAACTGCCCATACAAAACCTCTTATGGTCAGTCACGCTAAAATAGTACTTCAAAACAATGCAGACTTCATAAGTAACAGTTAAAACAATAATGCATCAAGACAGTCCAAATTTAATTAAGAGGACCAAACAATAGACGGTGGATGACGTCATCGGCACTCAGTTATTTGTGCGACAGAGACAGAGCACACCACATGTGTAGTGCAAATTACCTTAGCGGCTAACATCAAAGGCAGGTTTGATTAAGTCGAGTGAGCGCTAAGTCAAGATGTACCAGCAAACATGGAACCAGTAATAAGGTCTTGTGTTCCTAAACATAGCTACGGAACTTTTTGCGATCTATCATAGTCTTAATCGATTACGTTTCGATTATCGATAAACTGTTATCGATAAAATAATTTTCTTGGACGTTATTTTTTATATTCGAGATGGAAAGTTTGACGGAATGTCAATATCTATATTTAACTATTGAATGATTTATAAGGAATCGATTCTTTTGCAAACTTCCGAGAATGAACTATTTAGAGATATATCGTCCAAGTATCACATTGTAACAGTGAGGCGTCGAAACCTTCGTTACACGAACTCTTTGTTCAACTTACAATTTTATAACTAGCTATATTACATACATACATAGTTACTTTCATTACGAGACTTTAGTACTTCGACTGGTGATGCGATTTTTATCGATACATAATACAGACAAATTACAGAAGTCCATGACTTTACAATTCGAGACTTCACTACCGATTTGTGTTAGATTTTTCGTTACGGAAAAATAACACGTCAAGTAGTGTTTATTATTATTACGTCAATATAAAAAGCTACGTATTCGACAATCGATCTACCTTGGGACTTTGTCGATATTATGGTCGAATTTTGGACAAAATTTGGAGTGCCACCGATGACAGCTAGTCTCCTCCATTCTCACCAAACATTATGCAAAGGCGGTAACTGCAAACTGAATTCTTAAAACCTTTTATCGATATTCGATAATGTGTTTTATCGAACTTTTGTCTTAACTAGTAAGCACGGACGTTTTATCGATCGTTAGATAAATGTCGATTAAATAAATAATTAACGGAAGTAACTATATCGTATTGACTTTATCGATAAAAAGTCTGCGCTTTGTATACTTCAGATTTTCAGCTTACAAAGCTTTAGGTTGTCTTTTACCAACATCCAAATTAAATGTAATGGTCCACCTTCGTCCACAATAGAGAAATGACCAGTAGTCCAACTTTTATTGACGTTCGTGTCAAAGTGCAACAAATTAGCGAACCTGGCTTACTGATCATGTCTTTATATTATTGAACAACTAAAATTTTCAATAACTAGGAAGTTGTGACGGTCCATCACTGACTGACTTACCTACCGCTCGCGCGGTCACTGATGACGTCATGACTTACATCTAAGATCACAGCGCGCGCTATGTGGAATGTTCGAGGAGTGGTTCGTGTTCATGTTCGGCGTGGGCTCGCTCCGTCTCGCTGTCTCTCGCGGGGACGTTGATGCGCGAGGTCAGAAAGGAGACGTCGCCGTCATCGGTGCACGCGAGCGGCGAATATATTACGCCTCGCGCGCTTGTTCGCTTCTGTTTCTGCTCCCGCGGACTGTGTGCCTGTGAACAGAAAGGAATAAAAATTTTATGCGTACAGCTAAGGAGTGGAATTCCCTGACGGAGTCTGTATTTCCAACTGAGTCTTTACGACAAGAGTGAATAGGTTATTTCTAGGCAAGCTTGCCTCATTGTCAACCACATCGTCCGCATCATCGCTAACCTTCCGGTCAGATAGTGGTCAAACGCGAGCCTATCAGTAATAAATAAACCTGTTGTCAGGAATACCACCTTGCTGACTTACTGAACGGGTCTTTTATTTTTTCGGGAAAAGCGTTGTCCGGATTCTGATAGAAACGTCCGAATATAGGTTGGAGTCAAAGCATTTGGTCTAAAAATACATAATGTTTCCTTAGTGGGACCTTTTATAACTTACTAGGGAAAATATTAATGGCCTAGAAGGTATATTTATGTTTTTTAAAGAAACAAATACCAGTATTGATTTGCGCTAAAACAATAATTTCCAGAACTTTCTTATTTGTCTCTAGATCTGAATAAACATGAAATGGACGTATCCTAAGTTTATTATTCCTACAAAAATAAAAGGAGTATTTATGTGACATCAACCATCTTCATTTCGTATGCTGCTCTTACGAGAATGTCGATAGACACATTAATGAGGTTATCCGCCGTAAAGTATGAATGTTTATGGATGTACAGACCGTAATATGGTTTATTAGTACTGTGTGATGAGAAATTGGTAAGTCCCGCAAGATATGAAGCAAAAATAAAATTAAAATAAACTTTCATGTTAGGTTACTTTAGACCCTGCATACAGAAATGGACAGGATGGTATGGAAGAATAAAAATTGTTGCGCTGACCCCAAGTAACATGGGATAAGGACAGGAAAATGATGAGACAGAAATAGGAGCCCGTCGACTTTGTTGCTTAAATAGTAATCGTACTTACCTATTCTATATTAAAATATAGAATAGGTAAACAACACATTTAGTTTGGATGACAATTCACGGTAAGCTAAAAGTTTGTTATTTTTTTTTTATATATTGATAAATATATTTGTATATCCATCATTAGGAAACCGCCCATTTAACAGTGACCACGGCGGTGCTGGGCATGTTGTGTATCGCGCCCCACTCCGCATTGTGCCGCTTACCCTAAAACTGTATAGAAAAGAATATATGCCTCCTCTCACACCCAGCTGTAACACCCTCACCACGGCGGCGGTCGCTCACACAGGGAGCGTTACCACGGCGGCACTGGACCCGGCAGCGTAAGCGATCAGCGCGGTGTGGAGCGCGCCCTACTCCGCGATGCGCCGCTTACCCTAACTGTATAGAAAGTAACACCAACCTGTAATACTACCAGCACAGCGATGAACAGCCCCACGGCGGCCGCGCACACGGCGAGCGTTACCACGACGGCGCTGGGCGCGGCGTGAGCGCTCGGCGCGGTGTGGAGCGCGCCCCACTCCGCGATGCGCCGCTTACCCGCTACTGATGAGTTTATGCACTCTCCTGGTAGAAAGAAAAACAATATTTAATAGATTCTAATTTAAATCTAAATGTTTTGACTCTATGCCTCACTTGCATGAAACTTAACTCAGAGTGAGTTGCTAACACGAGATTAAATTGACAGTTTGTCATACAATACCGTCAATTTAACCTCGTGTTAGCAACTAATTCTGAGTTAAGTTTTTCGTAGAAGTAGGCTTTAGTCTCTCTAATCGGAGCCGAAACGCCAATCGAAAGGACTGGTCCATAACTACCCAAAACTGGGCGGAATAGTTGGAAAATTATAAAATTCCAAAACCCCGACATTTATTTTTTATTTCATTCTTTTTAAACTACATACGTTTATCTAGTAGAGTAGACACGCTTCAACAATCTATCGAACGCAAATTACGACACGATATCTTGTGAAAATACCCCGATTCAAACAGTAAAACGTGCATAACTTTTGAACGGCTAAACCGATTTTCATCAAACATAGACAAAAACACTCTCGAAAAAGTGAGCTTTCTAACAAATAAAACTAAATCAAAATCGGTTACTCTCTTATGGAGCTATGATGCCACAGACAGATACACAAGTACGTAGGTACACACATCAAACTTATATTAACACCCCTCTTTTTCCGTCGAGGGTAAAAAGTAACATGAGTGGCCAGGATTTCCGTACAACTATAGGTGGAACCTCACATTGGTGACTGGTTGTTCTAAATGTGAATATTACTCATTACAGTTACCAAGTTAATTAACAATTCTCCACAACTAATCATGTGCGGTTTAAATTATCTACCAAAGGGAGATTGCCATAATGATTCCAAGAAAAACAGGTTTCGCTGATGAAATGCTGTGACGCAGTCGATAAAAAGCTCTACCAACTCTTATGACTCAATCGTTTGTTCCTTTTCTGCTTATTTCTCGTTTTGAGAAAATAATAATAGATTGTTACATCGTGCGCAAAGTGAGTTATTAATGCATGAGTGTTATGTTGGTAATTAACACGAGTGCATTAATTACTCACTTTAGCGAGGTGCGTAATCTACTTTTCTTTCAACTACCAATCTACCTACCGTGATAAAATATACCTACTCAAAATAAAAACTCAAGTTAGTGAAAAATATTTACTCCGCGACTTTTGCGGCAAAAGGTTTTTAACAATTTCATTTGCAGCTGTATTTATACTTTCTGGAGTTCAATTCATATCCCTATCCCGCTGTTAATTTTCATTTTTTTTTTAACTTTTCTTGCTAAATATGAAGTATCAAAGTTTTACAATGATAGAAAATGCGCGCCATTTATTTCTTTTTTTTCATCAAATCGATTTCATTCAGCCGATTTTTATTTTCCGCCAGAATCATTTTGATCTAATACATACATTTTATATTAAACTTAATGGGAGACATTAAACCTCTGTGGTAAGTTTATATCTAAATAAAAAACAGTGAATTAATGAAAAACTGTGCAATAATGAGCATTCATATAACATTTCTGCATTGTTTAGTACTAAGCAAAAAATACGTCCTTTGTGATCGGTTTTGTAGTGATTAATGATAACATTACTAACATAACATAATATAACATAATATCCAGGTAGCCTGGCAGAGATAATGCGATAAGGCCGCCAATCGTAGTTTCTTAGTTTTTGGTTTCCTACGTGTATTACTTAGATAATAATTTTGGTGTAAATAAATAAATAACTTACCAGTATCAGGGTTACAGTGACAGCAGTCGGTAGCTGGCGTAGAGTTGGTAGCGCCGCGCTCAGAACAACACGGCACGCACTGGTTATTTAGTCTGTGGCAGAAGATAACGTTATGTTGAGGAAATATTATATGGACTATTCTGTGAACATTTACTCCTAAATACTATCATTTGTAGATATTTGGCGTTACGGCTAGTCAGAATCTCAAAAGTGTCTCAAAAGTGTGTAAGTCTTACCAAGGGGTATAGTTTTACTAAGAAA